>OX155903.1:26635627-27235627 GCA_944588485.1 Phosphuga atrata | reverse complement strand
ATATTGATGTATCGAAAGGAACTGAAGCAAATGTTAAAAAAAAAATCTGGAAAAATGTCTATCATGGATAGTGCTGTGTTCTTACAGAAAAAATTTAGTACAGAAAATTTTTGAAAATTTGCAACTTCCTTATGGAAAACTGTGTTATTCTTAACACAGTTTTCCATAAGGAAGTTGCAAATTTTCTCATATTTAATAAATCTTATCGAAAAATAGTTTCAAAAGATGTTTAAGCCAAAGTAGAAATGTCCCAACAAATTTAAAAAAAAAAATTTGAATTTTGATTGATAATAATTCCTTGAAGAAATATTGTTGAAATATAATAAATAACTCCGATTGCAAATTGTGAATAATACCTGTGTAATTTATTTGTTTTGAATCGAATGCAACAACTTCCTATTACCACATTTGCTTATTTTATATTTCTGGAAAAATGTTCAATTTATTGCATGTATATCATATTTCTGGTGGCAGCGCCGGGCATTACCTGATAGCAAGTAATAAAATTCACGTTTTCCTCTGTAATATTTCAAAGTGAGCTCAATGTACATTTTCTATCGACAATAAAACGGATAAGAAGAAATAGTCGACTGCGTAGTATTATTTTTCCATTATAGTCTGTTTGTCTTGTCTACCTAGTCCTGTCTGTCTAGTGTTGTCTATAGAGCCTTGTCTATATAGTCTTGTCTGTCTAGTCTTGACTATTTAATTTTGTCTGTCTATTCTTGGAGATCTACGCTTGTCTGTCTAGTCCTGTCTGTCTAGAATTGTCTGTCTTATCTGTCTGTTTGGTCTTGTCGCTATGGTCTTGTCTGTCTAATCTTGTCTGCCTATTCTTGTCTGTCTAGTCTTGTCTGTGTAGTCTTGTCTGTGTAGTCTTGTCTGTCTAGTCTTGTCTGTCTAGTCTTGTCTGTCTAGTCTTGTCTGTCTAGTCTTGTCTGTCTAGTCTTGTCTGTCTAGTCTTGTCTGTCTAGTCTTGTCTGTCTAGTCTTGTCTGTCTAGTCTTGTCTGTCTAGTCTTGTCTGTCTAGTCTTGTCTGTCTAGTCTTGTCTGTCTAGTCTTGTCTGTCTAGTTTTGTCTGTCTAGTCTTGTCTGTCTAGTCTTGTCTGTCTACTCTTGTCTGTCTAGTCTTGTCTGTCTAGTCTTGTCTGTCTAGTCTTGTCTGTCTAGTCTTGTCTGTCTAGTCTTGTCTGTCTAGTCTTGTCTGTCTAGTCTTGTCTGTCTAGTCTTGTCTGTCTAGTCTTGTCTGTCTAGTCTTGTCTGTCTAGTCTTGTCTGTCTAGTCTTGTCTGTCTAGTCTTGTCTGTCTAGTCTTGTCTGTCTAGTCTTGTCTGTCTAGTCTTGTCTGTCTAGTCTTGTCTGTCTAGTCTTGTCTGTCTAGTCTTGTCTGTCTAGTCTTGTCTGTCTAGTCTTGTCTGTCTAGTCTTGTCTGTCTAGTCTTGTCTGTCTAGTCTTGTCTGTCTAGTCTTGTCTGTCTAGTCTTGTCTGTCTAGTCTTGTCTGTCTAGTCTTGTCTGTCTAGTCTTGTCTGTCTAGTCTTGTCTGTCTAGTCTTGTCTGTCTAGTCTTGTCTGTCTAGTCTTGTCTGTCTAGTCTTGTCTGTCTAGTCTTGTCTGTCTAGTCTTGTCTGTCTAGTCTTGTCTGTCTAGTCTTGTCTGTCTAGTCTTGTCGGTCTAGTTTTGTCTGTCTAGTCTTGTCTGTCTAGTCTTGTCTGTCTACTCTTGTCTGTCAAGTCTTGTCTGTCTAGTCTTGTCTGTCTAGTCTTGTCTGTCTAGTCTTGTCTGTCTAGTCTTGTCTGTCTAGTCTTGTCTGTCTAGTCTTGTCTGTCTAGTCTTGTCTGTCTAGTCTTGTCTGTCTAGTCTTGTCTGTCTAGTCTTGTCTGTCTAGTCTTGTCTGTCTAGTCTTGTCTGTCTAGTCTTGTCTGTCTAGTCTTGTCTGTCTAGTCTTGTCTGTCTAGTCTTGTCTGTCTAGTCTTGTCTGTCTAGTCTTGTCTGTCTAGTCTTGTCTGTCTAGTCTTGTCTGTCTAGTCTTGTCTGTCTAGTCTTGTCTGTCTAGTCTTGTCTGTCTAGTCTTGTCTGTCTAGTCTTGTCTGTCTAGTCTTGTCTGTCTAGTCTTGTCTGTCTAGTCTTGTCTGTCTAGTCTTGTCTGTCTAGTCTTGTCTGTCTAGTCTTGTCTGTCTAGTCTTGTCTGTCTAGTCTTGTCTGTCTAGTCTTGTCTGTCTAGTCTTGTCTGTCTAGTCTTGTCTGTCTGGTCTTGTCTGTCTAGTCTTGTCTGTCTAGTCTTGTCTGTCTAGTCTTGTCTGTCTAGTTTTGTCTGTCTAGTCTTGTCTGTCTAGTCTTGTCTGTCTAGTCTTGTCTGTCTAGTCTTGTCTGTCTAGTCTTGTCTGTCTAGTCTTGTCTGTCTAGTCTTGTCTGTCTAGTCTTGTCTGTCTAGTCTTGTCTGTCTAGTCTTGTCTGTCTAGTCTTGTCTGTCTAGTCTTGTCTGTCTAGTTTTGTCTGTCTAGTCTTGTCTGTCTACTCTTGTCTGTCTAGTCTTGTCTGTCTAGTCTTGTCTGTCTAGTCTTGTCTGTCTAGTCTTGTCTGTCTAGTCTTGTCTGTCTAGTCTTGTCTGTCTAGTCTTGTCTGTCTAGTCTTGTCTGTCTAGTTTTGTCTGTCTTGTTTTGTCTGTCTAGTCTGGCCTGTCTAGTGTTGTCTGTCTAGTCTTCTCTGTCTAGTCTTTACTGTCTAGTCTTGTCTGTCTTGTCTAGCCTGTTTAGTCTTATATCTCTAGTTCTATCTCTATAGTCTTGTCTGTGCGGTCTTGTCTGTCTAATCTTGTTTGTCTATTATCTGCGTTCCACAAATCTCTCGATATTTTCTTCATCAATGGATTAATTCCATCGCCTCATCCCTTATCCGTCGACCCGGCTCTCGCCCTGACGGTTTTTTTATTCTCTCTTGCGGGCAGTAAAATTTGTAAGGGACGGAATTTGCGATTGTGACGCTACGAAAAGAGCACGTAAAACCCTCTGCGAAAGCCCTCGGCCGGACGGACGGTTCCCGACAATGGGGATGGTTGTTTATAGGCCTTCGGAGACCGAGGACGTGTCCCACGGACGGAACGTGCCCGATAGAAAATACAACGGAAAAAGGAAAAGAGGGACAAAAATAACAGGAGGGTAAAGAAAAGAAAAAGAAAAGGGACAATTTTGGTGAAAGTATATATTTCAGAGTGGAAATTTGAACAAGACTAAGGGTTAGAAATAGTTCAAGGGTTGACTGTTTTAAACAAGGCAAGCTCGGACAAGACTCGACAAGACTAGACAAGGCAAGACGAGACCAAACAAGACTAAATAAGATCAGAGAATACTAGACAAGACCAGACGAGGGCAGACAAGGGTAGATAGAGGAGATGTTCCTGTATGGACTAGTTTATGGCTGGAAATGTTTCAAGTTTTAAAAGATTTCCGTTTTCATGTTAAAGTAGGTTTTCTTGTTAGAACGCTTTTATGGTCGGCCATTTCCTCTTAAACTTTAAGGTCTTTTAAAGGACTAAAAAATTTAAACAACATTTCATTAGCCTTTTAGACTTTACTGCCATGAACACACATCCTAGTCCTAGTGTCTGGCCTAATCAACCTGCAATTAATTAAAATCCCAGTGAAATGCTCCAACGAATTCAGGATTCGCCTAGTTCAGTCTGGAGCCCCAACGCCTGCAAATGGCTTAAATTAATTAAAACAAGTCTGAAAAAGCCAAACGCCGGAGGGATTTCGGCATTAGTCTAGTTCTCAACGCATTCATCTCATTTCCAGCGGCGTAAAATTAATTAACGTTAGAGATGCGTGCGTGTGCACAGGAATGCGTGTGCAATAAGTGCTCAAAACTAGTTCCACTCGGTTTTCGTAATTTCTCTCCGTTGGGTACTTAAAGCAGACTACCCAGAACACTTAATACTCAACGCCGCTTATTAATGACACCTTCAACTCCTTCACATAATATATAGTCCATAAAATATTAACATATATATTAGTAAGTTTCAGTCTTAAACCTGTTTAATCTCGACTGTATTAATTAGTACTCTAAGCACATTTTAGTATTAATTGAATTAATGGACACACAAATCCAGACAAATTAAATATATTATACTGATTGGACTAGATGGACAGGATTAAAAAGACAAGACCTAACAGACAAGGCTAGACAGATGAGACTAGACAGACGAGACTGGACAGACGAGACTAAACAGACGACACTAGACAGACCAGACTATATAGACGAGACTAGACAGAACAGATTAGACAGACAGGACTAGAGAGACAAGACTAGATAGACAAGCCTGGATAGATAAGGCTAGACAGATAAGACTAGACAAACAAAACTAGACAAACAAGACTAGATAGACGAGACTAGACAAACGAGACCAGCCAGAGGAGACTAGACAGATGAGACTAGACATACGAGACTAGACAGAGGAGACTAGACAGACCAGACTAGACAGACGAGACTAGACAGACGAGACTGGACAGACGAGACTAGACAGACGGGAATAGACAGAAGAAATTAGACAGACAGGACCAGAGAGACAAGACTAGACACACAAGCCTAGATAAGTAAGGCTAGACTGATAATACTAGGCAGACAAAACTAGATAGACAAGACTAGACAGACTAGACTAAACAGATGAGATAAGGCAAACGAGACTAGGCAGACTAGACAGACCAGACTAGACAGACGAGACTAGACAGACGAGACTAGACAGACGAGACTAGACAGACGCGACTAGACAGACAAGGCTAGACAGATGACATTAGGTAGACGAGAATATGCAGACGACACTAGATAGATGAGACTAGACAGACGAGACTAGACAACATTATAGACTAGATATATTAGACTAGACAGACGTGACTAGACAGACGAGAGTAGACAGACGAGACTAGGCAGACGAAATTAGGCAGGCAAGATTAGAGAGACAATACTAGACAGAGACGATTAGACAGATAAGACTAGAAAGATAAGGCTAGACAGATAAGACTAGACAGACAAGTTTTGATAAAGAAAATAAGGCAGAAACGACTAGGCAGACAAGATAAGAGAAACAAGACTAGGAAAACGAGAATAGACAGGCGACACTAGACAGACGAAACTAAAGAGACGAGACTAGATAGACGAGACTAGACAGACGGGACTAGATAGACGAGACTAGCCAGAAGAGATTAAACAGGCAGGACTAGAGAGAGTAGACAATACTAGACAGATAAGGTTAGACAGACAAAACTAGACAAACAAGAACAGATAGACAAAACTAGTCAGAGAAGACTAGACAGACGAGGCTAGACAGACGAGACTAGGCAGAGGATACTACATACGAGCCTAAACAAACGAGACTAGACAGACGGGACTAGATAGACGAGACTAGACCGAAGAGCCTTGGCAGACGGGACTAGACAGACGAGACTAGGCAGATGAGACAAGACAGAGGAGACTAGACAGACGAGGCTAGACAGATGAGACTAAGTAGACGAGACTAGCCAGGCGAGACTAGGCGTACGAAGCTAGACAGACGAGACTAGACAGTTGGGACTAGATAGACGAGACTAGACAAAAGAGAATAGACAGACGAGACTAGACAGATAAGACTAGACAGACGATACTAGAGAGACAGGACTAGATAGACGAGACTAGACGAGGCAGACAAGAATATGTAGATATAGTTAGACAGGGAGTAAATTGGCAAGATTGTGTAGATAAGACGAGAGGGTAGTTTGTGTTAAGAAATTTAATTATGGAACGATTTGAGTAAAATTTGTGTGTGCAAGGGGAATTTAGTTTGAAGTAATAAGGGCGTATTATGGCGTTATCATAATCTTATCAGGCGCGGAGGTAGAATGCTTTTGCATAACGTGTGTCTATTATAACGCAGCCAGCCGACTAACTGCTGCAGATAGCTTAGAAATTGAGATAATGCTAAACGGTCCGACTTTTCCCACCCCGACGAGAGAAAGGAAAAAGCGGGTTTCCGTGCAAAATTGTTGTGGAAAGTTGCATTTGGGGTTTTGTAAGGGAGAAAAGTACCAAGCGGTCGAAAAAAAATTGTGATATAACGGAGCTTTTGAAAAATAAAATGGGAATCTCTCTTATTAATTTTACTATTAAAATCTTTCACTATTTTTTTACTTTTAAAAGCTTATACATAAGCTTTTCATACTTTTAATTGTTTTTTTTTATTGGCGTCAATTAAGAAAAAGAAAACATCTTTTGTCAAATATCACGCAATTTTATTATTGATTTTGTTTAATCACTTGAAAATTGCAAACTAGTGTTCAGAAAGTAACAATCAATGAGTTTATAACTTTCAAAATCGCGTGTTTAACCAAGATTAATAAGTTTTTCGACCGAGTTAAACAATTTCTATATTGATTAACTCGTCCGATTCTACAATTAGTCTTTAGATAAACGATTTTTAAAGTCATACACTCCGGCAATTTTTATTGTCACCACTGTTAAAATTTTTCCTTTAATCCTTGGTTTATGGAAATATTTATTTTTGTCACGTCCTCCTTGTTTTACAACTACCCATTGTTTCTGTACATAACTCACTGCGACCCAATTCCCAAAAACATTTCATAAACTCACGTGCGCGACAAACAATTGTTCACCGACAAATATGGATGAAACACATCGCAGCAACATCATTCAAATGCCATCAATTGTTGCCGAAAACCTTTCAAACTACCTGTCAAGTATAAGTTAACTCGTGCGTAGAGTCTAGCCTTGTCTACTTTAATCTAATATTGTTTAATTCATATTCATGATTTTTGTCATGTCTTTTATGTTATATAGCCATATATTGCCATATTATGGTAGTGTTCTGGATTGTTTGGTCTTGTCTGATATTGTCTGGATTTGTTTGATATTGTCAGGTCTTATCTTCTCTTGTCTGCTTTTGTCTAGCCTTGTCTGATTCATTTTGATTTTGTTTTCTTTGGCCTATATCTTGGCAACTACTTCCATTGTTTGTAAAGCTGATAAATATTGTTGTGATTGTTGGTGTGGACTAAGCTGGAGTAATGACGAGAGATAGAGAAGTTTAATAGAAAGCCGGGAATAATGAACACGAAGGGGACATTTCTTACAGATTAAGGTCCAAGGGACGAAGGAAAAAGGACGAAAAAATATGCCGGGTATATATCACTACCCCTTTGCTGCCTCCCATCCACAAACTCCAGTAAAAACACTTGAAATAAAAAACTGATGACATTAAGACACATTAACTACATTTGTAATAAATTGTATGATAGTAGATTTGCATTCGGTTTTTGCTAAATGAAGATTCCACGAGGATTTCGCAAAACCCGCTGGATTTAGATACTTTTTTGCTCACCGTTTGAAGGGATTTAATCTTAAATTCAAGACTTAAATCATCCGCAACACAGGAAAGGCCGAACTGAAACCAGTCACGACTAATGCTGTTCGTCCATAGCAAACAGGCGAGATTTTTTTATTCTTGTCCTAATCCCATCAAATTATAACTTTGGAATTATACTGATATTTATAGCAAACAAGATTACATGTCACATTTCATATGATGTTTCGTCCTGCCCAATCTCGTTTTATCGAACCCTGGCTTGTTTAGTCCTCTTGCCAAACAATTTCTGACCATATCTGCCTCTAGCCAGTCTTGTCTGGTTTTGTATAGTCATGTCTTGATAACGTCATATGTAATATGTAAGATCAGACAGGGCCAGACAAAATCAGACAAGAACAGAAAAGATATCTTTTAACAAGATCATACAAAACCAGACAGGACCAGACAAGATCAGACAAGACTATACAAGATCAGACAAGACCAGACAACATCAGACAAGTTCAGACAAGACCAGACAAGACTAGAAAACACCAGAAAAGGACAGACAAGACCGGGCAGAACCGGACAAGACCGGCGAGGACCGGACAGGACCGAACAGAACTGGGTATGAGCAGACAAGACCGAACAAGACGAGAGAAGACCAGACAATACTAGACAAGACCAAGCAAGACCAGACAAGACCATACAAGACCAGACAAGACCAAAGAAGTGCAAACAAGAGCAGACAACGGCAGACAAGACCACGCTAGACCTGACAAGACCGTATAAGACAAGACAAGACCGGATAAGATCAGACAAGACCAGAGAAGACGAGACAAGACTAGAGAGAACCTGGCAAAACCGGACTAGGCCAGACAAGACCTAAGAAGACCGTATAAAACCAGACAAGACCAGGTAAGACGAGACAAGATCAGATCACAAATTGTCCAACATGCATATCGGACAATTATGGTAAACGGTTTGAGAGAATCCTGGTAAATAGGATCTCTTACGAACTGATAGGGAAAGCGGCACTATCAGCGAGACAATGAGTGTTTAGGAAGGGAAAATCCACAATCACGGCCGCAAGACACATTCTAAATCTGGCGGATGAAGAAAGAAGAAGATCTCGAAAAACCAGGAAACTTGCCGCTCTCGTGACGATAGACGTTAAGAATGCATTCATTCGGCACCGTGGAGGATTAAAGTCGAGGAGTTGGAACGCAGGAAGATGTCCGAATACCTGGTAGGCCTGACAATGAGTTATTTCTGCGACAGGCGGCTGTCGGTGGAGGGGCAGGATGCTATAGAAGTAACGGTCGTGGTCCCCCAAGGGTCCGTTTTGGGACCGCTCTTATGGAACCTTCTATACGACGGAGTTTTGAAAGTGGCCTTACCGGATGGTGCGGAAGCCGTCGCCTATGCGGACGAACTGTCCCTAGTGGTCAAAGCAAAGCGAGAGGAGGAGTTAGAAGAAAAAACCAACGCGGCACTAGACACGATACAAGACTTAATGATCGCAAAGCACCTGGAAATAGCACCGGACAAAACCGAAGCAGTGCTGTTAATTGTAAGGAAGAAATGTAGCCCGGTGGAATTCGTGCTGGTTGGAAGAACGATACGCAAAGGTATGCAAAATACCTTGGAAGAGTTTTCGACGAAAAGCTAAGCTTCGAGAGGCTCGTTGAGGAGGCAAGTGCTAAAGCACACAGCCCAGTGAACAACCTCCTGGGGATACTCCCGAGAAGCGGAAGGGCGTCAGAAAATAAGAGAAGAGTGGCATCCGGTGTGAATAACATCGTACTGTATGGGGCACCGCACAGTGGTCTGGATTTCAAAAAAGTTGGCTAAAAATAGAAAGAAGTTTCAGATTTAAACGTGAATTGGTATATAGGGGATTTCAAGGCGCGGACAAATTTCATAGCATAATTTTGAAATTCAAAATGGCGGATCCAATATGGCCGACCACTTCATTAAAATTTGATCGAAATTTCATATAAATTGGTTTATAAGGGTTCCCGAGTTCACTGAATACGAATTTCATTATATAATATTATAATTCAAAATGGCGGATCCAATATGACCGACCACTTCATTAAAATTAGATCGGAATTTCATATAAATTGGTATATGAAGGTTTTCGAGGTCACTGATAACAAATTTCATGGTATAATTTTAAAATGCAAAAGGTTTGATTTCGCTTGGTTTTGCTTGTTTTAGCATGGTTTAGCTTGGTTTGACTTGGTTTCGTATTTCTAATCTCAAACGTACACGGGCAGATATAGGCAAAATTTTCTTGAAGATTCTAATACAAAATATCGTAATCTATATGCTCTATATCTCAACTTCTTCAGCCCCGCTGCGGTGATAACTTTTTTGCTAATTAACGGATTTTTTTTTACAAGAAAAACCATTATGTAGACACATCTTTGAGATGGTTTCTAACACACGCTAGTATAAATTAATGAAAACGTTATATATGTAAAAATTCTACATACCTTCCTTAACACCCTCCATCAAACCGAAATTAAAAAGAACACTCTAGTAAAAAGTTACACGCACTTGAATAAACAATTATATTTCGAAGCCGCTACACGTGCTCGCGACTATGCCGACAAGGGTAACTTTGAACGGGTGTAGCGTCTCAGGGAAAAAAGATATCCCCACTTTTCTTTTAGAATAACACAAAACAAAGTATCCTCTACAAGATTCTTCGGTAGAAATAAACCCATTCGGTGACTATGATTTTTTCGATATTTGGCCAACTTTTTTCAGATTCAGACCACTGTGCACCGGTGTGGGTTGCCTACACCAAAGTCCAGAGTTATAGGGAAGCCCTGAAAAGGGCTCAACGGAAGATCGCCATGAGGGTAGTCTGCGCGTATAGATCAGTCGGGACTGATGTGGTGCGGGTACTGGCAAGGCTGATACCAATGGAGCTACTGACAGAAGAGAGAGCCAGAATTGCCGAGCGTACGCGCGGCAAAGAGGCGAATGAAGCAAGGGTGATGAAAGAAGAAGAAAGGCGGATAACTATACAAAAATGGCAAGAATCGTGGGAAAACGATAAGACTAAATGGACCTATAGGCTGATACCAGACTTAAGTCCTGGCTGGAAAGGAAACATGGGCAGCTGAGCTACCACCTGACAATGGTGCTGACGGGCCATGGTTGTTTCCAGAGCTACCGGAAAAGAATAGGCAAGACGACCGCGGAGTACTGCCCGTACTGCAACATGGAACCGGAGACGGTCGAGCATACGTTGTACACCTGCCACAAGTGGGCAAGACAGAGGGTGAAGCTTGAAGTGTTAAGGGGCGGGGTACTGGATCCTCGGACGCTAACCGAGTTGATGCTGGAAAGCGAGGATATTTGGTGACGTCGCCAAAGACGTCGGCGGCATCATCAAGGAGATAATGGAAATGGAAATTACAGACGGAGTAAATCTGTAAAATAGGAGCCCATAACTTGAAGTGATCCATGATTGCAAGTTGTATAGGGCGGGAAAATAGGGGGGGGGGGGGGGGTTAGTGGTTTACTATTTTACTATCTCTGGAAGAGAATGGAGTCCTACACTACCCAGTTAGAGGGTGCCTATAAAAGGTTTCCCCTTCCTCCGAAAAAAAAAGATCAGACAAGATCAGACAAGAGCAGACAAGACCAGAGAAAACCAGACCAGACCAGACAAGACCAGGCAAGACCGGGCAAGACTAGACAAGACTAGACAAGAGTAGGGATAGATAGTTCATTCTGGGCCCTGCTTCCCACCTTCCCACCTCCGGCCAAACAATTGAAAGTTGTTTAAAGCTGCTTAAAGCTGATTGAAAGCTGTTTGAAAGCTGTTTGGCCGGAGGTGGGAAGGTGGGAAGGTGGGGAGGAGGGGCCAAAATGAACTATTTATCCCTACTGACAAGACTAGACAAGACCAGACAAAACCGGACCAGACCGGAGAGGACCGAACAGGTCCGGAGAGGATCGGACAAGACCGGACAGGAGCGGAGCGGACAGGACCGAACGGGACAAGACAAGACCAGACAAGACCAGACAAGACCAGACAAGACCAGACAAGACCAGACAAGACCAGACAAGACCAGACAAAATCAGACAAGACCAGACAAGACTAGATAAGACAAGACAATACAAGACCAGGAGATACAAAACAGGAGTTGATAAGACACCACCTTGTTTAAGACTGGTGAGACAAGACTGAGAATAAAGAGAATAAACAAGGCTAGACAAGACTGTATAATATTGGACAGGACTAAACACGAGCAAACAAGGCTAAATCAAATTGTAAAATATTGCACAGACTGTAGACAGGCTATAGAAGACTATACAAAACCATGCTGGACTGTCCACTGCATGATTTTTCAATCAAGAAAACAAATAGCTCACATTGTATAGTATAATGAACGGTGATGCGTTTTATGTTTTTAGTTATGGACAAGAGTGGACCGAACTGGAGTCCAAACTCGACAAGGTTTGACATTTTTGCACAAAGTTGTTCAGGACGACAAGATTAGACAAAAAAGATTGGATATGTTTAGAGAATGTTACACAAGACTTTATAAAGTTAGATAAGGACTGTGGAATTGTTGATATAGCTAGACAAGATTGGACTCGATTTTAAGAGATTAGACAACAATTGTACAAGCTTAGACATGTTTGGATAATGTTATGTAAGTCTTTTTAAAATTGGATAATGACTGTTGAAAACTTGATATGATTGGACAAGACTGGACAAGTCTGGACAAGATTAGAACAGTCTTGATTTCATGTTTTTCTTTCTATTAGGACGGAATGTAAAGACTAGCAAGTCTAGATGTAATCTACATTCTGGTTTTATTAGTTTTGCCGGAGAAAATATTTTCGCGTAAATACAAAACGCGAGGGAAATTATCGATTACACAGAAGGGATCTAGGGCAAGGCCGAATCCATAAAACGCAGATTAACCGAAATTGATAAAACAATGTGGAAATTTAATAACGCTGGCAAAAACAGAAATATGAAAATGTTTTTAAATGCAAAAACTGTTCTCTCTCTAATCCAGGTTGTCTACACTACTCCTCGGTTTGTGTGTTTTTCCATTAGTTTTGTTTGTCTAGTTTCGTCCTGGCAATCTAATTCAGTTTGTCTAGGCTACTTCTCTGTTTGTGTCTTCTTTCTTCAGTTCTATTTGTCTAGTTTCGTCCTGGCAATCTAATTCGGTTTGTCTAGGCTACTTCTCTATTTGTGTCTTCTTCCTTCAGTTCTGTTTGTCTAGTTTCGTCCTGGAAATCTTATTCAGTTTGTCTACGCTACTTCTCTGTTTGTGTCTTCTTTCTTCAGTTCTATTTGTCTAGTTTCGTCCTGGCAATCTAATTCGGTTTGTCTAGGCTACTTCTCTGTTTGTGTCTTCTTCCTTCAGTTCTGTTTGTCTAGTTTCGTCCTGGAAATCTTATTCAGTTTGTCTAGGCTAATTCTCTGTTTGTGTCTTCTTCCTTCGGTTCTG
This sequence comes from Phosphuga atrata, assembly GCA_944588485.1. Classification (NCBI taxonomy): domain Eukaryota; kingdom Metazoa; phylum Arthropoda; class Insecta; order Coleoptera; family Silphidae; genus Phosphuga; species Phosphuga atrata. The sequence continues at coordinate 27,222,809 of OX155903.1, read as the reverse complement.
TTTGTCTAGTTTCGTCCTGGCAATCTAATTCAGTTTGTCTATGTTACTCCTCTGTTTGTATCTTCTTCCTTCTTTTCTGTTTGTCTAGTTTCGTCCTGGCAATCTAATTCAGTTTGTTTAGACTACTCCTCTGTTTGTGTCTTCATCCTTCGGTTCTGTTTGTCTAGTTTCGTCCTGACAATCTAATTCAGTTTGTTTAGGCTACTCCTCTGTTTGTGTCTTCTTCCTGTAGTTCTGTTTGTCTAGTATCGTCCTGGCAATCTACTTAAGTTTGTATAGGCTACTCCTCTGTATCTGTTTTCTTCCTTTAGTTCTGTTTGTCTAGTTTCGTCCTAGCAATCTAATTCAGTTTGTTTAGGCTCTACTCTGTTTGTGTTTTCTTTGTCAATCTAGTCTACTCTTCTCAAACTTTTTTCGTGAAATTTTGATAACATTTTCATAAATTTTTGAGGTAGAAAACGACGCAAACGCTATTCAATTTTGCAACCCTTATTTATAAAAACAATTTAGAAACACATTTGCCGCTCCAGCAATTTATCCTCTCCCCGCAAAATCCTCGCGTTTCTCTCAATTATTCCCTCATTTTTTCGACGGCGGATAAAAAACACAACACACGCTCCACCTTTAAATACCCAATTTCAACCCCTTAAAAAACGAGAATAATAAGAAAAGAAAAAATGTAATATAGAGTAAAAGAATATGCGGGGAATATGTGGAGAAAAACCGCCGTCGCATAATTCCACGTATATAAATATATGCATTGTCGGAGGGTCGGCGTTTGGAAATTCCTGAAGCGGCGGCGGGATCTTGCAACCCTCAAAGGGGTTTCGGATGCGACGTAAACCCGCACGAGGTACAAAAGATACATTGCATGAATACTAAAACTAACCGTAAACAGGCCGCTATACTAGAAATACTGAACCTTAAAGAAGAACGCACAAATAATAATAATAAAAAAGGGAATGCAGCGAAACAGCTTAAGGGTAGCAAGCGGCCCCATTTTTCATCTCCAAGGAAATATTGTGAATAAATTTCAGGATGAAGGCAACAGTAAATGGACGAGATTAGGAAGAGTAAGAGCATACCAAGATACCGTAAGAAAATAAGTTCAAAGAAATCTGAACTAGGTAGTCCATATTATAAATCAACTATATAGAACGAGATTCTATTAGATTGACTTGTTTAAATATTTAGTAGACTAGAGAAACAAGTTTAAATATTTACTAAACTAGAGAATCAAGTTTAAATTGTCACGAATTTTTCTAAATGGAATTTTAATGAGATCTCTTTCTATGTTCTCGAAGTTGAAGTTTGTGCGTTCTCTTTTCACTCTGAGGCTTAAGGTGAGATGAGAAGTTTTTTTTTTAAATTCAGGACGAGTAAACAGACGCCACGCGTGTATTTACACATAAATGCAAAGAGGTCAACAAGGCGTACGTACGGGTGCGTCGACTCGTTTTTTCCTTTTCTCAACAAACCGTACAAATATTTATGACAGCGAGGATAAATATTAAAACAAACAGAAATTCGATTACAAGACAACACGGAAATTAACTGGAAAATTGATTCAATTTAGTTTAATTTATTTCATATTGAGGAATCGTTGAGTGGATTGATGTAATAAGAATCGTTCTTTCAGACCTGTTCTTCAGTAGCGTAGCGATGGGGGTCTATCCTGCCCAGGACGCTACTCGCAGAGCGGCGCCAAAAAGGTCTCAAAGGAGAACAAGATTTTCCGGAAAATTTCAAATGTTATTTTGACCGATATTTGGGAAATATATTTTAAATTAATTCTATTATTCTTTGTATTATTGTATACTCTTATTACGACTAAAATTTATGTTATATTACTAGATGTGTTTTTGGAGTGGGGTGCTAATAAAGTGTTGTGCCTTTATTCTTGTAGAACTTCAGAAGTAAAAAGTAAAAGAAGTCGAAGACTATTACCAATTTAACAGACAGAAATCACTAGATAAGATTTCTTATAGGAAATTAAATTCTCTACAAGTTTTATTTGAAACATATTTAAAAATTTTGCTTATTTTCCGTGTTATTTGCGAATGTTTGAGGCATGATAAATGCGAATCAAAAATAATGTTTTGACATTATTCATTAAGGTTGTCAAGGTTAATTATTACCCACTTGATAGCTAAAAAATCACAAAATAATAAGGTTTCGTAAAAAAAATTTAATGCTCTTTAAGTTTTATTCGAATAATTTTTCAAAATTTCGCTTCCTTTCCGAGTTATTTTCGCGTTTTCTGAGACAAGGAAAATATAAAACCAAAAAAAGGTTTGACTTTGTTCCAGCTTGTTTATTACTAAATACACAGACTGAAAATTCTATAAATAACGAGATTTCTTATAGATTTTAATTTAATTCTCTACAAATTTTATTTGAAACACTTTCTAAAATTCCGCTCAGATTTCAGATTTCCGCTCAGAATTTATGGAACAAGAAAAATGTAAGACAAAAATAGTCTTTTTGTTGTTCCCAAGTTGATTATTACTCTCCTGACAGCAAAATTATCACTAAACACTAAGTTTTCCTATAGAAAATTTAATTTTCTACAAGTTTTATTCGAAATATTTTGCAAAGTTAAGCTTAGTTTCCGCGTTACTTGCGAATGTTTGAGACATGATAAATGTGATTAAAAAATCTTTTGACATTATTCGTTAATTTTTGTTATTCGTTAATTGGATAGCTATAAAATGAAAAAAGTATAAAGGTTTCTTATAGAAAATTTAATTGTCTTCATGTTTTATTCGAAACATTTTTTTAAATTTCCCCTTGCAACCGAGTTATTTTCGCGTTTTTTGAGATAAGGAAAATATAAAACAAAAATAAGGTTTCGACTTAGTTCTAGCTTGATTATTACTAAATTCACAGACAAAAAAGCAATAAATAACGACATTTCTTATAGAAAATTTAATTCTCTACAAATTTTACTTGAAATCATTTTCAAAATTCCGCTCAGATTCAGTATTATTTGCGAATTTTTGGGACAAGAAAAATGTGAGACAAAAATAATATTCTGTAGTTTCAAAGTTTATTATTACCAACTTAACAGCAAAAATATTACTAAACACTAAGTTTTCATATAGAAAATTAAATTTTCTACAAGTTTTGTTTGAAACATTTTTCAAAATTTCGCTTAGTTTATATATGCGAAAATATATTTTCCTTGTTTTTAAAACAAGGAAATATTAAACAAAAAACAAGGTTTGTTCAAGTTTCATTATCACGATAGTGACAAACTAAAAACAACGATGTAACAAGGTTTCTTATAGGAAATTAAATGTTCTACAAGTTTTATTTGAAACATTTTTAAAAATTTCGCTTAGCTTCCGTGTTATTTGCGAATGTTTGAGACATTATAAATGCGAATCAAATATAATGTTTTGACATTATTCCTTACGTTACAGTTGTCAAGGTTGATTATTACCAACTACACGTAAAAAGTACGCTCTAAAAATTACAGTTTAAATAGTAGCATCGGACTTACGAATTTTAAACTGTAAAAACTAACAATTGCTTTTTTTTTAAATTACAGTTTCCGGTATTATTAGTAAATAAGTTTTAAAAATTACAGTATGCGACTGCAATTTCTACAAATTTGTATTCGTAAGGCCGCTGCTACTATTTAAACTGTAATATTTAGAGTGTACTTTTTTTCCCGTGTAGATAGCTAAAAACTGATAAAGTACTAAGGTTTCTTATAGAAAATGTAATAATTTTCAAGTTGTATTCGAAACATTTTTCAAAACTTAGCTTTGTTTTCGAGTTTTTGTGACAAGGAAAATATAAAACACAAACAAGGTTTTGATTTTGTTCTAGCTTGATTATTACTAAATACAAAGACGGAAAATGAATAGATAACGAGATTTCTTATAGAAAATTTAAATCTCTACAAATTTTATTTGAAATGATTAACAAAATTACGCTTAGATTCGATTTTATTTGCGGCTATTAGGGACAATAAATGTGAGACAAAAATAATTTATTGTAGTTTCAAAGCTGATTATTATTACCAACCTGACACCAAAAATATTACTAAGCACTAAGTTTTCTTATATAAAATTTAATTTTCTACAAGTTTTATTTGAAACATTTTTAAAAATTTCGCATAGTTTCTGAGATATTTTCGCATTTTTTTAAACAAGGAAATATTAAACAAAATACAAGGTTTGCTAAAGTTTGATTATCATGAAATTGATAAACTAAACACAACTACATAACAAGGTTTCTTATAGGAAATTAAATTCTCTACAAGTTTGATTTGAAACATTTTTCAAAATTTCGCTTATTTTCCGTGTTATTGGCGAATGTTTGAGACATGATAAATGCGAATCAAAAATTATGTTTTGACATTATTCGTTAAGGTTGTCAAGGTTAATTATTACCAAAGTGCTAAGGTTTCTTATAGAAAATTTAATTCTCTTCAAGTTTTATTTGAAACATTTTTCAAACTTTCGCTTTGTTTCCGTGTTATTTGTGAAAGTTTAAGACACGATAAATGTGAACCAAAAATAATGTTCTGCCATTATTCGCCAAGGTTGTCAAGGTTTTTTATTACCAACTTGATAGCTAAAAAATCAAAAGGTGATAAGGTTTGTTATAAAAAAATTGATGCTCTTCTATTCGAAACATTTTTCAAAATTTCGCTTCGTTTCCGAGTTATTTTCTCGTTTTTAAGACAAGTAAAATATAAAGCAAAAACAAGGTTTACACTATGTTCCAGCTTGATTATTACCAAATTCACAGACTAATAATAACTAACTAGATTTCCTATAGAAAATTTAGTGCTCTAGAAATTTTATTTGAAGTTATTTGAAGTTTTTTGAAATTATTATTTACGATTTTTGGGACAAGAAAAATGTGAGACAAAAATCATTTTCTGTAGTTCTAAAGATGATTATTACCAACGTGACATGAAAAATATCACTAAGCTCTAAGTTCTCTTATAGAAAACTTGTTTTACTACAAGTTTTATTTGCAATATTTTCCAAAATTTCGCATAGATTCCGAGATATTTTAGCATTTTTAAAACAAGGAAATATTAAACAAAAGACGAGGTTTGCTCCACATTCATTATCCCGAAATTGACAAACTAAAAACAACTATATAACAAGGTGTCTTATAGAAAATTAAATTCTCTACAAGTTTTATTTCAAACATTTTTCAAAATTTTGATTAGTTTCCCTGTTATTGGCGAATGTTAGCGCGTTTATCCTGTCTCAAGGATAAACGCGAATAAAAAATGTTTTGACATTCTTCCTTATGGTTTCAAGGTTAAGTACACTAAAAAATAACAAAGTACTAAGGTTTCGGATAAAAAATGTAATGCTCTTCAAGTTTTATTCGAAACACTTTTCAAAATTACGCTTCGATTCCGAGTTATTTTTGCGTTTTTTGAGACAATGAAAATATAAAACAAAAAGAAGGTTTCGACTTAGTTCTAGCTTGATTATTAGTATATTCACAGACCAAAAAGCAATAAATAACGAGATTTCTTACATAAAATTTATTTCTCTACAAATTTTATTTGAAATAATTTTCAAAAATCCTCTCAGATTTCGCATTATTTGCGAGTTTTTAGGACATGAAAAATGTGAGACAAAAATAATATTTTGAAGTTTCAAAATTGATTATTTCCAACTTGACATCAAAAATATAACTTAGCTCTAAGTTTTCTTACAGAAAATTTGATTTTCTACAAGTTTTATTTCATTTTCATTTCAATTTCATTATCACGAAATTCACAAACTAAAAACAACTATAACAAATTTTGAGAGAACAGAATCTACAAGTGGCCTTTAAACTTTCGTCCAAACTATCCCACGCATTATTTAATGACAAAGACAAAATCGACCCCCTCAAAAAATCCGACGTTTATGAGATTCGTTGTTCAGAATGCAATAGCGTCTACGTAGGCCAGACAGGACGAAGCATATCAACTCGTTTCGAGCACTCGTCCTCGTCGACCTCGTCGAACACTTTCGAGCTTCTCGTCCTAAAAAAAGACACAAGCTCATTCTCTGGCCATTGTCTGGAATGTAATCACAAATTCCCCGAAATATCTAATCTTAGAATCTTGCATAATTACAACAAAGGCCAGAAACTAAATCTCCTACAGTCATTAGAAATTTTCAAAAAAAACCGTAATCCCTCAGTTAATCTCCTAAACGAGCAAACCGACCTAGTCTTTTCCCAACTTTTTAATCTCACCCAATCTCAAGCAGATAAGTCCTCATCTACGGACAGGCACCGCCCTCCCTCCCCACCAAAACTATACAGGTATATATTCAACGTCATCAATTTGTTAAGCCACTTGAAAATAACCGACAATCGTCGAAACTTAAGTCGTGATGTGTGTAGAAATTATTATAACTGTGAATAATAAGTTGTATAACATTTTTACATAGTATAAGTGTGGTAAATACATAGTGAATTTTTCAATTCAATGGAACTATAACAAGGTTTCTTATAGGAAATTAAATTCTCTACAAGTTTTATTTCAAACATTTTTCAAAATTTCTATCAGTTTTCGAGTTATTTGCGAATAGTAGCGATATGACAAACGTAAATAAAAGATAATATTTTGACGTTGTTAAGGTTCTCAAGGTTGATTATTACCAACTGGATAGGAAAACAAGACCAGACAAGACTAGACAGACAAGACTAGACAGACAAGACTAGACAGACAAGACTAGACAGACAAAACTAGACAGACTAGACAGACAAGACTAGACAGACAAGGCTAGACAGACAAGACTAGACAGACAAGACTAGACAGACAAGAAAAGTGTCAAGGTTCCTTATAGAAAATTTAATTCTCTTCAAGTTTTATTCGAAACATTTTTCAAAATTTCGCTTTGTTTCCGAGTTATTTTCGCGTTTTTGAGATAATATAAAACAAAAATAAGATTTGACTTTGTTGTAGCTTGTTTATTACTAAATACATAGACTGCAAAACAATAAATAACGAGATTTCTTGTAGGAAATTTAATTCTCTACAAATTTTGTATGAAACAATTTGAAAAAAAAAACGATTCCGTATTATTTGCGAAATTTTGGCACTAATTTTCATAAATTAATCATTAAGCACTAAGTTTTCTTTTACGAAATTTAATTTTTTACAAGTTTTATTTGTAATAAAACTTGTATACATACAATTACATTTTTCAAAATACATTTTAATTTTCGAGTTATTTTCGAACCTTTGAGAGAAGTAAAATGTGAAACAAAAACAACATTAGACTTTGTTTCAAGTTAATCACTAAATAACAAGTTGTATTATCTATCTAGTTTGTCTCGTCAAACTAATTATTAAGTTTTGTTTTAGCAACTGGTCTAGAGAGACGAAACCAGATTACTAATCTCTTCTCGATTGTTATATTGTCGAGGTAGCATCTGGAAGGATAGTTCTAAAGATTTGACATTTGTCGTCGAGCAAAGTTCTTTTCTTTCTCTTAACGAGTGTTTGAAAGGAGGTGGAAAATTCGCCATCTGCCGGATCGTTCGTTTTCCGAGCGAAAATGATAATAAAGAAAAGGGGGAAAAAAGGCGGAAGAACCATTGGGTACACGTGCTAGATACAATATAAGAGACAATTTTCGGCGACAATTTGCCTCGTCGCAGGAGAAAGCGAACGCACGCATAGAAAGAAATTATGAAAGTTTTCTTTTTGATTTCGTCGCTTGTCGGGGATGTGCGGAATGGAACTAATTAAACTGCCGCCGCTAAGGACGGACGCGGCCGAGCCCTAGACGTGGAGAAACTTGTTGTAGTCGCGTGATGTAATTATACGAATTTCCAAGTTTGTTTGCCATTCATACAAGTTTGAACTTGTTTTCTTTTTCTGTTCTCTCCTACTCCTACACACTTGCGGCCGTGCCTGGTTTTCTTGCTCTGTTTGAACAAGACCCGTTACTCAACAACTTTACCATTCAACTAAATGTTTCAATATAATTCAACATAATCTTGATATTTATGTTCGACACAAATTATTATCTAGAAACTTACTAACTTCTCCCAACTGTTACAACAGGAAATACATAAAATAGATAAACAAGATAAGAGACAAGACAAGACTAATAATACTAGAGAGATAAGGCAGAGAAGTCTAGAGAGGCAAGATTGGACAGATAAGATTGAACAGACAAGACAAGACTTGACAGACAAGACTTGATAGAGAAGACTAGACAGACAAGACTAGACCGACAAAACTAGACAGACAAGACATGACAGACAAGACTACGCAAACAAGACTAGCCGTACAAGACTAGACAGACAAAATTAGTCAGACAAAACTAGACAGACAAAACTAGACAGACAAGACTAGACAGACAAGACTAGACAGACAAGACTAGACAGACAAGACTAGACAGACAAGACTAGACAGACAAAACTAGACAGACAAGACTAGACAGACAAGACTAGACAGACAAGACTAGACAGGCAAGACTAGACAGACAAGACTAGACAGACAAAACTAGACAGACAAGACTAGACAGACAAGACTAGACAGACAAGACTAGACAGACAAGACTAGACAGACAAGACTAGACAGACAAGACTAGACAGACAAGACTAGACAGCCAAGACTAGACAGACAAGACTAGACAGACAAGACTAGACAGACAAGACTAGACAGACTAGACAGACTAGACAGACTAGACAGACAAGACTAGACAGACAATACTAGACAGACAAGACTAGACAGACAAGACTAGACAGACAAGAATAGAGACAAGACTAGACAGACAAGACTATACATACAAGACTAGACAGACAAGACTAGACACACAAGACTAGACAGACAAGAGTAGACAGACAAGACTAGATAGACAAGACTAGACAGATAAGACTAGACAGACCAGACTAGACGAGACTAGACAGACAAGACTAGACAGACAAGACTAGACAGACAAGACTAGACAGACAAGACTAGACAGCCAAGACTAGACAGACAAGACTAGACAGACAAGACTAGACAGACAAGACTAGACAGACAAGACTAGACAGACTAGACAGACTAGACAGACTAGACAGACTAGACAGACTAGACAGACTAGACAGACTAGACAGACTAGACAGACTAGACAGACTAGACAGACAAGACTAGACAGACAAGACTAGACAGACAAGACTAGACAGACAAGACTAGACAGACAAGACTAGACAGACAAGACTAGACAGACAAGACTAGACAGACAAGACTAGACAGACAATAATAGACAGACAAGACTAGACAGACAAGACTAGACAGACAAGAATAGAGACAAGACTAGACAGACAAGACTATACATACAAGACTAGACAGACAAGACTAGACACACAAGACTAGACAGACAAGAGTAGACAGACAAGACTAGATAGACAAGACTAGACAGATAAGACTAGACAGACCAGACTAGACAGACGAGACTAGACAGACAAGACTACACAGACAAGACTAGACAGACAAGACTAGACAAACAAGACTAGACCTCGAAGTTTGGAAAAGAAAAGTAAATGAAAGTGAACTAAATAAGACTAGACTATATCTTCTATTAAATAACCGTGGCGCAATTATGTATCCTTGCGGAATCCAACAGTGCAATTATAAACAAAATATTTCGTGTTTCCTTGATATTTCAAGTTACTTCTATTCCAGTGTTAACTGCCGTAATATATTTCCTGGTTGTCTAAAACAGCATTTTAAATAAACTATTTCGCCGAGCAGTAGTAGTCTATGAATTACAGGTCAAGTGAAACGAGTTTAATATTCTTGTTAGTATGATCTTTTTTCGATTGTTTGAGGGGATTGTCGGTAATATCCCTTGTAAATGTGATTAGACAATTACGGGCTCAAGTGTTCGTAAAGTACGAAAGGGGTAGGAGAGAGAGAGAGTGATAGAGGGAGGGTGGGTCGAGGCGCGAGACTCGTCGGTACAGGATTAAATATCGGGAGGATCTCTGGAAACTTTCGAGTGTCGTCTGGACCAGACCGAGCCGAGAGGATCGCGTCAAAGAGTTGCGCAACAGTAATGGATTGGTCCTTCGCGGAGTCTCGACATATGTAAACTCATTTCATTGCCGGTAATGGCCTATTATGACTGTCGAGTCTTTTCGTCTCCCTCTTGTTTTCCCAAGGTTTCTCCCTCGACTTTTAACACGGACCACCTGTAGTTTTATATCCAAACCTAGCGACTCTCCACCCACCCGCCGAAACACGACATTTCATCCAGCCAACCACTCAACGAGTTATTTATCAAGTGCCCACTACAGAATTCAATTTTACATTTATTACAAACCAAAATAAAATTAGACAAGTTTGTTCCTATAATTAAGTTTGTAATTGTCTTTATGTAACCTTTATTTTATCGCATTGAGTTGCGCAAACTTTCTTTAGCTTCATCTCATTTGTCAAATCCGATCCAGATAAACACTCCCAGACGTAGATTAATACATTCCGAGCAATTTACAATAAATTATCCAATTTTTTCCGTCTGTGCGCTGGAATCCTCAAAGGTGTAATAGACAGACAGTGCAGATGAGTTTCCCTCATCATTTCACATTCTGTGAGCACGGGCTCTTGTTAATGTCAGTTGTACGTTACTCGGCCATACATTCCGCTCGGGTTTTTTCTTCCCTTCTGCACTGTGCACTGTGCCAGCCCTCCACCGAGCGCCCTAATGGAATCCGCCGAAAAAAAATCTACATAATTTTCAAATTACAAATTCCTCGCCAACGGAAAAAAGGGGAAAATTTAGAAGGCGGAGGGAAAAAGCTTCTTCTGCTTAAAAGCTTAATCTGTTCCTTAGGCTACATCAAGAAAAAAAATTAATAAAGTGAATAATTAGTCTGGATAAGATCATTTAGTTTAGACTAGTTTTACCTCTTTAGTCCAATAAAGTTTATTTGGTATCAAAATCAAAATTACTTTTATTTAATTTTACTTTACTTAATTACTTTTACTTTACATGTAAGATGTATATGGTAAATACATGTATGTGAACGCCAAAAATGGAAAAAATAAGATTAATAATAAATCAAATATCAAGGGAGAGAAATTCGAAATCACTGAAAACAAATAAAAAAATTCTTGAAAGGTATACATTGTTTCTTTTAGAAGCAGGGATTTCAATCTTCTCTTAAAGCTATTGTTGGACATTTCTTCTGTGATGGTAGGCAGCTTGTTTTATATGACCACTCCAAGAATTTCTGGTGATTTGCTTAAGCAAATTAGGTTTCATTTTAGCGAGTACATCTTGTTTAGTCCTCTAGTATTGTAGTGGTGGATATCAATATTTCTGTCCAGACGCATCATCATCATTAATCAGCCCGTTCCGTCCACTGCTGGACATAGGCCAGCCCATCTCCATGTGAGTTTAGTTATACGCTCGATCACGTATGCCACTTTAGTTTTCCTCCGTAGGTCCTTATTGATGGTATGGTGGTGTAGGGTTATTCCGATCATTGATCTTTCCATTTTTCGTTATTTTAAGTATTTTTAATTATTTTATAAGTTTTTAAGTTTTCTTGCCGTATTGGCGGTTAGAGTTAAGGTTTTCATGTCATGTCATGTACTTTCCGCTTTAAACATAGGAATTTTGCTTTTAAAGATATGGCTGTGTTTCCAATATGCAGCCCAAGCGAGGTTGGTTCTTCTTTGCAATTCGCAGGTCTGGTTATCTCTAGATATTCTGATTTCGTCACCAAGGTATATGTATTTTTAGACTAAATCTACGCTTGTGTTTCTGGTGTTAAAGTGTTCGCTCGGTACCAAATTAGTCATTACTTTTGTGTTCGAAAAGTTGATCTCCAATCGAACTTTCAAGCATACGATATGAAGTTCTTCCAGCATCTGCCTTAACTCACCCAGGTTGTCTGTTGTGATGACTATATCTTCCACAAAACGATGGTGGTTTAGCTTTTTTCCATCTAAGTAAATGCCTCTTGTTTCCCAATTTAGCTTGTTGAGGGCCTACTGTAGGACCGTTATAAAGAGTTTTGGAGACATGAAATCCCCCTGTCTTACTCCTCTTCCACAATCAGTAGGGTTGGTGTTTTCATGTAACTTTACAGATAGTGTAGCATGCTGGTAGATGTTATAGATTAGTTCTGAGTATCTGTAGTCAATGCGGCGTCTCAATTCGTCCATGATGGAGTTTAGCTCTACAGTATCGAAAGCTTTGTGGAAGTCCACGAATGCAAGGGCCAGTGGTCTGTTGTACTCCACTGACTTTCCGATTAGGACCTCGATTCTTTGCAAATGGTCGTTTGTTCCAAACCCAGAGCGGAATCCAGCTTGTTCGTTGGTAAAAATCTAATTTTTGCTCTAATCTTGATGTTATTACTTTTGTGAATAGGTTATAGAGTTGGATCAAAAGTGTCATGGGTCGGGAGTTTTGTAATTCGGCCTTGTTCCCTTTTTTGTGGAGCAGGGTGGTAAGTGCGGAATTGTGCTATCGTGTAGGCAGATGTTAAATTGTATTCGTATTTGCTTCACCAGAAACGTGCCTCCTGCTTGTATTGCTTCTTTAACTATTTTGTCTTTTGTTTTTACCAGGGCGAGCTCAATTTCTCCGATAGTGATGTCTATAAGCTCTTCGGGTCCTCGGTTAACGATGTTTTCTTGTGGTGTTGTTATTTCCAGATATTTTACTTGGTGGCTTTTACATAGTTCGTGGTAGAACTCTTCTACCGTGCGCAGTATTTCCTCCCTGTTCGTTGAGTTATTCCCTTGAATGTTCTTTAGTTTTGTAATTTCTTTCCTTCCTTCACCAAGGTTACTGCGTAACACCTTCATGCTTTTGTGTTGCTCTATTGTTTGTTGGATTTTTCCGCTGACCAGACTAATTTTCATTTTATGGATGAAACCCAGAAGTTAAGGAGAAGACCCAGAACTGGAGTTAAGAAAGATTAAAAAATGTAGGGCATACAAATACTTAAGAACTATCATGTCAGAAGAAGGAACAACAAAAAAGGATATAGAAAATAGACTTGGCCAAGGGAAAAAGGCTATCTGCTTGTTAAATTCAATGCTATGGTCAAATGAAATGAAACTAAAAACAAAAATGAGAGTATACAAAACTATCGTAAAACCAATAACAACTTATGGTTCAGAATGTTGGCAAATTTCACAAAGAAATAAAAAAAGTATAGAAGTAATAGAAATGGACTTTCTACGAAGAGCAAGTCAAACGTCTTAACTAGATCGTGTAAGAAATGAACATATAAGAAGACAGACGAGGAGAGTCTATGGTACTACAGATGACATAGAAGCACGGCAATTAAAGTGGTATGGACACATGCCAAGGATGACTGGAGAAAGGTGGCCTAAAATAGCATTTCAATATGTACCAAGAGCAAGGAGAAGTAGAGGCAGACAAGCAGTAAAATGAATAGATGGTATTATGGAAACCATGAAAGATAGAGCCATAGAAGAAGTGGGCTGGAGAGATAAGAAGAGGTGGAAAAAGAAGTGCGGGATGCGGCAAAGGCTGTAGGATTCTTGCTGTCTATCTATATAGATGGATGAAACAAGGAACTATCTATCTATCTATATAGATGGATGAAACAAGGAACTTCCAACATATAAAGGTTTATTGCTATTTGTAGTTGGAAGTGCGGTCTACATGTGGCTGTTGGAGGAATAACCACTATCGATCTAAAAACTTTCAATAATCTTAATATCAATTTTATTGGAGGATCCCTAAGCCAAAATTCCATATGCTAGAATGGTCGTAATTATGTCGTGTTATTTCAGTCAAAAGCTTTAAACAAATCGCAGAAAATACCGACTCGATATTTGTCGTTATCGACCACTCAATTTGGTTTATTATTTGGCGTAAGGTTAGAATAAATAGGGTTTTTAAGTAATGTTTCAGTTGTCTTATCACAAGTTAGGCATTCCTCCATATAGAGCCCCAGGAATATTGTTTTCTTCGCCCTATGCAGGTTGAAATTGTCTATTTTTAAACTTAAATTATCGGCGTATTGGCTTCATGATGTTTATAAAGTTACAATTTCCGTCTTCTAGTTTAGGGACAGGTTATTTGCCGAGCACCACTCCACCATTTTAAGTAAAACATTATTTGCTTCAAGTTCATTTTCAATCCTAGAGTTTATAGAGATTATGAATGTGGAATCATCTGCAAATAATATGCATTTGTTGTCTTGCATATATGTTACAATATCCGCAATATATAGGAGGAATAGTGTAGGAGTAAGTACAGTTCCCTGCGGAACACCTATATTAACGAGAAAGGTCAGGACTTAATATGTCAGGGGCTGAAGGCCAGAGGTTTATGTACTTGTAAAGTAACATAAGATAATTTGTGTAACCTCACTCCTTAGGTAAAACGAGAAACCTCACCTTTGTTCGTTAGTTCTTCTTGAAATTCCTCGTCACCTGAATATTTATTATCACTTTTCACCTATATTAATGTTCACTGGTTTAGATATGAAAGATTTATTTTTGGTTGTGATTTCCACACATTGCTTTCGGTTTGTTAGAAACGATTTTTGGTAATTTATCGATCTACCGCGAATTCCCAAAATATACAATTTGTTTAGTAATTGTCGGTGTGACACGCAGTTATAGACCACTAGTAAAACTTTGCTATAGAACTCAATAAGCCGTCGAGTTAGATTGTCCATTGCGAAAGCCGTGTTGTTTTTTGGGAATGAGTTTATGTTTCTCGATACATGATAAAAGCCTTTGAGGCATTCCAGCATTTTAGAAATAGTTGATAGCAAAGTTATATTGTTCGTTTGGATGAACAGGGTATTAACTCATATTAACTCATTATGTTCTTGCCTGTAGAATTTCTATTTTTTCTCAGTAACAGCAAAATTGACAAAGTCATGAAGTGAACAAAAACGTTATCAATAAAGTTGCTTTAAAGATATTATAGGTGAGGTTAACCAATTATTTACAGAAATGGAAATATATTGATTTGAAAATTTCATATCGCTCTCCTGCTTTTTTGAGTTAATACCCTGTTCATCTGGACCGACGATATGTTTAAAGCTATTTAGGAATGTCTTTTCTCCTCGTTTATGTATTGGCAAGATTTTTGCGTTTTTCAAAATTTCAGAAAACTCAGACGATTCAAATCACAGGTTAAGTATATATGTTATAGGCTTTGATAAAAGAACTATATATTATTAAGATAGATATATTGATGAGATTTAAAAATGTTACAAGGTATTGAATTTAGACCACTTGTAGATTTATTTTTAGGTTTGCTTAGTTCAAAATAGAAAATAGTATATAATATGTTTAAAGTATCATTGATTTAATAATAGTATATTACGTAACGAGAGTTGTAGGAAGCATATTAACGTAACGTAATTGCCTTACAACTCGAGTTATGTACTATACTTTATCTACGACCACACTAATTTGTTTCTGTTTAATAAGAAAAATATGTTTGATGTAACAAATGTATTTATTGTTCGGTACATTATTTAACATTATAATAAACAAACAGTGGTGTTTTCATATATAACTGTTACCCGACATTATTTAAGTTGATCAAAATGAAAAGAAATACATTCTTAATGGTTACATACCTTATTATTTAGTACTTATTTGGGTTAAACTGGAATAAGAGTGCTCATATCTATAGGCAACCCACTGTACGCAATGTCAATTTCCGTTAGATTGTGACACGGGGGGAGCTGAACGTATGAGCACGATCATCTTATTGAAGTCCATTGCTAGACGTAAGCCTCGCTCAATAGTTTCCACTGTCCTCGGTCTTGTGCTGCCTGCATTCAGTTGATACTGATGTGTTTTAAGTAATGAGCACGTAGTAGCAGCTCTCAATCAATCAACGAATCGTGAACCAAACGTTATCAATCATAACTTATCATTAATCGCGGACTGTTACATATGTGTGTATTATGATGTATTTACATAGTCCACGAACTGTACAATAATGGGCATTAACAATAGTGGTCGTAGATAAAATATTAAATAATATAATGTCGTGTTATTTCAGTGATTTAATCAAATATTTGATATATCAAATGTATATTTTTTCCAACAAATTTCCATTCGAACAAAATTCCATTTGATCAAGTTTTCATTCGAACATTTTTCTTTCAAACAAAATTATTTCAAACAACTTTACGAACACCCAGTCTATCAATTAGTTAATGATTTATTGTCATAAGTCTGTCAACAACAATTTATCTAAATTATTTCACATTGACAAAGTGAATAAATTATTGGTTCCTGAAGCAGACCTCGACTATAATCTATTTATTCGTTTTTCTTGTTATTCCGTCTTGTTCATTTCTGTTTTTCATTTAGAATTTCCTTTCTAGTTTTTTGCTTCTTGGATGGCATGGGGCCAGATAAGGTGGTGTTGGTGTGGTTGGCGCGCAGGCAGCGGAATAAAACAATGACCTGAAAATTAATTGCCATATTTTGTGGCTGTCGCTCGCAGGATTATTTAGTGCGGGTCAGATGGTAAGAAATTTCGGTCGGATTCATGTAATTTGTGATGGGGTTTTGGCGTCGATTGCATTTCAACCAATTAGGTTGAAATGTAATCGATTTGGTAACAGGAGCATTCTTCGTCAAATTTGCATAAATCTACTCAGTTTAAATGCGTTTAGTTTATTTTTGTGGTCAATTTTTGTAGAATTGATTTGTTATAATATTCCTTTTTTTGAGTTTATGAAATTGAAAATTTTAGACATTTTTTCGCCAAATTTGCATAAAAATTCTCAGTTCAATTTATTTTTATGGCCAAACTTTCTAGAGTGGGTATGTTATAATATACTTTTTATGCGTTTATGATCATCTATTTCGAAATAATGAAATTGAAAAAATTGAAAAAACAGTCCGCAAATCCGAAATTATTGATTTTTAAGATATAAGACGGTTTGGTGAAATTATCGACTATTGAGACATTCTATTAATTGCCAAGACGGATTTTCGAATACAAAAATGTCAGCAGAAAATTACACTTTTATATATATAATTTTTTCTCATAGAAAAAGTGTTTTAAGAACTTGTGCATCCTCAATTGGTTACGGTTTGGTGAAAATCTGCACCAAACCGTAACCAATTGAGGATGAACAAGTTAATTGCATAATTACGGTTTGGTGCAGAATTTGGGATGTATTCCCCACATCTTCCAAAATGAAAATGAATGGAATTCTCTCTCTCAGAGTTGAATGAATTTGTCGAATTTGATAAACTAATATGATTCTTATTAGATATACACAAATTGGATTTGCGAACAATTGGAAATATAAACTTAGGTCTAAGTTTAGCTTCCTTTTTGGATCATGCAAAACCTCACTAGTTGAAAAAAATATTGAAATTCTGGAGAGACTGGTACATTTTTTCAACAGACTAACGAGCATATACCGGTCAGCCTTGCTCATCTCAATTTCTTGCTGCCTTTTCAAGAGAGAAACTCGAATTAAGACTAGAATTAATTTAATTTAATTACTAGATTTAATTTAATCAAGAATAGACAATGTTACAAATTGGGAATAAACAAACTCTCAGTAAATATCCTAGCTTATCTCAATTTGTTCTTAAATTGTTTATTATTTAGACAGACACAAATTTGCCACCAACACTCGCTGTTTTTTCTCTCACCAACAAACATGGGTCCAAGGGGGTTAGCCGTTAAAACATTGCCGCCTATTGTATTTCCATAGATTGTTCCATTCATGCAAATAGGTACAGTCCCTGTATCAGGTCTAGGAGTCTGTGTAACATGTTCTTCACGGGAATCTCTTTTCTTGTAATGGTATCCGGTACGTCCTTCACCGCATTCGTTTCACCGCGGAATCTTCACCGTAGAAACTTTCACCGCTAAACAGTTTCACATCTGCGAAGTGTCACCGCGCACGTGTCACCTTTTGGCAATTACACCGAGTCCAATTAAAAAAAATCACAAACAAAAATGTAGGAAAATAAATGGATACAGGTGAATCACTCAGCGGTAAACGTTCCTGCTGCGAAAGCTCCTACGGTGAAGATTCCGCGGTGAAACGTATGTGGTAGAAGCTCACTAAACATGCTGTAATATTAAGCTTGGGTCTCCTACGTGCAATTGCTTCGCAATGGAAGATTATATGGGAGACAGTAGCTTAACTCAACTTGTTCTTGAATGATTAACCGACAAACTCAAATTTGAATAGATAAATTTCAGATATCCAAGCTTCTCTCAATTTGTTCTTGATAAGCAGACAAACTGAAATTTGAATTTCTGGACAGACTAACTTAGAAATTGAATATAGACCACTTGACACCAACTATCCAAGTTTGTCTAAATTTGTCAATTTGTTCTTAAAAATTTGTTCTTTGTACTGCATTCTTAAAAAAATGGACTATAGACATAATTATTAGTTTGTTGAGTTTGAAGATGTAATAAAGTGAATCACGGATTCATTGATGTGGTGTTAGAATCACGATTTTTAGTTTTTTGCTCGAAGGGCCATCAATAATTTTTTGACAAATTTTTCTTTTTTGTTCTTACTGAAACTATTCACTCATCAAACAGTCGTTGGAGGGGAGGCGACCAATAAGAACATTGCATCCTTGAAAGGACCTTAACAAAAGATTTTATAACTAAGAGATGAAATACTTTGAATCTTTTCTTCAAAATGTATGTTTTTTATAATAAAATGTATACATTTATTATAAAAAACAGATGGTGGGGTGGGCAGAGTGGATTAGGGAAAATCAACGGGATGCCTTGAATGGATGTGTGCGCAAGGGATTGGGATGGGCAGTATACGTTCGGATGTTCAGGGCGAGTGTCGGTGTTAGACATAGCAATACTAAACGACGCCGCAATACAGTGAATTAGAGAGATGGAGATCGGAATTAACGGTGAATCGGACCATATGCCAGTTTTTATCACATTAATGCAGAAGGTAAAAGAGGTGCCAAGGAAAGAAAAATGGATTGCCAGATAAGACAGAAGCGCGACGGAGTTGTTTAAGGCAAAAATGGATGACAGAGGAAAAACAGATAATACCAGAGATCCAAGCAGGTTTCAGAGAGGGAAGAGACACAGTTGAAAATCTCATAATACTTAGATTTATAATTGATCAAGAAATTAAAACTGGGGGCCTGTTTACCCGTTTTATTGAACCGAAATCAACATATGATTCCATATACAGAGGGAAATTGAATGGGTGTTTGATTAAAAAGGGGATTTCGGAGAGTGTGAGGAGGAATGTGAGGGAGGTGTACAGGGAAATGGTATACCGAATCAGGGTGAATGTGTGCGTAACAGAATGTTTTGAGACAAAAAAGGAGCCTGGGGCAGGTTGTCCACAAAGCCCCGCACATTTCAATCTATATGTGGCCGATTTAGAAAGAATTTTGGCGGACGGGCAAGCTGGAGGAGTGGACATAGGGAGAAGAAAGGAAAGCAGTTGAATTGAAAAGATTGTGGAGGTTAGAGGGTATTTCGAAAGGAAGAATTTGAGCGTGAATGTAGAAAAGACAAAATGGATGCGATTCAAAAGAGGTGATAATTTCAAGAAAGAGCGGTTTGAATGGAGAGGGATGTAAATTGAGCAGGCTCTGAAGTTCAAGTATCTGCGGTATGCATTTGGAAAGGGGGCAGCAACAGAGAACATGTGGAGTACGTTTCGAAGAAAGCGTGGGTGGCGGCGATGCGAATCTGGAGCGACTGGAAGAATAATTTCGAAGGAAACTACAGAGCGGCTCGGACAAGAATTTATATGAAAGAGGTGGTTTATCTAGCGTGGGGTTAGAAAGGCTAAAGCAGGAACGGGGGCAGTGGGATAACAGTTTTTTTGGGGGAACGTTTGCAAGAAGTGGATCTACAGGAGCGGCAAATCAAAATAGAAAGCAGTAAATTCCATAAAGAGTATGTAAGGATACTGGTACATGGGCGTTTACCAGTCTATTTAAGCGCAAACCAAGAGAGTGGTGCTCAAGTCATGTTAGCAAGATATAGGTGTGCGAGTGAGGAGCGTGGAAGGAGATACTGGATGAATGAGGAGTATAGAAAGTGCAGTGTTTGTGGGACATCAGAATATATGTGGGAGCTTTAGATGGAAGTGTGTACCAGGGATGAATGGAATGAAGTAGAGAGGATGGAAGGGAAGAAGTGGAAAGAATGTATGTATGAAAGGGGAAAGGGTTTGGAAGTGCTGAGACGGATAAAAAGATAGAAACAGCAAACAGGAAACATAGTAGGGAGATTATAAAAGCCATTCAAGTTTATAATGTAGTAACTATAGTTAAGACATAGAAACGCGTCTATGGATGTCCATAATTATTTTCATTTATCCAGTTAAGTCATTTTCTTGTGACATCGTGCACTCTCATAGCAGTAAAATGCAGGAGCCACATCGTACTAATGTGAATTAAAGAACTTAGTTTCCTTAATCTTTTTCTTATAAGAGTGATAATATTTGCACGTATGGTTCACCCTGGCTGTCAAAGAGCTATTGTGAAATCTATTGTGAATCCGAGCAGATTTACTTCTTCTGTCAAATCCTAGCGTCTTAACTATATTTACTAAAAACCTGTTACAACCAAACCATTTTTGAGAGTCGGTTTGGTACTGGTTTAAGAGTTAAGCCAGTGTATCTAGCGAAGCGGCCTCAATAAGAAGAGTTACGTCGTCCGAATTGAACGCTTTTCTCCAAGTAGGTCGTTTATTTACAAACGAAATCCAGTATCACGCTTGAGGTACATCAACCTCATTTTTTCATTGCTTTGACATTTTAGCTTTCCACGTCGCGAACAGGAGCCGATATTCTAGGCATGACTTTGAGATTTTGTAGGTGGGGCCCCTTATTCTATAATATTCTAATTTCTCCAATAATATTTCCCTGTCAACACAGTCACAGAGATGAGTATAGGTATCTGGGACACAACATCAAGTTGGGAAAGGACAATTAGACAACCGAAATCACCAGACGTATCGGCTTTACCTGGGCGGCGTTTGGCAGCATCAGTAAAGATCGATATGGAAACATTTGGAAGAGGCCTATGTCGAGGTGTGGACTAAAACATACTAAAAGGAATGACTCAACGCTTTCCGTAATTAAGCAAGTTTATACCTGCTTTAAGGTGTCCAGGGCATCCAGAAGGTACCCCAACACTACAAGATGTATTACTGATAGGGTCGACTTGCTTCTTCTAAATCTGCATAGAAATTCTTCAATATAAATTTTCCGGTACTTACGTATTAACGCTATCACCGCTACATTTTTAAATGCCGTCAATCTACACATAATTTTTTATGATAAATCATAAAATAAAACAATTTATTGCAAATTAAAACATTTTTTAAACTCAATTTTTTTAAACCCCGGTTAGATTAGGTTGCCCGCCGCGAAGCGGACAGATAAATCAAGACAACATACATGCGGCAGCGCGAACTCTCGGTAAAATATATAGTGGTGGTAGCGTTAATACGTAAGTACAAATTTTCCCACTAAATTGTAAGTTTTAAAAAATCTAGAAGGGTTCCATGGTCGAATTGTTATTTATCTCGTATTATCCATTTATTACCTCCAGTTTACTACCTCTAGTGTACAATTCTTCTTAAACAATCTTATGGAAAATGTAGTAAATAAATTTCAACATAAAGGATAATACATGCTCGAATAAAAAATATTTATATACGGCAGTTTTCTATGCTATATATATATATATATATATATATATATATATATATATATATATATATATATATATATATATATATATTTTCTGTTGGTCGGGAGGTTCTTACCTAAGCGTTTTGATTGATGTCGACGATTTTTTATACGCGCGAATGCGTGTTTCAACTCCCGTTTCCAGAAGAAAAAAACACATCCACTCCCTTTTTCTGAAACCCTTGTGACAAACGAACAACTTCCACCCCATACATCACATGACAAAATTTATTATTGTTATTATTATTTGGAAAACAATTCTCTTTTTGTTGTAAAAATATCACAAAATAAAAGAAAAATGATATTGGGAAGATAAAACAGACTCAATCCCCGTATATATCTTATATATTTAGTTACATCTAGATACCACTCTAGATCGCAATTTTACCGCTTCCGCCACGCTCTGCTGCATTTTTCAACCGAACCAGAAGAAAAACCTCCGCGGAAATGAACGCACAATGACGACGATAAATCATCTCAAGACGTGCACAAAAATTACCCGCATCCAACTCTATGATAGATCGACTGAATTATCGCGAACGTTTTGCCACAAACATAAATTATTCCACCACTTGGATAAAATCAAACAACCAACTACTCAAACAATGTAACTAAATCAATAGTTTAAACTAGTTCACAAGAAGGATTAGACTGGTTCGTAAGTTCTCAAACTTTTTGGGTCCGACATTATCCTGCCACCGCCCACTTGGACTGTCCGGGTGACCCCCAGGAGGCCATAACAACCACATTGCTTTAGTTGTAGTAGTTTACCAGATTAGAAAATTTAAACTAGATTTTGTTCATTCCAGCTAGTTTAGTAGACTAGTAGGTTGATTATATTTAAACAACTTTTCTAGACTAGTATATGGGTATTCTATAGTTATTTAGATTATTTGAATTACGAGAATGAATATGATAAAGCTATTGTTAATAATAATATTTTTGATGAGAATGTGTGTGTGTCAATATGTCAAAGGATTTGGTGGTTGTCGAGAGATAATTTGGTCTGAGATGAAGTCGAGACATTCCGTGAAAGCTCTCGTGTAGTTGAAATGGTCGCGGAGACAGTGGAGGAAATGTCTGTGCAGTTTAATGCCGTCGTCGCCTTCGCCGCCGGAATGTCGTTTAATTATTGCATTATTACGATTACGGCACTTTGCCCCATACCTCCCCCGCCCCGACTCCAATTTCACAGAAAGAACTCTCCGCTGAAATAGTCTTCATTGAAATTAATCTGGTTGTAATTCAACGGAAAATTCAACAGTTTATGGAATATAGAATGCTTATGGAATTGATTACGTTCGCGGAATTGATGTTACAAGACGTTTTCAACTTATGCTGTATTTTACAAATTATAAACCAATGTTCTAATTGTATTATCCAATTCTAATCGTTTAGACAGATAATCGTATAGATAATTATATCATTATTTGTGAAACGTTAATTATAAGTGGAAAGCATGATTTTCTGGAATATAGTAAACATTGCTTCCAAAATTTAGTTAAATAGCCAAATCTATTGACAAAAAACTGACAAAACTCTTGTGAAAAATTCAAATTAAACTTGTGTCGTTTTAGCTGGTTTTGTTTGCCCTTGTCTGGTGTTCTATTGTCTTGTCCGGTGTGGTTTGGTCTTATCTAGGCTTGTCTAGTCTTGAACGATCTTGCGTGGCATTGTCTGGTCTTGTATCGCCTTGGTAGACAAGATTATAAAACAAGACTAGATAAACAAGACTAGATAAACAAGACCAGACTGACAAGACTAGACAGACAAGACTAGACAGACATAACTAAACACACTAAACTAGACAGACAAGACTAGATACACAATCCTAGATAGACAAGACTACAGATAATCCTAGACAGACAAGACTAGACAGCCTATATTGTTGTATTTTCATATGCGGTCACATGAAATCCAGCAATCCGTCAAATACGACACTATGCTGACTGTAACATTCTCTACTGACTATTTACAGAGGCGTCTCTTGACCCAAATTGTTAACACAAGAACTGACTGCCGTGGTCCAGTCTGGACAATTTCTTGGCGTGTTTATGGAAGATGTACCACCACTTTTTGTGGTGGATTCTTCTACTCAAGTTAAATCTTTCCCATTGTCGGGCCAGGTCTGTCTATTTTGTTGCGTTTCTGTCAGGGCTTCACACGAGAACGATATTTTTCTCGTCCTGTCTTGTCTCGTCTCGTAAAAGCGAGACGAGAACGAGACGAGGCCGCATGTAGTCTCACTCACGCGAGAGCGAGAACGTATGTGGTCTCACTCTCGCGACAGCGAGAACGTATGTGGTCTCGCTTTCGCGAGAGCGAATGTGGTCTCGCTCTCGCGAGAGACGAGAGTCTCGTTTCTGATCCCGGTCATACATCTTCTTCAATCTTTGATTCTAATACGGGCAGCCGTAATATTTTCTTGCATAAATTTGAACTGCGGGCTCGGGCTAGTTACATTTCATTATATAAAAATTAAAAGAGTAGATTTCGTAATATGAAATAGATGTCGTAGACAATTTCAAATTATGTTCGTTTTTATTATTAATTTTAAATCGTCAACAAAATAGGAAGTTTATATAAACAGACATTTATGGTGTGTTATCGCTACATTTTCAGGTGGATGGAACAAAGCGAAATTAGAAGATATTAATAGTAACCAAATAGAAAATTTATGTAAAGAGACAGTGATTAGTTTACAATAAAATGAATGATTACCTCGTTTTGGACTATCTTAACAATAAGTTCTAGCAATAAGGATATTTGGCGAGATTAGGCGAGACGAGACAAACGGTAACGAGAGCGAGACGAGACAAACGGTAACGAGAGCGAGGCGAGACAAACGGTTACGAGAGCGAGAGCGAGACGAGATTAACGGTTACAAGAGCGAGAGCGAGACGAGACTAACGGTTACGAGAGCGAGAGCGAGACGAGACTAACGGTTCCTAGAGCGAGAGCGAGATTGAGAGGAGAGTAATTTGTACACAACAAACGAGAGCGAGACGAGATTTTTGAAACTCTAGCCCTATCTCGTCTCGTGTGAAGCCCTAGTTTCTGTCCCTGAGGATCGTCTCCATAGTGCTGTATCTGGACGGGAGAATGACTTGTGCCGCGCCGTCGTTTTCCCCACACTCGCATAGGGAAGATTATTTTTTCCTAAATCTGTGGAGATACGCCTTGAAGTTACCATCTTGTTCTTAGATCCCTATCCCTATCCGTTGGGGATGTTCGCGATTAGCTTAACAATCTTGGCTTTATCAACTGCTTGACGAAACAGTTGAATTGATGTATCTACTCTTCCTTGCATGACTAATTGTAATATGCGATATTTGTCATTTCGCATGATATGCCCCAAGTTCTTTATTTTTAGCGAATTGTTAGAATACTTCTTAATTTGTCTCTTCTTCCTCTTCTTCTTCTTCCTCTTCTTCTTCTGCTTAAAGTTGTAGCTGGCATGATGAATTCCAGCTTTCATACCAACGTATGGGTGGACGTCCTGGTTGTCTCCTGGATCTTGGCCATCCCTTGCAATTTTCGGCAATTTGTTGTCGTCCATCCGTTCAACATGATCTCTCCATTCCCGAAGTCTGTTTCGGGACCATCTCACTATGTCTTGGATATCGCAAAGTTCTCGTATGTCTTCGGTTCTTTTGTGGTCCCTTATTGTGTAGCCTGCTATGGATCTTAGAGACCTCATCTCTGCTGTACGAATAATCCTTTTTGTTTTGGAGTTTTCGGCTAATTGTTTCTACAGCGTAGGTCAAAACGAGTCTCACACAGGTCTTATATATGCGGACTTCGCTTTCAATGGATATGTGCTTATTTCTCCATGTTATATCTCTAAGGAATCCTGATATTAAAACTGCTTCGGTTATTTGAGCCTTTACTTCTTCTTGGAGGTCTCTGCTGCTCGTGATGTTGACGCCGAGATATTTGAAACTCATAACCTGTTCTACTTGTTTATTGTATATATCCAATTTACATCTTCTGGGCTCTTTTGAGATGGTTAACGCTTTTGATTTTGCTACCGATATCACCATGTTGTATTTGGCAGCTCTCTTTTCGAACTGATAGAGCATTCTCTGTAGGTTGTCTTCATGTTCTGAGACCAGCATGGTATCGTCCGCGTAGCAAATTACTTTTAGTTCTGTGTCGCCTAGTGAGTATCCCTTTCCAATCCTTTTTACTTCCGTTATAAGTTCGTTCATAATCAAGTTGAAGAGGATGGGGCTTAGACTATCGCTTTGTCTTATTCCAGTTTGCATGGGTAGTCTGCGTGTCATTCTGCTTTCTCCTTGTATTTGGGTCCAGTTGTTAGTATTTAACTCCGCAACATGCTTGAAATATCCGCGTACACGTTCTTCTTTTTGAGAAGTTTCACGTCAGTGAGCCTTACGCGGTCAAATGCCGGTAAGATCTATAAAACACATATATGCTGTTTTGTTGAATTCTATAGCTTTTCAGCAATTTGCCTGATAGCAAAGATGGCATCTACGGTTGACGTGTTTTCTTCTAAAGCCCTGTTGCTTTTCTAAATTTGTGATATGAGGAATTCATGATATGCGAAAGATGCGTCTATATATCCAAAACTCGAAAACCTCAAGCTTATTTTACGTCGCCTCTGTCGATGTCTACGCCTCTACGCCATATAGGAGAACATGCATTATATAGCATCTTACCATTCGGATTTTGAGGGGAAGTGACAAGTCGCTGGAGAAGAACATTTTCTTTAGTTTGTAGAAAGAAGATCTGGTCTGTTCTATTCTTGCACGAATTTCTTTGGAGTAATTTGGAGTAATTTCTTTCCAGTCGTCATTTATAAGGGTACCCAGGTAGACACATTTCTCTACTCTCTCAACGCGTTCATTATCAAGTATTAGTGTATCTTGGTGTGGGCCCTCGTTGTTAGATGTATTTTCACGATGTATTTTGTCTTTGAGGTGTTTAATCTGAGTCCATATCGTGCGCTTGTGGTTTTGACCATATTCATTTTACTCTGTAGTGATACTATGGTGTTGATACTATGATGGTATCATCAGCGTATCTTATGTTATTTATCTTTTCGCCATTCATCTTAATACCTTCGTTTGCGTTTAATGCTTCTTGGAAAAAATTCTGAGAGTATATGTTGAAAGATTGGAGATAGTACACAACCTTGCCTTGCCTTGCAAGAAGTATGCATTTCCGGATGCATACTTCTTGCGAGATGATGATGTACACTTTTATGGCAGCTGTCTGGTGCAAATACAGCAATACAATATGCAATAATTCTCCTGGCATGTATGATCTTTAAAAATATCTTGACAATATGGTTCATAAGACTGATACTAGTTACCATGGCCTGTTAAAATTTGAATTGCATGGTGGGATAGGCTGACGCTTAAACTGCACCAAACCTTTATTGATGGTATAGACAGTTTAGCCCAGAAGCCTGTTGTAGCTGCATTCCATCTGTCCTGCCAGAATTTCTCGAAATGTCCCTTGAAACCTGATTTCAGCGCTTGTTTAGGCAATTTGTCATATTCAATTAACAAATTGCGTTCTGCGAGTTTTGCGAGCAAATCCCTCTCATTGCCTTCGACTGCAGTATGTGCTTTAATCCAATGCGATCGGTTCATATATTTTTTTTAACTCTTGCAGCTGTCGTCCACGTCTCCATCAACAGTTCAGCGGCTCCTTTCAAACTTTTCAGAGCATCAAGGACATATCGGCTGTCTCATATTATTGAACAGGGACTATTGCTGAGATTTTCATAATTAATCATTTGAACATAATGCAAGGCATGTAGTATTACGATGAGCTCTGCTTGGAATATTGAGCAGTAATGTTCTAATCTAATGAGTTTGTGGTGAACCTCTTCTCCGTTGTAATAGGCAACGTATGCAGCTCCTGTGCCTTTGTGTAGACCTAAAGTTGGCAAAGATTTGACAGTGTTGAATGGTACCTAACCATTGATAATTTTGAAGTGTGACTGTATTCTTGTATGTTAACGTTCAGTTCAATATTAGTATTTGGTAAGCCTATGTCTTTAATTCATGTATCGTCTGCAAATTGGTGTGAGCTATAGAGGGACAGTTGCTGTAGGCGCATGTCGACTGGAAGGAGAGTTTTTTTAGAGGAGGGGAAGCTCGCTATTATGGAACGAGGGGGGGGGGGGGAGGTAGGTGAGCTCTCGCTATTATGGAACCGCCTTTAAGCATTGCCTCGTAATAGCTTTGGTCTCATCTAATCTTCCAAGTGCATTTTATTTTAGTCTATTCTTCTCATCTGTCGCCTTTTCATTCATTATATTGTAGAGCATTGCTATTATCGCCAGCCAGTTTTCTTCCAATTCTAGGAAGCGTTCTGCTGCATTATTTTTATATTTTGGTCCGCACACTGCGGCGGCTTTACTCCGGTGCTCTGTCCATTTGGTACATTGGAAAATTGTAAATTCTGTCTATATTTTCGCAGTACCAACACATTTCGTCGTTTTGTTTTCCAATTTTGTAAAGATAATACTATACTATACTTTTGGTACATATGTGCCAAAATCTCCATGCCCAGACAATGCATGTGTGGCATAGAATTCTACAACTCCCAACTTCCTTTCATACCATTTTATTACATTGGGAATGAAAGTGTTTGTCCATCCCTGGTATGTTTGCCATTGCGTCTGCAACTTATTGATCGTCTCGCTCCTATCCTCCGCTTTATGTTCAGGTCCTTTTCTGTGCATTGCTACTCTCTCTTCTTCCTGTAGTTGGATTGGCGGTAGCGCGGCGATTGAAAGTGCCGCTTCGGTGGCTTTTAGATAATACGCAATGCCATATTCCTATTCTTCCTTTCCATTATGCTATGGTATCTTCTATACCTAAAATAGTTTGGACATCTAGTAAGAATGGCTAACTAAATCTACACAGAAAAGACAAATAGGAAGACCAAGGAAAATATGGAACCAAGCAGTGTCAGATTCGTTGAAGGAACGAGGAATATCCTGGAATGAGGGGGAAGATGGAAAAAAACAAGAAAAATTTATTTATGCATGAAATGTGGGTTGATCTTATTTTATAGTTTTAATTTGATTTATTGTATGGTATATTAAGATGTGGTATGGTATATTAAGATTGTAATAAGTACCTTTACACCTTAGGGTAACAAAGGTTTTTACTGATTAAAAAGAAATAAATCTTTTATAGCTTAGAACAGTAACCCATACTGGTGCGACATACAATAGGTTAGAACCCTTCTCTTACTACCTCGCGATCCTCCTACATTGGGTCTAATGCGCGTGAGGCTCCTGAAAGCCTGAATCACACACGCTGCCTCCTAGTCACACAAGCTGCCTCTGAGGTTACTGTGCGAAAGGCTATCACAGCGAGGATGGTGCTGAGGCGCTGTATCCCAAGAAATTGAGGTTTGCTTTCATGCCACATGACTTCTTCCAGATTGGAGCTGCATATTTATAATAATGTGGGTTCTACCGCGTCGCGATAGATTTTGAACAGCTCTGATTTTCCAAAGCCCCATTCCTTCTTTGCAATGATACCTTATTTTATACTCATTTGTTTCAATTTACCATATGCCTGCTTAACGTGTTCCTTAAAGATCAAGAATACGTCTGTAGTAAAACCTAGATACCGGAGAGGCTGTAATTTTTCTCGTTACCTAGAGTAAAAACGAACCTCCTTTGACTTGAGGATCTGTTGAAGAAGGGGCCTTCAGTCTTTTGGGCATTGAATCTGAGCTTATATTCAGTTGCCCATTGGCGCAAATTTTCTTGAGCACGAGCACTCTAGAGCACTCTTTCAGACCAACAATAGTTCTGCTTTTACAAAGCAAAAGAGTATCAGCGGTGATTTCACAGTATGACAAGACTAGATAGACAAGACTAGACGTATAAGACTAGACAAACAAAACTAGACAGATAAGATTAGATAGACAAGATTAGACAGACAAGATCCGACAGACAAGACTAGACACAGAAAATTAGCCAGACAAGACTATACAGATAAGACTACACATACGAGCTTAGAAAGACAAGACTAAACATCCAAGACTAAACAGAAACGACTGGATGCTTGAAGAGAGTTTTAGATGTTTTTAAATGTTTCTTGTGAAAAAATCGAAATATTTCAAATCCTAGTCTGATCTTGTCCGGGCTGTGTGGTCTTGTCTGGTCTTTTTTTGTCTTGTCTTAGCTGGTGTTGTCTGCTCTGGTCTTGTCTTGTCTAGTCTCGTCTGGTCTTGTCAGGTCTTGAATGGTCTTATCTGGACTAGTCCGGTCTTGTGTAGTCTAGTCTGGTCTTGTCTGTTCTTGTCTGAACTTATCTAGACTTGTCTGATCTTGTCTAGGCTTGTCTGATCTTGCCTGGTCTTGTCTGGTCTTGTTTGGTCTTGTTTGATCTTGTCGGATCTTATCCGGTCTTGTCCGGTCTTGTAATTTCTTGTTCGGTCCTATATGGTCTTGTCCGATTTCTGTCCAAAACTTATGTCAGTCTTGTCCGGTTTTAGCCTGCCTTGTCTTATCTTGTCTTGTTTGGTCTTCGCTGGTCTTCGCTGGTCTTATCTAGACTTATCTAGACTTGTTTGGTCTTGTATGGTCTTGTCTGGTCTTGTCTGGTCTTGTCTGGTCTTGTCTGGTCTTTTCTGGTCTTGTCTGGTCTTGTCTGGTCTTGTCTGGTCTTGTCTGGTCTTGTCTGGTCTTGTCTGGTCTTGTCCGGTCTTGTCCGGTATTGTCTGGTCTTGTCTGGTCTTGTCTGGTCTTGTCTGGTCTTGTCTGGTCTTGTCTGTTCTTGTCTAGTCTTGTCTGGTCTTACCTAGTCTGGTCTTGCCTTGTCTGGTCTTGTCTGGTCTTATCTTGTCTATACTGCTCTTGTCTTGTCCCGCCTGGTCTTATTTTGTCTAATCTCGTCTTGTCTAGTCTTCTCTTGTCTGGTCTTGTCATGTCTGGTCTTGTATTATCTGGTCTGGTCCTATCTAGTCTTGTCTTGTCTGTTCTTGTCATGTCTGGTCTTGTTATGTCTGGTCTTGTCATGTCTGGTCTTGTTTTGTCTAGTCGAGTCTTCTTGTTTGTTTCTCTCTTGTTTGTTCATTTATTGTGTTATTTAGTTCGCGTGATCTAGTAGGACCTTGTTGAATCACTTCTGGTCGTCCATGATCTTGCATGAAATTTAGAGTTTCTGCACAGCGCTCAAATGTTGCAATTTGCCTAGCTTGTAAACTTATAGGAAACTTTCTCAATTTAATTGTAAGCCAAATCTACTTCTTGCTTTAATAGTTAAGGAATATGGAAAATGTCGAAACGAAAATTTGAAAGAGGAAACAAAATTTTTGGTGAACAAAACAATCTTAAATTATTTTGTTCCAACCGGGAACCAAATGGAAACCTGTTTTTTCTTCGTCCTCAGAACGTTCGCGGGGAAAATCTGTTTAGTGATTTTAAGTAATTTCCTGCCGGCGCGAAGAAAAGATCGCAATAAAACTCCCGTCTGCGAGACGGAATTGAATTCGCAGCCGAAATACATTATGCGGGATTATCATAAATTAGAGGCTGCGTGTCCTCAGCCTCGCCGTCTTAATGCCCTCATTCATATGCGACCAACGATCGCCGCTTCCAACCATGAATATTTAATATTTATTTTATACACACACAACCCTCACTTAAATCAATATACATCACAGATAAACCTAGATTATCCATTTACTTTATTTTCCTTTCTCTATTTATCGCACTATTTTTCTGTTACTTCTTTAATAAATTGCACATTTTTTTATCAATTTAGTTCAGTCCTATTTTCTTCAATTATCCTAACGCTGGCTGTAAACGATTGTTACTGCTTCACAAAGAATTACGAAGTCGTAGTTCATGCGGCACCAATTAATATAGGTTTCTTGTTGTTTTAGTTAGACTCAAATAACGAAACAACTGTTGAGTTCGTCTGTGATGTCTAGAGTTGTTTTAATTGTGACATTTACCTCATTTAAATTCAACAAAGTCGCTAGAATTTCCATTTTCATATAACGTAAAATAATCAAAGCAATTATTTTTGGTTTCTATTTCATGTTTGCTGTGAGATTCTTGTGGAGTGTGGGAGCGGCGGAGATAAGGTTTTAGTTCGATAAAATGGAGCCATTAGAGGGAAGAGAAAACAAGATTGCGCGAATCCCGGACTACAATGTTACAGGTTTACGGCCTTTGGCGGGCGAATAAATCGACGCGAACAACGCGCGGAAATAGCGGAACATATGCCACACAAGAGCTGGAGGAATAAAAAAGAAAATATACAAGTATCAAGGGATGAGAATGATACTGCGTCTAATGAATTCGTTTTAATTTTCTCATTGAAAACAAACCTTTTGGGTCAGTATTAGAGTTCTGATTTAATTTATATGCAATATCTGATAAAATAATAATATCTGATAAATGTAATATTTGATAAAATTAAAAATTAATAAATTAATTGGAAAAATTTATTACAAGGTTGTTTCAGTCGCAGTTCGTTGACTACTATATGCAAAGTTCCCACAAGATGAAATTAGAGAATTTGCGATTGACTAAAACAATTGAAGCAAAAATCCATATTGTAATAAATAAGAGGGTGCACTGGATGTGAAGGGGTGGTGGCAAAGCCCGGGTTGATTGCGGTCTGTTCTGCGATTCGATTGCGGCCGATACGCGTTCATAAATCAGAGCGGTCGGGGCCGTCGGGATTCCGGAAATCCGGCGCAGGCTCTGCATATTTTCAGGCCAAAATTGGCACAAACTTTTATATAGCCATCGAGAGGGATATTGTGCAGAAAGAAAGATGAAAAACTCGACGAAATAAATTGGGAAAAAATGTATATATAGAAAATCCAAAGCTAATATTTAGAGTTGGAAACGATTTCGGCGAAAGTAAACTCGATTTGTTATAAAAGGATACAAGGGTAGATTTGAATGATTTTTCTTATCTTTCTGTTTAGTCTTTCCTTGTCCAAAACTCCTTTTCCTAATTTTATAAAATCTTACCTGAACTTCGCAATTTAACTTGGAAATACGCCTGAACACAAAACTCAAATTCAAAGCCTAAATTACATTTATTTGCTAAACATGTTGGTTTAATATTTATGGGTCTTAAGTAAACTAAATTTCTGAATCTTTTTTTGGTGTAATCCCGCTTTGATCCTCGCTTTGGATTAAACCGGCGGACGCGTTAACATATAAATTAAAAAAATACAAACTATGTGTGTAGGCAGCAAGAAGATTAATGGATTTCCATGTATTAGGGCCCAAATATAATTAGTTATCAAAAGCACTAAAACCATCCCCTTTTATTTCCCCAGACGATGTTCTGTATTAATTATTATGGGGAAAATCGATTTTGTAATTGAAGGGAAAAATATGGAATGACATTTGAACAGAACGTATATTTTGTGTGTAAAGTTGTAAACATTTTTCATTTTATTTAGAAATTGTTAAATAACAGCATTTCAAATTACTAATAAAGTTAGTCATATGTGTCGATGATTAAACTTGCAGATAAGCACTAGTTTAATTGTGTGTATGAATATAGTTCTCAGAGGTTAAGTTTTTAAAGAATGAAAAAAGTGAAGAGAAAGAAACGGCAGATCTACAATTTGAGGAACATGAACAGAACTCAACTTGACAATTAACACAGAGAACATCACAAGAAACAATGTTAAATCGGAATTTAGCAAAGGACAGAATGTTGTACAGCCAATAAGTTTGAGTGTATGTGTATTTCGAGTAAGTACATGAAACCAGAAAGGAAGAAGAGATAGTCATAGATGACGGATGAGATACTGAACCTAATGGAGGAAATAAAATTAAATAAAGAAAACCCAATAGTATAATAAACAAAATACAAATATATAGAAAAGAAACCAAAATTGCAACGTGGAATGTACGTTGCCTAAATATGGCGGGAAAACTCGGCAATGTAGATGCAGAAATGCATAGACTAAGGATCAAGATCTTGAGGCTAACAATAAGCGAGGTGCGATGGCCATGGTACTGGGACTCACGGGACTAAAAATGGCGTCCTCTACTACTCCGGTGGCGACGATCCCGTACACCACTACGACGTAGCTACTCATCTCCTCTGAATTAGAAAAAATTGTAATTGCTTTTATCCCACTCGGAGCTCGAGTGATCCTTCTGAGGCACCTCACTACGCATAGAGTTATGAACGTAATTCAATGTATGCTCCAACAGGGGAAAAACCTGACGGGGTTGATGAGTTCTACTCTGCCCTAGAAGAAGCTATGAAAACAAACAAAACAAGCTGATATGACAATTGTTCTTGGCGACTTTAACGCCAAAATCGGGAAGAGTTCTGATGGCGAGGTCTGCGGAGATCATGGTCTGTGGGCAATACCAGAGGTGATCGTCTAGTGCAATTTTGTATAGAGCACCGGCTCTCTGCTGAAAACACTTTTTTCAAACAACATCCTCGTCGTCTATACACGTAAATCCCCAGTCGATCGTGATAACCACATAGTCAGAAATCAAATAGACTTCGCCCTCATCAAGAGTTATTTAATGAAGTTTATCAAATCAGCAACGACATACCCTACAGCCGACGTCAGCAGCGACCACAATCCCGTAGTAATAAATCTACAGCTTCGCTACTTAATTAGAGTCCAACGTCCAAATAAACCTAAGAGAGTCGTTGTCAAAAGACTGACTGATCCCGAGATATGAGCCAGAGTAACCGAGAATCTCGAGGCGCGCCTACAAGCAACTAACAATTACAATGACGACGACGTAGAGCCTCAGTGGAGCGTTAAAGAAGGCTCTTTTAGAAAACCTAGAGGTTGACATTGGGTATGCACAAGCCTCTAAAAAACAACAGTGGATGTCAGATGAAATTCTTCAACTTATGAACGAGAGAAGGTAACACAAAGCCTCAGATAATAACCGGCATAGAGAGTTGGCTCAAACAGGGCGGTGAGATCAAAATACCGAATAGCAAAGGAAGGATGGCTAGCTGAAAAATGCAGAGAAATTGAGATACTAGAAAAAATGCACGACTCGTTTAGTCCCCACAAAACTATCAAGGAATTCACAAACAAACAGCGAAAGCAGATCCACGGTATTTAAGGACACTAACCACAATATTTTAACAAGCGTTGAAGAAAAGCTAAAAAGATGATATACGACCCCCCAAACCACATGGGCACGATGATATCAACGAGAACAGTAATGATATCACGATAGACGAAGTGAGACGTGCAATGAAACTTAATAAAAGAAAAATGACAGGGATGTCGGACCTGACCAGATTCACGCAGAAATCTTGAAATTGATCTTCAATGCAGATGATAGGGGCCTAAAACTTCTCATATCATTGTTCCACTCCATTAACGAAACTGTGAAAACACCAACGGATTGACTGAGGTCGACGTTCATTAATTTATCAAAAAAACCGAAAGCTTCCCAATGCGACGACCACCGAATGATAAGCCTGATGTCTCATCTCCTCAAGGTCTTTCTCTGTATCATCTACACTCGCATATACGTTAGGTGCGAGGAACAAGCTGGAGAAACGCAATTTCTATTTAGAAACGGATTGGACAAGCGAGAGGCTCTCTTCTCTCTCAACGTTCTCATACAGCGATGCAGAGACATGAACGTCGATATATATGCCTGCTTTATTGACTACCGAAAAGCTTTTGACTGTGTCTCGCACCAGAAGCTCAGTGAGATTCTAAAATATACAGGAGTCGATGAGGAAGATCTGAACATCATCACATCCTAATTTCTGAAGAAACTGAAATCAGGAGGGGTGTGAAGGGTGTGTACTGTCCCATCTCCTATTCAATATATACTCGGAGGCAGTGTTCCGAGAAGCACTGGTGGATGTGATTAGCTCTTATTAATAATATACCCATTATTAATATACGATTCGCTGACGATACGGTCGTGCTCGGCGGCAGCCTCCCATATCTCCAGAATATGATAGACCTTTTCTTTGAACATAGAACTCAGTATGGTCTACATATGAAGGTTGCCAAGGCCAAGGTGGTTGTGTTCTCCAAGACACCAAGACGGACGGTCCTTCAAATTGACAACTAGTTCGTGGAACAAGTGCCGTCCGTTAAATATCTTGAAGCCCTCGTCCACGAGAACAGTCACCCTAAAATGGAAATCAGATCAAGGATAGAGCAGGTCAGAAGGACATTCATCTCCATGAAGACGCTCTTTAAGACTAGTAGAGACCTCAGCCTACAGCTCCGCGTACGTATATTGCGTTGCTATATTTTCCCAGTGCTACTCTATGGCTCCTTTTATTGACATTCAGCCAATCAATGGAGAGCCGCATTGAGGAGAGCCGAATACTGCATATATCCTGGGTAGACATTGGATAACCAATGAGCAAGTACTGAGGAGAATAGGTAAAAGTAAAGAGCTGATGACAACCGTTAAAGAACGAAAGCTCCAATACATCAGGCACGTTGTGAGGGGAGAGCGTTACGAGATCATTGGACTCGTCATCGAGGAAAAGATCGAGGGTAAACGGTCTGCGGGCAGACGGCAGAACTTGTGGCTAAAGGATCTGCGTCGATAGTTCGGATGGACATCTATAGAGATTTTCAGAGGGAGAATTATATTTACCTTTGATGGGAGACGGCAGTATGCAGGAAGATAAATGTGGACATCAGAAGAAAGATCAGGAAGGCCAAAGAGCAAGAAAAATTGGAGCAAAGTTCTGCTCACTTTCATCCAATTTTTCGTTTTCTTGAGTTTTATCCAAGTATATATGTTGATTCAATGTACACAAGAAAGTAAGATAAATAACGGGAAAACACAGTAATAGCATCAGTGGAAAACTACTAGACGAAACAGGGAACTTAGTGGTGCAATTAGAAGACAAGAAAAAGATATGGAAAAAGTATATAGAAAATCTATTTATTTATATTTATTTATTATTATTATTTATAACATTTCATGGCACTAGATGTGCTTTCACTCCAAGTACAGATGAAATAAATGGTACGGATACATTCAAAGTAGAAGTTCAAACAGCCATAAATCAGATAAAGGACGTAAATACGGTGGGACTTGATAAAGTAGATGCAGAGTTCTTAAAATTGGTGGATGAAAACATTCAAATTTTCAATCAAATCAAACATTCAATTGGAGTGGCTGAACTCAGAATTTATTACTCTGCATAAAAAGCCAAATTCAAAACAATGTGGGGATTGTCGTACAATAAGATAAGCCATCTCTTTTTGAGGGTGATACCTAAAATGTTTTAGAGGATGATACCTAGAAGAATATATACACTATGTGAAGAACAGATAGCCCCTAATCAGTTTGGGTTTGTTAATGCAGTGGGTTAGGTTAGGTTATATTAGGTTAGGTTAGGATAACATCCTACAGGCTCCTCTGTCTGCTGGACACTGCAGGAAAATTATTGGAACAGCTGCTACAACTGAGGATAAAGGAAGATATGAAAATGGGGAAAATCTCTCAGATAACCAGTATGGTTTTAAGGAAGGGCGATCCAAAATCGATGCGCTCAAAAAAGTTGTGGCCAACGCAGATGCCGCCAGCAAGGGTACCTGGAGAACCAGAAAGATATGCTCATTAATTACTCTCGATGTGCGCAATGCGTTTAATTCGGCCTGCTGGCAGGGCAGTATGAACGAAGTCACGCGAATAACTTCCCACCATACCTGTTATCTATGATTTATTGACCTATTCCAATGGGAAATTTTCAAATGGCTGCTGCACAATTAAGAAAGTACATAGCGGTGCTCCACAGGGCTCCGTTATGGACCCAACGCTTTGTACTTTTGTACTAAAACTCGACATGCCAGATGGGGTAGACATTATCGGCTTTGCAGATGATCTCACCTTGGTGGTATGTGGCAGAGTGGAGCAGAGATTGAAGCAGAGGGCAAATGAAGCCATCCAATAGATAGACAAGTGGATGGAGGAGATAAAGCTGAACCTGGCACCTGAAAAGACGAAGGCAGTTCTTTTAACAGCTTGCGTTAATATTGCGGCAAATAGGACAGCGTGGCGCACACCATTTACGACTGTAACAGGTGGGACACAATGAGAAAGGATTTCCCAAACTATATAGAGCCACGGAACACAATAGAGTTTATATTAAAATCGGAAAGCAATTGGAACAGCATCAACAAAGCCATATACGATATTATCAGCTGCTAAGAGAAGGACGAGAGAAGTAGACAGAAAGCTGAAAAACTACACGTAACCCAAACACCAAGTAATAGCCGGATGGCGGCAGTAAGTTGCGACAACCCAACGGTGTCTTTTGAAATTATGGAAGCAGACACACGAAGCATGTGTTAAACGATACCGAGTGGAGCAGTCGGAGAGGTTTTAGTGGGTATGCTGGCCACTAAGAACTTGGACAGAGAGCCCCACACAACACAGGGATGTGCGTGCAATAATGCCTTACAAAATATTAACGCAAAAAAATAATAAAGGTTAGGTTCGGTTAGTATTAATGAATATAGGGGGGAGTTGTTAAAATCGTACCACTTAACTTTTAACCCATATTACACACTTTTGGTAAGTCTCTTTAAGAGTTTAGCTTAGTAGTTTTATAAAATGGCATTTAAAAAACATGTGTACACTATCATAATAACTATAACTTTGTTTAATTTTTAAATAATTAACACAAAGGTACAAATTCAAAACTTGTACTGTAAATCGTACCGGGTAGATTTTTTTTAACTTTCCGGACAATAATTTATTTCTTTAGCTTTTGTAATACGGGCACGTGACTCATGTACCCATATAAAACATTTTGAGCATTGAATCATGTTCTCCAGTCGAACTTCAATTTTTCTTTTTTGCGTGATTATTGGAACAAGTGGACAAATTTAATGAATGGGAATGTTTGCAGTTTCAGCAGAAGTGTTAAATTCTCCATTTATTATAGATACATTGCTATTGACATCTTCTGTTATAGTTTGTGGGTTATTTAAAAGAGAGCTTGCCTCGAAATCTTTAGAACTTACCGAGGTACGATTTAGCAAATACGTGGAACTTGTTGATATTCTGAAATAGTTTACTTTCAGAGTGCATTCTATGCTAATTTTACACTTGTCACAGTTAGTATAAAATGAAAGCTTAGGTTTACTACAACAATATTTACTTGTATGTACCATTAGCATGGCCACCGCAATTACAACAACACTTAAATTTTACAATTTTGTTATCTATTTTTTTAACTCTCTACCACCGCTGATATATACAACTTTATAACAATATTTCGACTTAGATTGTTTCAATTATCCATTGACTTAAAAACGAACTTGCTGAGCAACACGAAAAATTGTTATTAAGACAAATTTGAGGGTGGTACGATTTAAATGACCGGTACGATTTTGAAAACGCTCCCCTATCTGGATATATATGTATTAATGGATATAAATAAACACCACAAAGACAAAACTGATGGTAATAAGTAAAGGAAATATTACAGGAGTAAACTTAATCATAAACCAACGAAATCTAGAAAGGGTAAAACAACATCCGTACCTTGCAACTATAATAAACGAAAATTGGAATAACTCGCAATAAATAAAGATTCGTATCAGGAAACCAAGAAATGTGTTTCAGAAAATGAGTGCTGTCTTGAAAAGCCACAACCTAACTCTAAGAACAAAAATCAGACTTTTGCACTGACATGTCTATTCTGTCCTTCTATATGGTTTAGAGACATGGACTCTATGTAAAGTATCAATTAAAACACAGATAAGAAGATTTTGAATTTGCACAACTGCCTTTGAATTGTAGCTTTATAGACGGATCTTGAGCGTGACAAACATAGAAATAATGAGATGAACATTAAAGCGAAATTGATCAGGATAGTGAAATTCCGAAAGTTGCAATATCTACGACACATCATGCGAAATACAAAGAGATACGACCTACTCCAAAAAATACTTCAAGGAAAAATTAACAGCAAAAGAGATCCTAGAAGAAGACGAGAATTTTGGTTTTTGGATAATTTTGGATAACCTTAGAATATGTCTTCAGCTGAATTGTTCCGCGTTGCCACCAACAAGACAAGAATAACCATCATAATCCCCATTATCCGAACCGAATAGGCATCAAAAGAAGAAGAAGGTTTTTAATTCAAATCAACGCAATTCGACGGAGTATCCCATCTTCCCCGTATTAAAATGATTTTAAAGTTTATTTGCTATATCAGTAAAAATGTAATGATTTGTATGACACTATTGTATCTTTGTATGTATGTATCTTTTTTATCGTTGTAGAATGCTGAAAACTTATAAAAGAAAGACAAGTAGAGGCGAATATTCATAAGGAAGCATAAGAAATACTGTGGATTCTATGGTACAAGGCAAAATGAGTTACTAGCAGCGAGGATTTTTGGTGTCCCCAAACTACTTTCGAAAGGGAAGTGAAGATTGTTCGTGAAAACTCTAACGAAAATGCTTCAACAGCAATAAAAACTAAGGTTCAGTTAGGTCCTAAAGAACAAGATTTTTCTTATGATGGAGAGAAAGTTAATGCAATTATATATTATATATGGAAAGTAGGATTTACGGGATAACGACTAAAGATCTTAGAGGCTTACTCTACAGGCTAAAAATTTGGAAACAAATTAAACATTTATAATCTATTTAAAAACTAACAAAGACTGATCAAAGTCAACCCTACACGCTAGCTAATATATTCGGGAAGGGCCCGGAATATCTTCTGTTACTCCTTGGCACAAGTTTCTCAAGATACGTTGTGTAAGCCAGTCGCTGCGTCAAAGCGATTTATAATCTATTAATCATTGTTATGCTCAAATCGAAACAAACACAGTTTTACGTCTTGATGCAGCGGTGTCTGGCTACCAGGAGAAGTCAGACAATGACTGTGTGTGTTCTCTCACCACAGCTCTTTAATGTCTATTCAGAAGAAATCTTCATCGAAGCCCTGGAAAAAGTTGCCTGTGGAATACGAGTTAACGGCACTTCACTGAACAATTTACGTTACTCAAACGATACAATACTTTTCGCCGAAAACATGCAAGACCTTCAGAATATGTTGAATAATGTCGTGACAACTAGTCGGGAATATGGGCTGGCACTCAATATTCAGAAGACTAAATACATGATTGTCAACAAAACTGAAGTGCCCAATAAACATCTGTATGCAGAAGGCGAAAGGCTGGAAAGAGTCGAAAGGTATGACAACCTAGGTACAAGCGTCGATTGCTCTGTGGATTACTGTTCAGAAATAAAGATCCGCACTGAGAAAGCTCGTGCATCCTTAGTGAAGATTAAAAAGCTGCTCAGTAGCCGCGACCAGAGCCTCGAGCTGAAAATGCGGATGCTCAAATGTTACGTATTCCTAGTCTTTCGTATATTCGTAATGTTACGTATTCCTAGTATGGAGTAGAAGCAGTGGAGAACAAGCGAGGAGACACATGCGGCCAACGTTTTGAGAAGGAGGGAGAAAGGCAAAGAGATCCTACAAAAAATGAGAAAAATGAAAATTACAATATCTCGGCCACATTATAAGAGGTCCGCAATATGAGATTCTACCACTCATAATCCAAGGAAAACTCGTGGGAAAAATATCTATAGGAGCGAGAAGAATGTCCTGGCAAAGAAATTTGCGAAAATGGTTTAATGTCACGTCATCTGACCTATTTAAGGCCGCAATTTCGAAAATCAAAATATCAATGATCACAGCCAACCTCATGAATGGAGATGGCACATGAACAAGAAGAAGAATGATTTTTATCGAATGTTGTACAAACATTCTAACTTTTTGTTGAACCAAACAGCCATTAGCAAATGTTTCAACAATCTTCCAAAAACCTATGTAAGATCGTAGAATAGAAGTCTATATAAAAATGGTTGTTTTCATTTATGTAAAGTATTATAATTAGTTTAGGTGACCGCAGCATAGAAGTGTCCTCGCTATTTGTTCTTGTTCAAGGCGGCCTTAACACAAGTCGCTTTTGTGAAAAAAATCGTTTTTACTAACGTAGTACTAATTTAAAAGTTTTTTGGAAATGTTAATATACGAAAGAAATCTTGTTTAGACTTGTTTGAAGTTGTTAACTCTTTCATGATTTTTTAGGATTTCCTACTTGAAGTTTGTTATGTAGTTAGAAACCGTGGGGGGTAAATGAAAAAGTTTATATAGAAAATAGGAGATATGGTCCGAATCGTAGTTATACAGACTCGTCCGTTTCTCGTCCATGAGCTCTAATATCCTGATTAAATCCCTCAAGAATTCCAGCTGCGAAAAGGACGAAAAGAGAAAGAAAAAACCAAAACTTCCAGCCCATAAAAGAAAATTAATATGTATTTAGTTGGACGCAGAGTTGGAAAAAGGAAAAGTTTGCTTTATATATTATTTCTTCGGATTTAGTTTGAAGTTGCCATCATTTTGATATTTATTAGATTAATGAAGCCGCCGGCTTTACTAGATTTCGGTGCGAAGTTTTAATCAATCTTTGGCCTAATGAACGAACTTCAACACACACAGCTTTAACCCCTCAAAACTAAATTTAAATAATCCACAGTGTCGACTCCCACATCTCTTATCAACCCTTCCAAAACAACCACCGACGAAACAAAAACGCGAAAATTCTTAAGCTTAATAACAAATACACTTTTGATTAATGTGTTCGGGTCTCATGTGTGCCGTACAAGCGCGGATGGAAAGGAACAATGGGGGTGGCTTTGGGGAGGTGTCAAAACCGTGATGGATACGTTGTAATTGGTTACCGATGACAGACAGCCCTCTCGCATTTGTTTCGGTATTAAGCGACACGTCGACGTTACACCCGACATACAAATAAACACTAAAACAAAAACCAAATTTGCAAAAACATTCCAACAAACTAAAACAACTAGATAATACTAAATAAAATTTATTAACAGAAGATTAGTATGTTAAGACTTAGACAAACAAGACTAAGTAATCTTAGGCAAATGGAGAAAAATATTGACGACTATGCAGAACAGATAGTTGACGGGAATTAGTCAATTCAAATACTAAATCTAATTTGGTCGCGAACAATTGCATGAATAGCGGCGGCAAGATGGAGTTAAGTCAGGATCCGGTGAGAATAGCATTCAATTAAAATAGTGATTATTCGTAGACGACGCCGGTGCATCGCTGATTAAGACGTCGCGACGCCGGCTGAATTCCCCCCACGGAACTAAATAGAAATACACTTGGAATTTTCTAAAGGATAATTCAGCAACTAGACCGATTAGAACCGACATAACAAGGCTACATGGGAATTGACAAGGGCAGCTAAAATTAGATAGAGTTAAACAGACAAACATGGGCTAATAAACCAGTCCGCGAGACAGACGCAGCAATAGAAGAACAGTTAGTCAGATTAGGTTAGGTTAGGTTATGTTGTGTTAGGTTAGGTTTAAGACGCAGACAATAGAATAAGAGTTAGTCAGTTAGGTTATGTTATGTTGTGTTAGGTTAGGTTAAAGGCGCAGCAATAGAAGAAGAGTTAGTCAGGTTAGGTATAAGAAGAGTAAAACAGATAAAGAAGAAGACGAAGTAGTCAGAATTTAGGAAATATTTAAAAATTTAAATTAGGAAATCCAGATAATGCCAAATAAGACTACAAAATGCCAACACCACGTTAGACAACACTAAGTGACATTACAGAAAAGCAGACAAAGTTTAATATGTTAATGTAAGACTAGATAAGACTGGACAAGACTTGGGAAAAGTCGACTAAACATCATAAGATTGGAGAAGACGAATCAAAATTAGGCAAGACGAGGCAAGTTAGGAGTAGATAAGACAGGCCTAGAATGAATCTTGTCAAGTTCTATCTCAATTATAATAAATATATAATTTGTACTAATTTAGTTAACTAATCAATTATCATAAAAGTTTAAAACCAGAGGACTACCTTATCCAAACTAGATGGTTTTAGAGATAATGGGAAATAAAATCAGAATATTAGTGTGATAAGCGCATTCATCTCTCAATATTAAACAAGTCTAGGTACGACAAGACATAACTGGACAAGGCTACAGAAATTCAATTAGGATTACTCATGACGAGACAATGTTAAACCGGACTAGACAGCACTAGAAAGGACTATACAACATTAAGAAAGATTAGTCAGGATTAGACAGGAAATTAAAAAGCACTAGACCGAAGTAGACAAGACCAGATCAGATCAGCCAAGACGTGACAAGACCAGACAAAACTAGACAAGAGCAGACAAGACCAGACAAGACTAGACAAGACCAGACAAGACCAGAAAAAACTAGACAAGACCAAACAAGACCAGACAAGACAAGACAAGACCAGACAAGACCAGACAAGACCGGACAAGACCAGACAAGACCAGACAAGACCAGACAAGACCAGAAAAGACTATACAAGACCAGACAAGACCAGACAAGACCAGACAAGGCCATACAAGCCCAGACAAGACCAG
Source organism: Phosphuga atrata (assembly GCA_944588485.1). NCBI lineage: Eukaryota > Metazoa > Arthropoda > Insecta > Coleoptera > Silphidae > Phosphuga > Phosphuga atrata. The sequence goes on along the minus strand of OX155903.1, from coordinate 27,178,707 downwards.
ACAAGACAAGACAAGACCAGACAAGACGAGACAAGACCAGACAAGACCAGACAAGACCAGACAAGACCAGACAAGACCAGACAAGACCAGACAAGACCAGACAAGACCAGACAAGACTAGACAAGACCAGACAAGACCAGACAAGACCAGACAAGACCAGACAAGACCAGACAAGACCAGACAAGACCAGACAAGACCAGACAAGACCAGACAAGACCAGACAAGACCAGACAAGACCAGACAAGACCAGACAAGACCAGACAAGACCAGACAAGACCAGACAAGACCAGACAAGACCAGACAAGACCAGACAAGACCAGACAAGACCAGACAAGACCAGACAAGACCAGACAAGACCAGACAGAAGTCCAGACAAAAGCAGAGAAAACCAGACAAGACGAGATAAGACCAGTCACATCTAGACCAGACAAGAGAAGACCGGACAAAACAGACAAACCAGACCAGACCAGTCAGGACAAGATGTTCAGACAAGATGATACAAGACCAGACGAGACCAGACAACACTAGACAATACTAGACAAGACCAGACAAAATCAGACAAGGCCTTACAGGATCACACAAGACCAAAGAAGATCAGACAAAAGCGGACAAAACCAGACCAGGCAAGTCCAGATAAAGTAGACAAGACAGACAAGACCAGAACAAGATTAGAGAAAATCACACTAAATAAGACAAGACTATACAAGAGCAAACAAGGTTAGACCAATCTAGACTTGAAAGACTTGATTATACATTTATATGTAACTGAATAGACATGTTCCTTAATTGACTGATCGAATTTATGAAATCTCGGACTCGGTGTACACTTGTCTGGTCTGTTAGTATATGTATAATAGAACGCGTGCAATTACCTTTCATTCCATATTAAGAGGGTGCATGGAACGGAAATTACCATTGCAAATTCTCGACGTGATTACATAAAAGGTCTATTACACACTTAAGTAATAGGATCGAGTGTTTCGCACTCGATTTAAATATAGATTTTCCAAGAAGGATTTCGTCCGCATGGAAACAGCGGAGTAATTTTTGAGATTTTGTAATAAATTGTTTGGTAAAGGAACTGTGTGTAAAGATGGAAAAGTTGTGCTTGTTTTCATAATTTTTTTTCGTGGCGTAATCCGTGAATAATAAATTAGCGGGGATGAGGGAGGAAAAACAAATAAAGGGAGAATTGAGAGTTGTCTGTTTTTCTTTGCCTCCGTCGATATTAAAAAATAAGAAAGGAAAATGCAAGTCAATATCAAATATTCCAGACAAAACAAATTTTCCTCGAGAGCGAAGAAAAAACTCGAGCGAACGTATACAAAAAATGGGAAACACACCCAATATTATTCAAAGAGCAAGGAAAAACCTCCGGAAAAATTATTTATTAAAATATCGGATTTTTCCTCAAAATAGCAAACGAAAAAACTTTTCCGTCTTCCAATCTTATTTCACGATTCTCCCTGTTGGAAGATTCGTAATCCCCTTTCTTAGCTCCAGCCCTTCGCGTCAGACTTACCCCGGTATGACAACACGATAATCGTGACACCTCTGACCGCTGGCTTTTCATTTCCGCCTTGCACTGACAGCTCCCTGGAGGGGGCTAAAATTCCTTACGATTTTCACCCACAAAAAAAAAACGCACATATAATGAAAAATCCTGCTTTTACCGAGCGGAGAAAATGAAAGGAAATTTTAGGGGTGGATTAGCGAGATTTTTTGTGCGGATATGTTCTTTTTTTAAGACGCTTTTGGGACTCGTTTTTGACGATAAAAGCTTCCCTTAAACATGTAACGTCATTTTTGAAGGGAAATTCGTGTTTTAAGGCTTTTATTGTACGGGAATATTTCATTGAATTTCCACCGAAAACAAATGGGGAAAATTATTTAGTTTTGCATTTTGTTGAGCGTAAAGAATATTAGATCAAAAGGAAAAGCGGAATAAAAAGAGGAGAGAAGAGAAGTTACAACAAGAGGTTTTCGAATAGAAACAGTACATGGAAGCACATACAGGGGTTTCGGGTGCTGGAAACGATTGAGAACCTCCGAAAAATTTAAGAAATTCAAAAACTAAAAATTCAAATTAATTCAACATTTTCGGATTTTCCAACATTTTTTGTTCAAATTTCCACATAACTTCGAACAAATGGAAAACTTCTGCTCTCAAATACGCAGAGAAACCGGTCTGAAAAACTATTATATTTACATTTTCAATTAGACTTTTCCGCATTTTCTTATCATTTTTTCTCTTCAAGCACAATCATAGTTTAACACCTTGGGTCGAACATTATTGGATAACCTTAGAAAAAGAGATTTTCTGTAAGAAAAATTTCAAGAAAATCTTAGGTAGCTCAATAATGTGTTGATTTGTTTACTCGGGGATTCCGCGTAGATGTTGAAGGTTGGCTCTGAAAAGAACCGGATTCTCGAAGTTTGGGCAAACTAACATTGGCCATTTTCAAGATATATATGCGGGTAAACCTGTATATGCATACTCAATAATATCTCAACAAATATTTTCCAAAAACCTTACACAAAAAACTGACAACCTAAAGTTTCTCAAATATTTCTCGGAAATTCTTTAATAAGGTTGTCCAAATACAGTGGAGACTCGATTGTCCAGTACTCAGTTATACGGATTCGCGGTTATCTGGACTATCAACTATCTACAAGATTTCCCAAATATCTCGAATTGTCCTCAATTTCCACAAACCTCAGACAAAAAACTAACGCAATACAACTAAAATCCCTATTACTGTTTTCCCGTGAAATCCACAAACACACAGATGATTTATATATTGGGTTAAATGATATTTGAAAAGTTTTTGGATCTCTACCCGCGGACGCACGGTGGGCTTTACCCGTGGAAATCGCACGACCGGAAACGGAAACCAACCGCCGGAACACTCAGACACACATATCGAAAGCGAAAATTGTTAAATAAACGGACCGAAATCCAAACATGCAATAACTCGATTTGGAACATCAATTTAATGTAGCAAATAAATGTAGACAACAAATAGTTTCAGGTTTTGCTACATTTTAGAAACTTATTTCTTCATCTACTTCGACAATTTTACAACAAGGGCAATAACTTACCACTCAACTTGGATTTAGACAAAGGACAACTTCAACATACCTGTAACAAAAGAAAAGAAATAAAATTAGAAAAACTAATCAGGCTTTTATAAATTTAATTATTTAAATAGCAAATATATTCTGTTCAATAAATGTAGAACAAATATTCTTTACGGTGAAAATTTTCCATCTGTGTCTGGTCGTTTTTCCTTTGATAGAAAATTGGTTTTCCGCCGCAGCAGTGCGGAAAATGTGACATCTCGATGCGTACATTATGCACAAGAGATCGAAAAGGAAATTTCTACACCACAAGGCAAATTCGATTACACAAATTTTCACACGAATTTCCAGACAAACATATAAACACACTGTCCGAAAGAATTAAACACAAAATCAAATGTTGTTTGCCTAGTCCTGCCTGTTTAGTCTAATTTGTCCAGTCCTATCTGACTAGTCTCCTCTGTCTAATCTTGTCTTTCCAGGCTTGCCTTTCTAGTTCCGTCTGTCTAGTCTTGACCGTCTAGTATTGTCTGTCTAATCTTGTCTGTCCACTCTTATCTGTCTAGTTTTGTCTGTCAAGTCCTGTATGTCTAGACTTATATGCCTTGTTCTGCCTATATAATTTTGTCCGTCTAGTCTTGTCTGTCTAATCTTGTCTGTCTAATCTTATCAGTCCAGCCTTGCCTATTTAATCTTCTCTGTCAAGTCCTGCATGTTTAGTCTTGTCTGTCTAGTCTTATCTTTCTAATTTTGTCTATCTGGTATTGTTTGCCTAGTCTTGTCTATCTAGTCTGTTCCGTCCAGTCTTGTCTGCTATCAAGTATAGTTTGTCTAGTCTTGCCTGTCTGCTCTGGTTTTTCTAGAGTTGTATGTCTAGTCTTTCCTGTCTAGTCTTGTCTGTCTAGTCTTGTTTCTCTAGTCTTGTCTGCCAGTTTTGTGTGTTTAATTTTGAAACTCAAGTCAAGTTTGTCTAGTATTGTCTGTCAAGTCTTGTCTGTCTAGTCTTGTCTGTCTAGTTTTGTGTGTTTAATTTGGACTCTCAAGTCTAGTTTGTCTAGTCTTGTCTGTCTAGTCTGGTCTGTCTAGTCTATTCTTTCTTGTCTTATATGTCTAGTCTTGTCTGTCTAGTTTTTTCTGTCTGGTCTTGTCCGGCTGGTCTTGTTTGTCTAGTCTTGTCTGTTTAGTCTTGTCTGTCTAGTCTTGTCTGTCTAGTCTTGTCTGTCTAGTCTGTTTGTCGAGTCTTGTCTGTCTAGTATTGACTCTCTGTCTCTCAGAATACATTTGTCAAAGAACTTTTGATATGTGGAAATGTTCGATTCTCTCAGACAGTCTATCTGCTCTCGGTGCTCTGCGATACATGAAATCTCCAACAGAGTTACTAATTGACACATGGCTGCTACTCAAGGAAGTTTTCGGAAAAGTTACACTGCAACTACATTGGGTCAAAGCACATGCTGGCCTTTTGGGCAACGAAAAAGCGGACAGCCTGGCTAAGGAATCCTCTGGGAATGAAGACCTCACCATGTTTCAGTAAAGTGCCTCAGCATGCAATTAAACACTGAATATCCGAAAATATACAGAGAGAATGACAATCACGATTGCCCAAATCGAGAAATGGACCAAAAAAATTATTAAATCCATCATTAAATGGATTGGTATGGACATCAGCGTCTCATACCATGCAGTGCAGCACATTATAAGGCATGGTAACTTCTAGCCTTGCCTCCACAGATTCGGACTAAGACAATCCGCTCTATGCGAACGTGGCGAGGAAGTCACTGCCGCTCAAGTCCTATTCAATGTCCAGAAAAATGTATGCAAGCTGCAACATGCAGATCACTTCTTATTTTGGCCAACACAGCACAAGAAGCGCAACGTATGATGCATACATTCTCAAGTGTATATTGCTCTCTTGGGATGAAGGTAAACACGTCTAAATCCAAACTCCTTATTATGAACTTTCATCTGCCAGCTGCATCAGCCACACGTAGAAGTACACACAGACTAGATTATCAGTATAGAGTACCTCTATAGATGGAACCCATATCGAGAATGTTGAACAATTCAACTATATGGGAAGTCTAGTGGCAGCGAATTGCGACCTGGATGTCGAAATTAGCCACCGTATACGGTGTGCCTCGTACATCCAAAGGCTCTCTCCCGGAGTTCAAAGAAGGCTTTTTGAACTCCGGGAGAGAGCCTTTGGATGTAGTTTGGCAGACCGACTGGATCATCAATTCTTGACAGACACAGACTAGAACATCAATTCTTGGCAAACACAGATGGAATCATCTATTCTCAACAAACAGACTAGATCATCAATTCTTGACAGACATAGACGGTATCATCAATTCTCGACAGACAGACTGGATCATCAATTATTGACAGACACAGACTAGATTATCAATTCTTGGCAAACACAGACGGGATCATCTATTCTCAGCAGACAGACTAGATCAATTCTTGACAGACACAGACTAGATCATCAATTCTTGACAGACATTGCCTAGATCATTAATTCCCAACTGACACGGACTAGATCATGACGGGATGTTGACAGACACAGACCGGATAATCATTTCTCGACAGAGAGACTAGATCATCAATCCTTGACAGACACAGGCGTGATCATCAATTTTCGACAGACACACTAGATCATCAATCCTTGTCAGACACAGACTAGATCATCAATTTTTCACAGACACAGACAAGATCATCAATTCTTGACCCAGGCAAACACGACACGGCACATCAAGACACGACACTTAAGACATGTCACGACTCGACACGACACGGCACATCAAGACAATGCATGTAAAAGACGTCACGACTCGACACGGCACATCAAGACACGACACGTAAAACACTTCAAGACACGACACGGCACATCAAGACACGACACGTAAAACACGTCACGACACGACACGGCACATCAAGACACGACACGAAAAATACGTTGCGACACGACATATAAAACACGTCACAACTCGACATGACACTACAAGACAACACAAGTAAAACACGTTACGACACTACACGACACGAAACGGCACATCAAGACAGGACATGTAAAACACGTCACGACTCGACACAACACGGAACATCAAGATACGGCACGTCAAACACGTTCCGACACGACACGGCACATCAAGACACGTTACTTAAGACATGTCACGACTCGACACGACACAGAACATCAAGACACGTCAAGTAGAACACTTCACGACTCGACACGACACGGCATTTCAACACATGACACGTAAAACACGTCACAACTCGACATAACACGACACGTCAACACATGAAACGCCAACACACGAAACGTAAAACACGTCACAACTCGACACAACACGACAGAATAAGACACGACACGTAAAACACGACACGACACGTCCATACACTTACCATACACACGAAAGTCCTAGTTTTCAAAGCAGTTGTCATAACCATATCACTTTCGGTAGTTTAGGTAGTGAGTGCTGAATTATGTACAAAAAACAAGTAAAGGCGCTGGAGAAATTCTAAATGAAACGGCTGCGCTGTATTTGTTCAAATTTGTCCAAATTTGTTCAAAATTTTGTCCAATACAAATTCTCTTTGTAGAGCTATCCCATGGTCAGCGATATCCTGGCGGCCAGAAGAGGTATAAAGATGTCATTCACTCCGTAGTAAAGAAGGTCGGAATAGAGGACACCTGGAATCTCTGTGTAAATACAATCTCAGTTCTGGTCTAATCGACGGATATATATATATATATATATATATATATATATATATATATATATATATATATTTATATATATATATATATATATATATATATATATATATATATACAGATTCAATTAGTTTGGCATAACATCTTCCACAATAATTCTGGCATATTCCCTACACGCAACACCGCCATAAAATCAGGCGGCATCGAGACATTTGTATGCTCTCAATGCCAACGTACCATCCGATCTCGCGTATGTCTCTAGAGCCACAAATGCAATAAAAGGATAGAACTCAAGAAAATAATAATCTAGCCATAGAAAATAATAACATAATTACAGAGATTAGTACTAGACTGCCAGCATAGTGTCCACCAGATGGAGTGCTGGCCATATAAGCTACGAATATAAACTTACGCAAACAAATAAATAAGCTGTCTAGTCTCTGTCTAGTCTCTTCTCTGTCTAGCCTTGTCTGTCTGGTCTAGTATGTCCAGTCCGTCTAGACTGTCTAGTTCGTCTAGGCCGTCTAGTCCGTTTAGTCCACCTAGACCGTCTACTCCGTCTAATCAATCTAACCCGCCTAGTCCGTCTGGTCCGTCTGGTCTGTCTGGTCCGTCTGGTCAGTCTAGTCCGTCTAGTCCATCTAGTCTGATAGTCTGTCTCGATAGTCTGATAGTCGTCTGGCCCGTCTGGTCGGTTTGGTTCGTCTGGTCTGTCTGGTCTGTTTGGTCCGTCTGGTTCGTCTGGTCCATCTGGTCCGTCTAGTCCGTCTGATCCGTCGGGTCCGTCTGGTCCGTCTGGTCCGTCTGGTCCGTCTGGTCCGTCTGCTCCGTCTGGTCCGTCTGTCCCGTCTAGTCCGTCTGGTTCGTCTGGTCCGTCTGGTCCGTCTGGTCCGTCTGGTCCGTCTGGTCTGTATGGTCCGTTTGGTCAGTCTAGTCCATCTAGTCCGTCTAGTCTGATAGTCTGTCTCGATAGTCTGATAGTCGTCTGGCCCGTCTGGTCGGTCTGGTCCATCTGGTCCGTCTGGTCCGTCTGGTCTGTTTGGTCCGTCTGGTCCGTCTGGTCCATCTGGTCCAACTGGTCCGTCTAATCCGTCGGGTCCGTCTGGTCCGTCAGGTCCGTCTGGTCCGTCTGGTCCGTCTAGTCCGACTGGTCCGTCTAGTCCGTCTTGTCCTTTAAGACCATCTAGCCTGATAGTCTGTCTGGTCAAATCTTTTCTGTCTAGTCTTGTCTTGTCTGTCCAGTCTTGTATGCCTAATCTTGCCTGTCAAGTCTTGTCTGTTAAGTCTTCTCTGTCTAGTCATGTCTGTCTAGTCTTGACTGTATAGTCTTACATGTCTAGTGTTGTCTCTCTAGTCTTGTCTGTCTAATCTTGGCTATCTAGTCTTGTCTGTCTAGTCTTGTCTACCTAGTCTTGTCTCCCTGGTCTTGTCTGTCTAATCTTGTCTGTCTAGTGTTGTTTGTCCAGTCTTGTCTGTCCAGTCTTGTCTGTCTAGTTTTGTCTGTTCAGTCTTGTGTCTAGTCTTGCCTGTGTAATCTTGTCGGTCTAATCTTGTCTGTCTTGTTGTCGTGTCTAGTCCTGTCTGTCTAATCTGGATTTTAAAGAGCTAAAGCCATTTAATGTTAATTAATGTTGGCGGTTTAATTGAGAATTAAGTCACAAATAATCCGAATAAAAATGATGTTGAATAAATGATGAAACTGTGTGGGCCTTTGGTGTGGATCACAATCTAAAATGATGAATGAAAATTGAGAGGTTTCACGGGGTCAGGCAGCTGTAGGAGCCAACCGCACAAAACCAACATAATAAAGTGAAACCGAAAGTTTTTTGGGTGACTCAGTTGACGTACAACAGCCGTGCGTGTCAATTAGGCCCCATGATTCACGCATTCCGGACCCAATTGCCCCAAAATGATATGTCATTAAGTCGTACTACACCGATCCCCTATATAATATATAGGCAGTCTGGGTTTATTAAATGGGCCAAATCGGATTCCTTGACGAATTTGTCGATAAAGAAAAACAAAAATTGGAACACACTTACTAAAGGCGAGCACATTGATATTTCATGTAAATGGTAATAATCAAACGCATATTTAACGCCACACACAGTCATTCCGACCTGAAATATCATTGAAACATACAATTTATGGAACTCTTATGTAAACTAAATCCTCTATAAAATCCTCAGTTCTGGTCTAATCGACTGATATGCAGATTTAAATAGTTTCTGCGTGAGTGCCATGCATATGTAGGTAGATATTGAATGATAATCTCTTACATCAGATAAGCACGTGTGTAAGATTCATAATGGCTGAAATATTTCTTAAAAACTATTATCCAGTTTGGGTCGAATTTCTTCGAGGTATATGGGGAAGACAAAACAAAACAAGTGACAAAGACATGCATATATATATATATATATATATATATATATATATATATATATATATAGAAGAATGAGTATATATAGAAATGTTTGCTAAAGCTCTGCTTGTCCAGTTGAAGTGGATGAGGATCAAATCAAAGTAATTATCGATTTACGTGAGTTTATTAACTCAATGTATCATCTAATTTTGGATTTGATGGGAGAGTCAGTCGTAATAAAAACATGAGTATATAGAGAAGACACATATAACTTTATTTTTTTTATTAAAAAATTGTTTTGGATGGAATACGAGGCATAAATTTCGAATGGCGACCGTAAAACTTTTACGACTTCTAAAAACTAAGGGCGAAGCGCCATGAACAAGTCTTCAAAATATTCCCAAATACTCATGCATTTGTCGTAAAAAGATGAATATTACTTACCCTGAACTAAAACCTCGAATATATCAAATTTATTTGAAACAAATGTTAGTAATTATAGAATAGAAAACCTAGATAAACAAATTAGAATCGACTTAAATAGACTGTATTAGTATACTTTAGATAAAAATTGGAAAAATTAAATAAACTATAACAGATTTATTAAACCAGTCTATATTGGTGTTTTTCAGAATTGGTAAAATAAATAAACTGGAAGAGATTTGACAAATTATATCAGTCTGGTCTAGATAGATAACTTAGATTAAGATACTTAATGTTGGAAATAAAACCGTTAACAATGTGTATTTAGTTGTTTTATTAACGTTATTATATTTTTACGTTTACGATTTTCTGTATCGAGTGTAATCAAAAAAAAAGGGCGGAAAACTGAATTGTCCGAAAAATGAAAAATAAAACCTCCCTTAACGTTCCGCTTGTAATATTTCACGAAGCGAAATTGAGCGATAAAATATTATGTCTGTACATTATTTCATCCCTTATTTTTACACACTTGTTTTCCAACAATTTATTAATGTCTACTCTAGTTTTATCGATCACGTCTAGTCTTATTACTTAATTATTTTCGCTATCATCTATATCTGTCTAGACTTGCAGTCTACTCTTATTAAATTTATTCCAAATAAAAAAAATGAAAACATTTGTAAACTTGAATACTTCTGGACATGAAGACTACTAGAAAGCTTATTTCCTTCAGGATTGCCATAAAAACAAACTATTTTGTAACATATTGGTGTCCTGTCAATGTAGTATACCTTCCCGTAGAATACGTAATTAATTTAATTAATAATTATTTTAATTTATACCAAATAAAATATTTGAATTTTATTATAATTAACTTAAAGTTAGTTCATAATTTATACCAAACTGATATTGTGTCCCATTTGTCGTTTGGAAACTAGAAAAAGTAATAATCCATGTAATAAATTTATGGGAGCTTGAATGTACTTTTCGTGGGGGATATTTCGCGCAGTGGGAAAAGGTATCAGGGGTTGGTCGGACACGTACTGCACTATTTGTTAATTTTAATCAATTAGCGGCGCAATAAAACTCAATTAATTAGTGATTATGTTCCATATTTTCGGCACACTAATTGGATTTATAGGCGACGGAAGCGTGTTTGCAAAATATATCAATATGAATTCGACTATTTTTCTGGCAGCAACAGAAAATTTGATAAATAATTTAAATAGCGTAAAAAATTGGAGGGAAATTATATCATAAATCCTTTATGTAAAATTGCCAGTTTTTAAAAAGTAATTATTAAATATTAGTTTATTACGATATTAATTTATTTTATCTACGACTGCTATTGCCCATTAAATGCCCATTATTTTACAGTTCGTGGACTATGTAAATACATCTTTAACACTAACGGAGATTCACATTGCGTACATTGAGTTGCCTATATCTATGACCACTCTTATTCCAGTTTAAGCCAAATAAGTACTAAATAATAAAGCATGTAATCATTAAGTCGAGTAACAGTTATATATAGAGTAACAGTTATATATGAAAATACAACCGTTTGTTTATTATAATGATAAATAATGCTAATTAAATAAACATAACCTAATAAGAAATAAATTTGTTACATCAAACATATTTTTCTTATTAAACAGAAACAAATTAGTGTGGTGGTAGATAAAGTATAGTACAAAACTCGAGTTGTAAGGCAATTACGTATTCGCGGAATTATGCACTCCTCGTTACGCGCGTCGTGCGTAACTGTTCGTTACATAATATGCTTCTTACAACTCTCGTTAGGTAATATACTACTACTAATAGATTCGATTTAATAGTTAACTATTAACTGTTAACTAAAAATATCTACTATAAAGATAAAAATTGTATATATCATACAAACTATCAAATATCTATTAGAAAAGTCGGTAGGTAGGTCACCCTAACTACTATGCAGTAAATATGCACTGCAACATGAATTGCTAGTTAATTCAGATAGATATTCTTCTTGTTTCGAATAGGCCTAATTTGGACCACGCTTGTGCAACTGATGGGCTTTGATATTTGCCCAGTATTGTCGCATCAAATATTGTCGCATACACAATATATTGTCGCATACACAATCGAGAAGATTCAAAATAAGTTCATGAGGTTCTGGGCATACAAACTTCATATAAACATTGAAAATTATGATTACTCTGCTATTACTATAATGCTCAACATGCATCCCTTAGCTGACCGTAGAACAGTTAATAATATATGCTTCATTTACTAATATGCTAACTACATAAACTAACTGAACGGATTGATAATGAATTGCTTCTTCTTCTCCTTGTTTCGAATGGGCCTACTTTAAACCACGCTTGTTTAACTGTACAGTATTGTCGCATCTTCTCCCGGTGTGACTCCTTTCTCTCTTTTGTCCAGGGGGTACATTTCCTTAGGGGTTTTTCCTGAAATTCACGGACTTCGTTCACGGTGCGTCTCACAGTCTGTCTGTTTTGGAAATCTGTTATTCTCGGTTCATTAATATCGTTCTCGGTTTCTGTCAACCAAGTAGTACGAACCTTCTTGTATTGCCAGAAGGTGAATAGACGGTTGGCTAGTCGGTTTGGATACCATCTTGCAACGTGGCCATAGAAAGCTACCCTTCTTTTCCCTGCACAGTTAGAGAGCGTCTCAATATGTTCGTAGAGCTTAGAGTTATGTCGCCTTCGGAATTCCCCATCTTCCTTTACCGGGCCTAGGATCTTCCTGAGGATTCTCCTCTCTCTGACTTCCAATTTCTCTATCAGACCTCTTCGGTTCAAGGAAAGACACTCCATGGCATACAGAGCTTCTGGTCGTAAGACTGATGTATGGTGCTAAAGTTTCAGGTTGCGTCATAGGCATTTCTTGTTGTAGGCGTTCTTAGTCAGCCGATAGGCTACTTCTAACTTGTTGACTCTCATGGATAATGATGCTCTTATTGATAAGTTGAGTTCAATCCATTCGCCGAGATACTTAAATTTTACAGTCCTCTTTATGTTTCTCTGCTCTAGTAACATCTCTCTGTTTGCTTCCTTGATGTTGGTGAAGATATCTGTTTTCTCCAGCGACACTTGAAGACCCACTTTGGCAGCCTGTTTTTGAGGCAATTTATCTGCATTGTTGCCATCTCAAGAGAATCAGCAATCAGTGCTATGTCAGGCCAGGCAATCTAGAACCAGTCCATCGTTCTTACTTCCCAGGTAGATACCACCTTGAATACCCAAGTTGATCAGTTCCTTGACGCCATTCTCTCATAACCTTTTCAAGGACACTGTTGAAGAGAAGTGGGGAAAGTCCATCTCTTTTTCTCACTCCAGTTTTTATTTCGAAGCTTTCTGAGATCTCGCCTCTAAATTTAACCTTCGAATGGGTGTTGGTCAAGGTTTCTAGGATGAATCTGCAGGTTTTGTTGTCTAGCCCTAGTTCCTGGAGAACTTTGTTAAGCGTTTGTCAATCAATGGAATGGTAGACCTTCCTAAAATCAACAAAGGAGACGACCACCTTGAGGTTTCCCATCTTAGAGTATGCAAGTACAGTTTTAAGATTGAGGATTTGTTCAACACAGGATGGGGTCTTCCAGATAGTTATTCAATATATATTCAGATAGTCGATAGATGTCTAGACTTGTCTGTATAGTTTTACATGTCGAGACTACTCTGTCTAATCTTGTCTAATGGTTTTGTCTGTTTTCTCAGGTAAATGCAAGGGGCCAGATAAGTCCAAAATCTCTGTTTCATCTGCGGCAGAGAGGCACACACTGCCAGGGACTGCACAAATAATGAAGAGTGTGCCCTATGTACCAAATCATACCACAAAACAAGAAGTGGCAAATGCGAAGCCATAAAAAGAGCTATACGGCTAAAATGGCCACGAGAAATTTAGAATTCTTACGTCATGATTAAATTCCTACAACTAAATATGAATCGCTCACAATATGCTAAGGTAGGCAATCAGCGAAGATAGAATAGACATTATTAATGGAAAGGAATTTAACAAAAATAGACTAAATGATGAATACCATGACATCAACTGCGGCACTTTTATCGACGTAAAGAAAAAAAATCCAGTAATAAAATACATTAGTGGCAATGGCTTCATATGTGTAGAACTTCCCGTTAGCAGTCCATTCCTTCTATTTTTCCCCAAGACGACTGAAGAATTACTAATTAATGGAAGAGGGATGGGAAAAAATATTATCATCGTAGGAGACCTGACTGCTAAAGCAAATATAATTGGCTCGAGTGATTTTAATAATAGGGGCAGAATCTTGCAGGAATGGGTGGCATTAAATGATCTTGTGGCCTTAAATATATTACGCAAGCCTTCTTTCACCAATCTGTGTTGCGCATTTTGTCTCATAGAGTGGGTAACACAGATATCCGGACAAAAACAAAAGTCATGGTGAGAACAGCGGATCTCAAATGGCAATGGACAGGACACGTGGCCAGAAAGAATACAGACGAATGGAGCCACAAGATTACCTTCTGGAGACCCCGGGAAACAAAAAGAAGCACGGGAAGATCCCAAACGAGATGGATAGATGACATAAAGACGATAGCAGGAAAACAGTGAATGAGAACAGCAAATGACAAAGAATCATGGGAAAAAAATGAAAGAGGCCTATATCCAACAATGTAAGTATGAAGGCTAATAAGAAGAAGAGAAGAAGACTTTTACCAATAAAAACGGCGCTTCGGTAATTGATATTACTATAGCATCTGCGGGCATCTGCAGACAAATAAAGAGAATGGCATGTAGTAGACAATATAAGCAACCACTTTTCCCTACGATTTGTTATGCACCAGTTATGCAAGCCAAGGAATAGCGAATTACTTTAGAGGGGTGAACCAAATTTATCGAGGAATGTGGGAAGATGTTCTGGCAGTAAGAAGAGGAAAATGAAATTGAACCGCATAACCTAATGTAATGTATAAAAAAGACGTGTGAAACCTGCTTTCCTCGGAAATGACATCCTAATCAACAGCAGCCGCCGGCATACTAGTGGACACGTACTATAGCGGCAAAAAGAAAATTATGTATATCCCAGAGAAAATTTCTAATTAGAATAAATAAGACAACAGCGAACGCCATACAGAGAGAGGCAGCTCATGATGCGTATAGAAAGGCCCGTCACGAACTGAAACTGGTCATCAGTAAATAAAAGAAAGAACATTGGAAAGAACTATGTGATGAAATAGAGACATCTGGCGAAAGCTTACAAGATTATCGAAAATAAATTGAATGTGATACCGCAAAGGACCTTGACGGATACAGAGACTTTGAAGCAGGTGGATAAGCTTTTTCCGAAACATCCACTCAAAAAGTGGCCATAAATAACGATACTAGAAGAGGAGATGATGCCCTTTGAACCAGCAGAAATTTCAATAGCGGCTGCTAGATTCAGAGCCAAGAAATCAAGTGGACGGTATTATATATCAGCAGAGATAATTTAAGCAGCAGCGGTGAAAAAACCCTGTAGTTGTTAACAAGGTAATGAATAATGTCTTACGTAAGATTCTTCTTATGTGTGCCGTACTCTCTTACGAGAGTGTACCTCACTCACAGGCGACCTCTCGCGCATACTTGTGGAACGAATCGTCAAACTAATATGCGGGACCTAGCAGTTTAACGCCGATTCCGAACGGCACTATTTGAGAGGTTTTCTTGGCAGAATTACTGGTGGTAGTTTAGGCCACAGTCCCGTGAAAAATTTCACGGTTTGTACGGGGATTAAGCGAGCGGATGCGTTCAACACTACACCACTGTGACCACATACACTTACGCAAGATACCTTCCCGGATATATGGAGAACGCTCGGTTGGTACTTAAAACTTCAAAAATATTCCCTAGAACCGGCTGCGTACAGGCCAATTTGCTTATTGGATACCACGGGAAAGCTATTGGAAATATAACAGAAAAGGATTCTTCGTGACAAGCAATTTGGTTTTAGGTCAAGTAAGTCCACTAGCGATGCATTGAGCAAAGTAATGGAGCTACCAGAAGAAATCAAGAAAAGGATTTTAAAAATAGAGAGTTGTGTGGAATGTTCACGCTAGATATAGAAAACACCTACATCGTAGGAATATGTCATATGCGCACTAAGAAATGCAGAGGTCAGTGGATACCTCCTCAAAATTGTACAGTAATACCTATCCAATTAACAACTGCTGGAACAAGCAGAAGGACTACTTGTGAAGTACCGCAGGAATCACGCTAAATATAGAAAATACCTACCTCGTGGGAATATGCGCACTAAGAAATGCAGAGGTCCGTGGATACCTCCTCAAAATTATACAGTAATACCTATCTAATTAACAACTGATGGAACAAGAGGAAGGATCACTTGTGTAAAGTGCCGCAGGGATCCATCCTAGGTCCGATATTGTGGCTAGTCTTTTATGACAAAGTAGAGGGAAAGGGGAAGACAACAACAGAAGTAGAAGGAACGCTAGTCCAGAGTGTTAAATCACTTAAATACATGGGGATACACATAGACAAAGACGTAAGAATGACAACACATATTAAGAGGACATGCGAGAAGGCTAATGTTACCATGGTGGCTTTGGCAAGAATCATGCCAAATATTGGA
Organism: Phosphuga atrata; assembly: GCA_944588485.1. Lineage (NCBI taxonomy): Eukaryota > Metazoa > Arthropoda > Insecta > Coleoptera > Silphidae > Phosphuga > Phosphuga atrata. The sequence continues at coordinate 27,162,501 of OX155903.1, read as the reverse complement.
AGGTCAAGATCGAGGAGTGAACACGAATTATACTTGTTCACGTCGTCTCTTAAATATTCCTATACGGTGCTCCTATATGGAGGCAAGTACTACGCCACAAGAGATTTAAGAGAATGTTGGTGAGCATAAATAGAAAGATGGCAATAAGTGTAGCAGCGGCCTACATGACAGTTTCCACTATGGCTGTACATGTCGTAGCAGGCATACCGCCTATAAAGTTACGCGTCGATGAAAGAGTCTCATCCACGAGAGAGGGAGGCTATCAAAAATAGATACAGTTTGAAGGATGGACTAAAACCTTTATTAAGGATGCTCGTATCTCGAGTAATAGAAAGTGGGGAGATCTAGACTACTACTCAACCCAAGTTATGACGGGACATGGTGTTTTCAATACATACCCAAAAGAATTGGGAAGAGCGAGACTGACGAATGCTGGTATTGCGGAACAGAGATGGTGGACTCTCCAGAACACACGGTGTTCCAATGCCTTGCATGTCGGACCATATAAGAGTTGCCTACAGCAAATGTCAAGTTCAAGTTACTAAGGAAAACGCCGCAGTACTGCTGCTGGAGACGAAAGTCGGACGGGACGCGGTAACAATGATGCTGCGGGTAAATTTTGAGAAGGAAGGATACCGATGAGCATAAAAGGAAGTCCGTCAGTGATGTAATGTGTAGCGGCAGTTCCGAGACGACGCAGGTCTAGCAAGTCTAGCAGATGATCTTATTGGTTTACATATTCTTGTACCGATTTTTTTCCTTTCAAAAAGTTTCAATTCAAAAAGTCATGTCCAGTTTTCTCTGGTTGGTGCTGTCTATACCCAAAGAGAATTGGAAAGAGCGAGACTGACGAATGCTGGTATTGCGGAACAGAAGTGGTGGACTCTCCAGAACACACGGTGTTCCAATGCCTTGTATGTCGGACCATATAAGAAGAGTTGCCTACAGCAAATGTCAAGTTCAAGTTACTAAGGAAAACGCCGCAACACTGCTGCTGGAGGCGAAAGTCGGACGGGACGCGATAACAGGGATGCTGCGAGTAAATTTTAAGAAGGAAGTAGACCGAAGAGCGTAAAACGAAGTCCGTCAGTGATGTAATGCTTAATGGCATTTCCGCGACGACGCCATAAGCCTAGCAGACTAGACACAAGTCTAGTAGATCTTATTGGTTTACGTATTTTGTACCGAAGTCTTTGGTCAAGTTTCAAGTTTTGTCGGTCTAGTCCTGTCTGTCTAGTCCTCTCTGTCTAGTTTTATCAGTCTAGTCTTACCTGTCTAGTCTTGTCTTTCGCGTCTTGTCTATCTACTGTGATCTGTTAAGTCTTGACTGCCTAGTCTTGTCTGACTAGTCCTGTCTGTCTAGTCTTGTATATGTAGTCTTGTCAGAGAGTCTTGTCTGTCGAGACTTGTCTGTCGAGTCTTGTCTGTCTAGGCTTGTCTATCTAATCTGGTCTGTCGAGTGAACCAGCTGGAACCCATAGGATGGAGATCGGCTCCGGCTGAGCCGCAGAATACCAGCGGCCGGATGAGGGAGAAAAAAGCGCCAAGTCCCGAGTCATGTGTGCCAGGAAATGTGCTTGAGAATGATGAAAGAAGAGTTGATGAATGACAGTTTCCCCAATGAGTGGAAGATAGGGAGACAGGTAGTGAATGAAAAAGAGCCTAAGGAAGGAAGCCAAATACATGAAAGAATAAGGAAGCCAAATACAGGAAAGAAGAAGGAAGTCAAATACAGGAAAGAAGAAGGAATCCAAATACAGGCCAATCTGCCTACTCAATCTCTCCCATGCCGCGGCATCATAGATGTTTTGGAACTGAAGGGGGTAGCTCTGTACCTTCGAAAGATGGTGGCCAGCTACTTGAATGATAAGGCGATAGTGACTGTGGAAGCAAAAACCTTCAAGATGAGTGCAGGTGCTCCACAGGGCTCGGTTCTTGGGCCGATACTGTGAAACATATTTTATGATGACGTTTTAGGATTGAGGCTGCCAGACGGGGTTACACTCGTCGGGTACGCAGGTGCCTTAGCGATTGTCGCTGTCGCAAGAACGGAGAAATGGCTGAAAGTGATAATGAATGAGGCAATTAGTGGGATTGGCCGGTGGATGAGGGGCTTGCTCCGGATCCACACAAGCCGAGGCTGTCCGGCTAATTGGGAGAAGAAAGCTGTGTGACTGACCGTCCGAATGGGGATTTGTGAGGATCATCTGTGAGGGAGTCTGTGCGATATCTTGGGGTAGAGTTTCAGCAAAACCTCAGGGTATCCAAAAAGTTCAACCGAGTAGTGAACAAGGCAACAGTGTGGGTGAGAGGTCTTGGACGGCTGATGCCCAACATAGGTGGGCCGTTGGCTTCCAAGAGAAGGGTTATGAATGTGGTCGTGCACTCCATCCTCCTGTATGGGGTGCCTACATGGATAAATGCTTCCAGGATTCAATGTCACAGAGGGAGACTGATGAGAGTGCAAATTAGCAAGTCTTGTGTGGCTGGTCTAGTCTAACGAGTCTTGTCTGTCTAGTTTTGTCTGTCTCGTTTTGTCTGTCTGGTCTTATCTGTCTAGTCTTGTCTGTCTAGTCTTCTCTGACTAGTCTTGTATGTCTAGTATTGTTTGTCTAGTCTTGTTTCTCTAGTCTGGTCTGCCTAGTCTTACCTGTGTAGTCTTGTCTGTTTAGTGCAGTATAACTAGCCTGTCTAGTCTTGCCTGCCTAGTCTTATCTGTGTAGTCTTGTCTGTCTAATCTTGTCTGACTAGTCTGTCTAGTCTTGTCGGTCTAGTCTGTCTAGTATTGTCTGCCTAGTCTTGTCGGCCTCGTCTTGTCTGCCTAGTCTTGTTTGCCTAGTATTGTCTGTGTGTCCTCCTCGGTAGTGTAGTTGACAATATACCCGCCTTTCAATGCGGGAGACCCGGGTTCGAATCCTGGTCGGGGAGGCGACAACTGGGGAGGTTTTCACTAACCGTCCGGGCTGCCCACCCTGAATTAATGCAATATATGCGATACTGGAGCGGCGCATACTAAAAGCCAAGGTGGAATAGAGGGTTTAGTGAGAGCTTCCCCCAAACCACTTTTATTTAAAAAGTCTTGTCTAGTTTTCTCTGCCTAGTCTTGTCTGTCTAGTCATGTATGTCTAGTCTTGTTTGTCTAGTCTTGTCTGTCTAGTCTTGTCGGTGTAGTCTTTTTTGGTTAATCTTGTCTGTCTTTTCTTGTCTGTCTAGAATTATCTGTCTAGTCTTGTCTGTCTAATCTTGTCTGTCTAGTTTTGTCTGTCTAGTCTTGTCTGTATATTCTTGTCCGTGTAGTCTTGTATGTCTAGTCTTGTTTGTCTAGTCTTGCCTGTCTAGTCTTGTCGGTGTAGTCTTTTTTGATTAGTCTTGTCTGTCTTTTCTTGTCTGTCTAGAATTATCTGTCTAGTCTTGTCTGTCTAATCTTGTCTGTCTAGTCTTGTCTATCTAGTCTTGTCTGTCTAGTCTTGTCTGTATATTCTTGTCTGTGTAGTCTTGTATGTCTAGTCTTGTTTGTCTAGTCTTGCCTGTCTAGTCTTGTCGGTGTAGTCTTTTTTGATTAGTCTTGTCTGTCTTTTCTTGTCTGTCTAGAATTATCTGTCTAGTCTTGTCTGTCTAATCTTGTCTGTCTAGTGTTGTCTGTCTAGTCTTGTCTGTCTAGTCTTGTCTGTATATTCTTGTCTGTGTAGTCTTGTATGTCTAGTCTTGTTTATCTAGTCTTTTCTGTCTAGTCTTGTTTGTCTAATCCTGTCTGTCTAGTCTTGTCTGACTAGTCTTGTCTGTCTAATCTTATCTCTCTAGTCTTGTATGTCTAGTCATGTCTGTCTAGTCTTGTCTGTCTAGTCCTGTCTGTCTAGTCTTGCCTGTGTAGTCTTGTCTCTCTCGTCTGTCTTATCTGAAAATTACGAACAATACTAAACCAGGCTTTACGAAATCGGGCAACTTGTGATTGATTGCGCATTGTCGAAACAAGAGTTGATCCAATTAGCTGGCGGAAAACTGTTTTTATCCTCCCGGCGATTTATGATCGGCTAAATTTAGAGATTCGTAAGTTTCCCAGACTAAAATAGACCGAAGCTAACGCAAACTCTGTTGTGGGTGGCCAACACAATTATTTATACAAACACTAGATTTAAGTGAAGAAACGTTTAATAAAAACTACACAGACAAGACTTAATATTAGACAAACGAAACTAGATAAACCGTATTAATATGAATAATGTAATGTAAATATTAATTAAGTTAAAACAAATAGGTTTTTGGTTGCGGGCTGTGCTTTAGGGATGGGTAAAACGTATATATGATGTAATGGTGTGAGCTGAGTTATATAACCGAGTGGCAGTTTCGGGGGGTCCTGGAGGACCAAGCACGCGGTCGCCTTACATTTTAATAAGTCCGCCCCGGCCTGATTATTTCAGGAGATGCAAATTGGGTCATTTTCCTACACGGAATTATGCATGGAAAACGCTACGCCGAAAACTCTATGGCCGGTAACTAACTAACTTGCTTATTAACTGCGCCGACTGAACTCGTTCATCGCTATCTTTTATTAACAGGCAAGATCGGACAATACCAAACGAGAACAAACAAATGGATATTACGGTGGGAAATCAAATTTGTTTGTGTTGGCGTAAAATATTTTAATTACCGCTGTAAATTCTAAAACAGAGAATTAGCGAAAAGCGTAATTATAATCGGCAGAAATGGCAATAATTAATTTTACATTTTGCATGGAATTGGAATTTCACACAAAAAGAAAATGTTGTTAACAAATTGCATTAAATTATTCAAAACTATGTGTTATTATTAAAGCAATGAACAATTTATTCTTGAAAGAACCAAAAATTGCTGGACCAGTTAAAATTTGATATAACTATTACATACAAGAATTGGGTATATATTATGTTTGTTAACGATTCTGTTGAGAATTTAAGGGAGACTTGCGCAATATGGGGTAGAACCTAACGCCGGCTCGCTTTCTCCTCTTCTTTATTAATTTCAATTTATATTTTTATTAGGGTCTGCTTTTTAGTGTTATTACGACTTTGATTACACATTAAATATGAATATTATTAAACGAATTTAATTTACATCCCCCGTTAAATGAGAAAATTGAATAAAATTGTGTGTGCAGGATTGCGCTTTTACTCATAGTCATGTTTAATCTGTCCATCTGGTTAAACCATTTGTTTATTGTAATTTATTATAAAACATATATTGTCTGTAATATCATTTGTAACGCGTGTAAGGTGGATATAAAAGAGAATATACTTTTGTATCCCTTTTATATTAAATCTATCATTATTTGGGATTTTTGGCACGAAGAGGAGAGAAAATGTGATGAGAAAAGAGCCGAGGCAATATTGTTTGAAACGAGTGTTTTGTTGCACGAATTTTCTTGTTTTTTTTTTATTACTCTAGGGTTCTTTATACATTTCTTTTTGTTCGCACGTATATTTGAGGGAAAGACGGTTTGACACGAAATAAGATCATTGAAAAGCAAGGGATTACAAGAAACGCGGGTAAAATTATTTTTTTCATAATTTATTATTATTATCACTTGTTATTGAGAATAACAGAATATTTTTGAAAGACGCCATAAGAAATAGGTTAATTTCCACCAGGATATTTAACCTGATTCACTAAATTCTGGAAAAATTGGATCAACTATCACACAAGACTTGAATAAACAGATAGGAATATATTCGAAAGACAAGACTGGATTAGCCTAAGTAGTATCCAGGTAAAGGTCGATTCCCATGTGCGCGACACTCAGCTACGCGACGTCGTGCGACATCGCCTGTCAAATAATGATTACATTATTTTAAATGGAAACGTCGCGTAACTGTCGCGCAGCCATAGTGAGAACGTGTCCATTCAAAACAATGTAATCATTATCTGACAGGCGATGTCGCGTGACGTTGCGTAGCTGAGTGTCGCGTATATGAGAATCGGCCTTAAGGCTTGACTAGTTTATCTGGTCTTTGTGACGACTTTTCTGTCTAGTCTTGTCCGTCTAGTCTTGTCTATCTAGATTAGTGTATGATGATATTGAAAGATCTTAGACAGCACGGGACAGAGAGGGATGGAAGTTGTTAAGGTAGGATTATGTCCAGTAGTGGACAAGTATAGCTGAATGATGACGATGATCATTGAAAGATCTTGAGGTAACATTATCTTCATTTAAAACGTCGGAGAGCCTTTCAATTTTATCTCCACTACTGAATTTACTTGTTCATTTCTGAACACCGAAAATGGGTTTCGTGATTTGTGCTTGTTATCATCATCAATTACAGTACTTTCTTCAAGGTATTTAGCAGATTTTGTTGTAAAATCCTCATTGCTATTGCACCTAAATTTCTTCCACAACTATGCCGAGGCGAGAGGGACTGGATCTATTTGCATGAATGAAACAATGTGGGGAAATACAATGGGCCAATGGGCCGCAGTGTTTTAAGGGCTAACCACCCTGGACCCACAATGGTTAGAGAAAAAAAAGCCGAGACGACAATCTAGGAAAGTCTACTCTTTGATGAGATTTCTCTTCAAATTGTTCACCAGTGCTTTTCCTTAAACATTTCTCAAAAGTGGTAGTCGATTTGGCACACTTTTTCTTTGAACTTTGACAAAACTTTCAACGAAAAAAAAATTTCTTTTGATTTCTTTCAATTCTGGAATCTTCCTCTTCTTTTAATTTTTTTTAATTTTGAAATAACTTCATCAATCTGAACTTCATTATCAGAACTACTTTCACAATCCACAATCCAACAAAACAATCCACATTAACCAAATTATGATCTTCACTTTATTGAACACTCAAAATCTGATCTCCATTGATAGTTGAATTCCAGAGCATTTTCGTTACTTAGTGGACAATCATTGAAACACTAGCTATTGAGAAGATTAACTATTAGACAACATAGTTCTCGTTTTAGGCTAAGAAGAAGTTTCCTCATACGAAATGGTTGATGCAATTGTTGGTGCGGTATGTGGCACTGCATGCTGAGGATGTTTCTGGGTGGACGTGAAATGGAAATGGACGTGAAAAAACAAATGCTGTACCTCCTATATTTGATGCTGAACGATCCCAAAGAATCCAGAACGAAACCCAGCAACAAGACAAACTTTAACATTTTGAAAATCGTTCTGACCGCCAAACAAGAATTTAAAGGCAGCCGACGACTTTTGCTACAATTTAGTTAGGTAAAGTATTTAACACGAAAAGTTCATTGTTTTTAGGCTTTAATTTTGTTTTATGTTTTAAGCACATTTTGGATTCTGCTGGATTACTGCAAGAAGTAGAAAACATTTACAAACAGAAAAACACTTTGGCCAGCAATATTTGGTTCAACAGACGTTTAAACCCAATGGTAAATGTAGAAGAATATGGAACTGATTTTGACGAGTCCCACATAGATACCGGTGATGTAAGCGACAACGAAAATTCTTTAATTTCCCGAAATTATTTTCACCTATTTTTTTTGCAGGAATCATCATTTACGATTGCCGAAGAGAATTCGCCAGTTAGGAATTTGAAGATAACTAGGGTTTAAACAAAAACCGACTAATGGAAAAACCGGTTTTCGAATTCCACATTTCCAAAAAAAAAAACGGTTTTAGCCGGTTTTCGAATTTTTGTCAAAAAAAATAGAATAAGGAAAAACATTTAATTTAATTTAATTAAAATAACAAAAAACGATATCAATATCAAAGTCAAAATGAAAAGACAAATTTTAGGATTACACAAAATAGTAGGATTACACAGAATACGAACATTTCAAATAGTATTTATCTTTATTTCATTAACTTTAATTTCTCCCAAGAAAATAGGATTTTAAAAAACTTAAAATATCCACTGAACGGTGGCTAAATTTTGTTCGTATTTTGGACACAATATTGCCTGAAATTGAAAATACCCGTTCACTACTGACCTTGGTTTTATATTTTTCAGGGCTTCAAATAACAAAACTAAGTTTTCGGTTCTTGTATTCGTTGCCTCAAAATAATGAAAATTCAGCCTTCAGTGTCTGGATTTGTAAGTTTTTCTTCAGGGTCTTCAAGAAACTTTTGAATTGATTTTTCCATGGCTTCCTCTTTGCTCTTCATCAGAATCCGTTTCCACATAAGAATTTGGAAATATTCTAGACAATATCTTTCCAGATAACTTAATAATTTCGTTTTTTGAAGCTATAAAGTACACTAAATTTCTTTGCTGGACTGGAAATATTGATTTTGTAAATAAAGCAAAATAGTTGGTAATTCTATTTGTCTTCTTTCTTTTCTATTTATCAGAAATTCAAATATACTTTCACTTATTAATAAATTGGCATCTAGACACCCGAAGCCTTCAGCTGCTATACCAATCCGTCACAAGACTTTATGAAGTTTAAAAAGTTTAGGAAATTGAGCTTCGTTCCACATAATATTTCCACATAAGAAGAACCAATTTCATTAAATGCCAAAACAACACATTGCACATATGTACTAATATATAATAAGTCGGCACCTCTTTTCCACGTGCGCAGTGCACAATGCACAAGCACTGGGCAACGTAACTTGCAACATTGTAAAAATGTGGCAGCTGCCCGTTTTTCAGAATGAATAGCAGCTCAAATAAGTTATTTAAAAATTAATTTTTACGTAATTTGAATTCTTTGAAATCGGTTTTCGTAATTTAAAAACCGATTTTCAAATGTGAGCAATTTAGTTTGAAAACCGGTTTTTTAAAACCGGGTTGCAAAAACCGGCAAACCCTAAAGATAACCGAGAAAAGCATTTTCGGCGACAACTACAACAAACCCTTCGAGAAACAAAAAGATCTCAAAGAGGAACTGGTGGCGAACTTTGCGTCTACGGAGAAAAAACCGTGCCTGTACACATCAAATGTATCTCGATAATGTAGAAATGTAGATTCTGTAGAATCTAACAACAACCCCCCTATCAAAACTGAATTTACTAAAAATAAAGTGCATCATCCCCCATAAAAAAAAGAAATTAATGTGATCTTGTTGGACGACAGTGAAGACGAAACGCTCAATGAACACACAAAAACAATCTGAAATCCAACTGAAAGGTGAGATAAGCTGTTTTTTGGAGATAATGATGATGTTGTTATTTTCGACGGTCAAGACGATGCTTTGGATAAGTTTAATGACTAACGTGGTAAGCATGAAAATAGAAAGAGTTTAGTGTACAATAAAGTGAAGAGCAAGAGGAATAGAAACGTTAATGGGGACTGCTTTGTCGTTGAAAGTAATTCTGAAGATGATTCTGTCTAATCTTGTCTTCTCTGTCTAGTCTTGTCTGTCTAGTCTCGTATCGTGTGCCACGTGTTCTCTGTCTGTTCTTGTCTGTCGGGTCTTGTCTGTTCGGTCTTGTCTGTCGGCCTTGTGTGTCTGGTCTTGTCTGTCCGGCCTTCTCTCTCTGGCCTTGTCCGTCCGGCTTTGTCTGTCTGGTCTCGTCTATCAGGTCTTGTTCTGTATGATCTTGTCTGTCTGGTCTAGTCTGTCTGGTCTTGTCTATCTGGTCTTGTCTGGCTGGTATTATCTGTCTGGTCTTGTCTGTCTGGTCTTATCTTTCTGGTCTCGTCTGTCTGGTCTGGTTCTGTATGATCTTGTCTGTGTGATCTAGTCTGTCTGGTCTTGTCTATCTAGTCTTGTCTGTCTGGTCTTGTCTGTCTGGTATTGTCTGTCTGGTCTTGTCTGTCTGGTCTTGTCTATCTGGTCTTGTCTGTCTGGTCTTGTCTGTCTGGTCTTGTCTGTCTGGTCTTGTCTGTCTGGTCTTGTCTGTCTGGTCTTGTCTGTCTGGTCTTGTCTGCCTGGTCTTGTCTGTCTGGTCTTGTCTGTCTGGTCTTGTCTGTCTGGTCTTGTATGTCTGGTCTTGTCGGTCTGGTCTTGTCTGTCTGGTCTTGTCTGTCTGGTATTGTCTGTCTGGTCTCGTCTGTCCGGTCTTGTCTACCTGGTCTTGTCTGTCTGTCTGGTCTTGTCTGTCTGGTTTTGTCTGTGTGGTCTTGTCTTATCTGCCGAGCCTTGTCCACTTGGCCTTGTCTGCCTGGTCTTGTCTGTCTGGTCACGTCTGTCTCGTCTTGTCTGTGTGGTCTTGTCCGTCTAGTTCTTTCTGCCTGGTCTTTTCCGTCCAGTCTTGTCTGTCTGGTCTCGTCTGTGTGGTCTTGTCCGTCTGGTCTTTTCTGTTTGGTCTTGTCCGTCCAGTCTAGGTCTTGTCTGTTGGTCTTGTCTGTTGGTCTTGTCTGTATCGTTTTGTCTGTCTAATCTTGTTTATATGGTCCTATATGTCTGGCCGTGCCTATCTGGTCTTGTCAGTCTAGTCTTCTCTGTCTAGTCTTGTCTTGTCTGTGTCCTCTTGTCTGCCTGGCCTTGTCTGTCTGCCCTTGTCTCCTTGGACTTGTCTGTTTGGTCTTGTTTTTCTGGTCCTGTCTGTCTAGTTCTGTAGGTCTGGTCTTGTATGTCCGGTCTTGTCTGTCGGGTCTTCCTTGTTTGGTCTTGTCTGTCTAGTCCTGTCTGTCAGGTCTTGTCTGTCTGGTCTTGTCTGTCTGATCTTGTCTATCTGGGCTTCTCTGTCTGGTCTTGTCTGTCTTGTTTTGTCTGTCTGCTTTTGTCTGTCCGGTCTTATTAGTCTGGTCCTGTCTGGTCTTGTCTGTATGGTTTAGAAGTAATGCTGATCTCTTTGTTTTGAATATTATGATGCTCGTTTTTTTTTCATTTATAATTAATTTATTTGCATGGAACCATGTTTTCAAAGACTGAATCTTCTAAAGTTCTAGGGCCCAGGAGCAGGCTGGTATTATATGCGCAATTAACCATTTTATTGGTTCATTGTTGAGGAAAGGTTATTTAAATATATTGTGAAGAGCAAAGGACCTAATATACTCCCTTGAGGTATCCCCACTGCGAAAACTACTGTATTTGAATTTTCCAAAGCATGTTCTATATTCAGTTTAACTTCTGTTATCTGTTTAGGTATGACCTGTACTATTCTAAGGCTACTCCTCCTAATTCCATGCTTGTCAACTTTATCTAGGAGGATGGATTGGTTTACAGTAACATACGCTTTGGATACATCTAGTAAAACTCTACACGGTATTTGTCTTTTAGTATTGTCTGTCTATTCTTGTCTGTATACTCTCGTCTCTTTAGTCTGTCTGTCTAGTCTTGTTTGTTTAGTCTTGAAAGATCTCCGAGGGTCTGAAAAGTGTAAAAAGGGAGGATGGAAAGGAAGGTTGGAAATGCTCAGTAGAAAGTGAGGCTAAGCTAAGGCTACTAGAAAACAAGAAGACGACTGCCAAGAGCGCCAATCCCAAATAGATAGTTGAAAATTTCACAAAGACGATGGACAGAATCAAGTACCCGGTCGGCTACCTAGATATTTGAGTATAAGTAGAGGGTCGGAGGATCGGTCAATGTTTTGAAGATTCAGGTGCGGCAGTGAAGAGCGTGGCAGAAGGCATTGAATGAATGAGGAAAGTAGAAGGTGTAGCGAATGCGGGATGAATGTGGATATTTGGAAACATTGGTTGGAAGAATGCTCGAAGGCTGAGTGGAATGGCCAGGATAGAGCGTTTGGGAAGGAATGGAGTGAGTGAATGGACGAAAGCGGTAAGGGACTGTCGTTTTTAATTAGGGTGAAAAGATGTAAAGAGCTGGCGGGCGGGTAGATTTAAAGTTTTTTTGTTCTCTTTGTAAAGGCATTGATTAATATTCTAGAGTAAGTATTTTAGTAAGTATGTATATATGTCTAGGTATGTACGTATATGGCTGTATAGTTCTTATTTATTTTTTTGATGACAGTAAAGATTAACATATAATGATAAATAGCCTTGTCTGTCTAGTCTCATCTGTCTAATCTTGTCGGTTTAACCTTCCCTGTCTAGTATTGCCTGTCTAGTATTGTCTGTCTAGTCTTGTCTGTATAGTTATTTCTGTCCTGTATGACTAGTCTTGTTTGTCTAGTCTATCGAACCTTCTCTCTATAGTCTTTTCTAAAGAACTACAAATATAGATGAATAGTAAACTACATTTATAATTTCCAAGTTTTCAGAATATCAAGTTCTCAAGTTTTATAAGCTTTCAGCTACATAATTAGGTAATTTACTCCGAACTAGAATACTGAAAAAAATGAGTATTACTTGAGAAAAACTAGAAATTAGAAATCCCAAAAAATAGAACAGTATAAATCTAGTTTTCAAAGTTTGTAATTGTTCTAAAAGTTTTGTGGTTATCAGGTTTCCAAGCCTTTAAGTTTTAAACTATACAATCTGGGTACTAGCGACTAGTGCTATCTTCAAATACTGGCCGTAAGAATTATAAATGAACCATCGGAAAATTAATGACACTTTCAGTTTTGCATTTAATTTATCACGTGGAAGCCTCAACAGAGAAAACTAGAACGGCAATCCAATCATTCAAATTTTCTCCAATTTTCGTTGTAAACTTTCTCCATAGTTCGCGATCGGAGTAATTAGTCCGATAAGGGACCTCCCACCCTCGCTCCATCTCGATAACACCGCGTATTATTAATTTGTCAGCGCTGTCATGTACCAGTCGTGTCGCGGTATCTCTTATCTCGTCCGCCGAATTCATCCCCCGCTTCATCCTCCACCACTGACCCCGTCTCACTCTTGTTCGCTCGCCCCCCATCCAAACGTTAGATAATTCATCAATAGGAAAATCATAAATAGATTGGGTTGAAAGTGTGGTACAAACTGTTTTATATAATACTAACTATAGCCCGCGGCTTCGCTCGCGGGGATTTTTATATCAGTCAAATTAATTCATGTCAGCTGTGTTTACCAAATATTGATTATCTTATGAGTATTATAAAGACTAATATTAGGATAGAGCGTAAGTACATCATGTTAATATGAAATAAAATAAACATTTACATAAACATTTTTTCCAATAATGTCGTATGGCTTTTATTCAAAGTTTGCAATTCAAACTAGTATTTAGACTTGAAAAAGACAAATCTCAATTTGTGTTACGATTTTTAAACTAGATAAATATCTAATATAGAAGTCCCACTAATGTCTTTATAAGTCTTGATAATAAAGATTTAAGAACAGTTCGCATAATCAAGATTTTGTGATCATGATTCGATAGACTAGTCTTGATAGACCACACTCAAAACCTTTGTTTGTCAAAAGATTTGTTTGTGAAGATAGATAAGACTTGATGGTCAAACAAAATATTTAGTTGCCAGAAATAAATAAGATTTTGTATCTTTTCTACATTTATTCCTATCCTATTACTCATTACTTTAATGTTGTTTTTTAATGTAAACACATTTCTTCTCCTTCTTCCAGTGGTACTACAGTCCTACAGGACTTCCTTCTTGACCTCCTCCCTTTACCTATTGTAAACACATTTAGCCCTAATAGCTACACTATACGCTCAGGCGTATAGTCGGCCATTACATTATCTCAGGCGTATAGTCGGCCATTTTTTCTCCCACTCCGCCGCTACTTGCTTTAACCCACTCTCCTCCTAGGTATGCCTGGGGCATTTAGTTCTCTTTGACACAGTGCAGAAGGTGTTCACCAATTCGTGGTTTAAAGGTGAGTAATAAATTAGCAAAAGCCACTACGTCTCGGAGACGTAGGTGTTACTGACACGTAAATTTTTTGTACGCCTGCTAGGCGTACATGTGTCTCAAGCGCATATTTTTTACACGCCTCTCAGATGTAGATGGTACTATAAAGGATCTCACAGACCGGCGCGAAAGTTTCGTTGCCGCGACTGCTGCGATATCGCGGCCGATTGATACGACGGCTTATGTACATGTACAGACCAACAAGTGCCGAAAACCGGGCTTGTTGGTTTGAACATGTACATAAGCCGCCGTATCAATAGGTCCGGCAACGAAACTTTCGCGCCGGTCTGTGAGCACCTTAAAAGTTTTTTTTGTGCACATGTTAATTTATTTTATCTTTTTAAAGGTAGGCAGACACAGTCCCGCATCGTACGTATCGCATTAAAGGGACTATTTTTGTACAGCGCGTCCACAGTATCGGCAGCGATCGGATTTGCCGACGCAACTACTAGCAAATACCATATTCCGCATGACGTCATCGGCACGCATCGGAAAAGTTGCCCCTCGGAGCAACGGCATCGGCATTGCCGACGGGTCGATTCGTGCGATCCGTACGATGCGGAACAGTGGACGCACTTGTATTACTTTCTATAGAAAGAATACTGCGATCCGTTTGATGCGATGCATCCGATACGTACGGTACGGAACTGTGGACGCCTACCTTTATAGGTTTTTTTACAATCAACAATAAAATGGCTGATGGAGAGCTAACAGATGATCAGATTTTGGAGTGTCTGGGGGAACTAAAAGAAAATTATGATGAAGATGATTCTTATGTAGAAGATATTGAAGTCGATTATGATTCTGATGATTATGATCAGTTGAAGACCCAAATTATGATCCTACAATTGACCTAGAAAATGACGATCAAGAATTAAACAGAATTGTGATGGGAAATGTTTCTACTGTATGTATCAGGGATGAACCCTCAACATCTGGTGAAGGTGAAGACACAACATCAAAAAAAAAACGGGTTAGAAAGTCACTGCCCGAAAAATCGAAAAAGAGTAAAACTTCAATAAATGACCAAATCATCCAAAATATTTTACCATATATTTTTCAGGAGATCATATACATGGGAAGGACGGAACCAAATGGAATACAAAATAAATACAAATCTCTGTCAAAACAACGAGCAAAAATGTGACTGTTTTCGAGCATTTTTTGATGATCACATTTTTGAAACATTCAAACGAAGAAATCCACTAAAAAGAGAAAAAAATTGTGAAAAATATAGAACATCAAGTACATTCAAAGATCTGGACAAGGAAGAATTGCTGGCGTATTTGGGTTTGGCGTATTTTTATACATTGTTTGGTGCTCTAAAAAAATAATCACGTGCCTATGATAAGACTATTTGACAGAACTATATGCGGAGAAATATTCCTTTCAACAATGTCACGTAATCGTTTTACATTTATAAATGGTTGTGTAAGGTTCGATTGTCGAGATACAAGAGAAGAAAGAACAAAAAATTGCCCCCATTCTGAAAATTTAGGATATATTAATTAGTAATTGCAAAACTAACTATGAACCAAGTTTGTGTCTCACAATTGAAGAACAGTTGGTGGGATTCAAAGGTAGGTGCTCCTTCAAAATGTATATACCATCAAAACCAAACAAATACGGAATTAAAATTATAATGCTGTGTAATACAGCAACTAAATACATGTTGAATGCCATACGTATTTGGGAAAAAGCTCCGTACCTCAAGGCAGGAGTTTTGAAACTTTTCGATGTCGTGGAACACTAAACTCTGATATATTTTTAAGCGGAACATCTACAGTCTACAATATAATATAAACGTTAAGACAGGGGCGCGGGTAAGTAACCTTTATGAAACCAAAAGCGCAATAACAAACATAATAATGTTCGCAAAAACACTCAGAATCGTATTGCAGCATGTGATTGGCAACTTGGCAACCCCTGCTTCAAAGTGCACCTTTTAGAATATAATATGTATCTAAGTAAAATATTTACCGATATTGATTGATGCAAATACAGTTTTAAGAAAACACAATTAAAATTACACTACAAAACTCAAAACAAGCTCAAAACAGGCAAGAGCTGGAATGAAGAAAGGAAGCAGAAACATCGAGAACGAATGCGACAGTACTGGGTTAACATTAAAGCCCAAGGAAGGAAACAGTTGAAATAATGTGGCCCTAAGGTGGCCGTAACGAAATATATTCATCTAACGCAGGGATCGGCAAAGTGTGGCTCGCGAGTCACATGTGGCTCTTATGGTATGAGCTAATGGCTCTTCAGAAATAAATTGAAACATCACAAAAAAAAGAAACGGAAATGTCCCTTCTCGGAAGTCTTACGACCGCCGCCGCCAAGTTTATAAGTGACAGTCACAGCGCGGATCTCGGTTGTTTATTTTAAACTGAATGGACTGAATCGCTTGCGTTTGTACCTAGTGCAGCTGGTCTTCCAACTTGTCTTATTTGGCATGAAAAACCATCAAACAACAAAACGTCTACTTTCGAGCGACATTTCGAAAATAAACATGCCGCAAAGACTTCGGAACCAGAGGTTCATGGTTATAAGCTATAATAATCAGGCAGGAGCGTCCATCACGGTGGAGTGGGAAACAATCGAAAGAACTACGAGCACGAAATACCTAGGCACACTAGTAAATGACAGATGGGACCCACTACAATTGTTCAAGAGTAGGGTAGAATAAGCCAGACAGGCAACAAACTACGTCCCTTGCTATGCGATAAAAACCTAAATTTAGAAATCCGCCACAGAATGGTCGAATGCTACGTTTGACCAGTCCTTTTGTATGGAGCAGAAACCTGGACGATAAAAGTAGCATCCTTTGACAAGATCGAGGCGTTCGAGATGTGGACACTCAGAAGAATGAATGCTCCGTATTCCATGGGTGGACCACATTACCAACGAGGAGGTGCTGAGAAGGACAGGAGTGGACAGATTACTATTCAATACAATAAAACAGCGCAAGATCGGGTATCTGCATCACATACTAAGGGGGACAAAATATCGAATTCCCCAGTTTATACTCGGGAAGGAAAGAACGTGAACAGCTATCATGGCTGAGGAACATCAGGAACTGGACCGGAATCAGAAAGTTTGGTGACATGTGCCAAGCATGTGCCAGATAAATGAAGAAGATAAATGTGGCTGACACACTTTATCACAATTTTAACAACAAGGCAGATATCATAAATAAAATCAGAAGCTTATCTTTGTCTGCCAAAACTGTAACAGACAGCAATGTATGCCAACGAGTTGAGTGAAAAACCTAAAATTATCATCAACCATATCGATAGTGGTCGATGAGTCTTGTGACATAGAGAATCACTATGTTTCATCAGATGGTCCCAAAGAAGAATTTCTGTGGGTTCGTCAAACACGAGGAAAAGATGTTGAAAATGCAATGACCGAATATCTGAAGAAAAATCACATCCCACATATTAAAATTGTGCCAATTGCAACAGACGGAGAAAAATTGATGAAAAATTGATCATGACGTGTTATCTTTCCATTGCATAATTCATCAGGAAGCACTCTGCTCACAAACATTTCCATAAGTTATTGGTAAACTTATGGATTTGGTATTTAAGCTCACCAATAATATTATCGCAAAGGCGCTAAATAATCGCCAATTATGAAGCAAATTAAAAAATATGACTTTCTGGAAAAAAAATCACCCGTGGCTCTTGATCCAGTTTGAAATTATTTTATATAGAAATTTGACTCTTAAGTTTATAGTTTGCCGACCCCTGATCTAACCTAACCTACGTTTGTGGTTATTGAATGGATTATCTTCTAAATTGTCTAAAACAGGCGAGCATTAATTAAAACTGTCATAACAAAGAATATGTCATAGCTCAACTCATTCGTCGGAGGGGATTCCCCGTTGCCCTAGCCACTAGGGCAGGGCCTGGCGAATTATAGAATTGGATTACGCAGAATTTGTATAACTGCAATAATATTTTTTTTATATATATATTGATTTTTTCGCGGAACACTTAAATGTACATCGCGGAACACCAGTGTTCCGCGGAACAGGCTTTGAGAACCCCTGTTTCAAGGAATTGCCGCCGGAATTTATTTTACTGAACAACTTATATTACCAGTATCTGTATCGTGCCGAAATTGGATAATTGGTTTGGAAAATAAGTGGAGATAATTGGTTCACTTCAAAACAACTAGCAGATATGTTACTACAAAATCATAAAATAACATTTATAGGGACGATAAAGAAGAATAAGCGGCAACTTCCTGAAGAGTTTACCAACATTAAATTTCAAAATCGAGAAATAGACAGTTCCTTATATTATTTAAAACCAAATATGACTGCTGTTTCATATAAAACTAAAAAGAATAAAATCGTTACCTTAATTTCCACTCTCCATGATGATGATGAGTGTTTATAATTAATTTTAAAAAAGATCAATGAAAAAAGCTAAAATATTAAAATAGTCGCCAAAAAAATATTTGCAAGAAGGGAATACTTTTTTATAATGTTCTGCACACACGGCTGTTTGTCAAATGTAGCACTTCATGATGTTTTGATTTTTCTTGAATAATGGCAAAATTTGCAATATTTCCTGCTGTTGGGTGTAGATGGAGGAGTTAGCCTATCGTCCTCTCTTTCAAACATTTCTTTATATTTTCTCGCAATTGTGAGGTTAAAGGTCCGTTTAGTCTATTTTTCATGTGATGTGATATGAGCTGTTCACTTAGCGTGATCATAAATTCGAATCGAGTGAGTGGTTTTCCAGGGTTTTTGGTATTAACATTTTTTTATGAAAGTTGTGAAGGTACACTACGTACGAAATCATGCAGGCAATATTTCTTCTTCTTCTTATTGTGCCATATCCTCAGTGGACGTTGGCGATCAATATGGCCCATCGGATTCGATCCACAGCCGATCTGAACAAGTCAACCGATATTCTTCCGGTCCATTGTCGCAGATTCTTCAACCAGGAGATCCGTCGTCTTCCCTGTGACCTCTTCCCCTCGATTTTTCCCTGCATGATGAGTTGAAGTAGCCTATATCTGTTGCTGTTTCTCATGATATGTCCAAAGTATGACAGTTTTCTGTGTTTGACTGTTGTGAGCAGTTCTCTGTCCTTCTGCATGCGTAGGAGTATGGTTTCGTTGCTAACATGGTGGGTCCAGGAAACGCGAAGCATTCGACGATAGCACCATGCTTCGAAGGCCTCCAGTCGCTTACTAGTTGCCTCGGAGAGTGTCCATGCCTCCACTCCATACAAAAGCTTAGAGAAGACGTAGCATCTGAGTATGCGTGTTCGAAGATGGATGTTCAAGCGCATGTTACACAAAACATTCTTCATTTGGTTAAATGTAGAACGTAGAACGTAGGCAATATTGATCATGTTATAAAAAATACACAATGACCAGCGGAATGTTTTTCGACCACAGTTCGATCCTTGGCACAGCTGATCAAAAGTATCGACAGCCCCCTTTGTTTCATTATAATGCAAAATAATTTCCAGTTTCCCACTTTCCATCCCACTTTCTTCATTCACTGCATGATTCTTTTGATCAGCTGTGTCCAGGATCTATCTGTGGTTGAAAAACATTCCGCAGGTCATCGTGTATTTTTTATAACATGATCAATATTGCCTGCATAAATTCGTTAATGTACCTTCACAACTTTATAAAAAAAAAATGTTAATACCAAAAACCCTGGAAAACCACTCACTCGATTCGAATTTATGATCACGCTAAGTGAACAGCTCACATCACATCACATGAAAAATAGACTAAACGGACCTTTAACCTCACAATTGCGAGAAAATATAAAGAAATGTTTGAAAGGTACGACACAAAGAGAAGTATATGATATATAAGAAACTGTACGAAATATATGAGAAACAGTACGAAATATTGCAAATTTTGTCATTATTCAAGAAAAAGGATATCAAAAATGAAGTGCTACATTTGTCAAACACCCGTTTGTGGAGAACATTATAAAAAAGTTTGCCCTTCTTGCAAATATTTTTCTGGCGACTATTTTAATATATTTCATTGATCTTTTTTAAAATTAACAAGAAACACTAATTGTATTAATATTAGAAAAACTTATTTTTGGCAACAAACAAACAAGCTTTTGGTAACAGTTTGCCAAAAGATTGATTTTAAGTTTTGAATTGGTAAAATCATACAACATACGAGATAATCAGTTAAGTTTAATTTAGTTTAATTTAGTTTAACTTAATGATGACATCTTAATAAAGCCTTTATTAAGTTTATCTGATTATCTATAATGTTGTATGGTTTTACCAATTCAAAATTTATCACTCAATTAATAACCTGCTAAGTTCATGTCTCTTTTACAAAATTTCAAAATTAAAAACATTTAACCCTAATCACCACATGGGTTTTCAAGGGAGTAGTTTACAAATTATTGTTGCTGGAAGCAAAGCTGTGCTGATGAGAGATAAATCTCGAAGCGCGTCCACAGATGGCTATCCACGCAAAGTATCGGAGAAGACATGATCTTAAAACAATGTTATTTTTATGGTTTTTGTTGAGTGTTACGAAGATGGACTGAAAGCTCTAGAGTAGCTGACAAATTTCATACGAGATTTGTTTTTCGTAGTCCTAAAAAGACTAATTAGTATTATAGAGCTCCGGAAAGGTTGAGTATATTTATATATTCAAGCTTTGTTCCGTTTTTATTAAGGTTTTTTGATTTGAAGATTTTTCATGGCAATTTTGATGTATTATGATGCATACTCTTTAGTTTTTGTATAACATCAAAGCATTTCTGTTTGGTTTTTGAAAAAAACATATTCATTTTTTAATAATTAAAGATAATTAATTGTAATATAAACTTTCATTTTAATATAAAGTTGTATTATTTTACATTCACATAATTTATTGGGCCATAAAATGGATTAAATCCGGAAAAATCTGTTATGTACGCCTGAAAGGCGTACATGTGTATGTAGAGTCATAAAAATCAGGTGTGGCGGTCAGGGTTAGTAAGCTGTAATTACGTAATCTATTGAGGCGATCTTATCTAATATAAGTTAGTCTAATATTGACACTTTATAGCATCATTAAATGCTTACAAAAAAAATTCTTTAAAAATCGTTCCTTAGTCTGTGCTCACATCATAAAAGCAACGTACCTTCCAAATTTCAAGTTCATAGGTTAAGCGGTTTGTATAAGGATATAAGAATGTTTATCGAAAGTTAAGCATGCATCTTTCATACCAATTAATCTTTGTCTTCCTAATTTTCTTTGATGAGACTTTTGATGAGATTTATCTGAAAGACTATATACTATCTACTCTAATAGTATAAGCCAAATCAAAGACGTAAAGTAAAAATTCCTAGTTAAACCTTCCTAGATCTATTTGCACAGTTAAAATAATCATGTAGCTGTGATTCTTTCTGTGGCTTTTTTGATGAATGTGGATTGAAAAATGGCTTTCACCTGTCTCTTCGCGGTAAATGTTTAATATTCTAAACGCACCGTGCAGCCTCACAATGGCCTTTTGTTGCGTTAGCTTTGCCGTTATGTGTGTGCCATTTTCTTAAAACAAAACAACAAAAATCTCGTATGTAGGTATAGTGCATACGTGTGTGTGTGTGTGTACGCCGACAAAGGCATGCCTGCCCATTTTTTCCCTTTGTGCGGGAAAATTTGCATTCGTAATTTTATGCAACCTCGTTTATTCTTATTTTACATGTGTTTGGTTTCCTTCTTCTGGCTCTGTCCCCCGAAAATTTCGCTGTTTGTGTGAATTGCTCAACAAGAGGAAGAAAAGCATTTAAATTGTTTTTTAAATTTCAATAAAAAGTCTTCTATTTGACTTCACCACGTCGTTTTGTGACTTTTCCTTCGTTTCCTTTTAGAGAAACCGCATTATTTATAGATTAACCCAATATTTTTACAATAATTAATCTTCAATCATATCTGAGTACAAAAATCCAGCCAAACAACGAACTGTGATCATGGAAGTAACAGCTGACATATAACTACATCATACATCATATCTACAAGATATATATTGGATATCAATGTTGTAAAGTGTTTAACGTGATTAACCTTAAAACCTAAAATTGTGAGGCTTTTTTTTTATATGACAAAAGTGCAACATGTCTTACTTATCCAACTTATAACTATTGTACTAATCGTTCATTACACTTTAACGAAGAAAACTTTCATCTCTTAATACAAAAAATAGTTCATTTATATTCAACGTTCTCTCTTGCAAATGGTGGTCATCATGACTACCTGGAAAAAAAGGTGTAATTCTCAGTAAGGTGGAAGGATGTGGACAGGATTTTTGCTTTTCTAGAATCATCAATGTTTGTTTTGTTGTACAAAATATTTAATTTAATGGAACTATGCGGAACTTCTTTTAAAAATCAATTTATTGCAGTTTATTACAAAAAAAAAATTAATTTGCTATAGTCTTTAACATAACTTAAATATATATACCGTATATATATATATATATATATATATATATATACTTAAATATATATATATATATATATATATATATATATATAAGTAAATATATATATATATATATATATATATATATATATACTTAAATATATATACATAACCGAATTAATTAAAACTTTCTACAAATTTGATATTATTACATGTAAATACATACTTGAAGTTATATTCTCCATATTTAAAAAGTTCACAATTTTATAACACAAACACAAAACAGACAGCGCTAATTAATTCTAAAACTTTAAAACTAATTCCTTTTTGGTACCTAAGGGACAAGAGCGATGTTTAACACGTTCCCACAACCAATGGAATTGGTTTTCCGCATTTATTTGTTTATAGTATTATGGATGGGTTATCTAACAATATATTTTAAGTGGTTTTGCTTAACTGTGAGACATTGTAAAATTCTATTTTTGTCGCCGTAAATTCGTAATCCGTCCCAGTGTGCAGCGACAGAATGTAGCTGTACTGCACCGGAGTATGAGGGGCAAGGGAAGCGCCGCGGTACGTGCAGATTAGTTTGAGTTAAGAAAATGCGTCAGTTTTTCAAATACGGACAACTAAACACCGTACACTCGAAATAAAGTGGGGGTAAGCACAGAAGAATGCTAAACTCGTCGAGATGAGATGCATTCTCTCGTCGGCGCGAGTATAGCAGGATAGCTAACACGTTCAACAAAATTTCCGCAAGTGCTCCCGAGATTGTTGCCACAAAGATTCCTAATACTGGAAGTCAACATTTGTAACAATTAGCTAGTTACAATTATTGCGATGGTGTTAGCCAAGAAGGAATAGTGTTAATAATTTTTAATCGGCGGGGATGAATGTAGATTTATGTAAATAAATTGTCGGCGCGTCGTTAATTGCATTTAACAAGTAGCTAATGAATCGTAAAATATCGCGGCACGGCGTATATAACTTGTAATCCGCCCGGTCGAAAAGATAAAATGCAAATTAGCTCCGGGGACGGCCCTAGGTGCGCACGCTAATGCTTCTCCTCTTCGCCCGGCATCGGGGATGATTAAGTCGGGGGCGGGCGGTTTACGCGGGTCGTGGATTTCGACGGAACGGTCGCACCTCAGGGAGAACTTTTTACCCCCGAGTCCACAGACAGTTGGGAAACTGATGGTCGGAATGGTGAGCGACCCTTGCTCGAGGGTCGTCAGATTTCTAATTAGTTTTCAATTCGAATGCGGAATAGTTTCTTTGTTTATTAGCATCGGCTACGGGAAATAAATAAAGTTTCGTCCAGTTTTAATTGTCCGATACTGTTTACAGTGTCATTTCGCACTCGAAATTTGATTTCGCGTTAACGATAACCGATTTCTCACACATGAAAACAGAATTTACATTTGAACATTAATTTTTCCACGCGCGACTCTCGATTTCGCAATAACGAAATGCGAAACAGAGTTCGAAATTACGAAAACAAATCTCATCCAATCGATATCCCATATTAACTTTTCCATAACTTTCAACACTTTTACGTCAACAATAATAACTTTATTTATCAGATCAACAAATTAATGTTATACACTATCATGTATCTTATTTATTTTATCCTTGGAGTTGTCTTCTCCGTCGGTTGTCAAGTTGCTTACTCGTAGGAGTTTTCCATCAGAGGTTTTCATAAACGAGGTCTTGGGGTAGTTTGCGACTTATTTTTAGACATTGGTGAATAAATAGAAACAAAAGGAAGGTTTAGTCTGGCCCTGTCTGGTCTTGTTTGAAATTGACAAGCTTTGTTTGGTCTTGTTTGATACTGACAATCCTTGTCTGGACTTATTTGATCTTGACTAGCTTAGTCTGGTATTGTCTTATCGCATCTCGTCTTGTCTAGTCTTGTCTTGTCTTCTCCGATATTGACATTTTCTTGCAAAAACGTGAATCCTTTTGCAAAGTTTCTCAAGTTCTTCCAGAAAGAAAAAAAAAGTCTAGTCTGGTATGGTCTGGTCTTGTTTGATCTGGACAAGTTTTTCTGAGCTGGTTTCATCTTGACAAACCTTGTATGGTATTGTGTCATCTTTACACGACTTGTGTGTACTTGTACGGACTTGTCTGGCTTTATCTGGTCTAGTCTAGTCTAGTCTCGACCTGATCTTCTTGTTTGCTATTGTCTAGTCTTGTCTAGTCTTTTCTGGCATTGTTTGATCATTGTCGCATCTAGTCTGGTCTTGTCTGGTCATGTCTGGTGTTGTCTGGTCTTGTCTAGTCGTGTCTGGTCTTGTCTGGTCTTGTCTGGCTTTGTCTGGTCATGTCTGGTCTTGTCCGCCCTTGTCTGGTCTTGTCTAGTCTTGTCTGGTTATGTCTGCTCTTTTCTGATCTTGTTTGGTATAGTCTGCTCTTGTTTGGTCTTACCTGGTCCTGTCTGGTCTTGTCTGGTCTTGTTTGGTCTTGCCTGGTCTTGTCTGGCCTTCTCGGTCTTCTCTGGTCTTGTCTGACCTTGTCGGGTCCTGTCTGCTATTGTGTGGTCTTGTCTCAGCTGGCCTTGTTTGGTCTTGTTTGGTATTGTCTGTTTTTTCTGGTCTTGTTTTGTCTTGTCTAGTCTTGTCTCGTCTTGTCTGGACTTGTCTGGTCCTGTCCGGTCTTGCATAGTCTTGCTTTGTCTTGTCTGGTCTTGTCTGATCTCGTTTGGTCTTGTCTGATCTTGTCTGGTCTTGTTTGGTCTTGTCTGGTCTTGTCTGGTCTTGTCTGGTCTTGTCTGGTCTTGTCTGATATTGTCTGGTCTTTTCTGGTTTTGTCTGGTCTTGTCTGGCTTTGTCTGGTATTGTCTGGTATTGTCTGGTCTTCTTTGGTCCTGTGTGGTTTTGTCTGGTCATGTCTGGTTTTGTCTGGTCTTGTCTGGTCTTGCCTAGTTTTGCCTGCTCTTGTCTGGTATTGTCTGGACTTGTCAGGTCTTGCGTGGTCTTGTCACGTCCCGTCTTATCTGGTCTTGTCTAGTCTTGTCTGGTCGTGTCTGAACTTGTCTGGTCTTGTCTGGTCTTGTCTGGTCTTGTCTGGTCTTGTCTGGTCTTGTCTGGTCTTGTCTGGTCTTGTCTGGTCTTGTCTGGTCTTGTCTGGTCTTGTCTGGTTTTGTTTGGTCTTGTCTGGTCTTGTCTGCTCTTGTCTGATCAGGTCTTGCCTTGTCGGGTCTTGTCTACTCTTCTCCGGTCTTGTCTGGTCTTGTCTAATCTTGTTTGGTCTTGTATGGTCTTTTATGGTCTTGTCTGGTCTTGTCTTGTCTGGTCTTGCCTAGCCTTGTCTGGTCTTGTCTAGTCTTGCCTGGTCTTGTCTGGTCTTGTCTGGTCTTGTCTGGTCTTGTCCAGTATTATCTGGTCTTGTATGGTATTGGTTGGTATGGTCTGGTATTTTTTGCTAATTTTGCTAATCTTGTCTGGTCAGCTCTTATCAGCTCTTGTTTATCTGATTTTGTTAGACTTTTATCTAATGTGAAATACTCAATATTTCATCTGGAATGCTCCATTAAGATGCAAAACTTTCATATTAAGTGTCGATAAATAAAAAATTAGAAAACACGAACCATTTCTTTCTCATAAATGATTTTTCTGTAGAAAAGACATGTTGGCAATAAAAACTAGTTTGCATTTCATTCGGCGGAAAGGATGGCAGGGAAATAAATAGTCGGAATCGCGGAGAAACTCCCCAGTTTAAATTGTAAAATATGTAGTGTCTGTCCGGGAAGTTTCCCGATTTATAGTCACAAAACAAGATATAAGGGAAACCCTCCAGTCGCATCCATCGATGTGCAGTTGCAGCTGAAAACTTTTCCATCGATTTCGAATACATAATAAAACGAACAAAAAATTGGAAAATGTAGATGGAAAGTCGGTTGTAAGCAAATTACTTAGCGTTGTCACAGACCGACGAATGCGAGCCAGGACGAAACCGGCGACGACGTAAATGCACAAAAGCCATTTCCAGCGAAATTTACAGGATAGTTCAGAACATGTTCCATATATTACTGCCGGAATATTTCCTTAAACGACCATTATTTACACTAGAAATATTTTACTAAGACGAATTCCGAATTCCGCATGTTATATCTTCTGTGTCGGCCAAAAATAAACGCTGATTTCTCCGGAGGATTCCGGCGTGATTATGAGTCCTGCGGCCGGCCGGAATACATAAAGGCCAATTCAATTTATCCACTTCGTTTGTATCCAGACGTCGGACGTAATTACCGGAGGGCATGTGCGATCTACCACACACACACTCGCTCGGACCATATGGTCTAACCCAATAAACACAACAAAACCCAACAGAATCGATAAATTTTATTCAGCAAATTGATGACTCAGTATGCAGTCCGCAAAGTTATACTTGATTTATGAACACTCGACCCTGCAGATAAGAAACAAAACTGGATACACCCAACTCGTCACGGAAGATTAAATAGACATGCTAGATTACCTATATTGAATAGCCTAAGATTACAAATTCGAACAAAACCTCCAGAAATATTCCTCAAATTATCAAACGCCAGCTCCAAGCCAGTTTAATGAACCATCGGAACTAAATTAAAAACGTTTAATCTCGTTGACCCAACACCACTCACTGAGATTAAACAATTGCCTCAATAATACTTTTATAGCCCAATTAAGGCCTAATTAAACTAAAAGCAAATTACGGCATAAATCACAATCAAATGGACCCATAAATCTTCATCAATAGCAACAAAAAAAATAATCCCCGATATCTGAGCCTGGTTGTGGTAAAGCTGATATATCCTGCTTGGGGAACGGGCGAGAGTTCCGAAGCCCGGGGCTATATCCAGAGATGATGTACACGTATACACACACACGGATCTCCCTCAGGAACTCCTGTACAGTGTGATCTAATAAAACGGGATCAAGCCGGTGTGTATGTACGCGACGGTGTATTGTATCTAATTTTACGGGACTCTTCACATTTTTATTCTTTTGCTGCTATTGTGGCACAGACGCGACACCAAATTGAACAGAATTTATCTAGATAGATAAATAGGATGATAAGATAAATAAAGCCTAAATAGGACGTACTATCTACATAAAATCTTCCTTACAATTCATTTTGGTCTTGTTTTTCTCGTATTGTCTGTCTCGTCTATCCAGTCTTGTCCGTCCGGTCTAGCTTGTCTTGTCTATCCAGTCTTGTCTGTTCCCTCTTGTCAGTCCAGTCGTGTCTGTCCAGTCTTGCCTGACAAGACTTGTTTGACCAGTCTTGTCTGTCCAGCCCAGTCTATCCAGTCTTGTCTCTCGAGTCTTGTGTGTCTAGTTTTGCCTGACGAGTCTTGTCTGTCTAGTCTTGTCTGTCTAGTCTTGTCTGTCTTGTCTTGTCTGTCTAGTCTTGTCTGTCTAGTCTTGTCTGTCTAGTCTTGTCTGTCTAGTCTTGTCTGTCTAGTCTTGTCTGTCTAGTCTTGTCTGTCTAGCCTTGCCTGTCTAGTCTTGTCTGTCTAGTCTTGTCTGTCTAGTCTTGTCTGTCTAGTTTTGTCTGTCTAGTCTTGTCTGTCTAGTCTTGTCTGTATAGTCTTGTCTGTCTAGTATTGTCTGTCTAGTCTTGTCTGTCTAGTCTTGTCTGTCTAGTCTTGTCCGTCTAGTCTTGTCCGTCTAGTCTTGTCTGTCTAGTCTTGTCTGTCTAGTCTTGTCTGTCTAGTCTTGTCTGTCTAGTCTTGTCTGTCTAGTCTTGTCTGTCTAGTCTTGTCTGTCTAGTCTTGTCTGTCTAGTCTTGTCTGTCTAGTCTTGTCTGTCTAGTCTTGTCTGTCTAGTCTTGTCTGTCTAGTCTTGTCTGTCTAGTCTTGTCTGTCTAGTCTTGTCTGTCTAGTCTTGTCTGTCTAGTCTTGTCTGTCTAGTCTTGTCTGTCTAGTCTTGTCTGTCTAGTCTTGTCTGTCTAGTCTTGTCTGTCTAGTCTTGTCTGTCTAGTCTTGTCTGTCTAGTCTTGTCTGTCTAGTCTTGTCTGTCTAGTCTTGTCTGTCTAGTCTTGTCTGTCTAGTCTTGTCTGTCTAGTCTTGTCTGTCTAGTCTTGTCTGTCTAGTCTTGTCTGTCTAGTCTTGTCTGTCTAGTCTTGTCTGTCTAGTCTTGTCTGTCTAGTCTTGTCTGTCTAGTCTTGTCTGTCTAGTCTTGTCTGTCTAGTCTTGTCTGTCTAGTCTTGTCTGTCTAGTCTTGTCTGTCTAGTCTTGTCTGTCTAGTCTTGTCTGTCTAGTCTTGTCTGTCTAGTCTTGTCTGTCTAGTCTTGTCTGTCTAGTCTTGTCTGTCTAGTCTTGTCTGTCTAGTCTTGTCTGTCTAGTCTTGTCTGTCTAGTCTTGTCTGTCTAGTCTTGTCTGTCTAGTCTTGTCTGTCTAGTCTTGTCTGTCTAGTCTTGTCTGTCTAGTCTTGTCTGTCTAGTCTTGTCTGTCTAGTCTTGTCTGTCTAGTCTTGTCTGTCTAGTCTTGTCTGTCTAGTCTTGTCTGTCTAGTCTTGTCTGTCTAGTCTTGTCTGTCTAGTCTTGTCTGTCTAGTCTTGTCTGTCTAGTCTTGTCTGTCTAGTCTTGTCTGTCTAGTCTTGTCTGTCTAGTCTTGTCTGTCTAGTCTTGTCTGTCTAGTCTTGTCTGTCTAGTCTTGTCTGTCTAGTCTTGTCTGTCTAGTCTTGTCTGTCTAGTCTTGTCTGTCTAGTCTTGTCTGTCTAGTCTTGTCTGTCTAGTCTTGTCTGTCTAGTCTTGTCTGTCTAGTCTTGTCTGTCTAGTCTTGTCTGTCTAGTCTTGTCTGTCTAGTCTTGTCTGTCTAGTCTTGTCTGTCTAGTCTTGTCTGTCTAGTCTTGTCTGTCTAGTCTTGTCTGTCTAGTCTTGTCTGTCTAGTCTTGTCTGTCTAGTCTTGTCTGTCTAGTCTTGTCTGTCTAGTCTTGTCTGTCTAGTCTTGTCTGTCTAGTCTTGTCTGTCTAGTCTTGTCTGTCTAGTCTTGTCTGTCTAGTCTTGTCTGTCTAGTCTTGTCTGTCTAGTCTTGTCTGTCTAGTCTTGTCTGTCTAGTCTTGTCTGTCTAGTCTTGTCTGTCTAGTCTTGTCTGTCTAGTCTTGTCTGTCTAGTCTTGTCTGTCTAGTCTTGTCTGTCTAGTCTTGTCTGTCTAGTCTTGTCTGTCTAGTCTTGTCTGTCTAGTCTTGTCTGTCTAGTCTTGTCTGTCTAGTCTTGTCTGTCTAGTCTTGTCTGTCTAGTCTTGTCTGTCTAGTCTTGTCTGTCTAGTCTTGTCTGTCTAGTCTTGTCTGTCTAGTCTTGTCTGTCTAGTCTTGTCTGTCTAGTCTTGTCTGTCTAGTCTTGTCTGTCTAGTCTTGTCTGTCTAGTCTTGTCTGTCTAGTCTTGTCTGTCTAGTCTTGTCTGTCTAGTCTTGTCTGTCTAGTCTTGTCTGTCTAGTCTTGTCTGTCTAGTCTTGTCTGTCTAGTCTTGTCTGTCTAGTCTTGTCTGTCTAGTCTTGTCTGTCTAGTCTTGTCTGTCTAGTCTTGTCTGTCTAGTCTTGTCTGTCTAGTCTTGTCTGTCTAGTCTTGTCTGTCTAGTCTTGTCTGTCTAGTCTTGTCTGTCTAGTCTTGTCTGTCTAGTCTTGTCTGTCTAGTCTTGTCTGTCTAGTCTTGTCTGTCTAGTCTTGTCTGTCTAGTCTTGTCTGTCTAGTCTTGTCTGTCTAGTCTTGTCTGTCTAGTCTTGTCTGTCTAGTCTTGTCTGTCTAGTCTTGTCTGTCTAGTCTTGTCTGTCTAGTCTTGTCTGTCTAGTCTTGTCTGTCTAGTCTTGTCTGTCTAGTCTTGTCTGTCTAGTCTTGTCTGTCTAGTCTTGTCTGTCTAGTCTTGTCTGTCTAGTCTTGTCTGTCTAGTCTTGTCTGTCTAGTCTTGTCTGTCTAGTCTTGTCTGTCTAGTCTTGTCTGTCTAGTCTTGTCTGTCTAGTCTTGTCTGTCTAGTCTTGTCTGTCTAGTCTTGTCTGTCTAGTCTTGTCTGTCTAGTCTTGTCTGTCTAGTCTTGTCTGTCTAGTCTTGTCTGTCTAGTCTTGTCTGTCTAGTCTTGTCTGTCTAGTCTTGTCTGTCTAGTCTTGTCTGTCTAGTCTTGTCTGTCTAGTCTTGTCTGTCTAGTCTTGTCTGTCTAGTCTTGTCTGTCTAGTCTTGTCTGTCTAGTCTTGTCTGTCTAGTCTTGTCTGTCTAGTCTTGTCTGTCTAGTCTTGTCTGTCTAGTCTTGTCTGTCTAGTCTTGTCTGTCTAGTCTTGTCTGTCTAGTCTTGTCTGTCTAGTCTTGTCTGTCTAGTCTTGTCTGTCTAGTCTTGTCTGTCTAGTCTTGTCTGTCTAGTCTTGTCTGTCTAGTCTTGTCTGTCTAGTCTTGTCTGTCTAGTCTTGTCTGTCTAGTCTTGTCTGTCTAGTCTTGTCTGTCTAGTCTTGTCTGTCTAGTCTTGTCTGTCTAGTCTTGTCTGTCTAGTCTTGTCTGTCTAGTCTTGTCTGTCTAGTCTTGTCTGTCTAGTCTTGTCTGTCTAGTCTTGTCTGTCTAGTCTTGTCTGTCTAGTCTTGTCTGTCTAGTCTTGTCTGTCTAGTCTTGTCTGTCTAGTCTTGTCTGTCTAGTCTTGTCTGTCTAGTCTTGTCTGTCTAGTCTTGTCTGTCTAGTCTTGTCTGTCTAGTCTTGTCTGTCTAGTCTTGTCTGTCTAGTCTTGTCTGTCTAGTCTTGTCTGTCTAGTCTTGTCTGTCTAGTCTTGTCTGTCTAGTCTTGTCTGTCTAGTCTTGTCTGTCTAGTCTTGTCTGTCTAGTCTTGTCTGTCTAGTCTTGTCTGTCTAGTCTTGTCTGTCTAGTCTTGTCTGTCTAGTCTTGTCTGTCTAGTCTTGTCTGTCTAGTCTTGTCTGTCTAGTCTTGTCTGTCTAGTCTTGTCTGTCTAGTCTTGTCTGTCTAGTCTTGTCTGTCTAGTCTTGTCTGTCTAGTCTTGTCTGTCTAGTCTTGTCTGTCTAGTCTTGTCTGTCTAGTCTTGTCTGTCTAGTCTTGTCTGTCTAGTCTTGTCTGTCTAGTCTTGTCTGTCTAGTCTTGTCTGTCTAGTCTTGTCTGTCTAGTCTTGTCTGTCTAGTCTTGTCTGTCTAGTCTTGTCTGTCTAGTCTTGTCTGTCTAGTCTTGTCTGTCTAGTCTTGTCTGTCTAGTCTTGTCTGTCTAGTCTTGTCTGTCTAGTCTTGTCTGTCTAGTCTTGTCTGTCTAGTCTTGTCTGTCTAGTCTTGTCTGTCTAGTCTTGTCTGTCTAGTCTTGTCTGTCTAGTCTTGTCTGTCTAGTCTTGTCTGTCTAGTCTTGTCTGTCTAGTCTTGTCTGTCTAGTCTTGTCTGTCTAGTCTTGTCTGTCTAGTCTTGTCTGTCTAGTCTTGTCTGTCTAGTCTTGTCTGTCTAGTCTTGTCTGTCTAGTCTTGTCTGTCTAGTCTTGTCTGTCTAGTCTTGTCTGTCTAGTCTTGTCTGTCTAGTCTTGTCTGTCTAGTCTTGTCTGTCTAGTCTTGTCTGTCTAGTCTTGTCTGTCTAGTCTTGTCTGTCTAGTCTTGTCTGTCTAGTCTTGTCTGTCTAGTCTTGTCTGTCTAGTCTTGTCTGTCTAGTCTTGTCTGTCTAGTCTTGTCTGTCTAGTCTTGTCTGTCTAGTCTTGTCTGTCTAGTCTTGTCTGTCTAGTCTTGTCTGTCTAGTCTTGTCTGTCTAGTCTTGTCTGTCTAGTCTTGTCTGTCTAGTCTTGTCTGTCTAGTCTTGTCTGTCTAGTCTTGTCTGTCTAGTCTTGTCTGTCTAGTCTTGTCTGTCTAGTCTTGTCTGTCTAGTCTTGTCTGTCTAGTCTTGTCTGTCTAGTCTTGTCTGTCTAGTCTTGTCTGTCTAGTCTTGTCTGTCTAGTCTTGTCTGTCTAGTCTTGTCTGTCTAGTCTTGTCTGTCTAGTCTTGTCTGTCTAGTCTTGTCTGTCTAGTCTTGTCTGTCTAGTCTTGTCTGTCTAGTCTTGTCTGTCTAGTCTTGTCTGTCTAGTCTTGTCTGTCTAGTCTTGTCTGTCTAGTCTTGTCTGTCTAGTCTTGTCTGTCTAGTCTTGTCTGTCTAGTCTTGTCTGTCTAGTCTTGTCTGTCTAGTCTTGTCTGTCTAGTCTTGTCTGTCTAGTCTTGTCTGTCTAGTCTTGTCTGTCTAGTCTTGTCTGTCTAGTCTTGTCTGTCTAGTCTTGTCTGTCTAGTCTTGTCTGTCTAGTCTTGTCTGTCTAGTCTTGTCTGTCTAGTCTTGTCTGTCTAGTCTTGTCTGTCTAGTCTTGTCTGTCTAGTCTTGTCTGTCTAGTCTTGTCTGTCTAGTCTTGTCTGTCTAGTCTTGTCTGTCTAGTCTTGTCTGTCTAGTCTTGTCTGTCTAGTCTTGTCTGTCTAGTCTTGTCTGTCTAGTCTTGTCTGTCTAGTCTTGTCTGTCTAGTCTTGTCTGTCTAGTCTTGTCTGTCTAGTCTTGTCTGTCTAGTCTTGTCTGTCTAGTCTTGTCTGTCTAGTCTTGTCTGTCTAGTCTTGTCTGTCTAGTCTTGTCTGTCTAGTCTTGTCTGTCTAGTCTTGTCTGTCTAGTCTTGTCTGTCTAGTCTTGTCTGTCTAGTCTTGTCTGTCTAGTCTTGTCTGTCTAGTCTTGTCTGTCTAGTCTTGTCTGTCTAGTCTTGTCTGTCTAGTCTTGTCTGTCTAGTCTTGTCTGTCTAGTCTTGTCTGTCTAGTCTTGTCTGTCTAGTCTTGTCTGTCTAGTCTTGTCTGTCTAGTCTTGTCTGTCTAGTCTTGTCTGTCTAGTCTTGTCTGTCTAGTCTTGTCTGTCTAGTCTTGTCTGTCTAGTCTTGTCTGTCTAGTCTTGTCTGTCTAGTCTTGTCTGTCTAGTCTTGTCTGTCTAGTCTTGTCTGTCTAGTCTTGTCTGTCTAGTCTTGTCTGTCTAGTCTTGTCTGTCTAGTCTTGTCTGTCTAGTCTTGTCTGTCTAGTCTTGTCTGTCTAGTCTTGTCTGTCTAGTCTTGTCTGTCTAGTCTTGTCTGTCTAGTCTTGTCTGTCTAGTCTTGTCTGTCTAGTCTTGTCTGTCTAGTCTTGTCTGTCTAGTCTTGTCTGTCTAGTCTTGTCTGTCTAGTCTTGTCTGTCTAGTCTTGTCTGCCTACTCTTGCATGTCTAGTGTTGTCGGTCTAATCTTGCCTGTAGTCTTGCCTGTCTAGTCTTGTTTGTCTAGTCTTGTCTGTCTAGTCGTGTCTGTCTAATACTGTCAATCTAGTTCTCTCTGCCTAGTCTTGATATTACTCTTTAAAGTATTTGAGATATTGAAATTGCTTATTTTTTTAAGGACTAATAATAAATTTAGTTTCGTCGAAATAGACCAAAAGAAACAAACTCAACCTACTTACTGTTTACATTTTTCCATGTCTTAACAATAGTCCAACTAGAATTTATACAAAAAAATCCCATAAAAAGAGCCGTTTAACCTTTCCCTGTGTACTTAATCAAGAAGAAGCAAGTCTGCACTCAGAGCATTCTATTTATAAGCGCATTTTTTGTTTTGCTTGGATCGAAAATAAGATTGTCCAGATGTTTCTGTTTGTTGTTCGTCAACCACGTGGATTCCCAGCTGGCGACGGCAGACGCTCTCCGACGGAATGCACCCCTCAAGAGTCACCCATCCTGTCAAGATTTCCACAATGGAAGCTCTTAGATAAAATGTCTACAACAGATATCCACACTATTCGTTTAAAACTAATGTTACGTATAGGCTCTTATCTAGTCTACATCGTTTCATCCTTCGAAACTTTTTAATTTTAAATATACTCGATAAATGGGTCCATTACTTGATTAGTCAAATTTATAAGTAGTTTCAGCATGAAGTTGTATCAGATGCAAAGCTGCATCAAAACGAAGTTTTATCAGTGTGAAGTTGCATCAACGATTTTGTTGTTAGTTATAACATCAAAGTAATTTGTTCTAATAAATCAAGTCAGATAAGGGTGACCAGCTGCACAAGGGATGAATGCCCCAAGGGCGGAAAAACTCGCGTTGGACTAGTTTCAAAAGGGATTACGGACCTTTGCAAAACACGATTCGGTATGGAAAATGTTGGAGAAGTCTCGTTTTGTGGAGAACGATTTAACATATTTGTGAATTGCAGCGGGCGGGAGGGCGATAGGAAATAAGTGCTAAGTTTATTGAGCGCCGCACACAATGGCCAGACAAACAGGATTTGTAATAGTATTTGTGGAAGTTTGCTGTAGACTTTTTGTTCTTGTTCACAGGGTTTCAGAGTTTTAGAATTTGCTCGGCATTGTTTACACAATAGCACAAAGAACAAAAAGAAACAAGTCGCTTCTCGACTTATAGATTACATGTTCTGTGATTATACTTTATTACAACTGTCTTGTCATCAATTTGAAAAACAACTTGACAGGACAAGACAAGATAGATAGAAAAGACTACAAGAGCATGACAAGGCAGACAAGACTACAAGGACAAGACTAGAAGCAGAAGACTAGCCGGATAAGACTAGACGAACAAGACTAGACGGAAAAGACTATACGGACAAGACTAGACGGACAAGACTAGACGGACAATACTACGGACAAGAGTAGATGGACAAGACTAGACGGATAAGACTGGACGGACAAGACTAGACAGACAAAACTAGACAAGACTAGACAGACAAGACTAGACAGACATGACTAGACAGTCAAGACTAGACAGACAAGACTAGACAGACAAGACTAGACAGACAAGACTAGACAGACAAGACTAGACAGGCAAGACTAGACAGACAAGACTAGACAGACAATACTAGACAGACAGGACTAGACTGACAAGACTAGACACACAAGACTAGACAGACAAAACTAGACAGTACAAGACTGGACAGAAAAGACTAGACAGACAAAATAGACAGACAAGACTAGACATACAAGATCAGACTAGACAGACAAGACAAACCTAGAGAGACAGACAATACAAGACAGATAAGACTTTTTGTCTCAAGTGGCTCCACTGAAAAGGAAGGACAGAGGGACCGCCAACGACCCCTTCTAGTATTACCACAACGGGCAAGAGATGAGCTTTATTCAATAAAAATACAACAGGATTTACATAAAAGTATAAGATGGTATGCAATGGCATTTAGAATTCAACAAAAATAAAACATTACAAAAAAAAAAACTCTACCGCCCTTGTTCCCACCCAGGCAACTCCTTAGCCACCGTGAATGTAGTCGCACATCGGCTGAAGGCCACCCACACCCCCCGCCCCACCTGGCCAGGGAGCCTTCCAGAGCCGACGCGAGGGCTTGTCGCTCCCTCTCCCAACGCGGACAAGCCACGAGAGTGTGCCCCGAGTCTTCGCGCACGCTCTCTCCACATTATGTGCACCTGTCGTCTGAGGTTTTCCCAATCCTGTGGAGATACGCTCCGAATGACCCATGTCCGGTAAGAAGGTGGAAGAGGAAGTATGAACCCACCTCGTCCAGCCCTCGCCCCATCCTCCTAATTAAATCAGGGATGAGGCGACGAGTCCATGCGCGCTTTCCGCCCAGTGACCACCTCTCCTGCCAGCAGGCAGGCAGTTGTTTCCGAGCAACTCTCCTTG
Organism: Phosphuga atrata; assembly: GCA_944588485.1. Taxonomy (NCBI): domain Eukaryota; kingdom Metazoa; phylum Arthropoda; class Insecta; order Coleoptera; family Silphidae; genus Phosphuga; species Phosphuga atrata. The sequence goes on along the minus strand of OX155903.1, from coordinate 27,126,908 downwards.
CCTCCCCGCGGTTCCCACCAGATGTTCTTGCGTCCCTCATCGACGCGCGCTCCATAACAAGGAGGTCCACGGGAAGAATCCGCGATATGACCTCCACGGCGTCACTGCTAACAGTGCGGTTAGCTCGGGCGACCCTAATGGCCACCGGGCGCAGTGCCCGTCGCAAACGCTCCCTGTTACGGGCGTTACCCCTCACCGTCACTGCCCACACCGGGGCAGCGTATAGGAGTCTCCTAGTGGCCACACTGGCCATGAGCCACCTCCTACCATCCCCGGGCCCTGAGGCCCTCGGCATGAGACGCGCCACCTGTTGTGACGCAGGCGGCGTGCCACACGTGTAATATCCACAGACCCACCTGGAGGATCACACCGAGGTACCGGATCGACCGAATGACCGGTATCTTTTCTCCTAAGATTTCCATCTCCAGAATGCCTCTACCTGACCTTCGGATAGAGAGCAGGGCCGCCTGTATTTTAGAGGCGACGAGCTGAAGGCCTGCCGTCTCCATGCACTCCCGAACGAGTTCCCCCGCTCGCGTGACCCTGAGACGCAGCATATCCTAGCACCTGTCGGTGAAGACAAGTGCCAGGTCGTCTGCGTACGCCACAGTACCCATCCCTATGGGCAGTAACCGTCTTAGCGTCCGCAGAAGGCCGTCATAGGCGACATTCCACAAGAATGGTCCTAAAACCGATACCTGCGGAATCACGGCAGACAACCCCCGCTCCCGCCAGTCCCCCCCCCTCGCGGTACCTGATGGTTTTGTCGCGCAGGTAATCGGCAGTAAGCCTCAGCAACGTCTTCGTTAGTTTCTGCTCTGCTAGGGCTTCGAGAAGGAACCATCATTGTACCGTGTTGAAGGCATTGGTGACGTCAAGGCTGATGACCACACAATGCTTCCTGGTACGGTACGCGAAGGGGCTTTCCTTGGAACGGTACGCGAAGGGAATGGCATCCTCTGTCCCAACCCCTTTACGAAAGCCGAACTGCTCCGGAGCTAGTCCGCCCACTTGCTCTATAACGGCTTGTAACCGCCATAAAAGCCACCTTTCCAGCACTTTTGCCACGCCGTTCAGCAAACAGATCGGTCTGTACGCACCAGGCATCCTTACCCGGCTTTGGAATTAGGACCAAAATGGTCTTTTTCAAACACCTGGAAAACACTCCCTCTTCCAGACTTCTGTTGCAGACGTCGGCAAGTCCTTCGAGGCCCCCTTGCTGACAGGCGGAACAGCTCGTTAGGCAGCCCGACTGGGCAGGTGTCTTTTTCACTGGTAGTGTTGTCTATGTTCTCTGTCTAATCTTGGCAGAGACAGACACCTTCCGCTGGTTTAACTACCGCTCTGCGGACCTCCTCCACGGTAAAGGAGGTCACCCCGATGTACCGCCCCACGACAGCGCGTCCCACCCCTCCTCATGACTGGGAAAAGGTGGTCATTCACGGCTTCGGTCCCACCAATCACACACGCGTCCGAACCCGTCCCTCGGTGCCCGAACCGAACGGTGACGATACGGTACGGCAAGCCCCACGGATCGCGGTCGACCAGAAGGCAGAGTTCCTGCCACCGCTGGGACTTGCTCCGCACAATCGCTCGTCGAAAATCACCATGGTCCTGTTTCGCCCGCTACTCCGCAGCCTCACACTGCTCCCCTCTACGCCGCGCCCTCGCCTAGGCGCCACCGCCACGCGTCTCGCTTGTGCCACTTTTGGCGTCCACCAATAAACCGGCTTCCGCCCACCTGAGGACAGACGTTTTTGAGGGACGCTAGCCCTGCATGCATCTACCACCTTTTTCACGAACGCCCCGGTAAGATCCTCCACGGCCAGCCCGTGCGGTGCACTTCCTCCAGCCATCTCCCGAGTAATAGCTTCCCGATCAGCTCTCCCAACTATCCAACGAGCACGCTGCTCGCGCGGCTGCCCCTCAATGGCGTTACTGTTCACGTGAAACGCATTGGTGGTTGCTCAGCGACTCCTAATCGTCATTCACCTGCCAATCCCTGAGTCTTCCATCAGTCCCTGCGATGCGAACGTCAAGTCCACGATTGACGTTCGCGGACCTCTCCTGAAGGTCGGAATTTTTCCCCGGTGGCAAATGCCGAGGTCCAGTGCCGACGCCCAGTCCAGGACCATCCTCCCTCTCGCGACCGTGACGTCGCCGCCCCACTGGATTCCCCAGCATTAAAATCTCACCCAATAAGGAGCGCCTTCTCCCTGTGCGCCTGGATGGAGCGCGAGAGATAAGACTATACAGATAAGATTAGACAGACAAGATTGGACAGACATGATTAGACAGACAAGACTAGACAGACCAGACTAGACAGACAAGACTAGACAGACAAGTCTAGGCAGACAAGACTAGACAGAGCCTGGCAACGAGCAAACAAGCGATAAACGTACCAACATTCGCTTGCACAAATAGAGAAGTCTACGAGCAGCGGATAGGTGATATACAAAAATAAACAACGAAAAATAGAAGAGCTGACCTTGGTTTAGTGGGATATATATATATATATATATATATATATATATATATATATATATATATATATATATATAAATAGTGTAGTGGGAACCTCAGAAAGGACAGATCTTCTAAATCAGACCTTTTGACAGTTGTCATTTAAATTTTTATTTTCAAAGATTTGTCGATTTTGGTTTTAATTTTTCTTTTACTAATTTCTAGATTTTTCTCTTGTAGCATTGTTTCATATTTTAATTGAGGGAATTATCCCTCTATAAGGACGATTGTCCATCATTAGAAGGACAATCGTAACAAAAAGAAAGAGTCTGGGACTGGAAATTCGGAGACGAGACAGGAATTCGTTACGGCGGATATAAAAAACGGCTACAACAGCTGAAGAAAGAGGAAGTGGAGGTATTTGCAGAGATAGGTCAACGCATCGATAAAATCGAGGATGTTCTGAGTTACAGGAACATCCATAAGTCGATTTGCACGGCTAACGACGAAGCGGGAACCCTGTGGAAGCGAATGAAGGACCATCGGGAAGAAAGGGAGAAATTGCAGCAAATATAGGAGGAAGCTAAGCGAAGAACTGGATCGCCCAAAAAAGTTACCCCTAAGGAAGCCGAGCGGGAACTATCCGACAAAGAGAGAGACGCGTTCTCACCACCGCAAGTACAAACACCTTCGCAAAGGGTAGAAGTCGCAACGGTACAAAACATAGACGAAAACTATATTGAGACAACAGTTTGATTCGAGTTCCAGTAATTTCCAGTAAGTAAGACGTGCGAGTGTTGGACAGAAAGTTTAGTTGAGATTATAACCGCTAGTAGTTCGCTAGCGTCGAATTTCCAGCACAGCCCTACGACAGAAGGGGCCAGGAAAACCCCAAAAAGCCAAGCAATCATAACAGGAGAACAGGAAAGAGAAAAGGGTGCTGGGTGCAAGGAAACAGAAAGAAGAAGGAAAAAAGCAAAGATAACGGTAGCAACAAAAAAAGAAAAAAAGGAAGGATAACATGGAGTATAGTGAGAAGGAACGCAGTTCCGATAGTGAACAGGCCAACCCATTCCAATCTTGAGACAACTGCGTCGGTAGTACAAGATCAGAACTGGCAAATGCTGGGGAGGAAAAATTGAGAAAATCGTGACAAGACTAGCACGAAAATGCCGCATGGAAACCAACTCCGCGCTAAACAGTCCGAAGCAGTGGCAGTTAAACCAGCGGAAGGTGTCTGTCTCTGCCAAGATTAGACAGAGAAGATAGACAAGACTAGATAGAGAGATCTTTTTTCTAAAGATACACGAGATAGATAAGTTTAACTCAAAATTAATATTTAAGAGTGATTGAATTTAGACAGGTTAGTTAGGATAAATATGTTTGATTGATTAATCTTGATTTAAGTTATAGATTATGTTGGTTATGATACGTTTTATTAAGTTTTATAAAAAAACCCTAATACACTGCATTAAATCAATTAATTGGATGTAGTTTAAAGTGTGAAATATAGCAATATTAATGATATTGGTTTTACGAAATTTATTAGCGAATCAGATTTAAATAAACTCTAAGTTTAAACTAAAAACTTTTTAACTAAAGTTGTCGATAAAAACTTGGATAAAATTGTTTGATCAGCAAATAAAATGAAATCAAATTATCCATATAGTTGATAATCTGTAGTAAATACTAGTGTTTTCTAGATTTTATAATCTATTGTTTATACGTGGAAGTTTATTACTGGACAACCGGTCGGTCCCAATGGAATGTAAATGAATAAATAAAAACTAGACAAATAACTCCAAAAACATGATTAGACAAACAAGACCAGATAGTGTATACTAGGCATAAGAAACTATATGAACAAAACTAGCTAATCAAACTAGCGCAAAAAGACAAGGGCTAGATAGACAAGATCTTTATGTTTATGTGATTAGAAATGCGAGTCTGTGACATTATCTCTCTTTTTAGCGTTTGCGGAGTTATGTAATGCAGTTTTTCCTGAATGGGGTTTCGCAATTGCGTTGCAATGTGCAAATGTGAATAGAAAAAGTCGCAGTTTTAAGGAGGTCAAGCGTTCATACATTAATGTTAAAACTCTGAGCGTTTTCATTTTCTGCGTTTCATATATATTTTTTCCAGATTTTTCTTCTCTCATTTAAGGTTTAATTACTGAAGCCTTGCACGTGGGAATTAAAAAAAATGGGTCGAGCAGAAAACGAGGAAAAATAATTTCGTTGAATTAAAAATAAAGTTGTTTCATTTGTCAACAATCTATCGTCTTACTTGTCGAATCATATTTAATGGTCTTAGAACATATATATTTTTTTAATTTGGCGAGTCTGATTCATGAACAAAGTTAAGTTGTTTCATCATGAAGTTGTATCAGTCTGAAGCTGTATTGACGTGAAACAATATCACCATGAAATTGCAAAGTGCGACGTGAAGTTGCATCCAGGCAAGATTATTTATTTGCTTTATGATGTACAAAGTATAATCTAAAATGTGCAAAGGTTAACATTAACACATTGTTTCATCACGAATTTGTATCAGTCCGAAGTTGCATCGACACGAAGTAATAACGCGTTATAATAGAAAAATGAGTCAAACAGAAAACGAGGAAAATAGTTTCATTGAACTAAAAATAAAGTCTCATTTGTCAATATCATTTGTCAGAATCGTTTTTATTTGTATAATTTTAGAATATCATTTTTTTAAATGAAACCGATCTAATTCATAAACAAAGTTGTTTTATCATCAGTAAGAAGTTGCATCGACGCCAAGTGATATCACCATGAAGTTGCATCTACACGACGTGAAGATGCATCCGTTTGAAGTTGCATCAACGCGAAATTATCTTTTTTCTCCGTTTATTTGTTTATTATGATGTACATGAATACATTAACACATTGATATTCTTCAAACATATACCAATCATATAAACTTAGCCTTAATTGTTGTATTTGACAAATATTATACCATCGATCTTTCACATGTTAGACATTACGCCATCTATTATATTTTATGTAAGTCACTCTCTGTTATTTCTCAACATAACCTATAACTGTTTGTACTATCCAAATATCGATTGTCATGTTGAACATGTTAATGTTACGGATTATTAAATATATTTACTTATAGACTATAAACTACTAGTAGTCTATTTTGAGTTGTTTAATTAAAACCCACCACCTCAACATTAATAAATAAATATATCCAACCTTTCCGTAGCTCTATAATATTATTAAGTCTTTTTAAGACTACAAAACAAATCTCACTAATACCACACATGACATTAAATTACACAATAGATATTTGTATGTTATTTACTAGTCCCCAATCTACTATTGTGGCATTAAACAAAAACTAGATAACTAACATTGTTTTTAAGATCATATCTTTCTATTTAACCGAAGTGAATAGCAATCTGCAGACGCGTTTCGAGATTTATCTCTCATCAGTGCAGCTTTGCTGTTTTGAATTATAACTTGGAATACACTTACTTGAATGCCCAGTGGATTACGAGGTTAGATTTTGGTTTAGGTTACGAGGTTAGAAATATTTGACAGCTTGCCAAACATCGTCAATTTGCAAATAGCATCTTCAACAATTATAAGACAAATAACATTTAAAATTTTAACAAATTTAATTTCAATTCTAATTATGTTTCAAATATTGTACAATATCATTCATTTCCAAATTTAGTCTAAACATATAAATTTAAGCACCGTCTTGTTGATCTAACTAAACATTGATACAACTTTATACTGATATAACTTCTTATATCAGGTTTAGACGAATTAGATGGTACGGTATTAAAAATCGTAGGTCACCTGATACCTACAACTCTACGAATCTTTTGCTTCCGGATGTTTCTCGACATGTTTGAAAGAATGTTAAAAGGTCGCAGCAGGATCTTAAGTTCCACAGCAGGAACTTAACTACAGACCAATCTGTATTCAAAGTCGTCAATTTTCAAAAATTTTGAGTCGGCATTTCTAACTCGGTTATCAAGTTTCTTAGCAAATAATAACATACTGGCAAACAGTCAACACGGCTTTAGGCAAAATAGATCAACTAATACAACTCGTTGGATAGTGATTTTAGAATTCTTCTTCTTCCTGTGGTGCTCCAGTCCTAGTATACTTTGGCCTCCTGCCCCTGCAAACACTTGTGCTTGGTGTCTAGATCTTAGACACAAGTATAGGAAGCCCTTACAGTTTTTAAGGTGGTGCGATGAGCCACTATCTTAGGGGAAGGTGTTTCCGGGTCAAATTACTATGATAGCCTTACTAGAGCCATGCACCAGATAACTGTGGCTTATTTCCTTACTCCTGCCCCCAGGCTTTGAACCTTAGATGGTGCAGGATGTGCAACCTTATGGCTTAGTCATCCGACACTTTAACTACTAGACCACATTTATAATTACTTCTCTAAATTGTAAGCAGGAGGTTCTCGCTTTATTTTACGACCTAAGCCATATATATATATATATATATATATATATATATTGAACACAACAAATTGGGATGTTCATATTCTTTCTTGCATCAAAGAAAACAAACAGTGATCGTAAACGGTTATAAATTGTCAAGTAAAGTAATAAAGTGCGTGGTACCCCAAGGCTCTTTATTGAGACCAACTCTATACAACACTATTTTTGATATTTGTTGTAAATATATTTTGTATGCTGATGATAACAACATTATAGTATCTAACCCAGACATAGACGATTTAACTAAAAATAGCAATTTAAAATCGGGAACGTTAAGCGGATGGTGTGTACAAAATGGACTGACTTGAAATATAAAACATACTTAATAAGATTTCTTCTAAAAATGTGTCCAATGACTATAGTTTACTTCTAAGACTTAATCAAAAAACGGGCCAAGTGCGAGTTGTAACTGGCGCACCGAGGATTCCGTACACCGAGGATTACAACTTGTAAGTAAGGTATCTTTAGGAGGACCTAACTGTATGCAACCCATTAGTTATTTTACATTAGTGTATTTTCATAAGTTTCTAATAGTAAATTCGCATTTTTCTTGTAAACTACATATTTACGGTTTTCAGATTTTTCCCTTTACATGCGCTGTAAGACACCGCTTCTTGCCAAATTTCATGATTCTAGATCAACGGGAAGTACCCTATAGGTTTTGATTTCCTTGTGAAATCGCAAAATATGCGACATAAACGGTCATATCTTTTGATCGCGTTGACTTACAAGTTTGATTTTTTTACAACTGAAAGAGACCGCAGACCCGAGTATTTGATACAAATTTCAACTTGTTACCTCTACGCGTTCCTGAGAAAAATGGTCTTGACAGACAGACAGACGGACGGACAGACGGACAGACAGACACACGGACAACAAAGTGATCCAAAGTGATATAAGGGTTCCGTTTTCGGTACAGAACCCTAAAAATTAATCAAAGGAGTCGGAATCTATAAAATATCTAGGGGTAACACTTGATAACAAGCTAAAATGGGACGTTCATATTAATGTAACGTGTTCGACACTAAGTACTTTGTGTTATCAGATTTGAAACCTAAGAGAATGTGTAACAGTTTATATTCTGGTAATGTTTTACGATGCCATCGTTCACTGTAGGTAAGCGCTTTTCAACCGCGAAGCCTCGATTGGGGTGCCGTAAAGTTTAGGCATTTTCTTGGATATATACTTAAGTGAAATATAAGAACTCATTGTCAGCCTTTTGTAGCTTTTCATTAGCTTTTTGCATTAAAAATGTGTTGCTATTCGTTTTCACAAAATTTCATCTGGTCCATTAACACCTAACCACCTGACATACGTCTCTCAGACCGAAAGTAGCAGTAATTTTTTCACCTGTGACGTATGGCAGGTGGTTAAGGGTTAATACCCCAATTATTCAGATTCTAGATCCGCCACTGGTTAAGAGTGCCACGATTTTTTTTTTCCAGTCGGGGTGGCCATTCAATGATAAAAGTTGATGATTGGTATATAAAATGCAAAAAAGTAAATGTACATTGATTTCATCCTCTTCAATCCTGTCGCTCTTTGTTCACCAAGCACAACATTCTAACGCTACCCTCTTTATATAAGGTGTTTTTATTTTCAAAAAACTTACGAAAGGGTTAGCTGTCCAACTAACTGTCTTACCGCGCTCACATTTTGACATTTACGATCAGTAGACTCTAGCAAATCATCATGAATAGATTCACGCTTGAACAACGCTACCAAATTATCCAATTTTACTTTGAAAATCAGTCATCGATGCGCGGAACTTATAGACGACTTCATTTTATGGCGCACATAATCGTCCATCTGAACAAGCCATCCGTCGAATTGTGGATAAATTTCATACCACATACTCTCTAAATGATGCAAGAACACAGACCTGTCGAAGGAATGTGCGTATCGTCGCTGTAAACGAAGGTGTGCAAGAAGATCAAAAATTATCGATTCTTCGTCGGTCTTCGCAGGAATTGGGGCTCTGCTCGTCCATTACGTGGAAAATTTTGCGCAAAGATCTTGGCCTATACCTGATTAAAATCCAGCTGCTGCAGCAATAGATGCCCCGAGACCATCATAGACGTCTTGCTTTCGCCCATTGGGCTCTAGAGCAGTTAGAAACTGACCCGATGTGTTATCGCAAAATTGTGTTCAGCGATGATACTCAATTTTCGCTTAACTGGTTTCTTAATAAACAAAATTGTCGCATATGGAGTGAGACCAATCCACAACAGACCCTACAGACACAATTGCATTCAGAAAAATGCATCGTTCGGTGCGGTTGACGCTAGTAACATAATCGGAACTTATTTCTTCAAAAACGAAGCCAGAACTCGCGTTACGGCCAATGGAAAGCGTTACCGCACTATGATCAATGATTTTTTGTTTGAAAATATTGATAAACTTGTTCCAGGCGATATGTGGTTCAACAGGATGGTGCTACGTAACAAAAGGGCGAGCGCAACCATCGACATATTGAAACCAAAATTTAGTGATAAGTTGATTTGGAGAAATGGACCTAGTAATTTGGCCTCCAAGGTCATGCAATTTGACACCTCTCGATTATTCCTCAGATTTATGTTGATAAACCAGCAACAAATGTCGCCTTGGAGGTCAACATTGTTCGTCATGACCTAGCAATGATTGAAAAAGGTGTCCAAAATTGGACGTCTAGGACGTCTAGGAACAGCCGCGGTGGCCATATGCCCCAAATCATTTTCAAATGTTAATGCCTCTATTGATCTTTCGAATAAAAAATTGTTTTGATTAAAATTTAATTTAGATTCAGACGACAGCTCTTTTATAGCATGGAAGAATAGAGAATATGCAAGAGATTTAGATTTACTTGATTTTTTTACCCCCGATACTTTATGATCTTGACATTACACCTACACCATTATTTTCTCATTTAGTTTGTATTTTCACCATTGGTCGAATCGAAACTTGGAGTGCGACGTGCACGTTATGACATTTATCGACGCCGATATTCACTGTGCCGTTTTGCTGTGCAATGCAATATTTCTGCAATATTTATGTAGTGTTTTCCAATACCTAGAGCGATTTTGGTATATAGTGACATTATAAATAATCAAGAACAATGACTAAACGTGTTTTTTTAAGCACAAACGGACAATCTACCAAAAATAGATGCATTTGACAGCATATTTTGTATCGCATGCGCAATAGATGTAGATAGGGTGAACTATACACCTCGATTGGGACTTTATCAAATACTTTATCTGGCGTACTTATAATAGTGTTTTTGCATTCCGGTACTATATCCAACAATATCTATATAATGGTTTTTTGATTCCAACTGAAAATCCTTAACTGTTCGTGCAAATGTCAAACAACGAATGACAACGTGGTCTCCGACGTCATCCAAAGCGCGCGATAAATGGGACCGTCACATTTAATCGGTATTTTATATGTTTTTTAAAAATTTAATTGTAACACTTTCAACAGTATTTATATTTGTTACTATTTAAAACTAAGTAAAAAGTGAATTAAGCAAATAAGAAAATTGATGCATATTCCCTATTCATGAACTATTCTTAAACTGTGATATAGTTTATCATATTTCTAGATTTCTCTTTCGTATTGTATTTAACTTTTGTTCATTTGTTATTATTATAGATTATTCCGCCAGAAATATTGTACAGTATCATTCATTTCATAATTTAGACTACTAAACATATAAATTGAAGCAACTATACGCTGATCCAATTTCACATTGATGCAACTTCATATTGATATAACTCCCAGCAGAAGCTGAAAAACTACCGGATTGGTTCATGTTTAAACCACATCAATGTGTTCATGTATTTATATGCATCATAAAGTTGTATATTGTACATAGTACATAGTACATCATATATTATTCTTGTACATCTCAAAATTTTAAATGCTATTTGTCATACATATTTGAAATATATAAAAATAGCTTCTAAATTTGAAATTGACAATTTTTGTGATCAAGAAATATCCAACGTAGAAATATTTGACAGGTTGCCAAAGACGTCAATTTGCAAACATCGTCAAAAAATTTGATTTTCAAAACAGATTTTCCAATATAAATCCTTGCTTTTATAGCCTTCCTTCCCTATTATTTTTCATTTTTCGGCAATTTCCATCTAGCGATCTGCATCTGGCGTGCCCCCTGCGGCACATTTATCATCAGCCGATTTAATATTTGCCTATCTCCGTGCCGCCGCGTTAATAAACTCCAAAATGCAGTCTAGCTAGCAAATTTGCATGCGAAACCTTTAAACAGACCGACGCTGTTTGCCGTTCACACAACCTTAAAATCACACAACCCTCAAACGTTTACACACCCTTTAAATCATTCATAGTTTCAAGTGTAATTTATATTATTTTCAAAAATTTACTCTTTTGCTTGTTCCCGCATTCTCTCCATGTCATTCTTTTTCTTCATTCTACTATTTTAACAAAGATATATATCGACTAAATATTGGTGTAAATTTTATCTACGACCACTATTGTAAATGCCCATAATTGTACAGTTCGTGGACTATGTAAATACATCATAGCACACACGTATGTAACAGTCTGCGATTAATAATAAGTTATGATTGATAACACACACGTGCGTTTGGTTTAAGATTCGTTGATTGGTTGAGAGCTGCTATTACGTGGTCATACGTTCAGCGCCCCCCGTACCACAATTCAAATTAACGGATATTGACATTGCGTACTTTGGGTTGCCTATATCTATGAACACTCTTATTCCAGTTTAACCCAAATAAGTACTAAATAATAAGGTATGTAACCATTAAGAATGTATTTCTTTTCATTTCTTTCAAGTTAAATTATGCCGAGTAACAGTTAAATATGAAAATACAACTGTTTGTTTATTATAATGTTAAATAATGATAATTAAATAAATATAAGCTAATAATAAATTTGTTACGTAAAACATATTTTTCTTATTAAACAGAAACAAATTAGGGTGGTCGTAGATAAAATATATTACATAACTCGAGTTATAAGGCAATTACGTACTCGCGGAATTACGCACTCCCCGCTAACCGGGTCCCGCGTAACTGTTCCGCTCGTGCGTAATATGCTTCTTACAACTCTCGGTACGTAATACACTATTGTCAGCATCTCCTAAATTTTGTTTGTTTATATTCGGCACATTAGTTAAATATGTACGGCCTATATAGATGGCATCGAACAAAGATATTAGGATACTCTTGTTAAGAGTATCGTTCGCCTGTATACATTATAGAAATAGTTATATAGGGTTGTCCAATAAGAGGTTTCATTTTGATATGTAAAAAACGAGTATTTTTTAGCGCGCTTGGGGCAGTTTTTGCTGAAGCGGTTATTTGCTTAAACTAGAGATATCGCCACTCATTTTCCAACATATCCGCTCACCCGGCGCGAGTGGTGTAGTGGTGACGCTCGTGGCCTCATGTTAGAGCGCTAACTGACAAGTATAGAGGTCCGAGTTCTATCCCCAGCGCCGGCCGCATTTGTTCCAGAAAGACAAATGTGAAAAATGACAATTAGCGCAATTTACTTTAACAACAGGTTTCTGGGCCTAAGGAAATGTGATAGAATACAATAGGCTACCAATAGGCCGCAGTGTTCGAAGGGTCGGCAAACCCGGTAATCACATCGAACCAAACTTTAAAAAAAAAAAACATATCCGCTCACCATAAGCAACGGTTGCTGATGAGTAGACTCCTCGTGGGCTGGTTGAAGGGACGGCAAATATGCCAGCTTGACGAGTGGTCTGTGAGAGTAGTGGTAGCGGTCTTGAGAGTAGCTACCCTTGCGAGTCCGTCCTTGCCAGGATGAAGTTCTAGGATCCAGGCTAGTGGCCACTTACACGGCGGTAATCGGTCATGGGTTATAAGAACAAGTGAACCGACCTTGAGTTGATTGGATGCGTAATGCTACTTTAATATGGACTGCTGTCGTTGTAAATAATGCGCAGACCATTGAGCCCAGAAATTTTGTACTTAATGAATCAGCCTCCTGATATAGTCTTTCTAGCGAGGCAGATGTGACCTGAGCCACATGAGGGTAACTAGTGAATCCGTCCAATGGACTGCCCTTGTGTCCCTTCTTAACGTGGCTTGGACATAGCTGATGAGTTTCGAGAAAAGCAACGCTGCTGTGAGTTCTAACTTCGGGATTGTTAGGCGTTTGAGTGGTGCAACCTTAGTTTTGCAGTAAAACAACCGCAGACATGGCGAATTAGGATGCATCAGAAAAACCATGAATTTCTTAGGTGGAGATACTCCAAGTGTGGGTACAACGTGGTAGAGAGATCCTGGCCAGGAATGCCAGGCCTTCTCTGAGCATGAGCCAGGGACACGATTTCGTTCCCGTGAGTAGGGAAAGATGGTATGTTCTAGACCACTCCTCACTCCTCAACCCCCACCACAACACCCACCTCCCGCCACCGCAGACCCCGCCCCAATCAAAAATTTGACGGAAAGTGTACGGAATGGAAGGAAAATGGATGGACAGAATGCGACTTCTCATAAAACGGTTGTTCAATTTACTAATAAAGCTATCTACATCAATACCTGAACCATAAATTCTATAGCTGACACAATCTTGGATGATGTTTGCTGGACCGGGTTCACTATTGCTTGAAGGTGTTTCTATGCTCGTAGGTCTCCTGCAAACTTGGGTTGTGGTGGGGGTTGAGAAGTGAGGAGTGGTATAAAACATACCGTCTTTCCCTACTCCCGTGGACGGCGAGCTTACAGTAACGCAAACAATCGCAGACATGGCAAATTGGGATGCATCAGAGAAACCATGAATTTATAACGTGGAGCTACTCCAGGTGTGGGTACAACGTGGTAGAGAGAGCCTGGACAGGCGTGCGAGGTTTTCTCTGAGCATGAGCCATCTAGATGAAATCTGAGACCGTAACGGACCATCCCAGTTAAGCTTGAGCAGCCAGTGTTTTTGCAGTAATATCTTTGCTCGAACTGTGACTGGTGAGACAAAACCCAGTGGATCAAATATTCGCGTCACTTCGGAAAGAATGAGACGTTTGCTGAGGCTTCCGTTGATTGGTGGAGTTTTGAGTAAAAACATGAACTTATCCTCGTGTGGAAGCCAATGCATTCCGAGTAATTTGGTTTCGCAATCGTCAAGTGAGATGACTGAGGCTGAGTCACTTGCTGGTGGGACTGCCGTGAGTAGGTCCTCTTGATTGGAGTGCCACTTGGCTAATGGGAATCCGCCCGCATCACAGAGCTGTTTCAGTTGTTGTGCAGTTTTGACTAGCAATAGGAGTGGGTCTGCTCTTCAGAATATGTCGTCTACGTATCTGCCACGCAGTAGAGGTGGCAATGACAACGGAAAACAACGTCCTTCAACTTCTATCAACTGCAGTAGTGTTCGGACTGCAAGGAATGGAGCTGGTAATGGGCTGGGTTTAGCTGTTCGTCGAGCCATAATATCCTTTGCATATCCCAGTCATCTTTGTGAACCTCAATTTGTCGAAACATTTTTGTGATGGCGCGAGCAAATATATATATATATATATATATATATATATATATATATATATATATATATATGTGAAGGCGGATCCAAATGAGAACGTCAGGATTGTTGAGCTGAAGCTTGGCGACTGTGTGCATGAGGCTATTGTAGTGAATTTTAATAATATCAATGCGTTGTTGAAACGTATATCGTTCCATTCTTATTAACGGCGTAGTTTTTACTTGTCATCTGTCAAGGAGTTACAGGTTAACTCATGACAACTGTTAAAATGGCGGGCTATTGAAAATTAAACCTCTTATTGGAAGACCCTTTACTAATAGAAATGAATAAGTGTAAATATATGAATAAATTTTCATAAATCATTATCGTCTTGTTCATTTTTAGATGACATTTAAGAGAATCGCATAATTCAAACACATCACACAAAACAGTGCTTATATACAAAAAAGGATGATTCTAATTATAACTATTGTCGACTTTCCAAATGCAATTGGACACTTCTATCCATGCTCATCTACAATGAAATGAAATCTATTAAATCAAGAAACGTGTCTGGTTTATTTATGAGATTTCCACCTCAGATTTTCTATAATCCATAATTTCCTCAGCGTATTTCCCCCTGTTTGTTCTCTTAATATTCCCGTTGATTCAATAAATAAATTCGGTTGATTTTTCTGGGGGCGGCGTCGCACCGCTGGATTCGTGGATGGCGGCAGCGATGCCAATGGCAGTTACCTGTAATGAATTGCGGATTGTGCGATTCCGGAACGTCGGCTCCGGTTAGATTAAGTCCCGAACGACACACACACATCCATGGCCCGCCGGAGCGTACTCACCGGAGCGGCCTTTCCGCCCGTAATTCAATTACAGTTCGACAAACTATTTCTCACATCCTTACATCGCATTAAATCTACAAATGATACATTATTATTCTACAAAACTTAACAGTTTTTTTAATAGGATGAACCGGACTAGTTCGGAAATTTGATCGCAGAAAATTGATCGTAAGAAAATTTGTCACCGGTAAAACTCATCGTAAGAAAATTCATAGAGGAATAATTAACAAAGTTTTTGCAAAGTTCTCGGAATTATAAATTTTCTAAAAACTGCAATTTGAAATTTTCATAAAATAAGTGTCGCTTACAAAATCAATAATTATTTCCCATATATGGAAAACATGTAAACGACACAAGAATAAGTAATTAATTGCCTCAATGTAACGAAAAATTATTTATCATGTTTGTTTTGAAGGGTGTCGCGACGCGCAACATATGGCGTTATTGTTCCTTTCGCAGTGGGTACGTAATCGGCGTCGCGACGCGCAATAAAAATGCAATTTCGCTGGGACGCCGCCGCCGCCGCCGGTGCTTAATTAAACTGCTCAATGCAGTGCGAGTCTCTTTGCATCGTCGGACATATTTAACACTCGAAGAATATTAATAGCAGCGAGATTAAAAAGAAAGGCAAACGGGGTTTCACGGCGGAAAACTATTTAATATTTTCTGGTGAAAACGCATTAACGTTATTTATATTGTGCCATAAATGTCGTAGATATTAAAGATTTTTATGTCGGTTGTGAATATTCCGTGTCATAATGGTGCGAGATTTCGAATGTTTGACGGTTAACTAACGGTTTGACGGACACTGTGTTTGACACAAGTTTTAACAGTTCATTTAGAAGTTTATTGCGGGAAAAACTATTAATATATTTCTTACAAAACTAAATTTATCTTACTAATATTATGCAATAAACGTCTGGATTGTAAAATATATTTGACAGTTGTATATCATAAATATACCACCATCCATGTCATATCAAATTTTGATGAATCAAAGTTTGATTTTTCCTAAAAACATGACATAACTAATATTAGGTGTAGCCATAAGTCACCAATGTTATTATTAACTATTCACTATTACACTTATTGGAACAGTCATAATCGAGTATGTCTAGTCTTGCCTATTTAATTTTACATAGCTAGTTGTGTCTATTTAGTCTAACTTATCAATTTTTGTCTATTTAGTCTTACATATCTAGTTGTGTCTATTCAATCTTGTCTGTCTAGTCTTGAGCTATCTCTTTCTTGTAGAAACTGTTTTAAAGGGCGAAACAATTTTTCCTGCGGACAAAATACCCCATATTAGCCTAGTACGGATGTAATCTAATACCATTGCCGCGAGGGTGAAATATGTTAAGTGCTTTTATGGTATATGTGAAGGGGCCTAGAGGCGCCGTTCAGTATTTTTTGGATCTACAAACTTTACACACATGACGTCATCAAAAATTTTCGCATTAAAACTCACAGCAATTTTGACTGTCTACCCTCTGCTGTCTAGTTTTGATTAGCTTTCCCTAGTCTCGTCTGCCCATTCTTATCTGTATATTCTTGTCTATCTAGTCTTAGTGGTCTAGTCTCGTCCGTCCAGTCTTGTCCACCTAGCATTGTCTATCAACCCTCTAGTCTTGCAGTTCTAGTCCTGTCTGTCTATTTATGTGTATCTAGTCCTGCCTGTATAGACTTGCCTGTACAGTCCTCTCTGTCTAGTTAAGTTTGACTAGTCAAAATCAATTTATTTCTCCATTCAAGCTATATAGCTAAAAGAAATGTCAATAATAATAATAATACAATACGAAATATAATATAATTCACAATAAGAAGAATTATTCCACCCCTATTAGACTATTACATACATAATATCAAATGATTTAAACTAACAATAAAACAATATTCTGTGTACAAACTATATTTTGTGAATTGAGCTGTAATACTCTTCAATGGTATATGGTTCAATATTCTGTATATATTCAAATATCTTCTGCTTAAAGGATTTTGGTGATTTAATAGCCTTTAAACTATCGGGCAAACTGTTAAAAAGTTTGATACAATTATAATATGGCCCTTTTTCTGTCATCGTCAGGATATGTATAGGTGGTATATATTGAGTTTTTTGTCTTCGTGTTTCTATTGCATGCTGATTTTCGCTATCTTTGAACTCTTTTTTGTTTTTATATAGAAAAATTAGCGATTCATATAAATTGCCTTTTTGAAGACTCCTCGGCATGATTCTCAATATTTTATATTATAAATAATCCTCAGTGTCTGTTTTTGAATTCTGAATACATTTTGAAGGCTTGATCCGCTACCCCAAAAGATAATTCCAAAACGAAGATGTGAATAAAAATTGGCGAAGTACACCATTCTTAATATTTCCTCACTTACATGTCTCTTCAAGATTCGCAGAGCATAGGTGGTTCTGTTTAAATTAGCTTCTAAGATGTGGATATGTGTGTCCCAGCTCAACTCCCTATCAATGTGAATTTCTAGAAGCCGGATATCTTTTTTCACTTCTAATATATTATTGCCGATCTGTAATTGCTGTGTATAAGGTAATACTGATCTTTTTGTTTTAAACATTATGATATTTGTTTTGTCTTCGTTTATAACTAATTTATTTGTATGAAACCATTTTTTCATCATTTCAATTCCTGTATTGGTACTTAGAGCGGCTTCCTCTATCGTCTTAGGGCCTGGGAGCAAAGTAGTATCATCGGCAAAATTGATCATTTTATATTCCTTTTGAGCTATTATTAAGGGAAGATCATTCAAATATATAGTAAAGAGCAGATGGCCTAATATGCTGCCCTGAGGAATACCCACTGCAGTATCAACAGTTTGTGATTTTGCGGAGCCATATTCTGTACTCACTTTAACTTGTTGGGTTCTTTCGTCTAGGTATGATCGGTACCATTTTAACGCTACTCCTCTAATTCCATATTTATCCAGTTTATCTAAGAGGATGGTATGGTTTAGTGTGCCATAGGCTTTAGATAAATCCAGTAAAACCCCGCATGGTACCTTGTGGGCCTCTAAATGTTTTAAAACGTTATTTATGAAATCAAAACAAGCGGTCTCAATGCTTCTCCCTTTTAGATAGCCATGTTGAGTCTTAGTAAATAAATTATGCCTATCTAAGAAATCTATACTTCTCTTTGCCATTACCTTCTCAAATATTTTTTAAAAATGACAAGATGTTAATTGGTCTATAATTTATGAACCTCTTCTTGTCTTCTCCTTTTATTAACTGGAATGATTATGGAATGTTTTAGCCTTGCTGGGAAAATGGCAAATTTTAATGAATTATTTACTATATACAGTAGTGGTTCTATGATTTCCCACAATACGTTTTTAATTATTGACATGGAAATCTCGTCGTATCCAGCACTATTTTTGTTTTTAAATGCCATTGTAATATTGAAAATTTCATTTTCTGTTACTGGCTCTATGAATATAGAATTACAAATTTCACTAATTTGGTTATTGTATTCTAAATAATGCAAATTTGTTAATAATTTCTCCGCTGTTTCTGCATAAAATGTGTTTAATTTCTTAGCTACAGTTAGGGGTGGCTCATGTTCTGTAAGAGAACTCGTACTTTCTTTAAAATTTACCAATACCTGTAGTGTCTCCATATTACTTCTGACACTTGCTATTTCTGGATCTGTAAATATATAGTTAATTTTTATTGTGTTGGAATTGCATGAAACTTTGGGGTAGCAATAATTGAACATTACTACAAATTTCTCCATAAAGCTATTCCACTGTTTGTCCACTTCATTAGTATTTATGTTGAATAATTCCGTCCAAGTTTCTTGTCGTAGCATCTGTTTAAAATTTTCGGTATTTTGTACGGAGAATTGTCTAATTATTTTATTTCTATTTACTGTTTTATGATTGCCTTGAAACAATATTAATTGTGGTCGGATACATTACACTGTGGTCGGATACATTATAATTTTCTGTTTTCACCGTGAATATCATATCGTTTCTAACAGCTATATTGTCAATACACGACTTTGAGGAGGGATGACTAGGTTGATTCATTGCCATTATTGTGTCGGATGATTGAAACAGTGATTTTATTTGTCTCGTTCTTTTATTTATTTTTAGTATATCTACATTAAAGTCCACAGCGTTAATATGGTTTTTGTTCTATGCGGATATTTTTATCAGCAGTTTATGTAAATTACTTATAAATTGTTCAAAGCTCGTGAGAGGCGATCTGTAAATCGCCACAATTATAGTTGGCCTATTATTTATTGTCGTCTCGATAGCTGCAATTTCAAACACATAATCTTCTGCTAGAATATTAATGTCAGGTCTAGAAAAACATTTTGTTTCATTCTTACAAAAAATTGCAACCCCACCATGTTCTCCTGGCTTCCGGCAAAACGATGATATTAGGGAGAAATTTTAAATATGAAATAATTGTAATTAATCTATCGTTTTCCAATGCTCAGTTATAGTTAAACATTCGCATTCTTTGTTTGATCTAGAATATATTCGATCTTTTAGATAGAGTTAGCTATAGATTGTGCGTTTTTATTTATGAGTATAATTCCTGTTTTATGGTGCCCTATCTTCCCGGTCGAAGTGGAGTTTCCTGCGAAAAATTTGCACGACGATTTCTATCGAATAAACGAAAATTAAGCCTCTCGTATAGGATGCCTTCGGGCCAAAAATTGTCCTTATAAACTTTTTCTTTAAAAGCAGAGTCGATTCCCACTTTGAAACTCCTATTGTCTGTTTTTCTTTCTACTGGCATAATGTCTTCAAAACTGGTTTTATTGTGACCAGTTTTATCAGCAAGGTAGTTTCGAACTATATCTGTTGTAACATGTCTTTAGCCCTTGAGATGTAAATCCATATTTTCTTCGGTTCCACTTTCCTTCCTACAAAACCGGAGACCTTTTCTTCGGAACCTTAAGGATCCGCGGTTCTTCTTCTTCTTGTAGGTTCAATGAATTCTTGGCCTTCAACGTGATGTTCCTGGGGTAACAGTGTTAAGATTGTCGACAGGTAGAGAGGTTGAAACATTCTTTGCAGTATGTGTGGTTGCCTCCATCACCATAGCTAT
Source organism: Phosphuga atrata (assembly GCA_944588485.1). Taxonomy (NCBI): domain Eukaryota; kingdom Metazoa; phylum Arthropoda; class Insecta; order Coleoptera; family Silphidae; genus Phosphuga; species Phosphuga atrata. Next base: position 27,106,540 of record OX155903.1, on the reverse strand, counting down.
TTCTTTAAGCGCGAAATCTTCGCTCGCGCTCTTATCTGTATTTTTATGCACGCCCCACACTCTCGCGGAGTAACTTCGGCGAGGATCCTCGCCGAAGTTGTTCGAGGCGAGGAACTAGACGGAGGAGAACACTCTCGCCTTACTTCGCGAGGACCTCAGTGCCATGACTGACACCGAACAGGTGGTAGCTGCTGCTGCAACTATTTGTGTGTATAATATATAGGAAAGGACGAGTAAACACGAGAGTGTAGACGTGATACTCTCCCCTCCTCGTACTCGCGCCTCGTGTCCCTTTGACACGGATACGAAAAACTGTTTCAAAGAGGGGAAGTTAGCCAAGGCGAGGCGAGGAAGCACAAGGCGGACCGAGTAACCAGACCACACTCACGTTCCTCGCTCAACTCCGTGCAACTTCGCGAGAGTGTGGAGCAGGCATTACAGATAACTTTAGTGTCGTTGTTGTTAAGATTCCTGTCAGTTTGTGTTTTACTTAAATTTAAGGTAGGTTTTTTCAATGTAAGCATCTAGTGCAGATACATATTGCTTGAGGATCTGATTTGTATCCTCTGCCTCAATTAGTAGTTTTTCTAAAAATTCATTTTCAATACTAAGACCTGTTTTGTTTTCTGACGAGGCCGATGGACTTTTTTCACTGTAATCTTTTATTTTGCGAAAATCGTGTTCACAGACTAAACTTCGTTTCTTTTTTTCATGCGCTATGCACCCTGCATGATAATATTTCATGCATTTAATGCAGAATAACGGAGTTAATGTCCTTTTTGCACAATAATTACAAAGAATATCACTCAACGCACCACCTTCGGCCATTTTTCTTTTTTTCTAGTCTTGTCTGTCTAGTCTTGTCTGTCTAGTCTTGTCTGTCTAGTCTTGTCTGTCTAGTCTTGTCTGTCTAGTCTTGTCTGTCTAGTCTTGTCTGTCTAGTCTTGTCTGTCTAGTCTTGTCTGTCTAGTCTTGTCTGTCTAGTCTTGTCTGTCTAGTCTTGTCTGTCTAGTCTTGTCTGTCTAGTCTTGTCTGTCTAGTCTTGTCTGTCTAGTCTTGTCTGTCTAGTCTTGTCTGCCTAGTCTTGTCTGTCTAGTCTTGTCTGTCTAGTCTTGTCTGTCTAGTCTTGTCTGTCTAGTCTTGTCTGTCTAGTCTTGTCTGTCTAGTCTTGTCTGTCTAGTCTTGTCTGTCTAGTCTTGTCTGTCTAGTCTTGTCTGTCTAGTCTTGTTTGTCTAGTCTTGTCTGTCTAGTCTTGTCTGTCTAGTCTTGTCTGCCTAGTCTTGTCTGTCTAGTCTTGTCTGTCTAGTCTTGTCTGTCTAGACTTGTCTGACTAGTCTTGTCTGTCTAGTCTTGTCTGTCTAGTCTTGTCTGTCTAGTCTTGCCTGTCTAGTCTTGTCTGTCTAGTCTTGTCTGTCTAGTCTTGTCTGTCTAGTCTTGTCTGTCTAGTCTTGTCTGTCTAGTCTTGCCTGTCTAGTCTTGTCTGTCTAGTCTTGTCTGTCTAGTCTAGTCTGTCTAGTCTTGTCTGTCTAGTCTTATCTGTCTAGTCTTGTCTGTCTAGTCTTGTCTGTCTAGTCTTGTCTGTCTGGTCTTGTCTGTCTAGTCTTGTCTGTCTAGTCTTGTCTGTCTAGTCTTGTCTGTCTAGTCTTGTCTGTCTAGTCTTGTCTGTCTAGTCTTATCTGTCTAGTCTTGTCTGTCTAGTTTTGTCTGTCTAGTTTTGTCTGTCTAGATTTGTCTGTCCAGTTTTGTTTGTCTAGTTCTGTCTGTCTAGTCTTGTCTGTCTAGTCAAGTCAGTTTAGTCTTCCCTATCCAGTCTCGGCTGTCTATCCTTCTCGGTAGTGTAGTTGACAACATATCCGTCTGCCAAGCTGGACCTGGGTTCGATTCCCGGTCGGGGAGGCAACAATTAGGGCGGTTTTTACCTACCGTCCGGGCTGCCCACCCTGAATCAATGCGAAATATGCTATACAGGGAAGGCGCATACTAAAAGCGAATGTAGAATAGGGGATTTAGTGAGAGCATCCCGCAAAACCACTTAAAAAAAAGTCTTGTCTATCTAGTCATGTCTGTCTAGTTATGTCAGTCTAGTCTTTCCTCTCTAGTCTCGCCTGTCTAGTCTACAATGTATATCTGTCTAGTCCTGTCAATCTAGTCCTGTCTGTCTAGTCTTGTTTGTCAAATCTTGTTTGTATTGTCTTGTCTACTTTCATAATGTAACAGTTGATATTTCTGTTTTGTGTTTGTAATTTTGGTATTTGTTTCAGTTTAAACAGGGTTTGAAAGGAATCCTTTGTGTTTTTGTTTTTACAAAATGGGGTAGATTGTGTGTGGTGGCAGCCATTACATAGCCAGCTTTAATGAAAAATAATTGGACACAAGAAAAAATTAAATTTTAAAAAGAATAACGAAAAACAAAAACTGTCACATCAAATTTGATAGTGATGAAAAAACTAATGTTGAAGAACCTAGACTTGGCTTTATTTGGTTTTAATCAAAATTCAAACGTTTTCAAACCGAGATACGTAATTTTATAAGAAAATATACGTGTTTTCGTTAATTATTTAATTATCAAATAATGGTTATTTATTATACAAACGGATAAAATTAAGGTTTAACTCGCGGATTTAACAATCCGCGAAAAATTGAACAAAAATTAATATAATTTTCAAATTAAAAAAAATGTCAAATTAAGATAATTTTAAAAAAAATTGGCCTTGAGAAAGACCTAATGTAGGTCGAAACGTTGGCTTAATTTAAACAAAAATACTTCAAAGAATTTGTCCAAACACCCGATTTAAACTACCCTAATCATTCATCTTTATTGTTATAACAAAATACAAATATAACAATTGGCCATCGACCCATCGAATCGTCTTTCAGCCGGTGAAAAGTTCCATTTTCTGTGTAATTTTTTTCCCAGAAGTATGTCATTGGGCCATGATTGTGTTGTTGACATACAACGATAAAATATTTGATTCTAACGTCAACATTTTGTATGGTGTTTAATTATTTTGGGTTTTATCAATCATAAATGTATACATCCGCTGAATTATTGTTAGATCACCATCTAACAATAATTCTGCGATAAGATGTCACCTACCCTCAATTAATTACGATATAAACGTACGATATTACGTAATTGCGATAAGATGACTCCCTCAGAAATAAAGAGATTTATACAAAAAAATGTATAATAAGTTTTGTGATTGACGATCAAAAAAGAACATCAGGGAAGTCAATATTTAGGATTATGTTTATGAAGCCCGTAAGTGAGTTATTTTGATGGATACTTTTATTTTTCGAGTCTAATAAAAATTTTATTTCACTAGTGAATAACCCACCAATGTTTTATTGATCCGTATCCAAATAATTCAACATGACTTTATAAGGCAAAATGGAATAAAATTAATTACTACTGAATTTGGAATTAATTATCCAATAGCTATAAAGAAAATAAGGAAATTTCAATTTTCTATAAGTTTTATTTCTAACATTTTTCAAAATTTCCTTTAGTTCTTGAGTCATTTTTGAATGTTTGAGACAAGAAAAATATAAAATAAAAACAAGTTTTGCCTTTCGTGATGAAACCATACTTCATTATAGATAATCATATAAACTTAATAAAGTCGGAATACAGCCTGAATATAAAAATATATTCAACCTTTCCGGAGCTCTATAATATTAATGAGTCCTTTTAGAACTACCAAAAACAAATCTCATGTGAAATTTGTCAGTTATTTTATAACTTTCAGTCCACCTTCATGGCACTCAACAAAAACCAGAGAAATAATGATAAAAAAATTCTTAAAAACAATGTTATTTTTCTGGTTTCTGTTAAGTGCCCACGAAGGTGTACTGAAAGCTATAAAATAGCAGACAAAATTCACATGAAATTTGTTTTTGGTAGTCCGAAAAAGGCTCATTAATATTATAGAGCTCCGCAAAGGTTGGATATATTTATATATCAGGCTGTGTTCCGACTTTATTAAGTTTAGATTTGTCTTTGTTTCAAAGATGATTATTACCACCTTGACAAATAAAAAATTACGAAATAAAGAAAATTTAATTCACTTCAAGTTTTATTCGTAACATTTTTCAAAATGTAGTCTAGTTTACGAGTTATTTTTGCATTTTTTGGGACTAAAAAATGTAAAACGCAATCTAAATTGTTACTAACAACACTACAAAACGGAACTTTAAAGGCGATATGTATTATTCTTTCATTGCATGACGAATAAAATAATCATGAATACGATAGTTGCAACAGTTACAAAGTGATTCATACTTACATTGAATTGAAAACTTCACTATGTTTTTAATACACTTACATACCATAAGTGTGGTAAAAACATAGTGAATTTTTCAATTCAAGTAATAAAATAATCATAAAATACACTTTGGAGGCACAAGCAAAAAAATGCTTGTAAATTTGTACAAACCGTCTAGAAAGGATTGTGGATATGTTCAAACAAAGTCCAGAATGTGACAAAACAAAATATCAAGACTAATTTGAAATGAATCACCGAAACACTCGGACGCTTTTTTCACATCAACATTCACATCCCTCTGTAATATTATTGTTTTGTCCTCTCGTTGGTCCGTGTCCCAATTTGAATCTGTCAAATACAATTTGTTAGCCGTGCACTCGATGCATGTGCGTATGAATTATTGAGCGCGGAAATGGCTCAACCCCGAGCTCTCTATCCATATATTTACCGGACGAGCAAGGGACGGAGAGGAACACTGGATATCGCGCCAATAACGCGAAATATTTGCTCCCGTTCGTTATTGACAGCACTCCTTTCTCTCTCCCTCTCTCTCTCCCCCACAAAGCCGCGACAGAGAAAGACCCCGACGAACGGAGAACGATGCTATTTATATAGTCTGCGAAATTATTCGAATAATTTGTCACCAAATTGGGGTTGATATTTAATTTGATGTTGTAATTTCGATACAAATTTTCACAGATAAGAAGAGAGATATATGAGAAGAGAGAAGAGTTGAAATCTAAAATTTTATACAAAGACTAGACACACAAGAATATTCAGACAAGACTACACAGACTAGACTAGACTAGACAGACATGAGTAGACAGATAAGACTAGACAGATAAAACTGGAAAAACAAGACTAGACAGACAAGACTAGACAGACAAGACTAGGCAGACAAGACTAGACAGACAAGACAAGACAAATAAGACATGACAGATAAGATTATACAGACAAGACTAGAACGACAAGACTAGACAGGTAATAATAGACAGAAAAGACTGGAACAACAAGACTAGACAGACAAGACAAGATAGAGTGAACTAGACAGAGTGGACTAGACAAACAAGACTAGACAGAAGAGACTAGACAGACAAGGCTAGGCAGACAAGACTAAACAGACAAGACTAGACAGATAAGACTTGACAGATAAGATTATACAGACAAGACTAACCAAACAAGACTAGACGGACAAGACTAGACAGATAAGACTATACAGACAAGACTAGTCTTGTCTGTCTAGTCTTGTCTGTCTAGTCTTGTCTGTCTAGTCTTGTCTGTCTAGTCTTGTCTGTCTAGTCTTGTCTGTCTAGTCTTGTCTGTCTAGTCTTGTCTGTCTAGTCTTGTCTGTCTAGTCTTGTCTGTCTAGTCTTGTCTGTCTAGTCTTGTCTGTCTAGTCTTGTCTGTCTAGTCTTGTCTGTCTAGTCTTGTCCGTCTAGTCTTGTCTGTCTAGTCTTGTCTGTCTAGTCTTCTCTGTCTAGTCTTCTCTGTCTAGTCTTGTCTGTCTAGTCTTGTCTGTCTAGTCTCGTCTGTCTAGTCTTGTCTGTCTAGTCTTGTCTGTCTAGTCTTGTCTGTCTAGTCTTGTCTGTCTAGTCTTGTCTGTCTAGTCTTGTCTGTTTAGTCTTGTCTGTCTAGTCTTGTCTGTCTAGTCTTGTCTGTCTAGTCTTGTCTGTCTAGTCTTGTCTGTCTAGTCTTGTCTGTCTAGTCTTGTCTGTCTAGTCTTGTCTGCCTAGTCTTGTCTGTCTAGTCAGGTCTGTATAGCCTGTATATAGAATAATCAACTATCCAACATGTTTATGCTAATGAGTCATAATATACCTCAATTTCAGGGTATTATGTATGCTAAGTGGCTCAATTTAGTTATTAGTGCAACGTTTGAAAAATATTCTAAAACTTAATTACCAACTTGGATGGATGCCGAAATTTCCATTCATGAATAATGTTAATAGTTTTGGTATTTAGCACAGATTAGACAACCTATGCAAGCTAGATGAGTTTAGCAAACTAAACAGATTCGCCAGGCTCGACTAACTAGGCTAATGATACAGATAAAGCTAGACACTGGAGACAGACAAAGAAAGTAGACTAGATATCAGATTCTTTAAAATATGTTATCTAGTGTAATTTAATATCTAATCCATAGCATTCTTTATAGCTAATCTGTTCTAATTCTCCTCAATTTAGTTTATTAATGTCGGTGTGTGTGTGTTTTTTTTCATCCCTTCTGGTTGAGCAATTTCTAATGAAACGGGAAAAGGGACGGACCGGGCTAATCCACCTAATTTATTGAGATTTATTGCAGTTTATTTTTTCGTTCGACGAAGCCCAAATCGATATACGGCCCTAATTCGTCTCGCTAATGTCGCCTTTACAATCACGACGGCAAGAAGTACGGTCAGATTGATGCACTAATTAGTACGTTGGATGAATTAAGATTATTTTGTTAGCAACTGGTTAGTTTGCTGCAAAATTAAATTTAAATAAACTTGTTATTTTGTTCTAGATTAAACAGACAAGACTAGAGAGACAAAAGTAGACAGACGAGACTAGACGGACTAGACAATGCAGATAAGATTAGACAGACAAGACTAGACAGACTAGACTAGACAGACAAGACTAGACAGACAAGACAAGACAGACAAGCCTAGATAAGACTAGACAGACAAGACTAGACGGATAAGACTAGACAGTCAAGACTAGACAGACAAGAGTAGACTGGAATTTAGAGGGTGGAATTACCAATAATCCAGTTAATCTCGAAACGTAATTTAATTGGAGAGCAGTCTTGTTTTAATGAAAATATTCTCTTCTGTTTTTCCTTTTAAATATTTTTATTACGAGAGAATTCGTAAAAGTTCATTTTAATAATGGGGAGGATGACGAGCGCGGGAGGACCGAAGGACTGGGCGCTCCATTAGAAAACATGTTTTTAACGCAATTACGGAGCAACATTAAAACTACAAAATTGCAGAAAACTTGCTAATGGAACCACCGTGCGCCCCATTAAAATTCTCTACCACCGAACACTTTCACCTAATAAAAATAATACTGCCAATTTCTATACTTAATTCTCGGTTTACATTTTAACTTTAATGGAGTAGTTTCTCCAATTGACAATTAGGTACGTAGAATGAACAAAAAAACCTATAATGCCCGCGCTACATTTCTTGACTTGTTGGCTACCCTTTTGTTAAAAAGTTTTCTTTAAAAGTTGTGTAAAGTCCATGTTATAGTACATGGGTTATTTAAGGATTTGTATTTGAATAGTTTGACAAATATTGCTGTATGTTAAAACACTCATTGTATATTTATTTATGTTTTTTTTAATATTAAATTGAATTAAGTTTATAATGTGATCGTGTTTAAGGAAAATAGTGTTTGAATTTTTCAATATTTTCAATTATCGATATTTCGATTATTGTCGATAAAAAAGATTCAAAATAAAAAGTTTACTTTAATTATTTAAATAATTACATCGCTAACGTCAATGTTATCGTCTTTTCCAATTATCCAAGTTTATTGTATATAGTTTTTTATCCTTTAGTTTCCTATAAATAAGTTTCCTATAAATAAATATTAATATCGAAAAAAATAAATGAAGACGTGGCGTGGCGGAAGCTTGTTAGCCATAAGAGCCTGTGTATAAGAATTAAAAAACATCATTTTTGATTTTTTTTTTTCGGATAAACTAAATTGTGGATCACTTTCAAATTTTGAGAGGACATAAATAAAGTATTCATCTGCATGTATAAAAAGTTTCAAAGCTTAAACTTATAAAAAATATTTAACATGGGATTCGCTCGAACCTCCTTAAAGTATTAGTCAAAAAAAATGTATACTTTTGATGAACCCAAATGGATTAACATCACTTTCAAAGTTAACAAAACCATTTATGAAATAACCATTTATGAATTATTACAAACAAGTAAATTTTTTATGAAATTTGTAGCAAATATGTAAAAACAAACCGGCCAAGTGCGAGTTGTGACTTGCGCACGGAGCGTTCCGTACAAACTTGTAAGTAAGTTATCTTTAAGAGGACCTAACTGTATGCAACCCAAATGCTTCTGGTACCTGACAATACCACGCAACGCATTAGTGTATTTTCAGAAGTTTCTAATAGTAAATTCGCATTTTTATTGCAATTAAACTACATATTTACGGTTTTCAGATTTTTCCCTTTACATGTGCTGTAAGACACCGCTTCTTGCCAAATTTCATGATTCTGGGTCAACGGGAAGTACCCTATAGGTTTTGATTCCCTTGTGAAATCGCAAAATATGCGACATAAACGGTCATATCTTTTGATAGCGTTGACTTACAAGTTTGATTTTTTCACAGCTGAAAGAGACCACAGACCCGAGTATTTGATACAAATTTCAACTTGTTACCTCTACGCGTTCCTGAGAAAAATGGTCTTGACAGACAGACAGACAGACAGACAACAAAGTGATCCTATAAGGGTTCCGTTTTCGGTACGGAACCCTAAAAATCAAAATAACATGTCCTTATTTTAATATTTATTCGGGTAATGCCTGTTAAATTACTTTAATTACAACTTTACATTAATATGTGCCATTTATAATTGTTTTCGTTATGCGAAAGTTTTTGTAAATAACTAGCTATGATGTATTATGATACAGCTATGTATAGCTATGATGTATTAGAGGAATATAAGCTAATAGATCGGATGTAATTTTTCAGATGTGATGTCAGGCCCCATGATGATATAAAGGCGTAGTTTTATATTTTCATATTTTTGCGGTCGTCGTCGTCTGGGGAAATAAATCTAGAGTTTTAAACGTTTTATAGATTTATATAGAATTGTTTAGCGTTAGTTTTTATTCATACATTCAGGCTCAATGCATCTGACAGATCCACGACAATCTTGACTCCTTTCTTTCGTATTTAAAAACACCGTCTACTGGTTTTGTCAATTTTTTATAAAATAAAAATGTCAAAAAACAATTAAAAACATTAAATTTTTTTAATACAAAATAAGGCAGATTATTTTTTAAATGTAAATATTATTTAAGTTCTTTTTTGCAGACTTCACAAACAAAACTAGTATGGCTCATACAGATAGTTTTTAAGATTTTTCGAATTTTTATATTGTAACATCCTTCTTGTTAGGTTTTTCACGAAATCTTTTCAATTTTGGTTGGAAGTCAATTGAAATTCCCACAGTTTTTGTACTTCTCTGGCAAATTTCCGCAATCGCCAGCTCGTGAGAGAACTTTTTCAGAAATAATCTTCTTGTCATTGGCTCCAATTTATTACCTATTTAAATCACTTAGGAATTGATACCACTTATGTTTAGCATTGTAAAAAAAATTACCACTGATCATCTTCTGACGTTTCTTGCCGTATTATATGTGCTGCTCATTTGGTCTGCCGTATGCGCAATTGATCGCACAGATGTTTTTGACAAATACGTACGTAGGTAAAGGTCAAATAGTAAACTAACTAGACATCACTAAAGACACATTAGAAACGAACAGCTACTGAAATGGCCAGTCGGCTCGGCATACCTATTGAGACGGGTGAAGGTGATAAGACTGTGTAGGATCTTATAGATCCAATGCGCCCAACGTAGGGTTAAAATCCTTATCCAACATATATTCAGCCATTTTGACTCTTCACCATTACTATTTGCTCGTCTTCTTAGAATTGCATTTTCTAGTGATTTCGTCGAAACAAAATCACGTTGTTTAATTGCATGTCATAAAGCGGGACAAATTAAGAGTGTCGACGAGTATGTTGGACACTAAATATCTTGTTGAACATTGTGCAGTAAAATCTAAAGTTTTACAACCTTAATCTTAAATTAATAATTATTGTTTAAAAATTACATCGGTTAGATAACCTCCGTTTGCTTCGATGCATCATTGAAATCGATGCGACAATGATAGGACGGTGGCACATTTCTGGTGACATCTCACCAATAGTTTGTCGAATGTTTCGTTTTAACTCTTCCAGGGTTTCAAGTCGGTTCTAATAAAGTTTAGATCTAACATAACCCCATACGATATAATCCAAAGTCAACAAATCCGGAGAGCAAGGTGGCAGTGGCGATTTGAAGGTAAGGGGATGGGGGTTAATAGAGTAATTACCTCCCTAGGAATTTTTGGCTTACACATTATTAATGTTAAAAATCACCTATATTCAAACATTTTACTCCTTTATTTTACCATTTTTCAAAAGATGTTTATCGACTGGATATTAGTTTGAAAAGTAGGTGTCAGCAGCAAGCAATTTCTTCTAAATTTTGCTTGATAATTGAATATAGGGTTAAAATCAAACTTTAATAAGGTGATAAATTTTGTTTGTTTATAATCGGCATATACTTAAGTCATGTATGCCCTATATATTCGGTATATAAGTATTTAAATATTATAAGAATAAGTCATATATATTCGATATATATATATATATATATATATATATATATATATATATATATATATATATATATATATATATATATTTAAGTCATGTACACCCTAAATAGTGTTGTAATCTCGTGAGTTTGTTTCTAAGAATTCGACTTTCTCACGGGGCGACTAAGAAGCTTAAATAGACACCCGATTAGTTTGTTTTATTTACGACCCTTAGTCTGTTTTATTTTAATGATGCGTGCATGCGTACGAGCTTAAGAGTCGTATCGAGACGACAATAGTGTTTAATATTTTATGAATTTTGGTAATTTTCCATTAAAATTAGGGAAGGACTTACATCAAGACCGAGGTCGTATTATTAAATAAGTAGTAGGTACTTAGTTATATACATAAGACATATTTTGCGTATAACACCATCCACCCATTATCCTGATCCTGGACCAGCACCATACCAAATTCCCAGTTCCACAAATAGTCGTGAATTGAACAACTGCAGTGTTAAGAGTATCATTTGCCTGTATACATTATATAAAGAGTTATAGATATTAATATACAGTTTTTCTATTCTATTTTTTTTTTTTATAATTTCTATTGCTTTTCACTATTCATCAAATGAATTTCCCTATTTGTCAAATAAATATCACCCATGTGCATTTTATATCAAAAGCTTTCCCTATTTATCAAATAACTTTCATGATATGTCAAATGCTTTTTCCTCTGTTCTATATTTTCTTGGATTTGGGCCTGTCTTGGATTTCAAATAAGTACAGCGAATTAATAGTTATAGCTGCAACAATTGAATATTTAGGCCTCTAACTTGAGCTTTGCGGATATATGCGGTGGTGTTTATAGTGGCCCTACCAGGAGAAACACGAGAATAAACTTGAATTCCATATTCGTCTAAGAAAAAAATCTTCCCTCTATCTCCCATGATTCGGTTATACTGGACGGCATATTGAAACCTGCTCTGGATAACTTCCGGACTGTTCCTTCGTTCGGAGACGTTAGTTATGCGTTTTAAAGAAAAATGAAACTTTTTCAGAGCTCTATTAATAGTGCTGATCGAAACATGTAAATCCGGATATTCCTCCAAAGCTTTGACTTTCAAATTTGCAAGAGTCAAAGTGCAATCTGCGTCTACCCAATCACACAACAGTTATTTTTGTGCATCAGATAATACTTGTTTCCTATGACCGGTAACAGCAAAAAAAAACGCTGTTTCTCCAGAATTTTTGTAGGTAGAGTATTTTTTTCTTACCGTATTAGCTTTTACACCGAATTGCACGCTGACTTGTACACTGCTTAAGTCAGTATTCATTTACCTTATTATCAGGCCTCTTACTACATTACTGATTTTCGACTTCCTGCGTGGTAAATTATTTTCTTCCATTATGACTGACAAGGAAATATATTTGACATATAAGGAAATTGTTTTAATGTAAAGCGAAACTGGATACATAGTGAAATATATTTGAAAAATATGAGTCATGTGCCAAATAGGGAAATCCATTTGACGAATAGTGCAAAGCAATAGAAAAACTCTGTAAATGACTAAGTAAGTATAAATGTAATAGTAGTTGATATAAGTGTGTGAGTGAAGAAGGGTTTTTGTGCGCGAATTGCGAAGTTTAAAACACGAGCCAAAGGCGATTTCTTTGTCATCATCGTTCTTTTCCTTCAAACTTAAAACAAACGAAACACAGCCTGAATATATAAATATATTTAGCCTTTCCGGAGTTCTATAACAATTATTGAGTCTTTTTAGGAATACAAAAACAAATCTCACATGAAATTTGTAAGTTATTTTACAGCTTTTTGTCCACTTTCGTGGCACTCGACAAAAACCATAAATATAACATTGCTATTAAGATCATATCTTCCCGATCCGAAAGACTTGATCTTAATTTCAGTTTAAAATCAGGACACTCTTAATTTGCTCCGCTTTATGACATAAAACTAAACAACGTGATTTTGTTGCGACGAAATCACTAGAAAATGCAATTCTAAGTAATGAGACGAGAAAATAGTAATGGTGAAGAGGCAAATTGGCTGAATATATGTTGGATAAGGATTTTTACCATACGTCGGGCGCATTGGATCTATGAGATCCAACACAGTCTTATCACCCCCACCCTTCTCACTAGGTATGCCGAGCCGACTGGCCATTTCAGTAGCTGTTCGTTTCTATTGTGTCTTTAGTGATGTCTAGTTAGTTTACTATCAGACCTTTGCCTGTGTACGTATTAGTCAAAAACATCTGTGCGATCCATTGCGCGTACGACAGACCAAATGTGCAGCACATATAATACGACAAGAAACCTCGGAAGATGGCCAATGGTATTTTTTTACATTCATAAGCATAAGTGGTATCAATTCCAAAGTTATTTACCTCGGTAATAAATTGGAGCCAATACGCAGAAGATTATTTTTGAAAAAGTTGTCTCAGGAGCTGGTGATTACGGAAATTTTCCGGAGATGTACGGTAAAAGATTTCGTTCGGCTGTTGTAGAAACCCATGAAGAATCCAAACTTAAAACAAACGGAACACAGCTTGAACATATAAATATATTCAGCCTTTCCGGAGCACTATAACAATTATTGAGTCATTTTAGGACTACCAAAACAAATCTCACATGAAATTTGTTAGGTATTTTACAGCTTTTAGTCCACCTTTGTGGCACTCAACAAAAACCATAAAAATAACATTGTTTTTAAGATCATGTCTTTCTGATACCTTAAGTGGATAGCCATCTGTGGACGCGTTTAGAGATTTATCTCTCATCAACACAGCTTTGCTTCCCTGAATAATAATTTGTAAACCACTTACCTGAAAACCCATGTGGTGTTTAGGATTACATATTTATAATTTTGACATTTTGTGAGAGAGATATGAACTTAGCAGATTATTGATTCAACTGATAAAATAGAATTGATGAAACCATCCTACGTTATAGAAAATCATACTATTGTATGATACAATTGTATGATTCTCTATAACTAACGTGTATGATACAATTGTATGATTTTCTATAACGTGGTTGCACGTGGTAACATGGTTTCACCAATTCTATCTTATCAGTTCAATCAATAACCTGCTAAGTTCATGTCTCTCTCACAAAATTTCAAAACTATAAACATCTAACCCTAAACACCACATGGGTTTCCAAGTGAGTGGTGGCTTATACATTTTTTCCGATCGGAAAGACATTATCTTAAAAACAACGTTATTTTTATGGTTTTTGTTGAGTGCCACGAAAGTGGACTGAAAGCTCTAAAATAACTTACAAATTTAATGTGAGATTTGTTTTGGTAGTTCTAAAAGTCTCAATAATTGTTATAGAGCTCCGGAAAGGCTGAATATATTTACCTATATATTCAGGCTGTGTTTCGGTTGTTTAAAGTTTGTATGATTATCTATAACGTAGGATGGTTTCACCAATTCTATCTTATCAGTTTTTTCTTTGTAATGAAATCTTTTTCTTTTAATTACCCCGCCCTAGAGCAGTTGGCTGGAAACGCCGCTGCAAGGAGACAACAACTGATCTCCATGTTGGGAAATTAGACGACCAGGAAATAACTCTCATAACGCTCCCATAGACATGTATGAGGCCTTGCAACATCTTGCTGATACCAAATATCGTTTATTGGTAATCGGAGTTGAGCGATGGTATCCACTAAGCACGTTTGTAGCATCTCCACATAACGTTCACTATTGACAACTTGTTTTTTCAATCACCTTTTTGAGAATGCTCTTCTTCGATTATAACGAGGGTTTTCGGCAGGCCAGTAACGTAAATTTTGTTTGTCTCAATATGCAATTGAAAATGTGCTTCGTCACTCATAATTATTTTGTTGACAAAATTTTCCCCTCTGCCCAAAATCCATCGAATAAATTCTAAACGTGAGTTTCGATCTATTGGAAGAAGTTTTTGGGTTTTTTGCCATTTGCAAGTTCGAAAGAGTAAATCTTTCTTTAAAATTGATCTTACCGACTCCCGTGAATTACTACTTGCTGCGATAAACGTGGCAATTTTCATTTCTATTCCAGCAGTTTCTTCCTCTCTGCAAGTTTAGTTTTTTGTTTATCTTTAAGAGAACCTATTCGACGATATTTCTCGACCCATTTTCCAATCGTCCTGCAATTTGGCGACGCTTGAAAATTAAACTGTTGTTGAAACTACCACGAACTCCATTATTCAAACTCAATAATGAAGTTCGTTCTAGTAAAATGCTCTACTCAAGGAATCCTTTGTTCAATTGGCCACCGATCTATTTTCAAAAAAATCTTCAATTTCAAAAGGTTCGCTGAATATTAGACAGTTAACATTAAGGTAGATAAGTCATTACTTCTTTTTGTTTTATTAAGTAAAAACAGGACACTCTTAATTTGTCACCCTTTATATAAAAATGAATTAGAGAAATTACGTAGAATAATTTTTGAGTTAAATATTATGTCTTTGTGGAAAGTGGACTTACACCACATTCAAAGTAATTGTATTTGTAATTTCATGATCAAATTTTTTTGGGAAATTGTTTATAGATAAAAAATTCATAGCAGATTGCATTTATTGTTATCGTTACCAAATATTTTGTCAAAAATGGACTTACACCACTTTTATAAAAAAAAAAAACTCTCAAATGGTAATATAAGTACAGTACAATCGTGCTAATCCGGCTGGTTAATCCGGCACATTACGTAATCCGGCGGTCTAGGGGAAACACGTGTCTTTGCTTTCCGCTGGTAAAAAGGTATGGCCAATACACCCAGCTTTTTACTCTGAAAACTTGATTGACGATTCTGACCTAGCTAACTCCACTCTACAATTGTATTCGGAATTTTTCCATCAAAGATCTTTTCATCAAATGTGAAGTGAATTTTACGCTGACAAACGATGACATAGCGGGGCATCAAGGTACAAGCTAGGAAAATTTTCATTTCTTTTCTGACAAAGAAATCCTCAGCCTAATTTATACATAAAATATGTAAAATTGTTATTGTTTTGTTTGAATTCTGGTAATCCGGCTTTTTTGATAATCCGGCGGATTGTCCAGTCCCATATCTGTCGGATTATCACGATTGTACTGTATATAATGTGTATTTTAGGTGTCAGACAATCAATCGCAAAAAGATGTTGCGTTTCTGTGTATTCGGCGACTTCTTATTATTTATAATGAGGGTTCAAAAAAAGCCATTTTTCATGTCCTTGAGTAGTCCTACGAACGCATTTGTAATCTTGCAATTACTAAATAATGCAGTTTTGTCCATCTAATCCCGTGTCTTCTAAAATGTGTGCCATGAGAGCTTTAAAAAATGTATGTATAGAATTTGATTGTATTTACATGGCCGATAACGGGCACAAGAAGCAATATGAGAAAACAAAGTTTCAATTGCAATTAACTGCTTAACTAACAATGTTAGGTCTTTTTAAATATAGACCATTTTATAGAGGATATTTTTACGCACAATTTGTATATGAAACATTTTTCAATAAAACGCATTAATAAAAAATAACCAAAAGTTAGAAGTCTGGAAGATAGCTGGAAATCTCTCTGTATCATTTTCTATTAGTTCATCCCTTGGTAATCAAATGTTGGTATGGTCATCAGTATATTTGCAGGATACGAAGTACACCAAGTGCCCGTCAAGTGGCCTATTGTATGTTGCCCATATTTTTCTCTTATAGGTTCAGAAACCTAGATGTAATATAAATTTGCATTAATTAATTACACACTTGTCATCTGGTACAAATGCGGCCGAAACTCGCTGCCGGGATAGAACTCGGGACCTCCACATTTGTTAGTTAACGCTCTAAATCTAGACCTCGAGGTCGACGTTAAAGAGAAACGAAATTTAATCGATTTCGAAAGTGATCTTGTGCTTCATTTTCTGTGTTAGAATAGTTAGAATTTTAGAATTCGCGTTGGAACCGATATCCTCCACTAGCTACTACATTCATTCAATCTCTTGTATTTCCAGGTGGTAGATAAAGAGTTGGAAGTGGGCGAATAATACCATCAAAACGAAAATAGGCCTATACCGGACATTAATCCTTCCTATTCTTCTTTATGGATCAGAAACCTGGACACTGCTCAAACTGGACCGAAACAACAAGCTTGAAACGAATGCATGCTTGAGACGAATACTCCGTGCCTCTATCCGCGACCGACTCCGAAACGAGACGATTAAGAAAGCTTTGTTGAACAGACACAGTTACAAGAAAAAATACAAAAACGAAGACTAAAGCCCGCCATTCACGATCAGTTTAAACTGATCAGTTGAACTGACGTTTAGAACTGATCAGTTCAAAATGATTTCCCGACTCCGGCCTTCATTTCTCGATTGTCACGTGATGGCTGTATCAGGCTAGCAAATTTCTCACCGCATAACTTAAAAAAATGGATTCGGATTCCGAAGAGGATATTCTAAAACAACAAAAAAACTGAACGAAAAAATGGTTAAAAAGAAATATCAATTATCTCATATTAATTTGTTAAATGAGTTGTCACTGAAACCGAGTGACTGTCGTAACTATTTGAGAATGGACGAATCTACATATGCCAAATATTGACATACTACATATACAACATTTTTCTATAAATTCTTCATTTATGCTACGTCCTGACGCCATGGCAGTTAAACTACGACTGACTAAGCGCAAGCGCGGTCAGTTTGCCTTGATGCAAACGAACTGAAGCCAACGGATTTATGGTGCGCCCGGTAAATCCGTAGGTTGCCGTCAGTTCAAAATTTTACGTTAGGATTTCACTCTCACGGTCAGTTTTTGGATGTACGTCAGTTCAACTGATCAGTCGAACTGATCGTGAATGGGGGGCTTAAGTTGGGTTGGCCACGTCTGCCGGATGAACAAAGCGGCCCATACACTATACAACTTGTTGTACAACATGGTTCGGTTTTACGAAAAGTTGGACAGTGTATGTGTAGGTTGTACAACCAGAATTTGTTTGGAAAGTTTAGTTGGACAAAATCAAACTACTTTTGATTTTCTGTGGGTGTGGCGTAATGTTGACCAACATGTCTGGCAATGTATTAGACAGTTGTACAACTTCAACACCAACATCAGTTTCCATTTGATCTTGTCTTGTTCACATCGTTCTATTTAAATTGTGTTTCTAGTTTTTGAACGCATATTCTTTGAGGTTTTCAAAACTAATTATTACCATAAGTTATTAAAATAATTGCAATTATAACTGAGAATGAAAAGTGGAAAACTTTTATACATGTACAGTATAATCTTGGTAATCCGACACATATGGGACCAGACAACCGCCGGATTATAAAAAAAATTCCGGATTATCAGGATTCAAAGAAAACAATAACAATTTTACATATTTTATGTACAATTGCATTTCAGAAAGAATAGAAATATGTAAATGAAAAAATATGTAGAAATATGTATATAGATAAACGTGTACATACAAAAGAATATGTACAAACTTATGACAGATAGAAAGACAATTTATTGTAGAGTGCAGTTAGCTTGGTCAGAATCGTCAATCCAGTTTATTTTATTATTTTTATTTTAAGAAATATACGGGTTGCCCCATTACAAGTTTTTAGAGTAAAAAGCAGGGTGTGTTGGCCAGACCTTCTTCCAAGAACACTGGCTGGAGTTGTTTTTGACAACTCCAGAGCCAGAACCAGAGCGCCGGATTAACCAACCCCCGGATTATACTGTATACCGAAGCTTACCTGAAATTTGGCAAGTAAAAAGTGCAGTGTATACAGATAAAAACAAATGCTATAAAGCATGGCAAATGCTTTTAACTAATTTAAAGGAAATTGATGAAAATGCATCTTTAGATGATGTAAAAAAAAAGAATAACCAATATGAGGACTTATGTTATGGAAGAGAAGTGAAAAAGATGGAAAAAAGTGAAAATCTGCAGCAGGAATTGATGATGTATACGAGTCACCATTATGCTATTTAGATGAATTAAATGATTTTTTAAGTGACCAAGAAATATTATTGTAGCACAGCTAGCACAAGATCCGTGCAGATCCAATTTTACCTCAAAACAAATGTTGGAAGTTGGTATGACAGTGCAGGGCTTACAGTTACAACACGTTGGAAGACTTGGTTGTACAAGAAGTTGTATAGTATATGGACCGCTTAACATCCGGCTTCCAAGCAAACACTTTTGGCGGGAGCGACCACCAGACTGGAGAATACAAAGAAACGCGCCAAAGAAGACATGGTTGAAACAAGTGGAAGAAGATCTGAGAAACCAAAGACTGGATACCCATCAAGCCAAGGACAGTACCGTATTGGTTGTGAGGACGACCCTCTCCTCAATCGCCGGCTACGGATTAAAAAAAACCATACAGTACAGCATAACAATACAGACAGACAGACGGACGGACGGACAGACAGACGGCCAACAAAGTGATCCTATAAGGGTTCCGTTTTCGGTGTACTGATCACGTGGCAACTGATGCGTAAATGCGAATATCTCAAATTCAAAATGAACAAAGCTATTTACAGACTATCAAATACTACCGTCATTCCACTTTTTGTCGGTAATGTGTCTAGGAGACTTTAATGGCGAACAATTATATTATTAAGATTATTTGGCTGAACTGAATGACTGGATCTGCAAACTAGAAGTAAAACTGCACTTTTCATAGATAATTCGAATGTTTATTGGAGATAAGAGGATTTACTTATATAAATATCAGAAGTTTAGACTTCGAACAAGTTTTTATATAAAGATTAATAAGAAAACCAGACATTATAGTATATTCTGAAACTTGGTATGTACACTGTGTGTACAATGTTATATTGTATTGTATATATGTGTTGTATATATGCATTGTAAATATGTATTGTATATATTTTTATTGGGAATAAAATAAAATGTTAATCATTTATTTTCATTTGCACTAGTATATTCGATATCATGCGGATTTTTGTTTGGTGCAACAAATTCTCCTTGCCCTTGTGTTCTCCGTGTCGTGAGATAAAAATGTATGGCAGACACTAATCTCATCAAATCCATTCATATTTATGGAATGTCATCCGAACTAGTCCACACTCCCATTAACCCAAATACCGCCATAAGAAATTCCGCACAATTTTCCTTTTTATTCCGTCCTTGCGGCTCGCACACACATTTATTATTCGGGCACGGATTGCTCACGCGGGTGCCGTTTGAAAAGCTCAAAGAAACAGCCCTCTCGCCGGCCGAAACCGACCCTCCAGCCTCCGCAGCCGTCCTTCTCCGCCCCGGGGCTCACCCATCTCTCTTCTCTGTCCACCACCCTTGCAAAGTACACGTGCCGTCGCAGGGCAAAAAGAAGTGGCATACAGAGAAAAAAGACGTACTTCATTATGATTCTTTAATTTCAAAAGTGTGTGTGCATAATGAGCGGGTTTAATCTTGCTTGCTTTTCGGCGCAATCTATAAACAAACAGGAGTGGAGGAAGGATGAAAAAAGGATCATATTGACGAGATTTTTTTTCTATGAAATATCTTTGAAAAACAAAGGTTATATTATATTCGGTCCATTCGATATCGTTGTTTTTAGGGTTCCGTACCGAAAACGGAACCCTTATAGGATCACTTTGTTGTCCGTCTGTCTGTCTGTCTGTCTGTCTGTCTGTCCGTCTGTCCGTCCCTCCGTCCGTCCGTCCGTCCGTCTGTCTGTATGTCAAGACCATTTTTCTCAGGAACGCGTAGAGGTAACAAGTTGAAATTTTTATCAAATACTCGGGTCTGCGGTCTCGTTCAGCTGTGAAAAAATCAAACTTGTAAGTCAACGCGATCAAAAGATATGACCGTTTATGTCGCATATTTTGCGATTTCACAAGTGAATCAAAACCTATAGGGTACTTCCCGTTGACCTAGAATCATTAAATTTGGCAAGAAGCGGTGTCTTACAGCACATGTAAAGGGAAAAATCTGAAAACCGTAAATATGTAGTTTAATTACAAGAAAAATGCGAATTTACTATTAGAAACTTATGAAAATATACGGGCATATGGGTTGCATACAGTTAGGTCCTCCTAAAGATACCTTACTTACAAGTTTGTACGGAACCCTCGGTGCGCGAGTCACAATTCGCACTTGGCCGTTTTTTTTTTAATTTACTTTTGTCTATTAAGGTTTGCGAAACTAAATTTTGTTCATTTAGTTTTCTCTACTAGAAATGAAAAGCTCCCAATGTTCATAAAAAATATGATGATGTGATATTACATATTAAGGCTTACAACATGGACGAAAAAAGAATCAGCTAAAGACGTAAAAAGTTACTAAAAATTTCATAACCTTTAAATTAATTAAGTGACATTGATGTTGTCAACTTTGACGTTCAACATAACTAACATATATTGTTTTAATCCAGACATGTCAATCACGAATTTCAACGAAAAAAGAACACGAAAATATTCAAAAATTGCGAAAAAATTAATTAACACTGTAAGGATTTCAACGAAACTTTTACCGAATGTGGATGGCCACATGAAGTACTCGCTGGCCAAATTTGAACGATCCGCCTCCAATGGGGACGGCGTGATAAATTATTTTGTCTACAAATGGATTTTGCAAATATCTCGTCAACGCCTCAAAATACGAAATTATAACCGAGACGTCCGTATGTAGGACGTCGGTGTCTACAAAAAAGTATTCTTTGCAAATTTTGCAAAATCCCTCGGTTTTGTCCCAAAAGTAAAAAATATAAATTCCCAAAATTTATCCAAGTAAAATTTTTTTTTTATGGGTTTAAATAGAGAATGCTTTAAGATTTTTGCAAATAAATTTATTCTGCAGAAACCTTTCGCTTTGGAAAGATGAAAATGGCACAATACTTAGATGAAAATCTGCTCTATAAATTAGTGCTAAATGCATGTTCGGTAGACTTCGGAGAGTTAGACAAAAAAATATATTGGCAAGTTTTCAATATCTATTTCTTTATTAGCAAAAATCCTGTGTCAAAGCTATCGGCCACCAAGATACCAAAACGTCAATTTCAATAGAAACATGTATAATCTATATAGATTTGATAGAAATTTCGATATATCTGTAGCAGTTTTCAATTTATAGTTATTTGAATTTACTACTTTCTATTAAAGTCAGAGTTTGAGGGGCGGCAAGCGCCGCCAGATAAAATATTTTCCAAAAATAACTGAGCGATATCATAGACTGACTAATTATCTACAAACGTGTCAAATTTTATTGTTCCATGTTGTGTGAAACTTAAATATTTTTTTTAACAAATCCAGACATGTCAGTCACGAATTTCAACCAAAATATTTTTTTTCAAAATATTCAAAAATTGCGAAAAAACGTATTAACCCTTGAGGGATTTAAATTAAACTTTTACTGCATGTGTGGTATCCACCAGAAGTATCAGTGGAATCGCGTTTTCCAGATATTTCGCGGTAAAATTGACATCGAGCGGGAACAGGACGTCGCACCCTCCGGATTGTTTCACCGGCCGTTGCGGTTTTGCCGTTTGCCGAATTTGAGACCTGGACTTCTGCAAATAAGAGAATGGCGTCCACAAAAGTAAAGGAAGAAACGAAATTTGATTGTCGAAAAATTGGACAGAAATAGATTTGCAATACATATATTTTTTAAATTTTGGTTGCAGTTGTTTATGTCGCTGATTACGATTCTGTTATTGAAATGTTCAAAAACAAAATGGCGGTTGTAATATTTTTTCGAAAAACTCATTCAATTTTTACAAAAGTTCGAACCTCGGAGTTCATAATCTCGCTAATTACGAATGAGTTATCAAAATTTTATAAAACAAAATGGTGGACCAAATATGTTGGATAATTTTTCGAAATCTTGCGTATTTAATTAAAAGTCCTTCATTTAGTTCATCAGGTACTAAATATCAGGATTCCATAAAACAAAATAGAAGGTCCAATATGGCGGAGAATTTTTGAAAAACTTGCGCTTTAAGGGTCATTCTATGTACCAAATACGATTCGGCACGCAATTCGTTACAATTCAGAACTCATACATTATTACCTACGCAATAAACATGAAACTAGCCCGGGATGTATTGGGCGATTCATTATTTTTACAGTTTTATCAGTCAATACATTATTTAGAAAAAGGTTTTCACTCGCAGTTCGCAGTTCCTTTTTTGAATAACCATAAACTGTTATTCAATAATGTCTAAACATTCAAGATCACCCTTCAATAAGCAGAGCTGATATCACACACGAGAATTTCGCGGTGGTTAAGCGGAGAACGTGTTTCGAGCAATTCTGATAACAGATTCGTAATCAGCGACGCAAAACCCCATATACGCCATTTTGTAAAAAATTGGATGAGTATTTTGAAGAAATACCCGCCATATTAAATCCGCCACTTCGATTTTTAAAATTTTGATAACATATTCGTGATCAGCGACAAAAATAACCCCTGTAACCAGAATTGAAGACATATAGGACAAGGCATTATATTTACAAGGCGTTTTTGGCAATGCAGTCCACTGTGCGGCGGTCGTATATTTGTCCGCCTAATGCCAAAATAGCACGCGTCGTGCAAGGGACGCGGCCAGACGATGCAAGAAAAAAATCGAGCCGCGGACCAAATTGCTCCTGAAATTGCCAAAAAACGGATTTTAGTTTTTCGCACTTGGAGGACGCTGTGTAAGACTTGTGACAGACACTATCCGATGGCCCGTTCAGTACTACACCTGAAAATGATATTTTCCCGTTTCTCCGTGGAAGAGGAAAAGAGTTTTCGCGGAAAAAGTGAAGAAATTTTAAAACGCACCTAGAGCCACCTCTGCGGGGGGGGAGGGAGCGTAACGTTGTGGAACTTATAATAAAAAACCTAATTGTTTGCTAGATCTGAGGGAAAAAAATCCAGAGAAAAACAGACATTTTCTTTTTCAGACATTTTCTATAATTCTTCATAAAATCTTATTTTTTTTACCCGACAGCTCTTTATTCGCTTAGTATATCGTAATTAAGGTTTGACCAATTCAATTTTTTCCAATTTGTTTCTCTATCAAAGTTTGCGCAAACCTATCGGGTCTTGATTGTCTAGTTGTATCCATCCAGTTTCGTCTATCCAGTCTTGTTTACCTATCCTCGTCTCTCTGATCATATCTCCTAGTCCTATCTCTCTAGTATTGTCCGTCTAGTATTGTCTGTTTAGTATTTATTCCTATGCAGTTTTGCTGTACTGCTCCTTTAGGCCTACTCTTGTTCTACTGTACTCTATTTTGTTAGTGAAATTAAGTCCACAGAGGATGCTCCTGTATCAGATGACTCCTGTATCAAACGAAAAAGAAGCGGCAGTAGTCACAAAGGAAGTAGCAATATGTGGCTTCTAAGACATTGAAGAAGCTTTGGACATCATCTCGCACGTGTCTATCAAATCGGCTCTAGAACGAAGGAATATCGACAGCATTACCTCAACGTGGATGAGAGAAATGCTGAGAACTACGAACATCAGAATCTTCACAACTCGAGGGTGCCCACTGGGAATTATGCTATATAATGTGGAGCCTGGTAGTTGATGAGTTACTGACTAGGCATAATGATCTAGACAGGAAATGTCAAGAGGAAGCTAAGGGAAGTTTGTTTACTAAGAAGAAGATATTAAACTGCTTACAGCTCATATTGTTCGATCGGAGGGCAGTAGAATTCAAAACGAAGATATGATATCTGGGTGTAACACTAGATAGCAAACTCATATTGAACAGTCATGCGGAGGTAGTGGCAGGTAAAATCAAACGCGCTCTAATGGTGTGCAGAAATCTCGCAGGAAAAACGTAGGGTTGCAGCACCACAATGCCAAGATCGGGGCAGTTGCATGGGGAAGGAAAAACAAGCTAGTCTCTATGATGAAACAACTTGAGGAGATTCAAACACTAGCATGTGCATCACAGGTGCGATGGGGTCATGATCGACAATTACATTGCTGCTGGGTCTGACTCGGCTGCCCCTTGTCTTAGTGGAAACGGCCAGATCAGAGGATGCAGCAAGGAAGGAATAGGCAGAGGCAAAATAATCGGGTGCGGAGACCGGAAAAGCCTCGCTGCCTAGATCCCTGGCTGCCTAGCTGGAAGTATGCCGTCCACTTTGGTATGCAAATATGAAAAAACAACAACATAGCAATGTGTAGTAGTAAAGCCGAATGGAGCGACGAATCCTCAGCAAACCACATCAAACCTTCAGTGCCTTCAGGTGGTATACATATGTTTCCAAGACGAAGGAAGGTATTGGTGCAGGAGTATTTAGACCTCGTACCAAATACTTCGAATCCATGGGAATCTACCCACGTATCTTTCAAGCAGAGGTACGTCCAATCGAAAGATGTGCACAATTTACCCTCGAAAGGAGCTAACCCAAATATGAATTGCTATCCTGTCAGATACTCAAGCGGCCATCAAAGAGGATATTAGCTTATACACCATCAGATCCAAACTGGTATGGGACTGCATGGCAAAGCTAAATAAGCTTAGCAGAGATAATCAAGTAACACTATAAAGGGTACCGAAACAAACTAGCATGGAGGGATGTGAAGAAGCCAATAACCTAGCAAACAAGGATCTATTAATCCCTTTATATATGCGAATACTGTGAATAATGTGAACCCATGTGTTCATGTGTTCATATTGTGAGTATGATCACCATGATACCATCCAGAAGAGCTTAGATGAAGAAACAAGGAAACAATAGATAAAAACCTGAAAAGAGCTGCCAGGGTTAAAAGAATCCAAAGAATCGCTGGAATCATTTAACAGAGAAAAACAAAAGCTTTCCTAAAAGAAACAGGTACATGCTTAAAATTCTGACAAGATCCATGACGGGGAGTTAAAAAACACCACAAAACGCTAGCCCTTAAGTCCTTGAGCATTGCGTCATAAGAGAAAGATGTATCTTGGGGCCTACCGCATTAATGAGGAGGAATTGCAATCCTTGAGTCCCACCCAAATCCTGGAATTCCTAAAGGAATCAGGACTAGAGAAGGCGCTCTAAATAGGTAAATAGACCAACGATTAAATGAAGTGTGTGAAGTGCATTAGATATATAAAGGTCGCAATACAAAAATTATAGAATCTACAGTCTAGTGAAATTGAGACTAACTGCAAAATTGAATTTGCATTCTTCCCTTTGTATAATTTTTTGCTGGTTCTTTTTTTTATCTAAATCAAGTGTTTCGAACGTGTCGAAAATAAGTGCCCTTGTCGCGTCGAGCACTTAACATTTAAAAGCTTCCCCTTTGCAGCGCCGGGGGGAAAACAGCGCGGGGGGTGCAGCGATAATGCAACATTAAGTAAACATGCTACACGCATTCTTCCCCTCAATTACGGCGCGCATTTATTTGTGTCCTTTTCGCTCCGGCGAGCTTCCGACAATTTCAACCCCTTGTCTGGCGAGATCGATTTTTTCCGCGGAAAAGAAATACAAACTAAGTACCTTGCAAAACTTATTTATCCTGTTAAGTTTAAGCCCTATTTATCAATATTGATTTTCCCCTCAAAAAAATAACTTATCTAATTTCACCTTCTTAAGTAATTGAACAATTTCAACTCGTCCTTCCAGACTTTAAATCTCGTTAAAATATCGTCCAAAATCATTTTTGCTTCCGGTAATTGGCAATGTGCGCTCACTCTTGCATTCATTTTCGCTACCTATTTCATTGTGATATTTTCCTCTCAGGGGTGGAAAGTCGGTGTAGTATTAGCGAATCGATTTAGGCGACCGAGTGAATACCAAATCCCCCCAAATAATAACTTTAACATTCGCACATCGACGCCCCCAAAGTGTCGAAGAAATCTATTCGAGCTTGACACGACTGCAGCTACGACAAATCCCCTTACTATATGGACATAAAAAGATAAAATAGATAAACATACTAGGACACACTGGACATACTAGGTCAGACAGACAGGAATGGAGAGATGAGACTAGACAGACTAAACTAGAGAGACAAGGCAAGACAGGTTTGTGTGTCCGCAAGATTAGACAACCCAAACTAGACAGATAAAACTAAATACACAAGATTATACCTAATTAGTTAAACTAAATTAAAACAAGACTTACTATGGCTAATACAGACTTAAAGTAGTTACTTACGCAATTAGGTATTAAAGGCCAGGAAAGTGATGTACGTACATACCTGAAACAGAAGATAATGAAATTAGTAAAAATAAAAGTATAGTATGTTATATACATGTTTTATCTCGTCAAGAATTTTCTGTTTAGTCTTGAATGTCTAGTCTTGTTTATCTAGTCTTGTCTGTCTAGTTTTGAATGTTTAGCCTTGTCTGTCTAGTTTAGTATATCTAGTCTTATCTGTCTAGACTTGTTTGTCAAGTCCTGTCTGTCCAGACTTATCTGTCTAGTCATGTCTGTGTAGTCCTGTCTATCTAGTCTTGTCTGTCTAGTCTTGTTTGTCTAGTCTAGTTTTGTTTGTGTAGTCTAGTCTTGTATGTCTAGTCTTGTCTGTCCAGTTTTGTCTGTCTAGTCTTGTCTGTCTAGTCCGGTCTGTCTAGTTCTGTCTGTCTAGTTTAGTCTGTCTAGACTGGTCTGCCTGGCTAGTCTTGTATGCTCAGTCTGCCTACTCTAGTCTGGTCTGTCTGCCTAGTCTTGTCTGGTCTGTCTGGTCTGTTTGGTTTGTCTAGTCTGCCTGGTCTTTCTGGTCCGTCTGGTCTGTCTAGTCCGTCTGGTTCGTCTGGTCCGTCTGGTACGTCTGGTCCGTCTGATCCGCCTGGTCCGTCTGGTCCGTCTGGTAGGTCTGGTCCGTTTGGTCCGTCTGGTCCGTCTGGTCCGTCTGGTCTGTCTAGTCTATCTGCATAGTCTTGTCGGTCCAGTCTTGTCTGTCCAGTCTTGTCTGTCCAGTCTTGTCTGTCCATTCTTGTCTGTCCAGTCTTGTCTGTCCAGTCTTGTCTGTTCAGTCTTGTCTGTCCAGTCTTGTATGTCTAGTCTTGTTTGTCTAGTCTTATCTGTCTAGTCTTGTTTGTCTAGTCTTTTCTGTCTAGTCTTGTCTGTGTAGTCTTGTCTGTCTAATCTTGTGTGTCTAGTCTTTTCTGTCTAGTCTTGTCTGTCTAGTCTTGTCTGTCTAATCTTGTTTGTCTAGTCTTGTCTGTCTAGTCTTGTCTGTCTTGTCTGTCTTGTCTATCTTGTCTTATCTGTATGCCTAGGGCCCCTAGGTTAGGTCGATTGTCTTGAACGAAATTTAATAAAAAGCAAAAGAAAATGGAGTAACAATTTGATAGGATCGACAATTAATTTTCGGATTGGCATTTAAGGGCGACAATATTGATTCGTGAAACGATATAATTGATTCGGACACGCAAATAGTGCACACCCGGGCTAGATAGCCCTGCGAAATGTTAGTAAACTATTAACGACCCCCGCAATAATGATCCCTCGCGAAATGCGGTCGGCGGGAGGGAGAGGGAGAGTGGAATCAGCTGGGTAAGCGCGTCTCGCTCCCCCGGGGTTTCTCTGTCTGCGCTGTGGATATTAGAGCATGGTGAATTGAACAGTGTTTTGATGCATTCCGTTTATTGCACACCACGTCAAATTCATTTAGTCGAGTTTGCAAACGACAAGCTCACACATGTAGACATCGAGTCTATTCAAATCGGAATAACGAGTTTCATGTGCTAGAATATCTTTTGTACGTTGACTAACTGTCTAGTTAGATTTGCTGCCGAGATCCAGAAGGGCTCTCGCACATCGAGTTGCAAATAAGGGTGGGATACGTCTCACACAACTTTCTCTTCATTCACTCACAATAGATTTCTTATTGGTAAAAATTACACTGACAACAACTTTGTTCGCAGAAATTCCGCTTTCTTAAATCCCTACATTGGGAATATTCACCGTGTATTGAATTGAAACTACAGTATAATCTCGGTAATTCGGCAGTTGGTTAATCGGACGACACGTTCAGTAATCCAGCGGTCTGGTAATCTCGCGCTCTTCCCACCCACAACTCTTTATGATAATCCGGCGGTTGTCTGGTCCCATATATGTCGGATTATCGAGGTTATACTGTAATTTCAATGTCGTCTTTCTGATTAACAATAAAAATCCACAAAATATTTAAAAATTTTCGTTCCAATAATTAAAAGTTCAGAAGATAATGGAATTCTAATCAAATAGACTAGATTCTGAACCTCATGTGTCAGATATGGGCATCTATGCAATTATTACTATAATTGAGGTAAAACTCCAGATAAAATATTTTATCTACGACCACAATTGTAAATGCACATTTTTGTACAGTTCGTGGACTATGTAAATACATCATAACACACACGTATGTAACAGTCCGCGATTAATGATAAGTAATGATTGATAACACCCACGTGCGTTTTGTTTACGATTCGTTGATTGGTTGAGAGTAAGACTACCTTTACAGAACTTTGGACAATTTTTCAAAGACTGTCCTAAAATCAATCCTAAGTTGGCCGTTCAGAACTAAATTTGGCAGACTATCATCAGATAGAATTCCTCGCGTAAAAGGAATTAGATCTATAAAAGAGAATAAAATGAAAAATGATGATCCAGTTATACAAATAGAAGTGACTGTGAATTAGAAAACGCAATAGACTTTGCAATTAGAGCTTTCTTCATATTTGCCATCAACGTTTGATATGCCAATCGGCCAGCAGTAATTAAATGGTAGAAAGTCATTTTTTCAGTTGATCCGGATATCGATTTCCTGCTATTGATTTTTCCTTTGAGCTTCTTGTGACGCAGTTCTTTAGCATTTCAAAAAATCCTGTGGTATTCTCTTTGTTAAATGATTAGAATACTTGTGTGTCACCAAAGATATTTAGATTAGCTTGAAATTCTGCAAGCACTACAGGTTTTTTTTTTAATTGCACTTTGTATTGTTTCACATATTTGCTAAAAGTCAGTTACTTTATATTGCGTACGCTCTTTAATTCACAAATTGACTAATAACATAAATAAGATATAATTATTAGTAAGGTGTGACTCCTGCATTTTACTGCTAAGGGATGCCACGAGGTCAACAAAATTATCAAGTTATGGCTTTTTTCTGTTTGACCTCGTGGCATCTCTTAGCAGTAAAATGCAGGAGCCACACCGTACTAATAATTATAACTTATTTATGTTATTAGTCAATTAGTGAATTAAAGAGCATATTTTCCTTAATTATTTTCTTATAATATGAAATTCTTAACATAGTAATTTTTTTCCTATATATATTTTTTTGTCAAATTTATTTTTTAATTTACATCGTCGTGAAGTTGTTTCCTGTTTCTGAAGAAGTATATTTTTTCGGCAGGATTACCATTATCTTAATCTCTAAAACTCTAAGAGCTTCCTCCGGAGTTTCCCTCAGAACGTCCCTAGAAAGAGTTTAGTAGGAGCTAGCGTATGACGAGGCGCATGATGCGGGTGTAGGGCATATGCGGGTGTAGTGCATATATGTAGTACTGTATATATGGTACTATGGTATATATGGTAAATATGGTACTATAGTATATATGTATACAGTACTATATAAATGATGTAGTGGGAACAAAATATCGCCGTAATGCGAATATAATGTGATCGTAATTCAGCGAATGCAAGAGTAATTCCAAGAGTACTTTGTGTAACGTGGTGTAATACTTACGTACTGCCAAGAAACACAAAGTAATGTGCGGTAATGCATCTAAATATTAACATGTATTGCAAGAGTGGATGACCCCTCGATTATATTTTTATGTAAACAGTACAATTTATACAAGTACTTACTTATGAAAACTGTGTTTTTTAAATGGATTTGATACAGATTTACATATTATATATATATATATATATATATATATATATATATATATATATATATATATACACTTTCTTGGCTTTTTGAAAAATATTTCTTATTATTTTCAAACACAAAACAATAAATAAACAATAATAATTTGTAAATAACAAAACGTGAGCAAGTCAAAATCATTAACCATCCACGCATTATACACGTTACATGGAGCATATAACTAATATTGCAAAATTGTGCAAAATTGTTAAAATCTGTTAATGCCCAATCGCGGATAAAAAGAGAAAGAAGGACCCGTTGTAAAACGGTCTTTTTGTATCGAGTTAACGTATATCTCGCCTACTTTATCTCGTCCACTTCCTAGGTCTATTCTTATATGTCTATGGTTTTGCTAGATTTGATTTGGGTATGAAGCAGTTGGCTGATCATTGCTAAAGTAACTAAAAAGTTGGTCGTTCTGTGTAATGTTGATATGCAGTGAATGTGTGGATATGCATGTGGAAATGCATTGAAGGATTTAGATTATTTTTGCAAAATAATGTAAAAAACTTTGTAAAATATAAAACAAAAACGAAATAAACAAAACGCTGCACAAAATTTAATTATAAAATTTATATTTTAATTTTGTGAGACTTATCCCAATGTTGGTTAAAGGACCTGTATCCCTTCAAACACTTTATGGGCCTATTGTATTCCCCCACATTTTTCCATGAAAGCGAATAGATCCAGACCTTGTATTAAGTCCTGAAGTCTACGTGACTTGTGGTACGGCGGGAGTCCCTTAGCAGTGTTGTTAGTTCTCCTGCAAACAATTTCTTCGCAGTGGAAGATTATATGAGAGGCGGTGTCGTCTTCTTCGTTGCAGAGTCTGCTTAGTGGTTCATCTGTCCAGATGCCAATCTTCTGCAGGTACCCTCTTAGTGCGCGTTGACCCGTTAAAAGACCTTCCACAGTTACAATCTGCTTCCTAGACCGTGTGCAAGATTTCAGCTGTAAAGGCTCGCGTACACCTAATCCGTCATCGGCCAAAGTTTTCTCGGGCGACGACGGCTGAACTCGGACGATTGAATCAAACACTTGCAAAAGAAAGAAAGCGCGTAAACAAACACGGCCGTCGTCGTCCGATGACGCGCGAAAACGGCCAATCAACACACGAGTCCGAACTTGATGGGATTTCTTGCCAGTCTGCCGGCGTCTACAGTGCAAATTGAGTGTATTTATAGTTAAATTTTGTTGTTATCTACCTAAACTACTATAGATATTACGACTATGGATACTAAAATAAGATACGCGTTTTCACTCTGTTAAGCAACTCTGAACACAGTCAACTACAGAATAGTTAGTGCAGCCCACAACGTCCACTGTCGGCACAAGTGGTAACACTGTTGCAGTGTAAGCACATACGGGTCCGAGTTACTCGTCCGAGTAGCTCTGTCCGACATCGGTCCAAAATCCAAAATTTGTCCAAAATCGGTTTTGGTGCACGCTTAGTATTACTGCTGCTGGCCACTTGTGTGGGCCCATTAATTACTTTAAGGACCATGGTTTTGTGGACGTAGGACCCCTCCCTTGCAAACGGGAGCGCTGCAGAAACGCCCTTTTTTGCAAGTTCGTCCGCCTTTTCGTTTTCCTCCAGACCTATGCGACTTAGCACCCTCGCAAGTGTAACGCTGTTGTGTTGTGCCAGTCATTTTAAGTTCTGAAGGCACTCCCAAACTGTCCTAGATTTAATTCTATAACATGTTAGGGCGTTTATCGTTTAGAATATGTAAAACCATACTTCGTTATAGATAATCCTACAAACTTAATACAGTCGGAACACAGCCTGAATATATAAATATATTCAATCTTTTTAGATAGATAGAGCTCCGGAATGGTTGAATATATTTATATATTCAGGCTGTGTTCGGACTGTATTAAATAAATGTTTCTACTTTTGTAGTCTAAATTGTAGTTTTTATATCTAAATTGTAGTTTGTTCATTCTTAAATTTTTTCCGGAGACATGTTTCGATTGTGAGAACTTCAGCTTGAAAAACCGTGTCGTGTCTCTCCAGTGGCACAGTTAGGCTGCACCTAGGAGACAGACCACAGACTCCAGCGCCACTTCCACTCTCTTTCTTGGAGCCGTTTGCGTACCAGAATGGATCTTCTTATAGTAATTTCCTTCTGTCCACTGTAGTTGTGTTTTGAAGGGTATATCGAATGAAAACCTTTGAGGCATCGAGTCTCCTTCCTTGTTAAGGATTGGCTCTTTTATTACATTCGTTATTGTGGTTTAGCCGATCTTATTATTGTTGCATTTGCATCTAAAACCTCCCATCCTTGCCTCAGCTGTGATGAAAATATCCAGGGATGGGAGGCTTAACAATGCTTTCAGAGCAGCCGAAGGTGCGGTTCTCATCGATCTCGTGATATGTTAGCAAGCTAGTCTCTGTGCGCTAGAGAGTTTCTTTATAGCCTGCTTCTGTTTCAGTTTGGTCCACCACACCAAATTGTGGACCCATTTGTCAAGATAGGTCTTACAACCTTTTACAAGCCTTTTACAACCAATATACTGTGTTTTTATTTTGCATTTGTTGTTTACCCATGTGAGATGTTTGTTCCAGGTCAGTTTAGCATTTAGGACTGTGCCTAGACATTTGACCTTGTCACTTGCGTTTATTAGCTCGTTGTAGAAACTTGGGAGCTTTAGGCACCTCAATTTCCTCATTTTCGTAAAAGGCACTATATTTGATTTGTATCAATTGTTATATCATCTTTCTACCTCATTCAGAGCTTTCTGCATAAGCTCTGAAATAATGCAAGAAAACTTCCGCTTAGCCATGGGTATATAATCCCTTTTTGTTTAACGACACAAGCAGGCTGTCAGCAACTAGAACCCAGAGGAGTGGGGATAAAACCCCACCCTGTGGGCATTCTTTGATTACAGAGACCTGCATTGTGTTCTCCTGCACGCGATTTCTTCGCAGTGGAAGATTATATGAGAGACAGTGTCGTCTTCTTCATTGCAGAGTCAGCTTAGTGGTTCATCTGTCCAGATGCCAATCTTCTGCAGGTGCCCTCTTAGTGCGCAGTGTCCCGCTAAGAGACCTGCCACAGTTTCAATCAGCTTCCTAGAACGCATTTAAAGTCATTTAGCAACTGTAGTTTATAAAGTTCTTTGTCATATCTCTCATATCATATCATCGGACCCGAACGACTCGGCACTTCCAAATCGGCACCGAACAACCGGATAAGTCGGCACCGGACAAGTCGTTGCTTGTTTTCTAGTGTGTTTTCTATCCTCACCACCAGTTGGTGGAGGGCTGAATCACTCGATTTACCTGGTTGACAGGCATGGTTGATTTATATGTATGGGTATCTTTATCACAGGGGACCCCCTCAGATGCTTCTAAAATAATTTCTCTAACGTTTTCAATATGAAAGATGTTAGGACTATACGATTTGGCCTGGGTGTAATCTAGACGCCCAGGTTTTTTTATAAATTGTGAATAAGGAATTGTGAACAAGGAATAGATGTCACCGTTGAAAGCGGAATCAACAACGCAATCAAGAATTTTTATCAACATCTATATAGCTCAATAATACCAGAGTTTGCTATCACACTTATGCAAACTCCTAACAAAGATTGTCAAGATTCGGTTATCCCAAAAACTTACTTCTACCAGCCAGTATAACAAGCAGGTTTCCGCAAAGGGTTTTGACAGCAGACCACCTACAAACTATACGTAATCTAATCGAGAAATTCATTGAATACAACATACCTCGACTACTACAAAGCATTTGACTCGATAGAAAATGGGCATTCCTGACAGCTGTGGATGATGCAAGGATAGATACAAGGTAACCTCATAAATATATATATATATATATATATATATATATATATATATATATATATATATATATATATATATATACATATATATATAACATGGAAGAGATACTAGAAATAAAAATTTAAGTTACTGTATTACAATTCATCAGCTGACTATGACAGAAAAAGCGCCACCATATATAAACATTAAACTGTACAATACCCTACTACCCCGGGAAATAAGGGAATTGAATAACAAAAACCAAATTAGAAGTAAGCTACAAAACATCCTACTAAAGATAGAGCCGTATGAACTACAAAAATATTATACAAAAATTAAACAATTCTCATAACTTTCAACAATATTAACATATTAACAATATATATATATATATATATATATATATATATATATATATATATATCAAAATTCAACATTCTGGTAACAATTGACGAGGTTTTAATAACAGATAGAATCCCAATCAACAGATGCCTTCGTCAAGGAGATACGATCTCTCGAAAATGTACTTAAAAAGCTGCCTTGGGAAAGCAAAATTATAAACATGAAGTATATTTGGAATTAAATTATTTATAAAACAAGAATCATTACTTTTGTCTATGCCGATAGTTAAGAAATTGACGTTACGGACGTTGGCGATTAACATGGCTATTTCAACTTTGTTCGCTGTACTATATTTCTACTGAAGTCCATACCATTCACGCAACATTGCAACAATTATGCAACCATGAATGTCTACGTCTATCCGGTCCCGGTTTTTTAACAGTGAATGAGGTGTGGTGGTGGCTCAGATAGCTAAGCACTTGGCCTTTGAGTCAGACAGCTGGGGTTCAAATCCCCACAGAACCAAAGCAGCAAAAATTAAAAAAACTAATGGCTGCAACTCGTCACACTAAATTCCCCATTCCGGCTTAGGCAACCGTGGGGTCTGGAAAACTGCCTAACACCTTCTCTGGAAATTTGTCGTTTGGATTCGACGTTAAACTGTAGGTTTTTTTCAGAGGTTGGATATGTGGCAGAAAAGAGGCCGGTGCCCAGCAGTGAGACATAAAGGCTGATGATGATGAACAGTGAATGAGATTTCTCTCTGTTTGCCGACTCTGCGGAGAACCTCCTCGTTGGTGATGTAATCGGTCCACGATATTCGTAAAATGCGACGGTATACCCACATTTCGAAGGTTTTCCTTCAGTTTTTACATCATTCGGTCTGTGGTTATCCATGCTTCTATCCCATATAAAAGAATTGAAAATATGTAGCACGTAGATGATTTTTGTCTTCAAAGATATATCTTTGCTAGTAAATAATGACTTCATGTTGTTAAACGCTATTCTCGCTTTTTCAATTATTGATCTAATTTCTATAGACTGGTCCCATTGAGAGTTTACTAATGATCCAAGATAGCAATGTTTCTCGACTTGCTCTACTGGTTCGGTGTTAAGTATCAGCTGCTCTGCTTGTTGTTATGTTTGTTGTCGTTTACTGATAACCATCCATTTGGATTTTGAAACAATTATATATCATATATATATTAATTTATATAATTAATTAATTTATATAATTAATAAATTTATATAGTTCATTAATTTACATATTAATTTAAATAATTATAACATTTATAATTATCTAGCTAAGTTTATTTCCGTTTTTGTGTACCGAGTTGATAACGGCTGTTTTGAGTGGTGCAGGATAGGATTCACTATGGAATGAGTAATTTACTAGCTCTGTAATTGGCCGTGCCAGATCATTGCTAAATTCCTTAATGATGTTGCATGTAATGCATGTAATGTTGTATTAAGTTTTTGCAATAGTTCTGCCATTTCTAGTACCGTGTAATCTTCCAAGCACATTAATTACTCAATCCACGGAATATGATGATCAGTAATGTTGATGTTAGAAACATTTGATGAAAAAACCTTCAGCAATTTCATCGTGGTTTTTTAGATGGATGTTATTGAGTTGGATGGTAATGTCTTCCCTAGCTTTGGTTTTGTTGCTCCGTTGATTAATCGTCTGACATACGACTTTTTGCTTATTAACTCCTGTGCTAAGTTTGTTTCGTTTGTATTAGTTGAGAATGATGTTTTTTCTTTTCTAGCTGATACCTTTTTTAAGCGATGGGAAATTTTCCTGCAGTATACAGGCCTTTTAGTTTCCTACTTGAGCTCTTCACCTCTTATGAGATCCAGAAATGGCGTTGCTCTTTTACCTTTATTAGAGGAAAAGATGAGAAGTAGTGGTGTTGTATTGCCGCAAATATCTATTTTCATGCAAATTCTCCTATGTTTCCTTCGGTAGAGCATTTCGATTTTTTTCTTTTTTCGAGGTAGCGAGGTAACGGTAGTTTCTTTTCAGTCTGTTAACTGATTTACGATTGTTTATGTTGTTGTTACTTGGAACTAATAGTTTGCGGTGCCATAAAGTTGTTATCTGTACGTTGGCCCTTTGTGAATCATTTGTGGACTGCATAAAAATATCTAGTTCACTTAAATATAGTGCATTATAAGCTATATGAGAGCATGAGATCTTTCAGATTTGTGGAAACTATGTCGAAGTTGATATTAAAATTATGGATTGATTGCCTGCGTAGTCTTATCTCTTTAGTCTGTCTTGTCGTCCTCCTCGGTGGTGTAGTTGACAACATACCCGCCTTTCAATGCGGGAGACCCGGGTTCGAATTCTGGTTGGGGAGACAACTACTAGGACGGTTTTCACTAACCGTCCGGGCTGCCCACCCTGAATGAATGAGAAATATACGATAACGGGGTGGCGCATACTAAAAGCCAAGGTGGAATCGGGGGTTTAGTGATAGCTTCCCCCGAACCACTTTTAGTCTTGTTGTTGCATAAATATATGCACATAAATATATGCCTTATATATGCATAAATCTATGAGTTCCAGCTTACTTTATAAACTAAATTTGTCTCAATTTTTAAGACAATTAGCACTAATTATTGCAATTTAAAAAATGATGTTTTCCATTAAGGTTTATTTATATTTTTAAAAGCGTAGGATATACGTAGTTCCAGTTGTTGAATTTATAGTCGGAAAGAAGATGTTAGTAAACTCGGCGGCAGTTAAATTTTTAATGTTGTCTTAATATGTTATCTTAGCAATATGTACGTCTATATACGTAAGAGCTTTTCCCGGAAAATATGTCTTTACTTACAAAAGATATTAAGTATTTAATAAGTCTTTGTGTGTGCGGCGGATTCGCTCGGCTTTTCATGTGAATATACACGGCGACATTATATGTGCATTAAAGATTAACTCTTTCGAGCGGATAATGCATAATACGGTTTTCCCTTTGGGTTTTCGGTCGCTGCATCCGCACCGAAACCGGGTCCCCCGGGAGGTTTTGATTTATTCCTTTGATACAACTCGCGACGTCTTCGAAAACATCTTTTACGACCGCCACAAACTCTCCTCTCTTCAATTTTTTTCCTCCGTGCGCAACAAAACAATCATCTCACTGCGTTTTACAACTCTCACAGATCTCTTAAATCGACCCACATTTTATTTATTTTCTTTGCTTTGCTTTACAGCTCCATTAAACCGAGTCTTAGTTTACATTCTGCCTCATTCCAAACGCGTAAAGTAATTTCCTTAAATTCATGGCTACTTTCAGTTTATTAGAAATCTTCAATTTGTTGTTATTACCATGTTTTACTCAAAGTTTTCTTGCGAATTATTTTTAAAGTAATTGTCGCACTGTGATTTATATATAAAAATATTTTTTGATCTTCTGAAGAACACCTAGGTTATCGAAAGCGTGTCTTTCTGAAGAATGGGTTCTTATGAAGAGCAAAACTTTTTTTTTGCAGAATTTGAGAAAGTTATGCTTTTATTTTGAGAAATTGCATGTCGTATTATAATTGGAGTAATGTTATTTTTTGTTTGTGAAAATGGAACTCGTTTTATAATCGGGCTATATTGGGGCGAATAGTGTAAATACTCTCATTTGAATGAACGCATCCGGCGAATTGATGTGTTTCGCGTGAGCTACCATAGACAGGCGGAAATGCATACAGATATATACTGAGTGACTATAAATGATTGTAGAAAAATAATACATTGGCACCAATAAGCAGATTGATAGTAGTATTTTGTGTGTTTACTTGGATACCTCGTGCACCTCGACTAGAACGGAAAGATGGCGCAAGCTCATAACTGGATATGAAACAAAGTAGTAGACGTACATGGAAGTTAATAAAGAATCTCAACAACGACCCATCCACTCAAGCACCCGATTTGTCTGGAGTTACACCAGATCAAATAGCCCATCGCCTCTTACTCAATGGTAAATCGTCAATTAAAGTGGGAAAAATCAAACTCCAACGTGACAGTAACAACGAAAACGATGTCCTTAGCGACCTTCTCAGCACCGATTAAATAAAACGAGCAATCCATCAATTGAAAGAAAAAAAAAGCAGATGGCCTGGACGAAATTATATCAGAGGAAATTAAGCATTTTGGGCCCCTAACTATAGACTGGCGCACTCAATTGATAAATAACTCCAAAGTGCAAATTCTAAAAATTTGGAGGAAGGCGAGAGTGAAACTTTCACTTCTGAAACCAGGAAAAGAGCCAAGAGATCCTGGGAATGTTAGACCCGTCTCTTTGCTGTGTCACCTTTTCAAGGTTCTTAAAAAAACGCTTTTTGACCAAATCTCTAACAATATCGCGGAGGAGACCTTACAAGAACAGGCAGGTTTCAGACTAGGCAAATCGTGTTGCGGGCAAACCTTCAATCTCGGAGGTTTGAGCGGAAGCAGATAACGGGAGTCGCTTTCATAAATCTATCTACTGCCTATGATACCGTAAACCATCAGAGGCTGATATCAAAGTTCCATAACATCACCAAGGACTTTCGCCTGACTAATTTGGTAGAATGCTTACTACAGAATCGGTTCTTTATGACACTACAGTCCAGGAATAATCGGTGGAGGGCTCAGAAAAACGGCCTATACCAGGGCAGCGTTCTAGCGCCAATCCTCTATAATATCTACACAAATGATCAACCAACAAATGGAGAGACAAAGCGTTTCATATATGCCAATGATACGGCTATAGCAGCTCAAGGCAGAACTTCAACCGCATCGAGGATCTAGCAACCTACTATAAAAACAATCACCTCAAAGCTAATCGCAATAAGCATAGATGTGTTCTTTCCGTCTTAGAAACAAGGAAGCACACATGAAGCTAAGGGTGGCCTAGCAGGTTCAAGAGTTGAAGCCTAACAACACACCGAAATACCTAGGCATACACCTAGACCGAACTCTGAGTTTTCGAAAAAACTGTCAAGAGATCAAAGGAAATCAATCAATCAGGAAATCAATATCATTCGAAAACTAACAAACTAAAAAAAAAATGGGGAGCAAAACCTCATACACTCCGGACTTCGGCTCTTGTAGATTGTAGATATGGTGGTGACGACTTGTACTGCGACCTTTATAGATCTATTGTACCCCACCTTCCTCCTCTAAGTGTTGGTGTACTTACCCATTTAGAGCGCCTCCTCTAATCCTGATTCCTTTAGGAATTTCAGGATCTGGGTGGGATTCAAGGCCTGCAGCTTCTCTGGGTTCAAGCAGTGAGCCCCAAGGTACACCTGTCTCTTGCGGAGTAAAGCTCCGCAGTCTTTGAACAGATGTATGGGGGTTTCCTCTACTGAGCCACAGAATCTGCATCCGTCATCCTCCTCTAGGCCTAGGGCCTTGAGATGTTTCCTAAGTCTGCAGTGTCCCGTCAGGGCTCCTGTCAGAGTTCTGAGCTTGTTCCTGCTTAGTTTCAGGCAAACTTTTGTTCTCTTCTTCTTAGAAGATCCCAGCATCACTTTGGATTGCTTTAGCCCTGGAAGTTCTCTCCAGGTTTTCATCCATTATCCTCTTGTTTCTTCATCCAAACTTTTGTGGATGGTATTCACACTCATACGGCAAAAGGGTTGCGGACCTATAAAGGGGCTACTGGATCCCTTGTTTGCCAGGTGATCGGCTTCTTCGTTTCCGTCTATACCAGTGTGTCCTGGTACCCAGTATAGCGTTACTTTATTATCCATGCCAAGCTTGCTCAGCTTCCCCACACAGTCCCATACCAGTTTCGATCTGATGGTGTATGAGCTAATGGCCTTGATGGCTGCTTGGCTGTCTGACAGGATAGCAATTCGTTTTTTGCGGTAATTCCTGTCGAGGTTAAACTGTGCACATCTTTCGATTGCGTGTACCTCTGCTTGGAAGGTACTTGGGGATGTTCCCATGGATTCGAAGTATCTGGTACGAGGTCCAAACACTCCTGCACCAGTGCCTTCCTTTGTCTTCGAACTATCTGTATACCACTTGATGGCATTTTGCTCTATGTGGTATGCTGAGGGTTCGTCGCTCCAATCGGCTTTACTACTACACATTGCTGTGTAGTTTTTCTCGAAGTGGTATTTGCATACCATTTCGTCTTTTGGTACTTCCAGCCAGGGGATCTTGGCAGCGAGGCTGTTTCGGTCTCTGCTCCCGATTATTTTACCTCTGCCCATTCCTTCCTTGCTGAACCTTACGATCGCCGATCTGGCGGCGCTTTCCACCACAAGGTGCAGCGGAGTCAGATCCATCAGCAGCTATAATGCTGCTGTCGGACACGACCCCATCGCCCCTGTGATGCAGACACACGCCAGTCTTTGAATCTTCTCAAGCTGTTTCCTCATAGAGGCCGATTGATTATACTTCCCCACGCAGCTGCCCCATAAGTGATTGCAGGTCTCATGGTGTCATGGTGTACATGGTGTATCATGGTGTACATCCATCGCAGGATAGTGGGGTTACAACCCCACGTTTTTCCTGCCAGATTTCCGCACACCATTAGGGCGCGTTTGGCTTTACCTACCGCTGCATCAGCGTGTCTAGTCCACAGGAGTTTGCTATCTAGTGTGATACCCAGATACCTTATCTCCTGTTGGTATTCTACTGCCTTCCCATCTATGGGAGTATGGGATGTAGGCAGTTTAGTTTTCTCCTTCTAGTAAATGGTATCACCGTGGTTTTGCTCGGGTTGAGTCTCAGTCCCATGGTTTGAGTTTTGGTTTGACATAGTTTTAGTTTGAGTCTCATGGTTTGACACCATCTACTAGTTACTTTGAGGCTTCTCTGAACAATTTCACAGAGCGTTCCCTCAAATTTTCCTATGGCCATTATTACTATGTCATCGGCGTAATCTTCACATTTGATGTATAGGTTGTTTAGCCTAACCAGTAGTTAATCAACTGCCAGGCTCCACATTAGCGGTGATAGTACACCTTCCTGTGGGCACCCTCAAGTTGTGGAAATCTTAAAACTTTGGCTCTTGCATTATGCTTTTCTACAGCGGAATATGCTGCGCCGGTATGGTTAAATTCCGGTCATACCAAGCACGTTTACGTGGCACTGAACGAGACGGTGCGCATGGTGTCTGGCTGCCTGAAACCGACCCCGGTAGAGGAAATCTACTAAATAGTTGGTATTGCCCCACTTACAATCAGGAGGTGTGTTGGGCGCGGGGGCTGAGCGAAAAAAACAAGAAACAGACCAGAGGCATCCCTTATTTGGGCACCAAATGCAACCGCACAGAGTTAAGTCTCGGAAGAGCTTTTTGAGGTCGAGAACATTCCTGGAGATTACGCCTGAAGCGCACCGAACAAACCTATGGCAAGAGGCTGCCATCCGTACACGGATCGAGGCAAATGAAGAGCTGGCCCCTGGACACCATCTACCTTTCCTCACATGGAGGACGCTGAACAGGCGAAGAACGGGAGTCGCACGATGTAACAACAACATAAACAAATGGGGCTACAAAGAGGATGACAATTGTGAATGCGGCGTAACTCAAGACCACCATCATCCGCCTATGTATGTGCCCATACATGAGTGAGACTTGCACATAGGAGGATCTGATAGTCGCAAATGAAAAAGCCACATATGTGGCTGATTTTTGGAAACTGAAAATTTGATTTGTTATGGTGATCCGGACACGGAAAGTAAGTACCTCGTTCATGACTGGCGAAGTTAGGTTTTAATTTGATATTTGTGGAGAAAGATCGGAACTTAGTTACGGTGGCTGATTTAAATGGTGGCTATACAAGAAATCTTCGGTATCTTTCCGCATTAATTATTTCGTGAGAGAATATCGGACCAATAATTCGCGTGACATTACAACTCATAGATACACCGATTTTAAGGGGGTGCAGTTGAACTTGAATTTCGTTATGTGGATTGTGAGTGGACCTTGTTTCATAATTTTGTGAGTTTATGAATCCACCCAAATGGAACCATGCTTCATCAGATTAGAGTGATGACCACTTGGTCAATATTGTCAAGGAAATTGTTGTTATATCTACCAGTGATAAAAATGTATTCGTTGCAGATAGTCAGGAGGGCGAAGTTTTTGGACTATTGTAAATTTTATAACAAGGCCTAAAAAGAGGAAAAATATAGGGAATGTTATGAGCACAGGTCATTTGTCAATGGAAACCTATTTGTTGGGATAGACGACGCATCGAAATGTGATGACTTTGCTCGACAATTTCTTTAATATTTTGCTCGATCAGGTGTAGCAACAGGGGGATGACCAATCGATTTTCCTTTACTTACATTAACAGTGTTCATAAATCTTTTAACTATTCGCCCACAGTGTGGTGCAAAATTCCTGTTTTTTCTGCGGGATAGGTTTCAACAAATTATTCGTAAGGTGAACGTTTGCATTTTCTTTTTAATTTTATTAATACCATGTTAATCCACGCTAAAAAGCATTTAAGAAACATTAATTATTTGTTAAAAATAACATTATTAAAGTGTCGTCCATCTCGATCGATCCATTCTTGTAGGCGATGTATAAAATTGGTCACTACATCACCGAGCATCTGATGAGGGATTCTTTCGATTTCCCGACGGATTCTCGCGTTCACTTCTTCAACAGTACGAGTCCGTTATTGGAAAACTTTACCCTTTAGGTAACCCCACAAGAAAAAATCGCATGCGGTGAGATCGAGTGAACAGGGGGATCAACGGGGGACCAACATTCGCGGAAGTTCACACTAATCTTCCACTGCCACCTCTTCTATTTCTCGTTTCACAGATGTCTTCAAAATTTTGTACCCATAACTTTATTGAGTTAACAGAAGGCACGGCCGATTACGATTAATCTGGAAATGAGTGAGAATGAGAGTCTGAGAATGAATCGGTGTTTTGATAAAATGCTTTTACGGCGAACGACCGTTCTTGCTTTGACTACTGCTCCATGGCCACTGAAACGCTTTGATTGCCGCATTTTAGAAAGAGAAGAGGATTTAGAGAAAATCATAGCCGAAGGAGACCAAAGCAGCATTCACGAAGATAATATGGAGAGCGACTCCGAAAATTAGTCTAATGTCGTAAATGCGGCGCCAATCTGACTAAAATAGACATAAATTGTTGTTTGAATGTTATTGAATTGGTTGAATTTGCACTATGTACTGAAGAAAACATGAAATCAGCAAGATCGGAAGCAAGAAAGACTACATCTCATAAAACGCACCCTCCAGCTTATATCGGAGATAATGTAACTGTGCCAATTCTTGATGTGGATAAACCAAAAGGTTCGTTGTAAAACATAATTGCGGTGGTTTTGTTGTAAACCGATGGCAACATGTACCAGTTGTGTACCAGTTGCACATAATTAATCATGCATATGCCAGATCAGAGTTTGATATCTGCAAGCAAAAATTCATAGATATCGCCGATGTAACACAAGATTAAGAAATTTTATTGTGAGAAGCGGTTTCGCATTTTATAACAGTTTCTATCATCATC
Source organism: Phosphuga atrata (assembly GCA_944588485.1). NCBI lineage: Eukaryota > Metazoa > Arthropoda > Insecta > Coleoptera > Silphidae > Phosphuga > Phosphuga atrata. The sequence goes on along the minus strand of OX155903.1, from coordinate 27,062,491 downwards.
CAGCTATACTTGTACACTGCTGGACATAAGCCTCCGGTAATAACTTCCATCCCCCTCTGTCCCGTGCTACTCTCATCCAATTGGGATGGATACGCTTAAGATCGCCTGACCATCGAGTGGACGGTCTTCCTTTATTTCGGAATGCATCGTTACGCGCTCCACTCCACTCCGTCATCCTTCTCGTCCATCTCTCATCACTGACTCTGGCCAGATGGGACACCCAATTTCATTTACGGTTGGTAATTCTCTCGATGGCGTCGGTTAACCCACTTCTTCCCCTCACAGTTGTGTTTAGGACCTTGTCTCTAAGAGACAGACCCAGCATTGCTCTCTCCATTGCCCTCTGTGCTACCCTGATGGTAGCTGTACAATTTGTTATGGTCAATGTTTCGGCCTTATATGTTTGTACAGGTAAGACGCACTGATTCAAGACTCTCATTTTAAGGCAGATGCGAACGTCGGATCTTAGGACATAGTCTAGCTTTCGAAAGGCTGCCCAAGCTAGTCCAATTCTTCTTGACAACTCACAAGTTTGGTTGTCTCTGCTCAAGCGAATCTTGCGGCCCAGGTACTTGCACGAATATACTTGTTCTATTTTTGAATTGTTGAGAGTTAGATTTTTGCTTGCAATTAAATTAGTCATGACCATAGTTTTGCTGGCGTTGACACTCTATGCACTTATTGATGAGAATCTTGATGGTATGAAGGTGAAGTGAAGGAATTAACACCGTAGCCGCCACGAAAGCCCGCTTGCTCTCGTGTTTGTTAGAGATCCCAAACACTATTGGTGGTATTAACTAATCTACTCTGGTATTATCTGATCTAGCCCAATCTGGTCTTATCTAATCCGGTCCAATCTTATCTGAACTAGTCCGGCCCAGTCTGGTATTATCTGATCTGGTCCGGTCTGGTATTATCTGATCGAGTCCGGGGCTAGTCTGGTATTATCTGATCTAGTCCTGACTAGTTTGGTATTATCTGATCAGGTCCGGGCTAATCTTCTGCAACCAACTGCACAAGATATTTTCTATCCCAATATCCGCTGTTATATGCAACCAACTTTACGCAAATTTACTACGATCAAATTTATGAATGAAACTCTACAACAACCCCCGAGTACACATACTTGCTCGGCCGCGTTCAGAACTACTAATAAAATTTCAAGGTCGGAGGAGGAGGTGGTTCCAGAACGAAGAATCTTTCCATACTTTCGCTGTTTGACTCTTTGTTATAATTCTCATAAACAATTTGTAAATCTGAGAAAGCAGCCTGATCGGTCTATAATTTTGCATCTGCGGGAGACATACCTCTTTACGGACTAGTACAATAATAGCTTTTTTCCATTTCTCGAGTGTTACACATTCTCTCAGACATGCATTAAATAGTATACACAGTAGTTGTAAAAGTTTTTCTCCTCCCATTTTAATATGTTCGATGGCGATAGCATCTTTAATGCTGTTGTTAATTTCGTCCGTGGTTATAGCTGGGATGTCATCACATCCTTCGTTTTTGATCTTGGGGATCTTTTGGTCTTTATATAAGGTTTGAACATTCTTCTACAGTTGTACATAAAATTTTCTGATTATGTTTAAGATTTCCTGTCTATTAGTTGTTGGTATGCTATTTTTTATCGTTGATCTTTCCTATTTGTTTCTTCCCATGTGACAGTTGTTTCCTCAGTACCTTCATTCCCCGGTTCTCTTCTATAGTTCTAGTTATTTCTGCTCTGTTGTGACTGTTGACAGTTTCTATGCAAAAAGTACATGAACAATAGACCTTTTCATAGTTGAAATTATTGTGTGCACATGCGTCAATTTCCGACATGTTTTGCCCGAACTTTTTGACATATCACCTTATTATTTGCCCGAAACTTTCATATTCCCGCCTTTCAAACTTGGCGGATGCGCATGCGCTTAACTAACCATAAAAAGGACTATTCGGACAAATGTAAAAAAAAAGAACTCAACATGTCACAATAGTCTATCATCACACAATAGTCATCTAATAATAAATAAGTGCAATTATATATACGATGTACGAAGTTAGTGTAACTGGAAAATATTTTGTTTTACTTCTACGATATTCAGAATAAAATATTTCTTTTATATGTTTGACATTTCTATTTCAAAATCAGAGTTTGACTGCTATGCGTTTAGTAAGAATGGGTTTTAACTGAACAATGTATTAAAAAGTTGATGTTATAATCTTATTCGGCATTTACCTAACTGCTTTAGTAAGAACAGGTTCTACTAATAAAAACGCTTGGTTTCTAATACTCTTAGATACTTACTATATAGATAGATAGATACTATACTATAGGGGAGAGTTTACTGGTCTACTAAATCGTACCTTCTTAATTTTGTATCATACAAAGGTTTTAATTGAGATCTAAAGTTAAGTAGGTAAACTAAACCCTGCTCGAGCATTATAGACAAAAAAATTAATGGCTACGAATGCGCTTTCATGTGCAAAGAAGAAAAAATCAGCTAAGCTGCTAAGTGTGAAGTAAATCTTTAGTTTGTTTCAATAGATGATATCAAGCGCGTAGAAACCTCTTATTATAAGTTACTAACGTAATTTTATCACTAAACTAATTTGGATTCACTCATATTTGTTTTACAAATCGCGCTGGTTTTGTACAGGTTATGTAGATTTTATTTAAAAAGGCGGCAGTTTCATAAAACGTTCCCTGTCGTGTTCCTCAAATCGTACCAGTACGATTTAAGAAACTAATACGAAAATTTTAATAACTGTAGAGTTATATTTCATTGTTCGTTATTTACATAGCATGGAAAAAGGAAAATATAATGAGTGGAGTCCAGAAGCCATGCAGAAGACCACGGAGGCATACAAAAATGGAAAATATGGCTAATTAATGTTGCCGACGATTCAGAATTCAAAAACCTACGTTTAAAAGGCATATTGATGGAAAAGTTAAAAGAACCATGGAATCACTAAAAAGAAATAAACTACTTCAAGTATTACCTCCAGCTGTTGAAGATGAATTAATTGGTTACATTTTATATCTTGATTCGTCATTTTTTGGCCTTTCTATAACTGGCATAAGAAGACTCGCATTCCAAGTATCAGTTAAAAATAGCATTAACCATAAGCTTAACTTACATTCCAAATTTCCACAGTGTTTTTCCACAGTGCAAATCCGTTCCATCAACTTCGACCAGGCCTTCAGTAGCCTCTCCTCAGACCACTCTCCTATAATTGTAACCATTAACTCCCAAATCATAAAAATACAAAAACCATTATCATTACATAGTAAAAACTGGAATATATTTAGAAGCATTCTTAATGAGAAAATCAACTGCAACGTTTCACTTAAGCCGAAACTAGAGCTAGAAAATGAGATTGGAAACTTTAACCAAATAATACAAGAATCTGCTTGGGAAGCTACACTACAGAAGAAACATCTGAAATAACCGCATGCTGCTCTAGAAACGCTGAAATATAAATTCAAGAAAAATTCCGGCTACGAAACGAGTGGCAAAAGACAAGATTCCCTCAAGACAAATCAAAATTTAATAAAGCTGTTACAGATCTTAAGAAACTACTAGATGAAGAAAAAAATCGTACTATACAAGAACATTTAGAGACTCTAACACTAATTAAAATAACCGACTGCTCACTATGGAAAGCAATGAACAAAATTTAACGCCCAATACAGCAAATCCCACCAATCAGACAAGAAAACGGTAAATGGGCCAGAGATAATAAAGAAAAGGTTAAAGTCTTTGCTGAACATCTGGAGAAAGTTTTTCAACCAAATCCCACAGTACCTCCCACACAAGAAGATAATGACATAAACGCATCTCAAGAAGTTCCATATCAAATAGACTTTCCAATAAAAAAAAAACACAAAAAAAGAAGCGTCTTCCATAATTAAAAATAGTAATATAAAAAAATCACCTGGATACGATCTGATCTCTGGAAGGATAGTGCGCGAGCTACCAGAAGAAATAATACGATTCCTCACTATATTGTTCAATGCTGCGCTACGCTCGAGTTACTTTCCTGCGCAGTGGAAACTAGCCCAAATAATTCTAATAAAAAAACCAGGAAAAGACCCAAATTACCTCTTCCAGGCCTATATTTCTGTTGCCCACTTTCTCAAAAATATTCGAGAAACTTTTACTAAAACGACTAACTCCAATTCTACTGGACAAAAATCTAATCCCACAACATCAATTCAGATTCAGGCAACAACATGGAACGGTAGAGCAAATCCATAGAATCGTTAGAAAGATTAGTGACGACTTAGTGGCGAAGAGATACTGCTCAGCAGTATTTCTTGATATTGCACAAGCGTTTGACAAGGTGTGGCATACTGGACTGTTATAGAAGATCATACAGCAACTTCCACATCACTTGTATGAAATACTTAAATCATACTTAAGTGATCGATATTTAGCAGTCAAATACAAGGACGAGGTAAGCGATCTAAAATTAGTTCAAGCTAGTGTACCACAGGGAAGTGTACTAGGTCCAGTGCTCTACCTTTTATATACCGCTGATCTGCCCACCACAGCCCACACTCTAACAGCAACATATGTAGATGACACAGCGATAATGGCATCCCATTCAGATCCAGTCAGGGCAGCAAAACGAATCCAACTGCATCTTAGTGCACTAGAAAACTGGTTAAAAAGGTGGAAAATCCAAGCAAATGAGTTAAAATCGGTCCACGTCACCTTTTCCCTCAAAAAGGAAAACCTGTCCACCAGTAAAATTGAATGGCCGGCAGATACCTCAATCAGACTCAGCGAAATATCTAGGTATGCACATAGATCAAAAACTCACTTGGCGAAAGCACATATGGACAAAAAGGAACTTAATCTTAATCCAAGGAAAATGTATTGGCTACTCGGTCCAAAATCAAAGCTCTCATTGGAAAACAAGCTTCTACTATGTAACTCTGTTCTGAAACCAGTATGGGGCTATGGGAGTCAGGTATGGGGTTGATCGTGCAACTCAAATATCCAGATTCTAGAAAGATTTCAATCAAAAACCTTAAGAATGATTGTAAATGCACCATGGTTTGTAACAAATAGTATCATTAACCACGACCTTAACATTAAACTAGTGAAAGAAGTGATTGAAGAACATTCTAGCATACTCTGATAGACTCAAAGTACACCCGAACACTCTTGCAAGCCGACTTCTCACTGGACATGGAAATCGTAGATTGAAACGCAGACTCCCACTTGATATGGTAAATACTTACAAGAGTTGACGATGTTACACTACATTTACTTATTGTAATTAGACAAATCGTCAATAATCCAGGAGAATTTAAAAAAAAAACTTTCACCGCTCCAGACATTGCTATATCCTTAAACGAAGAAGACTGGTTTTGCTTTTTGTGCAAAATATGGGTGCATGAATCTTGTGGCGGGGTTTTGAAGGAGGATAATGTTAGATAAGATTAGCTAGATGTATTGTCCAAGATGTTAACTTTATTTAAATATATGTCATATATTTGATATGTATTTTGTATTTTATTTTGTAAAATATATGTTATTTAATAGTATAATTATGTCATATATTAATATTTAGGGATATTTCAAATTTTAGGAATAAAACTTCCTACAAAAATACTTCAATTTCCTTATGCACAATCGTTAGGTACGATTTTGGAAACCTACTAGTACGATTTAGGCACCTGGTTTCCCAAATCGTACTAATTGCAGAGTTCCCAAAAAGACGCTATATTTTTTTAATAGTGAAGATATAGCAGTAAAAATACAACTAGGAGCAGCAGAAAGGACTAATTAATAAAATTAAACTTTAAAAGATCTTATTAAAACATGTTTTCTTCTAAATATATCAAAGAATATCTTAACCAGTACGATTTGGGCAACTCTCCCCTATTATTTGTGGAGAATCCCATTGGACCGGGCTATAATGAACACTCACATACGAGTCCTGGCTCAAACGTATGCATGCAGGCCTTTTAATATTCGCACGGAACGAAAGTATTTCCTGCGCCAATTACGTTATAAATACAATGCGCGCGGCCTTCGGCCTCGACCATTCCGTGCCGATCTTTATTGTATAATTATGTTTTTTTTGCATTTCTAAAAATACACTCATAACACATTTCGGCCTATATATTGCTAGTACAACGGAATAATTTCAACAACAAAAATTCCCAACGGGAATTGCCGTTTCATGCCAGATAAAACGTTACGGCATATTTAAAATATCAGTTAATTTTGAGGCACACTTTACTATATATTTTTCATTCAATTATGAAGAAACTTGGACTATTTTAGAGATATAGTGACTATAGATTAGAAGCATGGAATTATAGTTTTGGTGTCCTAAGGCATCGATTAAATTCTCCGTCTAAAATTAGTGGAACGTGCGGCGTGTCGAACACAAACTCCGATGTGTTGTGGCAGCGGAGTATTTACGTTTACAACCCTTGGCCCCTTCATCCCCGGCGGGTCTGTGACAGCGAAGATTCTTCCGACCCTTCGAGCGCTCCGAGAGCGAGTCGACAATTTACATCCAGACTGAAAATAAACTGGATTTATACAAACTTGCCGCTCGCGATCTGTATACACTCAATTTAGACGATGGGACGACTAAATTCTCAATTATTTACTTTACGAATTTATTTTTAGAGATTTATTTTTTTCGGATCCGCGTGTATTCAACGAACACAAACGACAATTTCTAATCGGCAAACAAATTTTGCCGACAAATCGTTTGAATTTTAAAATTGTTTGTCCATTTATGTCCCACATTTCTACGAACTAAACACTATTTATACACTACGATTTTTTTTTAAATCATCTAACAAATAATATCTATATGACAAAGTTTTCGCAAATTTACTCTATGGATCTATATAGATCACTCATATAGACATCTAGATAAAATCATTTGGTTTCAAATTTTTATAAATCATATATGTATAATCATCTAAAACAATCTAAACAACGCCTAAATCCTTATTAATCTATCCATTAAAACTCGCACATTCCCGAATGAGTGGAGACGCGCTCGCAGCACTCCAGTCTTTAACAATGGCGACAACTCCTGTATCTCCAACTATACGTAGCAGCGTAGCGTAGCGCATCGGATGAAATGGGATGGCAATTTGGAGGCCCAAGACGAATTGGGAAGAGGCATATATATGGCGGCGTAAGTAGAGCTGTTGGGTTTCAATAGACAGAGTAACTGCTGAAATTCAAGAAAGATTCCAACAGTTGCAGAAGACTTTTTAAGACCTGCATAGATATTGGCCGCCAACGAACTTAACCTAGATCAAGCACCTGAAGACTAGATTATTATCTAGATTATTTATCTAAATTATCTAGATTACTTATCTAGATTTTTAGTTGAGATATTTCCACTAGAGTAACCAACGTGTTTCTTTCAAACAAGTTCTCAATTTGAGTGCACGTAGATAAGTTATTTATTTAGATACAAAATTATAATTTTTTTTAGCTAATTTAATTGGCTATAATTACCTACAAACCATGTTTAGTTACTTATAGCAATAGCTGAGATATTTTGAAATTTCCACTAGACTAACAATTTGATGGCAATTTCAGTATTCAGCTTCGAGCACCGTGAGATTAGTCAAAAGGTGTTCAAGATATTCACTATATTTCCTCCTTTTCCCCAATACAAGTTTTTGTCGCAAGCTTCTTTATTTTAATGCGATTATTTCTCTGCAGAAAGCAATTTATCAATTACGGTCCCTCCTCAAGGACCCATTGTGTCGGTGAACACGTCCGGTGCGATTACAAAGCGATTTTTCGGCCCTCGACACAATGCGCGACACCCCGGCGACAAAAACAAGAATCACCGAAACCGTCTGCGGCCAAAAGGTCATCGTCATTGTAAATAATGCATGCAGGGTATTGAAGTGCACGCGCCCCGGTGTAAAGATTGAGGGCTTGATTGCCCTCATTCGCTATGCAAAGATTTTTTGTTGTGGTTGATTCGGAGATAAGTTTGATGAGTTTTTTTTGTGATTGTTCTGTTATCAAGCCTTTTGGGCTTGGTTTGACATTTGCAATTGGTTTCTGCTTCAACAAATTAATATGGAGTGAATATAAATTAGACTTTGACTAGTCAACTTGAATTCTGCGTCCGAGGTTAGGATATGCAATTACGCTAGGTTTATCGATATACGTTATTACCGAATATACGATATACCGAAAAATTTAATTACGTAACAGTTTTGTGCAACAAATATACAGATTTTGAGTTTCTTTGAGGTTTAATTAATACCAACTTTAGAGACAAAAAAATTAGTAGATAGCAATTTTTTTATAAGAGATGTAATTCCTTTAAATTGAACGAAATTTCGCCTAGTTTTTTTCATATCTTCTTTGAACCTTTTTGAATTGTGAAATAAAAACAAAATTTACACTTAATTCAAGGTTGATTGTCAAAAACTTTGTCACCAAAAAATCACTAAATATTAAATTAACAATATTAATATTAATCAACTTAAGTTTTCTTAGAGAAAATTATATTTTTATTAATTTTGGAACGAAGTTCCTTTAGGGAGGTCTCGGTAGGAGTGATTCGGCAGAAAACTTTACGTTGCGTTATACGCCTATCTCTTTCTCTCAGTGTATATTTCTATACCGCGTGCTCTCTCTTTCTTTCTCTTTCTCTCAGTGCATATTTCTGTAATATGTGCTCTCTCTGTTTCTTTCGCAGAGTGACAGACGAACGTGGTCGGTTTATTGGACACTCCTGATCTAAATCAAACACTCAACTACTCATGTTATCTGTCATTTATGACAGACTAGATTACTTTTGCACACATTTTTTTGATGCCTACCGCAAGTTTTGATGTAATATAATAATCTCGTCTATGCCCTAAATAATTGGTGGATTTTAGTCTAAATCTACAGACTAACTGCTTGCGTGGCGAAATTTGCAAAGTTTTACTCACAATTTGGTGTCTCAAATAAACGAATGAAAAAAAATGTCGGTTTTGTTTTGGGCCGCATTGGAACTTATCTTGCGGCCCGGTGTCCTGCTGAGACAGTGGATTTCGTAGCGTAATCGCAAGACGCAAGTTTTTGTCGTGGAATATTTAGAATGTATCTATTTTATTGGCTACCATGAAAGGCGAGTGAACGAAGTATTAAACATTAAGCCTATCGTCCACATGGATGTTAAAGGATTAGCGAAAATATCTCTCATATATGACAGATGACGTATGTGGTTGAGTATTTGATTTAGGTCAGGGGTGTCCAAAATGAGCTCGCAAGACAAGTTCCTATGCGGCCCAAAACAAAACCGACAATTTTTTTCATTCATTTATCAAATTGACACTTATCTTTCCGACCTCATTTCAATTTATCTTGTGCCAGTTTGACAATTTGTTTTTCATTTATTTACTAAATTTTGGATCGCACTGCAACTTGTCCGCATGAGGCTCAGTTTGAATTTGTTCATTAAATTAACGGTTCTATTTTAAGCCGCATAGCAACTTGTCTTGCGACCGCAGTTAGGACACCCCTGACCTAAATCAAATACTCAACCACATACGTCATCTGTCATATATGAGAGATATTTTCGCTAATCCTTTAACATCCATGTGGACGATAGGCTTTATGTTAAGTACTTCGTTCACTCGCCTTTCATAGTAGCCAATAAAATAGATACAGTCTAAATATTCGACGACAAAAACTTTAGTCTTGCGATTACGCTGCGAAATCCACTGTCTCTCCAGGAGAGTTCGGTGGGGTTGCGGAAGTTCTTCAGCGCCAAACACTGCGTTTTTGGCTCAGCCCTGGTGGCAGTTTGGATAGCGTTAACTCCCTCTCCAACTCCTCAATCTTCCTCTGCTGATCCCGAACTAATTCCTCTTGCGTTTTCAAATCGCATTGGAGAATTTGGGGACTTTGCGGGTCCATCGCTTCTTCCTGTTCCTCTGTTTCTTCCTCTGTTCTTGATTCTCGGCCAAGCTGGGAGAACCAACGTTCAAACAACATATTTGCGTGCACTTTCATTATTTTAATAATAATTCAAAAATAGAAGTTGTTCGATTCTTAAATGCGCGAGAAACTTTGTTCCTGACGGGGGTCCCCTGACCGCATACGTTTTATTTTTTTATTTGATTTTGTAGTTTTTTCTGGTCTTATCTGGTGTTATCTGGTATTGTCTGGTCTTGTTTCCTCATGTCTGGTCTTGTTTGATTTTGTTTGGTCATATCTGGTCTTGTCTTGTCATATCTGGTCTTGTCTGATCTTGTTTGGTCGTATCTAGTCATATCTGGTCTTACCTGGTCGTGTCTGGTCTTGTCTAGTCTTATTTGATGATGTCTGTCAGTAGGGAAAGATGTCATTTTCTGGCGCCCCCTCACTCCTCGCCCCACACCACCATCCCCACCGCCGGGCTTAAGGCCGTTTAAAACCTGATTAAATCTGTTTAAAGCTGTTTAAAACTGAAGTGGATGGAAAGTGGGTGGAAAGTGGATGGAAATTGGGTGGAAAGTGGATGGAAAGTGGATGGAAAGTGGAACGAAAGTGGACGGATAGAATGCGGGTAGAATGCGGATTCTCGTACAACGGCAGTTCAATTTACAAATAAAGCTATCTACATCAATCCCTGAACCATCAATTCTATAGCTGACACAAGTTTGGATGTTATGTTGGACCGGCTTCAATGTTGCTTGGAGGTGTTTCTGTGATCGTAGATCTCCTGCAAACTCTAGTCTTATTGGGGATTGTTGATTGCATATTTTACAGAAATTAATTGACTGTCTGCGGCTTCAACTTTATCTTCTTGGAGGTGTAGGGTGAATATTCAGTATTTAAACTCCTCTTCTACCCACAATCATTGTTGATTTTATATTATATTTGCTCATATGCCGCTATCTTCTCTTGTGAAAGTTTAATTGCAAACGGTGCATTTGTAGTTCAATTTTTGATTATCATCACATACTTCCTTATGGCTACCAAGATTTTCCTTGCTTGCGAAAACTTTTACGCATTGATCGCAGGGATACAGTTTTAATTGTGGATATGACGATGAATTTAGAGCTCAGGCTTAAATATCAATCGCGTTCGGAATAGCTATAAAATAATTATCAATGCTAAACATCCAACTGCGCTCGAGGCGTTTGTTGTTAGTAAAATTATTGTAAAGCAAACGTCTGAACATCTGAATGTATAGCGATAAAATTATACGTTTAATTATAAGTTTAAATAAGAAAATGCTGACTCGGCGATTCTTATCAACTATTTCACAATTTATAGATTCCATTCTCGCGCGCGTTTACAAGTTTCGGTTCAACCACAAAATTAGCTTGAAGCTTGAGGGTCTTCAAAATGATTAAGTTTGTACGTGTTTTACATAAGAAGTAATGTTAATTTTCATAAATCACTGTTACAATCACATTTTTCCATAAGATTACACATGAATTGAGACACAAGGTCAACTGTTGGAAATTGAGTGGCGGCATCTCTAGACCAGCAAATTAACCGCTTCAGCAAAAAACCGCCACTAGCGCGCATGTACACCTTAACCCGAGTCTGCGGAAGATCCTAACTCGCTCTCTTAGTTCAACCGTCGTAAGGTAAAGTCCAGCAAAAGTTCGGTGCTGTTTCGAACGCATAATGTAAGTTTTAAATGTTCTCTTTCGGCTACGGCCTTACAACCCGCAGCAAACCTCAAATGTTATAACCTCTTCGGCCCTTCTCTATGGATCACGAGCTCTTGTATGACTCGGGAACGGAGATCGGAATTTTCACTACGTGGTCGCTTGAAGAATGGCTTCGGCCCTACAACCCGACGCAATGGCGGCGGCCTTACAACCCGTCACTAAACTTCTTCATGCGTCCATGTTTCGGTACGACCAGTGCGGTTAATAGAATCCACCGGCCACTCGTTAGTCTCAACGCTCAAATATTTTATCGCTATCATTTATGTTCTCATTAGAATGTGTTATGATTTGTTCTTATTGTAATGTTCATTATATGTACAATTAAAGTTAAGTTTTAAGCCGTCATGAAATGTCGTTGTAGACTTAATTATTTGAATACCATCTTGTTCTGAATCCTAAAACAATACAGTCCTCTAATTAAAGGTATTAATTCTCAAACATCAACTGTAATTATTTATTCATAAAGCAACCAATCAGCATCGATAAAATTAGTTTGGCAATAAAATATAATCTAATCCGCCGCGGCGGATGACGTCATCTACTGAGAGGGTGGCGGCCTGGCGGGAATGATGGTGAGGGTGAAGAGTGAGGAGGCGCCAGAACATGACATCTTTCCCTACTTCTGTAATATGTATTGAGGTGTAAAGTGGGTGACCAGTGGAGAGTTACTTAAATGATAACTATTACGTGTGAACAGCGTATATTAAAACTGACTATAGATTAGTGCCTGGGACAACTTAACACCTTGATAGCTGGGAGCAGAGACCGAAGTCTCGGCTACGTCCACCTGACTAAACGAATTTTCATTATTGACAGTGTGCGCTCTAGACGAGGACAAACGAAAACCGAAAACATTATATACCTATATGTAGGTCTTGTCTCGTCCTGTCTCGTCTTGTCTAGTCTTGTCTGGTCTTGTCTAGTCTTGTCTGATCTTGTCTGATCTTGTCTGATCTTGTCTGATCTTGTCTGGTCTTGTCTGGTCTTGTCTGGTATTGTCTGGTCTTTTCTAGTCTTGTCTGCTCTTGTCTGCTTTTGTTTGGTCTTGCCTGGTCTTATGTCGTCTTGTCTAGTATTGACTAGTCGTTTTTAGTGGTATCTCTTTAGTTTTGTTTTCAGTTTTGTCAATAGTCGTGCCTTCAATCTTGCTTGCTTTACCTTGATAAATCTTGTTTTACCATTTATCGCATCAAGTGCCTTAAATGGCACAAAGCAAAAAATATTTTTTCAAATGCTAGCTGTAGAGTAAAGTTTCTATAATCTGAACTAGATAGCTTCATATGGCCAAAAGAAGAAGATATTGCAATTATAGAAAATGAATACATTTTTTATGGCCCTGTGAAGCTTCTGGGTTCAGGACCTTTCAGTCCAATCGATTTGAAAAACTGGATATAGATCTGGAGAACAATTGGGATACCATCAAACATTGCGTTAACGCTGCAGCTGATAAGGCGCTTGGTCCTGCTTCCAAGAAAACAAATCCCGATTTTTTAATGAGAATACTAATGAATTGAATGTGCAATACAATTTGCTGCAATACAATTGAAGCTGCAATTGAATCATAAAAATGAGCGTTCTCAGCGTACTTTGCGTAAACCTAGTGATATAAACCTAAGAATTGAGTACCAAAGAGCTAAGGCCCTTGTATAACGCCTAACCCGCCAACTCAAGAACAATTGGTTACTGCAAAAAAGAAATCCAAAAATTGGCTGATGAGAATAATGCTAGTGCATTCTATAAAGCCATAAATATCGTTTATTGGGCCCACTTGGAATCGGAGCTGCCCCATTAAGAACCAGGATGAGGTTTTATTGTGGCAGGACGCTGCTGTAACAGAACGTTGGGGAGAGCACTAGCAAGCGCTTCTGAACACTACATCAACTGCGAATCTATAAACTGTCAACCAAATCCTCCAATATCCTGTGAGGGAGGAGCTAGCTCTCTACCCAACGTCTGATAGAATTCGCATGACTACCCTACAGCTTAAGAACAACAAAGCACCTGGAGAAGATGACTTGCCAATTAAAATCTATAAGTGTGGTACTCCCATACCTAATAAAATTCTCACCCTCTTTAAATAAATCTGCGATTCTAAAAAGTCTCCCGCTGACTTCAAGCACTCTCAAATTGTCAATATACACAAGAGGAAAGGGAACAGATCAAATTACCGTGGCATCTCACTTCTCTGTGCAGCTGGTAAGACACTGGCAAGGGTGATCTATAACTGTCTACAGCCTGCTTTAGAGTCGATCCTACCAGAAAGTCAATCTGGTTTCCGCCCGCACAGAGGGACAGCAGATATGATCTTCACACTTCGACAACTCCAGGAAAAAGTGAGGGAGCTGCATTCTACTATGTTTGATATTTTTGTGGAACTATGGAAGGCATTCGACATGGTGAACAGGCAAGCCTTGTGACAAATACTCTTAAGATTTGGCTGTCCTGCAAAACTAGTGAATATAATTGCTGATCTTCATATGGACAACGAGGCACAAGTTATTGCAGGTGGCGATCACCGGCTCTTTCAACATTTCTAATGGCGTAAGGCTGCGTATTAGCACCTCTTTTTTTCCAATATTTTCATGACTGCGTTTCTCTAATGCTTGGACCGAGTGCTTTAGGACCGTGGTATTGACATCCGATATCGCTTGACAATGGATTACATAACTTTGCATGTTTTTAAAGTCTAGAAATATGTACGCAAGAGATCTCTCATTGAGCTGCAATATGCAGATGACCTAGTTATTTTGGCCAACACAGCAGAAGAAGCGAAACGTATGATGGACACATTCGCAAGTGTATATGGCTGTCTTTAGATGAAGGTAAACACGTCCAAAACGAAACTCCTTATTATGAGCTTTCATCCACCAGCAGCATCAGCCGCACGTAGATATATGGATGGAATCCCTATCGAGACTGTTGAACAATTCAACTACCTGGGAAGTCTAGGGACAGCGAATTGCGACCTGGATGCCGAAGGTAGCCTCGTGAGCCTCGCATGCCTTCTTTAAACTCCGGGAAAAAGTCTATGGCTGTATTGACCTGACCATACACACGAAAGTCCTACTTTTCAAAGCAGTTGTCTTATCCATTCTACTATACGGTAGTGAGTGCTGGATTGTGTACAAAAAGCACGTTAAGACGCTGGAGAAATTCCAAATGAGACAGCTGCGCTGTATCATGGGAGTTAAATGGCATGATTTCAGCTCCAACAAAGAAATTCGGGTTCCAACTGCGACTCTATAGAGAACACCTTGGCGCGCAATCAACTGCGCAGCCTAGGACATGTGTGCCGCATGTCCGATGATCGGCTCCCAAAAAAAAATCTCTTTGGTTAGCTATCCCATGGTCAGCGATATCCTGGTGGCCAGCTGAAGAGGTATAAAGATGTCATTCACTCCGTAGTAAAGAAGACTTGAATTGAGGACACCTGGGAATCTCTGTGTCAAGGCAGAGGCTTGTTCCTCTATAATAATTCCGGCATGTTCCCTACATGGAACACCACTAGAAGATCAGGTGGCATCGACACATTTGTATGTTCTCAATGCCAAAGTACCATCTGATCTCGCATCGGTCTCTGAGCCACCAACAAGGAAGGATCTTCGGCAACGAAGAAATCTCGACGACGACGACGACGACGTACATTCTAATAACAAATAATTATACTCTAGAGCTACGTACACACTGTATAGAAAACTAGCGTATAGTCTTGCTGTAGATTGACTTTGATAGCGGTGTGAAGCGGTCACACCGCTTAGTTTAACTATACGAATAGTTTTGAAATATACGAAGCGGTCACACAGTTATAGTCCAACTATAGCATAGACTATAGTAGGACTATACGCTAGTTTTCTATAGCGTATGTACGTAGTTTAACGTTCAGGGTAGTAGAAGAAATTATTTCGAGTTTCCCTCTAAGAAGTTCAAAAATTATCTGACATTATTACGCATTAGGCTTGTAATTTCTTCGAGTACCTCAAATTACCAAAAACTCAGGATAATTGCGAATACATCTGCAGCATTTCAGGAAGTGGATGAAACCTCGAATATAATATTCTCTAAGAGATATATATTTTTCGACTTCAAACTCACTGTTTATACATTATTTATATTTTTGCCCAAAATAAGAACAAAGGGACCCGTTGTAATTCGTTCTCCGGTACCGTCCACTTACACGGTAGTCCCATTACTAGCGTGATTTATTGTTATATGTCTATGAGCAAAACCGATATAAAAATGCAAGATAACCACTATAAACTTAGTCAGTTTTTAGTCACTATAAACAAACTACTAACTAAACAGGCTTTAATTTCACAATTATTTTGCAGTAGTACCAACCACTAAATCTCCAAGCCAAATCTAGGCAAAATGATATAAAAATACATAATTTATTAACCGCTGGCATTTATAACGTCACTACAGTATAATGTCGATAATCCGACACATATGGGACCAGATAACCGCCGAATTATCAGTAGGAGTGGTGGGAGGGAAGAGCGCAAGCGGTCTCCATACCGTCGGATAACTAAACGTGTCGTCCGATTAACCAACTGCCGAATTACCGAGATTATACTGTATAAACAAGCTTCTAACTTAATAATCTTAACAATTTTACTTCTAGTATTACCAAGCTGTAGTAATAATAGGTAAATCCCCTATAAAATATAAAAAATAATTTAAAAAATAATAATTTATCAATGTCACTATAAGCATGCTACAAATCTAATAAACGTAATAAATTTACTTTTACAAATATAGCTGTTATATCAACTGGTAAACCCAAATCATACATTATACATAATTTATCAACAGTTTATAATGTCAATATAAACAAGCTACCAACCTAATAAACTTAAACCGTCTAAAAGAAATTCGTAACACGATATTGCCTTTTTACGAAATCGTGTCGGATTACGACTCACGACATCCTCTCCAACTTCACAGCGCTTTATACTTTATAATTACGCATCTGGATTTATAACGTTACCATTTCTTTGCCGTTACAAAGAAACAAAACTCTCGGTTTCCGTGGGATTTAATTTTTTTTAATAAAAAAAAATTGTAATTTATATATTAGAGTTATAAAAAATAGTATCAAATTACAAAACAATTTATATTAAAGAAAAAAATGTGTGGATTAGTGAAATGTGTGAGAGATAAAGTGGGTTGGTAGGAGTGTTGAGGCAAGGTCGTAGTTGGCAATTCAAGGATTAAATTGGTTGCGGTTTAAAGTGAGTTGGTATAATTGTTGACTCGTAATTGTCGAGTGCGATGAAGTGGATTCTGGTATGATTGTTGAGGCAAAGTGATTGTTGACAATCCAAGGAAAAAATTGATGCTTAAAGAATAAATATAATTGTTTATTCAAAGTCGTAATAGTCAATTGCGATAAATTAATTGGTTTGATTGTTGAGTCTAATTAAGAAAATATGGAAAGAAGAAAAGGTGCCCACAGAATGGAAGAACGGACAAATAACACAAATATACAAAAAAGGAGACACACCGAAATGTGTGCATTACAGACCTATAATGATACAAAATTCTAACAAAGCTGATAAGGAATAGACTAACAAGATGGACCCATACCAGAACGAGTTCCGAAGAGAAAAATCGGCAATAGACGCTATTCAGGTATTGACACAAATTATAGAAAAAAGCTACGAACTCGGAATAGAGCTACATATCCTATTTATAGACTTCAAACAAACGTTTGACAGAGCAAAAAGTGAACAACTAATAAAAGAACTCTGCCTGCTGAGGAGGATTGAGTAGCTAATCCATAAGTGGGCCAGTAACCCGCCCCTGGAAAAACAAACAAAAACTACCAAACCCTTAAAAACGCCTCGGAATGGAACCTAAAACATCGACATCAGCAAACGGACCAGGAATTTTCTTTTGGAACCTGGAGTGTACGAACGCTTAATAAACCAGGAGGTCAAAGAGCGCTCGTAGAGAAGACAAGAAATCAACAAATAAGACCTAGCAATTACAGCCGCCCAAGAAACCAGATGGATAGGCAAAGTATCAGAGACTACAAATCATATACGATATATTATAGTGGAAAAATAGATGGGAACAAAGAACTGGGAGTAGCATTCACCATAAACAATGCTATGAAACCAGCAATCATTGACTTCCAACCTGTCAATGAAAGAATATATAAACTACGAATCCATACACGTCACACGAATCAGAACGATCATCAACTCTTCTTCGCCATCTTCTTCTTCTTCTATAGCTCTACAGCCCTGGGTGGGCCTTGGTTTGAGTTACAACATCCTTCCATCTCTCCCTGCTGTTAACCAATTGCAGCCAGTTTCTCACACCTAATATCTTTAGGTCGTCAATGCAGTCATCTCGCCATCTCTTACGTGGTCTACCTCGAGCTCTTATTTCATGTGGACTCCAGTTCGTCAGTATTTTCGGTCCTCGGGTGCTTTCCATGCGCATAACATGTCCAAACCATTGTAACCGAAGTGCCCTGACATGTCTTACGATGTCCGCTCCTCCAATTAGTCTGTCCAGTTCATTGTTCATTCTGAATCTTCATGCATCACAGTTTTCCTGTACGGGGCCCAAGATTCTGCGTAATATGCTTCTTTCGCAGACTCGTAGTGCGTTCTCGTTGATCGTAGATATGGTCCATGTTTCACACGCGTATGTTATGACGGGTCTAATGAGTGTGTTATAGATCTTTAACTTTGATTTGACACTTAGAAGCTTCTCTCCCAGTAGCCTCTTATTCGCGTAATAAGCTCTCTTTCCTGCTACAATTCTCGCACTGATTGCTTCGCTGATTCTGTTGTCGTTAGTTATTTTCGACCCTAGGTAAGAGAAGGTTCTGACTTCTTCGAAATTAAATGCGTTGACTTGTAGTGGCTCTGGCCAGGGTGTTGGATCCCTGGTAGTTCTCATGAACTTGGTTTTATTCAAGTTTATTACTAGTCCGGCTACGCTAGATTTCTGTTCTAAGGAGGCAGTAGCTTCTTTTAGGCTTTCTGCTGTTCATGCTGATATAATTATATCATCGGCATATGCGCATAGCTGCTGAGATTTTGTGTGTATGTGGCCTGTTATGTGCAGGTTTCTAATAACTGATTCAAGTATAAAGTTGAATAGCATAACAGATAGCGCATCACCTTGCCTGACCCCTGTCCTGATGTCGAATTCGTCCGTGAGTTTGGATGCTACTAATACTTGAGCATGTGTATTGGTTAGAGTTAAGTTTACCATTCTTATCGACATCTAGTGACGTTAAAATTATGATAGGGGCTATGACGCCAAATCGATATAGAAATAGGGTATAGAGGAACAACTGGAAAGCATAGTCTGTACGAATTAACCAACAACAATGGAGAGCTGTTAATAAACTTCGCAACAGGCAGGAACATGGTAATCAGCTAAACTCTGTTTCCACATCGAGACATACACAAGGCAACATGGACAAGGATGTGTTAATTAATAGACGATGGGCCACAAATATACTAGACGTAAGAACACAGAGAGGAGCCTGTTGTGGCTCAGACAACTCTCTAGTACGCAGCAAATATCGATGCTGAATCAGTACGCAAACATGCGCCAAGCCTAAAGGCCGGCCCAGACGCTCAGTTTCGCACAACCTTTTGTCTGCGCAGTTCAACACGTTGCAGATAAAACGTTGCGTGTAGATAGGAAAACTGCGCAGTTTTGAAAACTGCGCGGAGACGGTACAGTTGCAGGGATAACTGAGCTAAAGAGCATAGATATCCATGAACTGTGCAGTCAAGTCGGCGCATGTAGACGGTAGCTCCGTTTTCAGATTCATTTTGTTCAAAAATGACCAGATTAGTACCTCCTCCATGACGATTTCACTAAAACTGTGCGAAATATACAGATATATCTACACCGTGTAGAAGCTATACAAATTGCAACATTTTCATTCCGTCTTAAGACTGCGCAGACAAAAGGTTGTGAACCGGAGCGTCTGGACCGGTCTTAAGAGATCAGAGAGGCTAAATATCAAGGCGTTACGAATAGAAGCAAACAAACACAAACTAAAAATGAGCATAGATGAAAAAATACCAAATATAAATCTAGAGCAAGGAAGAGATATTGAGTCTATGTGGAACACGGTAAAGAACATAGTAAAGAACTCGCACAAGAAGTACTAGGAATCAGACAGAATAAACAAAAGAGACCTGAGTGGTATGACGATGAATGTAGAGAGAGCACTGAACAAAGAAACAACGCCCATAAAAGAATGCTTCAAATAGAAACAAGGGAACGAAGAGAGGCATTCAAACGAGCACGACAAAAATCGGATAAGCTCTGCAGACAAAAGAAGCGCAAATTCGAAAACAAACAAATCCTAAATATGGAAAAATATTTTCGAGCAGATAATGTTAGAGATGCGTAGAAATACCTGAAGCAGAGAAGAGAAGGTTTCAAACCCCAAACAAGTTTATGCAGAGACAAAACGGGAAAAATCATAAGTGATCAACGCGAGATAAAGAACACCTGGAAAAAGTACTCCAAAAAGTTGCTAAATCCGAGCACTACCGATAGTAGACTGCAACCTATAACTCCAGTAACACCATTAAGACAAGCAGAGCTACTGCCAATAGAGGGATACAATGAACACACGATGGTACCAACTATAGAAGAAGTTGTAACAGCAATCAACACCCTAAAGGCTAACAAATCTCCAGACATCGAGGAAATACAAAGCGAAATACTGAAACAGGGCGGCGAAAAGCTAGCATGCTACCTACATCATCTCCTAATGGAAATATGGAAGAAAGAATATATCTCGCAATGGAACGAGAGCATAATATGCCCGATATACAAGAAAGGCAATAGGATGCATTCTAAAAACACACAGAAGTATCACTGGTGTGGAACGGATACAATATATTCACGACCATAATTAACAACAGGCTCAGGCATTTTGCCTCAAATATAATAGGAGAGTACCAAGAGGGAAAGCATGTTTTAGACATGGAAGATCGACAGTAAAAAAAATAACGTCAAGCGTACTCTCAGCAAAGCCTGGGACCACAATGGCGACGTATACAATCTGTTCGTCGATTTCAAACAAGCATACGACACCATTCCCACTTATTCCCATACCAAATAAAATCACTGCTAAAAAATGCGAAGACCACAGATCCATTGGTCTAATGAGTCACGTTCTAAAAACATTCCTAAAAGTCATACATGAACGTATTTATCCCAAACTCGAAGAACTTATCGGAGAGACACAATTCGGATTTAGGAACGGACTCGGGACACGGAAGCACTGTTTAACCTTAATGTTCTAATACAAAGAGCACGCGATGTAAACTGTAATGTCTTTGCCTATTTCATCGACTTCGAGAAAGCTTTTAATAGAGTAAATCACACAAAACTATTGGAAACGCTCAGACAGTCAGACCTGGATGACAGGGATATCCGCATTATATCTAAGCTCTACTGGTCATTACATCTACACATTATATATATATATATATATATACATATATATATATATATATATATATATATATATATATATATATATATATATATATATACATTATATCTAAGCTCTACAACAAAATGCTCGTGTTCGGTTGGAGAATGCGCTCTCTGAAGAGTTTGAAGTACACGAAGGAGTTCGATAGGGATGTGTGCTCTCTTCTCTGCTCTTTAATGTTTATTCGGAGAGACTGTTTAGAGAGGCTTTGGAGAACACAGATGACGGCATTTTACTAATCGACGTACTTATTAATAATCTAAGGTACGCTGACGACACAGTCCTAATCGCTATCATCTTCAGAGGCTAATAGACAGAGTAACAGAAGTTTGCAAAACCTACAACATGCGCCTAAACACAAATAAAACAAAGGTTATGTTTAATATGCAAACAAGATATTGATGGCCAGTTTTACGCAAACGGCTCCCCAACTGGAAACGGTTACATCGATAAACTACCTGGGCACATTCCTTAACAACAAATGGGAACAAATAAATGAAATTAAGATACGAATTGAGAAGAGTAGAATAGCTTTTAATCGCATGAGAAGCGTGCTGTGCTTTTAAATATAGGCTTCCACCTCAGAGTTCTTAGATGCTACGTTTTCTCAATACTAACACATGGAGTGGAAGCTTGGACTCTGATCAACGCTGCTTGTACACGTCTGGAAGCATTTGAGATGTGGTGCTGCAGACGCATGCTTAGAATATCATAGGTTTACCACGTAACCAACGAAGCCGTCCTACAGCGTATGAGAAAACAAAAAGAAGTCTTAAACGTAACCAAAAAACACAAATTTTCATACTTCGGGCATGTTATGCGAAACCAGAAATATAGCCTACTTCAGCTTATTGTGCAGGGCAACCTTAAGGGCAAAAGAGGTCCTGGAAGACGACGAATATCGTGGCTGCGAAATCTAAGACAATAGACAGGAATGACAACTATGGATCTATTTCGGGATGCAGCAAATAAAATCAGATGGGCCATAGTAATCGCCAACCCAACGTCCACTGAGGATAAGGCACAAACAGAAGATACGACTACGTGATACTGGCAGAACTGGGCATACCAGAAAAGCTGGTAAGATTTGTCCAACTCATCATGTCAGAATGCACCGCACAGCTGCGGGTGCAGGGAAATTTATCGGAAAGCTTTACATGTGGACAAGGGCTGAAACAAGGCAATGAGTTGGCTCCGACGCTGTTTAACCTCGCCCTGGAGCAAGTAATGAGAAAGACTGGAATAACGAGAGACAACTCGCTAATAAACAAATCCGTACAACTCGCAGCATACGCGGATGATATTGACATAATGGGACACACAAAACGAGCCACGGAGAAAGCTTATAAAGCACTAAAATCAGCAGCCCAAACAAATTAACATCGACAAAACAAAGATGCCAATTCAAAGAAGAACGGGTACACCAAGAATACAAAAGCTAGATAACTTGGAACAAGTGAACGACTTCAAGTATCTGGACGCAAACATCAATAGCAAAGGCCTGGAAGACGCACAAATTTAAGCCAGAGAGATGATAGCAAATAATGCATATTTCTCGGCGAATGTACACAAGTCCAATGTAATATACAGAGACACAGAATTAAGGTGTACAAAATAATCATCCGACCTATTCTCACGTACGGCTGCGAAGTGTGGATCCTCACCGTAAAGAACGAAGAAAAAATTGACGCGTTCGAAAAGAGAATATTAAGAAGGATCCTAGGACCAGTACAGGCAAATGGAGAAAATAAGAGGCGATACAGCAAGGAAATATATCAGGCCCTTAAAGACCAACCAGTGTCGATATACGTGAAATTGCAGCGCCTCCGGTGGCCAGGCCACATTATAAGAAAGTCAGATGGTAGAATAGGAGCCATTAATACAAAACCATTAATACAAAACGAAACACAGATAATTGGTTACACAGATGACCTTGCACTGGTAGCAACGAAAAAAAAGAGGCAAGACAAAACTATGGCAACGGTCATTAAAAAGGCACGAATAAGAGGCTTCATCAATGGATCCATCGAGGAACTATCAATGAAAAGAAAACAAAGTACATGCATTAAGAAGTACGCATGAAGAAGACCAACAGACACAGACACAAATAGCTAGGAGTTGCAATAAACAGAATCAACGGCAGATGAAATTAGCGAGAACTTTATTCTTCTCGCTAATTTCATCTGCCCTTGATTCTGTTTATTGCAACTCCTAGCTATTTGTATCTGTGTCTGTTGGAGGTAAAAACGACTTTCTTCTTCTTCTTCTTTACGTGCCATGTCCTCCGAGGACGTCGGCGATCATCATAATGATTTTTATTTTATCAGCAGTAGAACAGACACCATACCACTCTCTCAGGTTTTTCAGCCAGGATGTGCGTGTTCTTCTTGGACCTCTTCTACCTCGGATTTTGCCTTGCAGGATATTCTGATAGTTACGGTACTTTTCCCCTCTCATAACGTATCTAACATATTCCAGCTTGCGTTTTTTGGTGGTAAACATGACTTCTAGTTGCTTCTGGAAACGGGCAAGCTCCTCGATGTTTCGGACTCTATCTACCCATGATATTCACAGCAGGCGATGGTAGTACCACATCTCAAATCTCTGCAGTAGATCACACATTGCCTTTGTCAAACTTCATCCTTCCATTCCATAGTACAAAATTGGAAATACATAGCACCGTAGAAATCGAATACGCAGAGGTATTGACAAGTATCAGGATATAACAACCTTTTTCATATTGCTAAATGCTTGGAAAGGGAAAAACAGTGGAAAATGTTTTTGTTTGGAAACGCGGGTGCGCAATGGAAAATGATGCTAAGACAGAGGTTATTAGAAGTGGACTGCCAAGAGCGGCAATCCAAAATAGAGGCTAGCAAATATCACTAAGGCTATAGTCAGATACAAGTGCACGGCCGTGCTCCTGGTTATTTGAGGACAAGTAAAGGGTCGGAGGACCAGTCAGTGTTGGCAAGATTTAGGTGTGGTAATGAAGAGCGCGGCAGGAGACAGTGGATGAATGGGGAAAGTAGAAGGTGTATGGCGTGTGGGTTGAAGGAGGATATGTGGAGTCATTGTTTGGAAGAATACACCATGGCGGAGTAGAATGAACAGAAGAGAGCGCGAGGAAAGGATTGGAGTGAGTGCCTGGACGAGAACGGGAAGGGACTGTCGTTTTTATTAAGAGTAAAAAGGTGGAAAGAGCGGATGCGACGGGGTAGTGTTTTGAGTGTTGCGGTTTAGTTTTTAGTTTATGAATTTATGACTGATGTACAGGTGTTGATGTATAGGTTTATAGGGTGGTAGAATTTCTTTTTTTTTTAATGGGGCTTAAAGGCTTTATGGGGCTTAGTTTTAGTTGCAGATCTTTTTTTATTTTTTGTTGTGTATTCTGTATGTTTTGTAGCGATGTGTAAATTATTTTAATTATGCTAATAAAGGTTTATGTATATATACCTGATCGATGCGGGACCTTATTTCCTGCTTGTTATCCCACTCCCTGCTCAACAAGCATCCCAGATATCTGAGCTCGAGACTTGCTGAATCTCTAGGTTGCCTGTACTCAGGCTTTCGGCTTTCTGGAAAAAGCGGCTTTCTGGAAATACCATAAGCTACCTAAAGACACTCAACTCCTTAAAACCCTTATCGCAAGCCCGAAAATGAAAATCTACAAAACCAGCATAAGAACAGTATCAACATACGCAGCAGAGACAAGGTGCCTGGCCAAAAGAGACGAAGAAAGAATGAGAATATTAGAATAATTATAAGAAGAACACTGGGCGCAAAGAAAACACAAAGGCAAGAACGTAGACCACTAAGAAACGAAGAAATAAAAAATATCCTAGAAGAGGAAGTCATGGTGAGATTCATAAAAGCACGCAGACTCAGCTGGTATATCCATATACAAAGAAAAACCAAAGACTCGCTCACTCAGTAGACCAAGAGGAAGGGCTAAAATAAAGTGAAAGGACCAAATACACGAAGATATGCGAATAATGGAAGTCACAGAATGGAAGAAGAAGGTGAAAGACAGGAAGGAAGTGAAGAAAATAGTACAAGAAACAAAAACACACAAGCACACTCGGAATGATCCATCGCAACAAAAGGATCAGAGAGCTCCAGAAAGGAGCGGCCAATACCCCACTAGGACTCTCTCTGTATATATATATATATATGTATATATATATATATATATATACATATACATATATATATATATATATATATATATATATATATATATATATATATATATATACATATATATATATATATATATATATATATATATACTGGGTGTCCCATTTTAATCCGCCAGTAGCGATAATTCTGAAACATTGCATTGAATCAAAAAGTGTTCCAAATGAAAAGTTAATGGTTCTGAGGGGGACATCTGATGCCGTAGACTTTGCCCCCCCAGACCCCCAAGGGGGGCGGGAACAGGGGGCAACTTTAAAATCTTAAATGGAAACCCCAATTTTTTATTGCAGATTCTGATAGAGGGTTAAAAAGTATGTAAGTTTTATCCGTAACATTTTTTTTATTGGTCGAGAGATGGCGCTGCAAATGTAAAAATTAGGTTTTTTGTCAATTAAATTGCGAAAATCGTCACGTAATTAACTATTATTATTACTTAAGACTTACTCACAACCTTACAAGGTTGTTTTTTTCTCAGCCTGCTCAAATACTACCCCCGCCCCCCCTACAAAGACGTAAAGTACTCAAAAATAGCGATTGAGTACTTATTTTTCAAATTAAATAATGGTAAAATAATTCAAAAAAAAATGTCATTTTTTTTTCAAACAGTGTTTGACCGGGCCCCCCACATAGCAGATCGACCGCGACCGTTTATTCTTCCACCGAGTCCTGTTCTCCGACGAGTGCACTTTCCAGAATACCGGATTCGTCAACATCCACAATGCCCATTATTGGAGTGCTGAAAACCCCCACTGGGTTCGACAAGTGAACGCACAGCAGCGATGGAGTGTCAACGTGTGGTGTGGACTTCTCGGCTCGCAGATAATCGGACCATTCTTCTTCGACAGGACGTTAAATGGCGCGAGGTACCTGGAATTTCTCCAGAACGATCTTCCTCTGCTGCTAGAAGAAGTCGATTTGCGTACCCGGAGGACGATGTGGTTCCAGCAGGGCGGTGCCCCACCACACTATGCTCGTGCGGTTCGACAACATTTGGATGAGCTGTTTCCAGCGCAATGGATTGGTCGCGGAGGACCTATTGTTTGGCCACCCCGATCTCCGGACTTGACTATGTGGGGGGCCCGGTCAAATACTGTTTGAAAAAAAAATGAAATTCTTTTTTGAATTATATTACCATTATTTAATTTGAAAAATAAGTACTCAATCGCTATTTTTGAGTACTTTACGTCTTTGTAGGGGGGGGGGGGGGGGGGGGTAGTATTTGAGCAGGCTGAGAAAAAAATAACCTTGTAAGGTTGTGAGTAAGTCTTAAGTAATAATAACAGTTAATTACGTGACGATTTTCGCAATTTAATTGACAAAAAACCTAATTTTTACATTTGCAGCGCCATCTCTCGACCAATAAAAAAAATGTTTCGGATAAAACTTACATACTTTTTAACCCTCTATCAGAATCTGCAATAAAAAATAGGGGTTTCCATTTAAGATTCTAAAGTTGCCCCCTGTTCCCGCCCCCCTTGGGGGGCTGGGGGGGCAAAGTCTACGGCATCGGATGTCCCCCTCAGAACCATTAACTTTTCATTTGGAACACTTTTTGATTCAATGCAATGTTTCAGAATTATCGCTACTGGCGGATTAAAATGGGACACCCAGTATATATATATATATATATATATATATATATATATATATATATATATATATATATATATATATATATATATATATATATATATATATATATATATATATATATATATATATATATATATATATATATATATATATATATATATATATATATATATATATATATATATATATATATATATATATATATATATATATATATATATATATATATATATATATATATATATATATATATATATATATATATATATATATATATATATATATATATATATATATATATATATATATATATATATAATTGTTAATTCAAGGAAAATGTGTTTACTTCACATTGTAATACAAAGAACCGATTATTTCTTGTTGTTTAAGAAAAGAGTTTATATCAGAAAGTTTCCGTTTGATGTATTTAGTTCCAGATTAATTCCCCCTTTTTTTGTACTCTTTTCTAGAATATTTTTCCGTTTCAAGTTCGTCTTTGACCTGAATTACATAACACGGCAACTGTGAAACTTGAGTAGAAAAGCCGCTTAAAGTCAACAGAAAACATAAATTGAGATATTACCTTATTAAAATATTAAGTGCGCCTCAAACGAGAGAGAGAAACTTCTTGCACCCGGGGTTTTCAAACATTCCTAAACCGATTACAAATAACCAAAACCCTTTTTAAAAAATATTATTTTCTGTAAAAAAAGTTTTATTGTAATGGTTATTTGTGGTTCGGTTGACGGGATTTTGTAAATATTTTTGTAGGTATTTTGTGCATTGAATAATTTTTGTTTTTGTGGGCTTTTTGGGGGATATTTTTCTGATTTATTGCCGTTAGAATGTTCGCTGTGTGGATATGTTTACGTTTCAAATAAACAGCCGAATATTAAATAAATAAATAAATCATGAGAGTTTTTTTTTAACGAAATATTATTACAAGCAAATTCGTTTTATATAATTCATTATTTTCCATTTTTTACAAAAAAAAAAACGTTTGAAACGTTGTAATAAATATTGGAAGTCTGAAATAAAACTCGCTACCAACAATATCACTATTAAAAAAATAAGAAATACCAAGAAGAAAAATACTGATATTATAAACGATTCAATTGCAACAATTTCAACGTTAAATAAACTAACTAATTTTAAGGAAAAAATATACAGAAATATAATGTTTCGAAATTGTTTAGAAATATTTGTAATACATATTAATATACCCTATTTTTGTTTGTAAAATATACACAAATTACATGACAATAATGAGCAGACAAGGAACTTATAATGTTTAGTGTATACTTAAATGTAATTCAGTGGGCTTAAAACTACAAATTAGTGACGTTTTGAGCCTTATTAATAGCTGCAAAATGTATGAAATTGGACTGGGAAATGTAATGACGGATATTTAAGCGTGACAATGTTTTCGTTTTGGTTGAGTAAAATTGCTAGAATTATGGGAAGAAATAGAGAAAAAAAGTTTCTTGTACGGCCTTGTCTTGTCCAGACCGATCACTTCTTTTCTAGTCTTATCACGTCTCGTTTAAGATGCTCTAGTTTAATCTCGACTTATTTAGTTTTATAAACCCGTCTAGACTGGCACCATACGTCTTGTCAAGTCTGGCCAATCTGGTACAGTATTTCTGGTAAAGTATTTATTTCGTCCTGTCTTCATGGTCTAATCTTATCGAATCTTGTCCTGTTTTGTCCCGTCTTGGCCAGTCTTGTCAAGCCGTTCCATTCTAGTTCGGATTTGTCCAATCTTATTCAGTCTTGTGTAGTCTTACCCGGTCATATCAAGTATCGTCCAGTCTTCTCCAATCTTGTCCAGTCTTGACAAGTCTTGTTCAGTGTTGTCCAATCTTGTAGTCTTGTGCAGTCAGCTATAGTCTTTCAAAAAAAATGCAAATTCAAAATATTTTTCAGTCCTGACCAGTCTTGTCCAGTTTTATGCAGTTTTCTCCAATCTTGACCAGCCTTATCCAGTCCTGTCCCATCTTGCTCCGTCTTAACCAGTCTTGTCCAGTCGTATCCTGTCCAGTTTTGTTTAGCCTTTCCAGTCTAGTTCACCAATCTTGTCCAACAATCTTGTTCAGTCTTGACCAGTCCTCTGTAGTCTTACCCAGTCTTGTCTAGTTTCGTCCAGTCTTGTCCAGTCTGGTCTAGTCTTGTAAAGTCTTGTCTAGTCTTCTACAGTCTTATCCAGATTTATCCAGTCTTATCCAGTCTTGTCTAGTCTTTCCCAGTCTTCATCTGTCTTGTCCAGTCTTGTCCAGTCTCCTTCAGTCTCCTCCAGTCTTGCCTAGTCTTACCCAGTTTTGCCTAGTCTTATCCAATCTAGTCCCGTCCTAGACAAACTTCTCCAGTCTTCTCCAATCTTGTCCAGTTTTGTCCAATCTTGCCCAGTCTTGTCCAGCTTTTCCCAATCTTATCCAGTCTTGTACAATCTTGTCTAGTCTTATCCAGTCGTATTTAATTTTGTGTAGTCCTGTTCAGTCTTCTCCAGGTACTATTTTTGTCAGAATTACAAGCTTTTTATTACAGCCTAGACCAACCGTCGACAACCGGTTTTATGTAAAGAGCCACTTTCCCTCAAAAAATAATCAAATACGAGAGCCGCAGAGATTATGGTATAAAAAAATCACAATCATGAGATTTTTACGAGGGAATTGATGCAGAGATTTGTATTTAAATAAAACCCAGAATCATTAAAATACCGGGCTGATATTATTTAGAATAACTGATATAATTTATTCCAGGTGTAGTACACAGGTTACAATTGTTTTGGAATTCGACATCGTTCATATGACCACTACGAGTACGACGGCAGCGATTGATTCTTTGGATCCTGTTTTCATTCACTCCTTCACACATATCAGCGGGCATGTTGGCTCACTTTTTGTGTAAGCAATGTAGTCTCATGAAGCACATGTGCTTCATGAGGGTTTGTTGCTGTCCAATAACGCATATTCTGCTTATTGACTTTTATTCATTCAGCCCATAAGCTTCATCGCTAAACATAATTTTTCCATAAAATCAGGATTTTCGCCAAAATTTTGCAGAACAAAATCGGATAAGTTTGGGCGCTTTAAATGATCCAGATGTTTCAGTTCTTGGGTTAATTTGATCTTGTTAGGGTGTAGTTGGAGATCTGTACGCAAAATTCTCCATAATGTGGACTGAGAAATTCCCAATTCTTGTGAACGGCGTGTAATCGACTTATTTGGATCATTTTGAACTGAAGCTCTTACGGCTGCAATATTTGCAGTACTTCGACGAGTGCGTTGTTTCACGGGCACACGAATATTCAATAGTGAATATGTTGATTCAAATTTATTCACCATCGCACGCACAGCTAGTCGGGTGGGACGTTTATTGCTACCAAAAATTGGAGTAAGTGCTCTTGAAGGTGCAACCACCGACTCAGAATTTCGATAGTAAGTTTTAACGATGTCCAAAAGTTGCTCGGTTGTGAACTTCATAATGATAAAAATGTAAGCCTTGACTGACGTTTTGAATTTGATAGAGCATAAAAAGTTTGTAGGTTACGTTCCGTATTATAAAACAAAATTGTTATGTCAATATTGAAAAACCCTTTATTAGGTTCGCATTTTGAGGTTTTTAGAATTAAACAACTTTCATATCTAACACAGTCGCACAGTGGTCTGGATTTCAAAAAAGTTGGCCAAAAATAGAAAGAAGTTTCCGATTTAAACATGAATTGGTATGTAGGGGTTTTCCAGGCCGCGGATTACGAATTTCATAGTACAGAATTAAAATTCAAAATGGCGGGTCCAATATGGCCGACCACTTCATTAAAATTTGATCTAAATTTCATATAAATTGGTATAAAAGGGTTTTCTAGGTCACTGAATACAAATTTCATAGTATAATATTAAAATTCAAAAGGGCGGATCCAATATGGGCGACTGCTTCATTCACAGTATATAAGTGTTTTCGAGTTCACTGATTATGAATTTCATTGTGTAATTAAAAAATAAAAAATGGCGGTTCCAATATGGCCGAGCGCTTTATTAAAATTTGATCGAAATTTCATGTAAATTGGTATATGTGGTTTTTCGAGGTCACTGATTACGCATTTAATAATGCAATTTTAATAAAAATTATGCAATTTTAATATAAATGGGTAAGTAAGGGTATTCAATATTGGTAATAACAATTCATGTTGTTAAAAATCTGCTCACATTAATATATTAACCAGCAAATTGATAAGATTTCAAATGCAACTGGCTAAAATTAATTGTAACTTTAAAACTGTTCCAAATATAGTTTCATCTTTCAAGAAACATTTCATAAAAAGTAAATTTTCTAAAAGTGAATTGGAAGTATCGTCTCGTCCTTCTCGAAACTTCTTATTGAGATTGTTAAGATGCGCTGTCTGATTTCAGTAAAATAGATTTTTTGTAACCAGTTATGATGACGACAAAGAGATTCGAAAATTAAATGATTAAATGAAGTGAGTTAAATGATGGTTTAACAGTTAACACCAAGCATTCGAAGTCTTTGGCGAAGTCACTAAGCATTTGAAGAAAATGATATGTTGACTGAAATTTTGAAGATTGTACCAGAATTGAGTTGCAGACCCCTGGCCTAGACTAATATATCTAGCTAAGTCTAGTCTATCTGATACAGTCTTCTTTTTTTACAATGATACAATATTTTTACAATGATTTAATGTTTTTGCAACGATTTGATTGACTATTTTTAGTACCATTATTATACCATAAGTCCATTATTACTTTTATCTACTAGCACACTAAAATGAATACATTATTAAGTAAATTATTGTAGGTCCTATATGTATCGCTATCCCATTATTACAATCGCGGGTACAAGTATCCAAATCGGGCGTAAAAGTCCAATCTACTTAGCGAAAATAAATTTTCTGGCGTTTATTAAAATTGAATTATTTTTCTTATTTTGAATCAAAAAGTTTCTACCTCTCAGTCTGGATATATCTGGTTATAATATAACTTAACCTAACCATAACCTAATCTGGATTAAATCTAGGTTAGGCTAGGAACCTAACCTAGATAACATCGACAACTACCAAATACCAAACCACCTAATACCAGTGTTTTTATCAAATACGTTTTTACTAGCAATTTTTGACACGGAGACTGATTGCGATTAAAGTATTTACACTTTGCAACTCATGCACAAAAGCCCCTTTTCACACACTTGCATCATAAACTACTATTAATTTTGACAGGAAATGTTTGTGTACACAGCAGAACCTCTTGATGTATAATTCAATGAAGGGTGAAAATGTCTATTTTAAAACGGGAATGTACTTTTCTCATTTAATTTAAACAATCCAATGTAATTTTTCTAAATGTCTCTCAATCTTTATTTTACAAAATGGAAGTTTGATTTGTTCCAATAAACTTACAAAACATGTTATAGACGAGTTGAAGAGTCACACAACTTAAGAAAAGAGCCGCACGACTAGCGAGCCGCAGGTTGCCGACCCCTGGCCTAGACTAATATATCTAGCTAAGTCTAGTCTATCTGGTACAGTATTATTCAGTACTGTATAGTATTGTTCTATCTTATATTCTTATGTTCTATGTTCTATCTTATGAATTTTTCACGGTCAATCCTTCGAATCGAATATATCGAAGCCTTTCCAGCCTAGTTCAGTCTTCATCTGGTCCAGTTCTATCCAGTCTTGCGCCTGTTCAGTCTTATCAAGTCTTATCCAGTTTCGTCCAGTCTTGACCAGACTTTTCCAGTTTTGACCAGTCTTGTATAGTCTTGTAAAGTCTTGTCCAGTCTTGTGTAGTCTCCTACAGTCTTACCCAGTCTTGCCCAACCGTGTCCAGTCTTCTCCAGTCTTGTTCAGTCTTGTCCAGTCTTGTCCAATCTTGTTCAGTCTTCTCCACTCTTGCCCAGTCTTAACCATTCATGTCCAGTTTTATCCAGTCTTGATCAGTCTTGCCCAGTCTTATCTAATCTTGTCCAGTCTTATTCAGTCTTGCCAAGTTTAGTCCAATCTTATCCAATCTTGTCCAGTATTACGCATATCTCGTCCAGTCCCGTCCAATCTTGTGCAGTTTTCTTCAGTTGTGTGTAGTGTTGTCTTGTCTTTACAAGACTAGACAATCTTGTGTAGTCTTCTACAGTGACTATTTTCGCCAGAATTACAAGAAAATTTAATGATATCCGCTACGTTTACCGCATTCGTCTCACCGCGGAATCTTCACCGAAGGAACTTTCACCGCAGGAACGTTCACCGCTAAGCAGTTTCACCTCTGCGAAGTTTCAACGTCCACGTTTCACCGTTCGGCAATTTCAACCCATCCAATTCAAAAAATACACACACAAAGATATAAGAAAATAAATTGCTACAGGTGAAACTGCTCAACGGCGAACGTTCCTGCGGCGAAAGTTCCCATGATGAAGATTCCGCGGTGAAAGTTCACTAAACCACATTTAATAGCCTAATGTTTGTTTAAGAAATAGATGGAGTCAATAATTTGAACTACTTTATGTAAATATTACGGAAGGTTCAAAATGTTTCTTTTTGGATAAACGAGTCGCCTAAGAACAATTCATTCAGTAAGAACAGTTAAGACTCTTTCCTTCTAACTTGCTCTATTTTTTTAAAAACTAGAGATATTTGAAAAATCTAAAACATCATTTAGACACACATTCGTTTGATCGATCCATATTTAGTCTTGTCTTGTATAGTCTCATCTAATTTAGTCTTGTCCACTTCTCTCTACGCTCTTTGTCTCACCTAGTATTGATAAGCCTTGTTCAGTTCTTTGCAGTATAGAAAAGTGATGTCCGACTTTGTCTCCTCTTGTCTAATCTCACTTAGTCTCGTCTAATCCAGTTTTATCTAGTTGTTTAGTTTCGTCCAGTCTTTGCCAGTCTTGTGTAACCTCATCTAGTCTAGCTTTGTCTATTTTTAGCTTGTATCGTCAAATCTCGTCTAGTGTCGTATAGCCTTGTGCAGTCTTATACAATCCATTGAAGGATTGTCTAGTTTTGTCCAGTATTGTCTAGTATTGTTCTGTATTGTCCAGTCTAGTCCAGCCTAGTCTTGCCCTGCCTTGTCCGGTCTCATCCAGTCTTGTACAATCTTGTCCACTGTCCACTGATGAAATAGTTCTTTAAGAGGGGTCTTTTAAATACAGATAGGACCCGTTCCAACTCAAATCACGAATTCACGTTCATTCCCTTGTTGTGTCTTGTTCAGTCTCGTTCAATTTCGCTCGATCATGTCCAGTCTCACCTAGTCTTTTCTTATAATTATAGTTTCACCAACACTGTGGCATTTTCAGATCAACTAGAAATATATTTTCTATTATCTATATTTATACAATTTAGGATGGGGTTTGGCATATTTCTAGGATTGGTGATTGGTGGATGAATTCTGTTTGTTCATTGAGGCAATCCTATGAACTCTTATTGATTGTTTTACCGATATAAAACCATCAATAGCAGTTCAAAGGATTGCCATTGCAAAGGATTGAATTCTTTAGGGATACACAGGTATTTTGAGAATAGATAGAATTTTGAGAATAGACAGGAATTCACGTTCATTCCCTTATTGAGTCTTGTCCAGTATCGTTAAAAAATGCTCAATGATGTCCAGTCTCACCCAGTCTTCTACAATCTTGTCCATTGCTGATAGATGAAATAGTTCTTTTGGGGTAAACAGGTCTTTTAAGAAAAGATAGGACCCGTTCCGTTTCAAATCACGAATTCACGTTCATTCCCTTATTTAGTCGTGTACAGTCTCGTTCAATCTTGTTCAATCATGTCCAGTCTCGCCCAGCCTTGTCCAATCTTCTCCATTGCTGATAGATGAAATAGTTCTTTTGGGGTAAACCGGTCTTTTAAGAAAAGATAAGACCCGTTCTCTTTCATGTCACGAATTCACATTCATTCCCTGGTTGAGCCTTGTCCAGTATCGTTCAATCTTGCTGAATCATGTCCATTGTTGAAAGATGAAATAATATAATAATAATGTTCAAACTGACAACGATTTATACAGTCACATAGACAATTCTTCAATGACAATTCAATTCTGCAATTCCTCGTCACCGGACTATTTGTAGTACACGATACTACAAATGGTCCGGTGACAAGGAATTGCAGAAGAACTCAGGTGGGGTTAAGGTGAGGTTTCTCGTTTTACCTAAGGTATGAGGTTACACAAATTATAACTATCTTATGTTACTTTACTAGTACATAAACCTATGGCCTTCAGCCCCTGACATATTAGGTCTTGACCTATCTCCTTACTTGCTTTGACGTAGCGACAGGCTCATACAATGCATTTCGAGCGCTGTGTGCTAAAGAGTAACAGAAGATTTCCGTGTTCCTTCCTCCCTTGATTTAATTAGTAAAGCTGTCCCAAAGTGGATGTTATTATCACTTTTCAATAATAATAATAATCTTTATTTCCCCACGGAGTTTCTGGATCCCTGTGTTTACATACAATTCGTATTCAAATAAACATAATGTGACATTATAAAAATACAACTCAAAATATCTTCTGCAGTATATCATAACAACGTTACAAATTTACTTAAACAAGCTTATCTTGCCCTTACTTCTTCCATCCATTGTATCTTTCTTCCATCTACATTCAAAATTTCTTGTCTTTTCCTTGCTTCTCTTCCTTTCATCTCTACACATTCGTGACACATATGATCCACTGTCCATCTCTCCTTGTAGCACATCCTACACATTTTTTTTTTTCCATCCTATATCTATTTTTTCTCTCCTCATTTCTACATCTGAACCTCGCCATTCTCTTCCTTTCTTTCGCACTTTCTCTTCACAGGTACTTCGGAATCCCTTCTATTATACAGCTCTCATATTTCATATGGTATCTGGATTCCCTTATTCTTTCAATTCTTTCCTGCATGTCTACGTCCTTGTCTCTTTCACTCATCTCCCATTCATCCGCTTGTCTTCCGCTCTTAGCCTCACTATTTCCTTACTCGCGTATCGATTTCTTGGGTAATATTCTTCTCTTCCAATCATTCCTCCTTCCTTTCTTCATCCTTTCTGTTCATTCTATCTTCACACTTAGTTGCTTTCTTCCTAGCATTCACTTTCAGTTTGTCCCTCTTACATTTCTTTCTCACTATATATCCCGGAGTTTAGTCCCTTTATAAGTCCGGAACTCTTTAACGGCATGAGTGTGAACACCATCCACAAAAGTTTAGATAAAGAAACAAGAGAACAATGGATGAAAACCTGGAAAGAACTTCCAGGCCTAAGACAGTCCAAAGTGATGCTCTTTTAACCAGAAAAGAACAAAACCTTGCCTGAAATTAAGTAGGAACAAGCTTAGAATTCTGACAGGAGTCCTGACGGGACACTGCAGACTTAGGAAACATCTCAAGGCCCTAGACCTAGAGGAGGATGACATCTACATCTGCTCAACGACTGTGGAGCACTATTCCGCAAGGGACAGATGTACCTCGGGATTCACTGCTTAAACACAGAGGAGCTGCAGGCCTTGAATCCCACCTAGATCCTGAAATTCCTAAAGGAATCAGGATTAGAGGAGGCGCTCTAAGTGGGTAAGTACACCAACGCTTGGAGGAGGAGTGTGGGGGTAGATATATAAAGGTCGCAGTACAAGTCGTCATCACCATATCTATAATCTACTACAATCTTCATATCCCGGAGTTCCTCCGTCTACCCCTATCATCTCAGGTATTTCTCTTGCACTCTCTCAACCTCTTCCTGTTCTTTCGGATCCACCGATTTCCGCTCCATACATTAATAAACTCTCTATCAAACTTTCAAACAACATCTTCCTCCTCCTGAAGTCGCTTCCTCATTTTCTTAAAGATGAAATAGTTCTCTTGGGATATACAGGGCTTTAATAACAGATAGGACCCGTTCCATTTCATATTGCATACGAATTCACGTTCATTCCCTGATTGTGTCTTAGCCCATCACGTTCAATATTGCTCAATTATGTTCAATCTCATCCTGTTTTCATTCATTCATCTTTTCCATATTTCTTCTTGTTTCGAATAGGCCTACTTCGGGCCACGGTTCTTCAACTGTTAGGCTTTGATCTTTGCCCAGTATTGTTGCATCTTCTGTCGGAGTAACTCCTTTCTCTCCTCTGTCCAGGGGCTACCTTTCCTTCAGGGTTTTTTCCTGAAATCCACGGACTTCCTTCAGGGTGCGTCTCACAGACTGTCTGTATTGGAGATCTATTAATCCTAGTTTTTAATATCCTTTTTCCACATATCATAGATAAAATAGCTCATTTGGGGTGAGTAGGTCTTTCAGGAACAAATAGAACGCGTTCCGTCTCAAATCACGAATTCACTCATCCCCTTGTTGAGCTTTGTCCAGTCTCGTTAAATTTCGCGTAATCATGTCCAGTCTTTTCCGTTACAAATCACGAATTCACTTACATATCTTTTTTTTTGTTTCAACCATTTCGTTCTGGTTTAAATGATTTTTCTTTAATTTTGGAAATTTTGGAAAATTATTTACATTTTATAGATGTTCATAATACAACATAAAAATATTCATAATTTAAATGAAGTTATAATAATTTGGTTTTCTAAAATTATTTTAAAAAATATTTAAATTTTGTTGGTTATTCTGTGAATCATGAATATGCGGTCTTACAAACTTAAAACAAGCATCGATATTTCATTTGAATACAGATAAATTTAAATAATCTAGGAATACATGAATAATTTTAAGTAACGTTACTTTTCAGAAAACAAAATATATAAATTAGAAAAGTTTGAGTTTCCAATTAATAATATTATTAATGCAAGCTTTAATATTTTTAACGGCTTTTTTCTCTTCATTTAATTATACTGACATTTTCATTATAATCCAATGGATGGAAAATGGAAACTGTAAAACTCTCGCATTTGCATTTTTACTAAGCTGTGTGCAAATAAATTTTAACATGCAGTCGGAAAATCTGCAAGTTTATACACGCTTGGAAAATGTACACACAGTTGTCCAAAAAGTGAATTTGCCTACAATACCAGACTTAACACACATTTCAACCTTTTAAAGTTTCCCGTTCGAAACACGTTTCTATTTATGTGGGCGCAGATCAACAAATAAAGATTAAATTTTGAGCTAACACACTTTCAACTGCCTACAAGGAACTTCCTTAATTGAGCAGTTGCACAAAACTTACAGATTTAAACGTCGCGCTGATGCAATCGAAATTTTTAACACGATGCAAAAAGGAACAATTAATAGAAAATCTTTATAAAAACAGTTTTTATTTTCCTTATTAGACTCGGTATCAATTGAAAAACGTTGAAGAAACGTTCTAAGAATGAAAATCGCAAGAATAATGGATGCATTATGAAACAATATGCAACAATTTTGTTTCATTCAGTTATTACTTCGTTATAACGTAGTTAAAAATATAAATACTATTGAAAGTGTTCAAATTAATTTATAATATAATATATAAAATGCCGATTAAATTTTACCTGTTTGAACGCCCCCATTTTTCGCACGTTTTGGATGAAGTCACTGGACACGTTCAGAACTGTTTACTAAAGGGTTTTTCAATAAGGGACATAACAATTTTGTTTTAACACAATCTACATATCTTAACATAATCTACAAACTTTTTTATGGTCTGACAAAATTCCAAACGTCACTCAAGGCTTACATTTATGTCATGGTGAAGTTCACAAACGAGCAACGTTTAGAAATCGTTAAAACATACTACTGACATTATGAGTCGGTAGTTGCAACTTTAAGAGCGCTTATTCGAATTTTTAGTCGAAATAATCGTCCCACCAGAAAACCTGTGCGTGCGATGGTGAATAAATTTGAATCAATATATTCACTATTGAATGTTTCTGTACTAGTGAGACAACGCACTGGTCAAAGTACTGAAGACATTGCAGCCGTAAGAGCTTCAGTTCAAAATGAACCAACAAATCGATTCCATGCAGTTCAAAATAATTGGGGGTACTTACGTACTAACGCCACCGCAGCTACAATTTTTTTCCACCTTTCCCCATTTTTTCCAATATTGACAACATATCCCGCGATAGCGCGATGTCTCGATCCAAAATAAGAACAAATATTGCACAAGGGTTAGATTAGGTTATATTACAGCAGATAAATCCAGACCACATATTGCGCGATAGCGAGACCTCTCGCTGGGGTGGCGTTAATACGTAAGTACCGAATTGGGAATTCAGACCACATTATGGCAAATTTTGCGTAAATATCTCCAGCTACACCCTTACAAGATCAAATTAACCCAAGAACTGAAACCTCTGGATTACTTAAAGCGCTGAATCTTATCCGGGTTTGTCCTGCAAACATTTGGAGAAAATCCTTGCTAAATCTTTGCTAAATTGCCCAAAATACCTATTAAACTCAAAAACTGATAAGATATTATTTTACTAAATTGTTCCTGATTTAATCTAGTTTCAGAAAGTTTTTACAGAAATTAGTTAAAATATTTATATTATATTAGAAATAGTTATATTAGAAATAGTTAGTTTATAAGTTAAATAGTTTTATAGTATTATTAGAAATAGTTTTATATTAGAAATAGTTACATAATTAGAATTAGTTTTTTATGAAAAAGAAGATACCAGACAAGACTAAACAAAATGGGTAAAAAACTAAAAAATATTTGCGATAAAACTGTGTGTTAAATGCCGAAAGAAAGAAAATGAGATTACAGAAATGAAAAGCCATAAACAACCTATAGTCTATTTAGCACAGATATTAATTAATTTAATTATTATAACAAAAACTTGTCTTGTCCGTATAAATCAGGCCTTTTAATCTTTATAAGGGAAATGTAAAAATGGGGAAAAAGAACGCACGATCTAATTTACTAATGGCAATTAGAAATTCTTTTCTTGTACAAGACGGAGGCAAATGTAGGACAGAGAAATATATTGTGATGTTTGTGGTAATAATTCTCGCGAGCACGTGAAGTGGATGGATGTAGTTTATTTAAGCCGGGCACAAGACTCGGTGCTAAATATGTAACTATAGCCTGCTGGAATTACGGTGTTTATTTTCACGG
Organism: Phosphuga atrata; assembly: GCA_944588485.1. Classification (NCBI taxonomy): domain Eukaryota; kingdom Metazoa; phylum Arthropoda; class Insecta; order Coleoptera; family Silphidae; genus Phosphuga; species Phosphuga atrata. The sequence goes on along the minus strand of OX155903.1, from coordinate 27,022,492 downwards.
CGGTTACATACGCAAATGTTGACTTTGATTTCACAATAAAATGTATTCCGTAAATACGGAACGCTGCGTAATCTTTGCCGTCTCGTAATTGGTCTTGAATGATGGTTCACGTTCGGAAATATATTGCTAAAAGGGTTTTCTTTAAGAAGTTGCTTTCTATGTTTAAAACTAATTCAGATTTTCAAAAACTGCTTTCGTTCCTCAAAACCGGCTATAATAGACAAAAAAATGGAAAACAATTTCATAGATTCTTATTTCCACAATAAACTCGACTAGATATTCTTGAGAATTTTTCAGCTTTCCATTCAATGTTTCTAAAACAACTGCAGTTAATCAACAAAATTTAATAAAAACTGTTGTATCGAACTAGCAAGTTCATCGGATTTGTTTTTTTGATTTAAGCTAATACATAATTCCAAACTTATTGAATTTTGAGTAAACTTCCTTTCAACGTTTCCCAACCTATTGCACCTAATCAACTAATATTAACAAACACTATTATACCGAACTAACTAGTTTTTCGGATTTTTGTGTGTGTTTTAAGCTAAATATATTATTCAAAACTTATTGAATTCTAACTAAACTTCCTCTCAACGTTTTTAAAACTATCGTAACTAATCAAGCAAATTTAACAAAAACCATTGCATGGAACTAACTCGTTCTTCGTATTTTTATTGTGTTTTAAGCTAAATATATAAATCAAAACTTATATGTTACTTCTAAGTAGTTGATTCTTAATTAGACTAAAATAGACAAGATTACGCACGACTAGAAAAGAAAAGACAAGACTATTAAGGACTCGGCGAGAGTGGAACTGAACAGATTATACCAGACTAAAGCCAACCAGACAAGAAGACCAGACAAGACCAGAAAAAACCAGACAAGACCAGAGAAGACCAGACAAGACCAGAAAAGGCCATACATGACCATACAAAACCATACAACACCAGACAAGACCGAACAAGACTAGGAACGACCAGACAAGACTAGACAAGACTAGACAAGACCAGACAAGACCAGACAAGACCAGACAAGACCAGACAAGACCAGACAAGACCAGACAAGACCAGACAAGGCCATACATGACCATACAAAACCATACAACACCAGACAAGACCGAACAAGACTAGGAACGACCAGACAAGACTAGACAAGACTAGACAAGACCAGACAAGACCAGACAAGACCAGACAAGACCAGACAAGGTCAGACAAGACCAGACAAGACCAGACAAGACCAGACAAGACCAGACAAAACGAGACAAGACCAGACAAGACCAGAAAACACCAGACAAGACCAGACAAGACCAGACAAGACCAGACATGACCAGACAAGACCAGACAAGACCAGACAAGACCAGACAAGACCAGACAAGACCAGACAAGACTAGACAAAATTGACTTATGACAAAAGAGACATTAAGGGTAGGACTAAGCAGTTGCAAAGTACAAGAGAGGGTGGACGTCCCCCGATGCTATAAGTGCTGGAGCTATAGCCACTGGGCGAAGGAATGCCAGAGTGAGGTAGATAGATCCGAAGCTTGCTATAATTGTGGCAAACAAGGACATAACTCAAAGGAATGCGAACATCAACCAGCATGCCCCTTTGCGAGGAAACTGGCCACCGAGCAGGAGGGGGCAGGTGCAAGAAATTTAGGGAAGCCCTAGCAAACAAACAGAAGAGAAGTAAGAAAACTGAGACCAGAGCATCAAACTAACAAACAATGAACACCCAAAATACATATCGGAAGACGACACGGCGCACTGAGGACAGAGACAAAAAAATAAAATTTCTACAAATAAACCTAAACAGGAGCCAAAGTGGCAAGCCAAATAAAAACGGAACAATATGATGGTATACAGATGCAAACAAAGACGTAGGAATTAGAGTACTGGGCAAAATAAGAATAATTGACCAAGGTGCGGGCAAAGGATTTGTCTGGATCGAAACGGCATACGGTATACACTACAGCTGCTACATATCGCCTAACTACCAGAGGAGAGAATTTGAAAATTTCCTAAGCGAATTAGGCGAGGACAATGGCAAACGTCAAAAACAGAAACGGATCCTGGTTCGGAATCAAAGCTCAATTATCGATATAACGATGGCAAGGAAAGAAACATATGACAACATGATGGACTGTGCAGTACTAAAAGAAACAGAGACCCTGTCGGATCACAAATATATATGCGTTTACACTCACAAGTAGCACAAAACTCGAAAACGAAAAACAGCAAGAGAAATGCACCACAAGAAAATGGAAAATAAAAGCGGGCGAACTAGACAAGTTCAAAGAGACATTAAAAAGGCAATTAAAAAATAACGCTTGGCTCCCAGAAGACGAAAACTTCCTGATAAATGCAGTAGAAAAAACCTGTAATGAAGTATTTACCAAGGATAAGGGAAAAATGGGCAGTAATCCAGCTATTTACTGGTGGCACAAGTGGATATCAGAGAGCAGACGACAGTGTATACGGGCAAGGCACCTTGTCACGAGAGGTAGAAGCAGCAATGGAGAGGATGCAGACAAGCAGCTATGGGTAAACTATAGAAAGTGCTGGGATTCCCTAAAGAAGGTAATAAAAGAAGGCAAACAACGCAAGAGGAACGAGCTGACAAAGGAGCTTGAAGATGACGTCTGGGAACTAGCGTACCAGATCGTCATGAAGAAAACCAAAAATGCCGAGAGGCAATATTGCACTAGAGGAAGAAAAACAACTGAAATGGGCGAATAAATTCTTCCCAACCCACCGGCCGTTAACGTGGACCCTACAAAAGAAGAAAGAAACCGACGAGATAGTACAGGAAATATCAGCAGAGGAATTAAGGACTGCGACTACCCAAATAAAAAAATGGAAAAGCACCTGGGCCGGACGGGATAACTCCGGAAATATTTAGAATAGTGCTGGAAAATCACGAAGAGACGTGTAGAGCATGCCTGAATAGACAAACTGAGGAGAGGAGAATTTTTAATAATGAGCGACGAGACTCATTGCTCCAATTTTTGGAAAATGGGCCTAATGCGATTTTAATAATGAGCGACGAGACTAATTTTCGTCTTAACGGTGTTGTGAATCGTCAAAAATCGTTGAAAAGCGATGCTCCAATTTTTGGAAAATGGGCCTAATGCGATTTTAATAATGAGCGACGAGACTCATTTTCGTCTTAACGGTGTTGTGAATCGTCAAAAATCGTCTCTGAAAATCCACAAATTCTTCATGAAACACCACTTCATAGCCTGAAAGTTACGGTGTGGGGCGGCATTGGGAAGTTTGGTGTTTGGGTCTTACTTTTTTGAGGAAAACTGGAAAACACTGTGACCGTGACAGCTGATAGTTTTGTGAATATGGTGAACAACTTCTTGAGAACTGAACTGAAAGGACGATGAATCAATCTGCGAAATGTTTGGTTCCAACAGGATGGAGCTACGGCACGTAATGCCTGAGTGAGCTGTTATACAACTGTTCCCTAGTCGCATTATCTCAAGATTCGGTGATTTGCATTGACCCCCTCGCTCTCCAGACCTTTTAATGCGTGACTTTTTCTTGTGGAGGTATCTAAAGTTTCGTGTGTATGAAACCAAACCTCATACACAGGCTGAACTGCGACAAGCCATAGAGCAAAACATCGCTCAGATCGATCGTCAACTATGAAGCTAACTTCCAAAACGCTCTCCACATCTGTCAAATGGATAACACGTGAAAATGGATAACATGTTAATGACATTATTGTTCGTACATAGGTAACTCAAACTGCATGTTCTCAGCTGCTTATTTCTGCTAATAAAAATGTTTTAAACCCTAAAATAGGGGAATACCGCTCATTTGTAAAACGTCCGTTTTCCATGGCTCACCCTATACTAACTAAAATCCATGAACTAGCAATACTGATGGGTGATCTTAATGCCAAGAATGGGTAAGGGAAATATGAGAACAGTATTGGGGGACGAAATGATAGAGGAGATAAGTTTGCTGAGTTATTTCTAGAAAAAGAACTGATCATAACAAACACATTCTATAAACTCTCAAAAGCCGCCTTTACACTTAAAAAAGACTCCTGCTGACTCAGCAGAGAGAATTGTACGAAATCAGATCGACTATACATCGAAGATACAGAAACTCGGTTACAGCTGTACAAACTTATCCGGGTGTTGATGTACCACCAGATCACAGCCTATTGTTGGCTGAAATTAAAGTTCGATTCAAGAAGATATGCCGACAACAAAACGAGGTGATAAAACTGGAAAATGAAAATCTAAAGGCGCGAATCTCTGTGGAAAGGCAACCGAACAGCTAGAAGAAAAACTGAATTTAGGAATAAAGAGCTAAAATTAGAGATAAAAATGGAATAAGACAAAACAAGCTTTACTAGAAACCCAAGAAGTTTTTAGAAGACAAATACATGAGAAGATACAGAAATGGATGACGGACGAGATCCTAGATCTGATGAAGTGTAGAAGAAAACACAAAAATGCAACGAAATTGAGAATGAGAAAAAGTATGATTTCTTCCATTTTCATAATAATATCTTATTGTTAGTCAAAAAAGGGGTCAATCTCTGGATCTAACGGAGGAAGTTGAATTTGTGTATAGACCTTTATTTTAGCATTATAAATGTTGTCCCAAAAGTCACATATGCAAACATGTGAGCGTCCTTAAATATTCAAGGTCAAATGTCGCAAAAATCAGTTTTTTGAGAATATCTCGATTTCTCTGCCTCCTATCGTATTTGCATTTATTATGAAAGTTGTAGAAAATAAAATTCTCTACAAATTTTATCTGAACCTTTTTTTATACGTCGATCTGTTTTTGAGATAGAGGTAGCAGAGTGTGGAACGCTGATGAGCAGCCATATGTACCTTAGCGCAAGGTAAATCCTGAATCCCAATGTATTATACCGTTTTATTACTTAATTAAATTAAATATTACTTAAATAATAATTTAATACCTTATTTAATGCTATTCTAATTTAACCCCATGAATTGCAAAGTGAAACACTGACGCTGGTTACAACACTTTTATCACCTGCCCCAGATGAACTACTCACTTCAATATTCTGCAACTGCCAAAATGGTTGTGGCTCGCATTGTGGTTGCCATAAGTTTGGGATGCAATGTTCTTCAAACATTCCAACAAATCTGGAAAACTGCTCGCTTAGTGCTTATAGAAAAACCGAAAAAACACAAAGACGGCTATCGACCTCTATGCTTACTAAATGTACGAGGTAAATTATGGGAGAGCATCATAAGAAACAGACTGCAACAAGAGCTAGAAGTAAAAGGCGCACTGTTAGAGCAACAATATAGCTTCCGCAAAGGCAGATCAACTATCGATGCTGTCAGGAAAATACAAGAGCTAGGTTTTTTTGATTGATGATTTTCAAGGGTTGCCTCCGCCCCTTCCTACCGACATAAGAAATTAGCGATAATGGTGGCACTAGACATACGAAATGCTTTTAACAATACTCGGTGGTCTGAGATTTTGAAAATGCTGGAAGAACAAAAGATATTGGCATACTAAGTACGTCTGATTGGAAACTATTTTAGGGACAGGAAAATAGAAATAGGGAAAAGCAAAAAAAAAACGACATAAGCAGCGGGGTGCCACAAGGCTCTGTCTCGGGTCCACATTATGGATTGCATATTACGACAGGATACTCAGGCTGGTCCTCACGGATAGAACTCACCTCGTGGCATACGCGGGCGATTTGGCAGTGGTGGTGATAGATGGCAACACGGAATACCTGAAACGAAAAGTGGAATGGTCGCTTAATATCACAGACCAGGAGCTGGAAGAAATGGGTCTTGAAATTGCGCCAGAAAAATCCGAAGCGTTGGTATTGGTGGGGAGAAGGACCCTATCAGAGATGAGCATAGGTTTTAATAATACAAAAATTAAAAAAAGGAGAAAATATTTGGGCATAGGACTGGATAAAGACCTAAAAATTTATACGCACCTGCAGGAGACCGCAAAAAAGTAAGCCAAACGGTAGAACAGCTGAGAAGACTAATGACATACGTTAAGGGACCAAGGGCGAGCCGCAGGCTCGCACAATCTGCACAGTGGCACTGTCAAAAATGCTGTACGGTGCTCCTACGTGGTAAGAATCGTTGATGAGAACCAAAAAATTGAGAAAAAAGTATGAAAGAATACAGAGACAGCTGGCAATATGGATATGTAGTTCCTGCAGCACGACCTCGGCGGAAGCGCTGTCGTTAGTTGCCGGGCTGATGCCAATAGACCCGATGGCAAAAGAAAGGCTAAGAAGGTACTTTGAACTTGAAGGGGAGGAGAGCAGTAGTCGGATTAGAGAAGACAGTATGCACGAATGGCAGACAATATGGAACCAGAAAGGCTGCATGTGCGGTGTAGACAAAATGAATCATCCCAAGCATAGAACCATGGGTGAGACGAGGATACGCAGAAGTGAATTACTTTCTCTCGCAGCTGCTGTTCGGACATGGTAGCTTCTTGGCATACCTCTATTCCAGACACTTGAGGCAGACCGAAAAATGTGTGTACTGCCCGGACCCGGTGGATGGTTGCCAACATACATTTTTCAACTGCCCCAGATGGGCGAAACAAAGGCTGGAAATGAAAATAAAGGAGGGAGGAATTCTGACCCCAGAACACCAACAGGATACAATGCTACAAAGCAGAGAATGCTGGGACGCAGTGGAGAAGCAAGCGACATCTGTCATAACAGAAAAAGAGGAGGACGAAACGGAACGTAAAAAAGGAAAAATAAGATGAACAGAAGGCAAACTCCGAGCGAAGTAATGCTGAGAAGGCAGTCCCGCAAGGTTTCAGAATTGAGGAGTGGGTTTTTTTATTGGATAGTCACTCGCTGAGGCGAGTAGTCCCACACTCCCCAGAGCAACTTGGAGTACTGGAGGCTGTACGCAAATGCATTTTACCCCTCTTCCCGAAAAAAAAAGACAAGACCAAACAAGACTAGACAAGACCAGACAAGATCAGACAAGGCTGGACAAGACTAAGCAAAATCTAATCTAGTCTTGAGTTAGATTCATCATATGGTTTTGTCTTATCTAAACCGGTTTATACTTGTAGTGTTTACTACTAGTCAACTAATTGCCTTACAGTATATTGCATATTATATGTATATCAGTGGACTCAACTTGTCCTATTTAGTATTGCAAATTGACAACTTTAATCTATCGAAAGCCTTGCCTAGTGTACTCTTGTCTGCGCTGTTGCTTACTATATTTAACACTTTCACTGCCATGACAATTTTAAGGAATAAAACACAGCGCCAATATTTATAAAATTTCCGGTAGTTATGCAACCCCTACACATTGATCACCTATTGATCAAAAGCGGAAAATAGCGCTTCTCTATAATCCTTTGCCGCAAAGCCATAGATGCAATCTAAAGAACTTCGTCGAAAAATCGCGAGTCCGCCGCGGCACGTTGAACGCAGACGGCAGCAAACTTGAAGGTGCACTTTTGCACCTTACCAGGGTGCACTGCCTGCACATATATGGAAATATTTTCGGATCTGGACGGCTTGGATCACGAGCCTATAAATGTAAAAGAAGCGCGGGCGTCCGTTCCGAAACGAGCGCGTACAATTTCGAGTCGCTGCGCCCAGAAACGGCAAAACTGCAGCGGTCAGACAGACCGCACCTTCCAGCGAAAGAGAGCCGATACATTCAAACTGTGGCGGGCGACTCCGTAGTCGCAGCGACACATCGCCGGTACCAAAATGCGCGGCTCGAAGGGCTCAACGCGACATCCTGGTGCCCCAAATCGACAATCAAGTTTTTCTCTGTGCAGACCAACAGTTATAAGTGGGCGTCGCGACGCGATTCCGCGGTGTCCAATTATTGGTGCGGAAAGCAAAAACACCATTCTACAATCCACTGAAAAATCCAGAACATTCACCGGGCGACTGCAAAAATATGAACGTTTTACTTTCGTCATTTGTTTCCTGCAATGCGGCGAGTTTCGGCGGGCGTCGCGACGGTTGCAAACGACGCAGCGTGATGCCAATTACACCAAAAGATAAAACGTTCAATTTTCTGCCAGAATCGCGCGAAACCTATAGTTGGCGATTCTTTGGGAGTTTTCCTGGACGTCCAAACAAAGTTTTTCGTTTTTATAGCGCCGCAACGCCATCTTCAACGCAATCTGGATTAAACTCCCAAACAACCTAATAGGTTCTATGCCCGATCGAATGGCGCCGGTCCAGATCCGTCAATTGGTTCGCACGTTCTAGGTGCCACCGCGAAACGCTTTTGTTTTTTTTCACTTTTTGCGCAACAAGTTCTAGAACGATTACAACCGGCGACGTTGAGCCCTTTAAATAGGTGTAGGGCGTCCGTTCAAGTGATTGCAAAATCGGCAAAAAAAAGTTGCGTTTTCTCTTGCACCAGGTGAACCGGACGTCGCAGGACGGCGAGAGAGGGCTGTAAAAACGTGGCGCGGCGGCAGTCAAACGATCCGGAAGAATTTTTGAGATCCGACACAAAATGCACCTCAAAGGTTCACAATTCGTGATTTTAGGTTTCGGTCTGGTGATTTCGAACCTGGGGGAGTTGAGTCACGAAAATGGCACCGCTCGACGGGGTTCTCGGTTCTACACGAGACGTCGGCACGCCAGATTCGGCCGTTTTTGCAAAAACCTCGATTCGGTGGGGTTTGACCCTCTGGAGGTGCCCGACAAGACGGAGGGCGAAACCTGGGGCTGCGCAACGTGCGGACGGACATTTGCAGGTAAAGCAACGAAAACACCCAAGATCTGCCGCCTCCGGCGGCAAAAAAGCCTAATGAGACCCTTTTAAAAACCCACTTGGTGCGGTACCCCGGGTGAAATTCGCGAAACGCCACAAGTCATTCGTCTCAGAATTGATAGAAATTTGCGATACCGTCGAGACCTGGCGATTTAGGCAGAACTCTTCCCCACACGGACACCAACAGTTTGCATTACAAAAATTACCACTTTTACGGTGGTCAAGGCGAAGCAGCCTAGGAAAAATGAAATTCACGAAAGGCTTCATCAAAAGAAAAGGATTCATCACGTAGAAAGATTTGAGACGCGTCCTCCGACAACACTCTCGTCGCTGAGCGATTTTTGTAAGCGATGTTATTCGCATTTTTCTGCGATTCCGGGTCGCCCCACTAAACGCCGCCTACGGCGCTGTCCGCAGCCCGGCGGCAGCTGTGCATCAGATTCTTGTAGCCAAAGAACAGACGAACGACCGCACATTTTCGATAAGCCTTCCGGATCGCGTCATTTAGGCATCCAAAAATGACGAATATTTTGCAAAGAAAAGTAGGTTTTTCGCATTTTGCAAGAATTCTCAGTAAAAATGTCGAAAAGTGAGATGATACTCGTATGTGTGACGACGTTCCGAACACACCGGCACTGGAACCACGTCTGTGCGACGAAAACTGTCCGAGTTGAGTGCAAAAAAGTGAAAAACCTGGAAAAAAATCACCCATCCGCCCCTTGGGGCACCAGGAGACGGCAGGTCGATGAAATTATTTTTTTTTAATACTCGATTTTTCTGCAAATCGGTTGTAGAAGATTTATAATCGTTGCATAATGTTTAAGAATTTTTTTTTAATTACAAAAAAAATAGCGATTTCTCACCCTCTTTAAGTTCAGTGACGGCTCGTTCTCGTTTAGTAATCCAGCGCAAAACTAGATGGCGCTGGTAAAAAGAAACCCCGGGTTACATCGCCCGGGACGGCGCTGTATAAATTCAGTACCCCGGGTCACATCTCCCGGAATGGCGATGGAGGGGTTAAGCTTGTATTATAAGCTTCTTACAAGGTCGTATAAGTTTTGTAGTTTATCTCTAGCTAGACTTCTCGAATTTGCTGTCTAACTCAACCATTAGACTAGTTAACTCAACTAGATTTGCGTCACTAGTATTCAATTACAGTATATTGCAACGAGAGTTGTAAGAAGCATATTAACAGTTACGGAAAAATTACGTAATTCCGCGAGTACGTAATTGCCTTACAACTCGAGTTATGAACTATATTTTAGCTACGACCACACTAATTTCTTTCTGTGTAATAAGAAAAATATGTTTGATGTAACAAATTTATTTCAAATTTAGTTATGTTTATGTAATTATCAATATTTAACATTATAATAAACAAACAGTTGTATTTTCATATATAACTGTTGGACATTATTTAAATTGAAAGAAATGAGAAGAAATACATTCTTAATGGTTACATACCTTATTATTTAGCACTTATTTGGGTTAAACTGCAATAAGAGTGTTCATAGATATAGGCAACCTAATGTACGCATTGTCAATTTTCGTTAATTTGAATTGTTTCACGAGGACGCTGAACGTATGAGCACATAATAGCAGCTCTCAACCAATCAACGAATCGTAAACAAAACGTTATAAAGTATAACTTATCATTAATCGCGGACTGTTACATACGTGTGTATTATGATGTATTTACACAGTCCACGAACTGTACAATAATGCGCGTTTACAATAGTGGTCGTAGATAAAATTGTTTATATAGTTCTGATAACTGTATCTACATTTAGTCCAAACTTCTCCCGGTCTTTTCCAAAGTTAGATTCCCCCATACATCTGCACAAAGACTGCGGAGCACTGCTCCGCAAGAGACAAATGTTACATGGGGCCCACTGTTTGAACGCAGAGGAGTTGCATTCCTTGAATCCCACCCAGATCCTGAAATTCCTAAAGGAATCAGGACTAGAGGAGGCGCTCTAAATAGATAAGTATACCAACGCTTAAAGGAAGATGGTGAGGAAGAGGGAAGAGGGTACAATAGATCTACGAAGGTCGCAGTACAAGTCGTCACCACCAAAACTACAATCTACAAAGCTAAATTTCTTGAATTCGCTCTGTAGCCCAAGAACTAGATTAGATAGCTTATCTAATGTCGACTGAATAATACTAAATTTATTTCTCTACATAGTTCTGTAAAGCAGAACATTCTATCTAGAATTACTTAAAAAATACAAAATCGTCAACTCGAAAGTTTCTTGCCTCACTCTCTCTTCCCTAACTAGACTTCTCGAATTTGTTTTGTGACTCAAAAACAAGATTATGTTAGGTTAGGTTAATTTAACTCACTGATATTAAATTAAATTGTTTACGTAGCTTTTAAAACTGGAACGTTTGATTTAGACTTGCTCCACAATTCCAAGATCGCCAATTCTAACTTCCTTATCTCATCGTCTTTTCCCCAACTAGACTTCTCGAATTTGCTCCGTAACTCAAGCACTAGACTAGGTAGTTTAACTAAATTCTACTAGCTAATACTAAATTTGTGTGTCTACGTAGTTCTAGAAAGTAGAATATTCTATCTATACTCGGTCCGGCAAGAGAAGGCATTTCGTCTCGACGAGTTTAACATTGTTCTGCGCATACCCCCACTATATTTCGAGTGTGCGGTGTTTAGTTGTCCGTATTTGAAAAACTGACGCATATTTCTAAACTAAAATTAATCTGCGCGTACCTCGGCACGTCCCTTGCCTCTCATATTTCGGCGCAGTACAGTTGCATTCTATCGCCGGCCCGAGTATATACTTCATTCAAGTCGTAAACTCAAAGTTTCTGAGTTCAGCGTCTTTTCTCTAACTAGACTTCTCGAATATGCTCCGTAGCTCAAGAACTAGACTAGACTCTAAAAACTGGAACGTTCGAACTAGACTTACAAAGCCGTAATGTGATAATCAGATCATCTAAATATTTAATAAAGTTTACATGATATGTGATAACATTTACAATGTTTTGGTGAATCTACGTGACGAAATAAATTTGGAAGATATGGTGAAACCGTCATTTTATCTGCATATTAAATTTTCTGCATAAAACTAAATATTTTATGGATTATACTGAACACCTCAGTAAATTTCCCTCTCCGAAACAAATTGTAGGTAACATTGAACAAGAATAGAAAAACTTTCCATAATTTGATACCAGATAATCCAATGTGCAACACAATAACGGAGTTTAAAGTCACATTGTGTGTATCGAATTCCTGGCGGGCGACTGCGGGCAGCGCGAGGTAAAAGTGGAAGAGTCAACACGAAACAGCTGCGGGGAACGCGAGGAGAGAATGCGTGCACCGAATGGAATAATGGGGCTTATGCGGGGCACGGCTACGGCTCCGACTCGGCCGGGGCGCAGCTCACTTGGAGGCGCGAAGGCGTGAATGCCACATTGTGGTATATCTGGATGCCACATTGCTGTGGTTGGGTCGAAGGGAGCAGGCCAGATTTGGTCAGATAAAATCAGTTTTGATTGTTTGCCGTTTTATTTTTAGTTTCCATTATCTGGATATTCTGACACGTTTTGCAGGGTTTATTGTATGGTTTCTGCATAACAGTGTTGAAAGATCGAGCAACTTTTTTTTTAATTACTTTCATATATAGCCTTATTAGTGAAATCCTGATTTTTTTAATTCTAGAACAATTTATCTAGTTTTGAATCATTTTTTAGCGTTTAATACAAATTTAAGAAAATTAAAGGCCTGGTAAACCTGTAATATAAATATTGAAACATAATATCCAACTTAAATTATTTAGTTATTAAACCATTTGAACAACATAAACAAATTAATTAATTTGTTATTTTGCTTTGGATTCAGGACTTCTAAATGAAACACTTGCGCTCGTCGACAAGTTTCGTGATTATATTTTGATCACTTTTTTATAAGCAATTACATTAAACTTATATTAGTTGAACATTGTACTTAATAAATCTGTCAATAAGTTGACTTATTAAAATTAAGTAAAGTTTTTATCATCCCTAGTATTCATAATTTGTTTAGTTACAAATGGCTACTACACTAATTGTTGCAAGTATATCAATTGTTGTAAACTTTAAATGGATTGAGTCGTGTAAATGTTTTATTTGTAAATAATTCCTGCAGTTGTTGTAATAACATAAGCAGTGTTTGTTGTGTAAATAAACAAAATACAAATAAAAGTTGTAAATAATTGGCTGGCATTCGCAAATAAAATCTTTTCGCCCGCGAATATTCCGACAGTAAATAACAGAGGCCGGTCAGCTAATTTTAGTCGAACTGGAAATTTTTTCCCATTATTTGTATTAATTTTTCGTTTGTGTTTTTGGAAATGCGAAATGTTTTGCGTGTGCACGCGGTTCGCGTTTAAAGTGCGCATTTATTGGAATGATTGTTGCCAACAGTTCAAAGAGATTTCTCGAATTTGCAAATGGAGGCCCCCAACTCATTAACATCGCTGCCATTTAACACGCAAATCATACGATGAGTGCATTAGTTAGTTAACTCTTCCATAAATATTCCAAATATTTGGATTCGGCTTTTTCTGGGGAAAATCCTGTCGGCATTTCATTTACAAACGTTCGCTACAAATTCTGAATAAATTAAACAATTTCTTTTTTTATTTTGAATGATTATGGTGATTAATCTATTTCTATCCAGCCTTGTCTCTCTATTCTTTTCTGTCTAGTCTTGCCTATTAGTCTTGCCTGTCTAGTCTTGCCTGTCTAGTCTTGCTTGTCTAGTCTTGTCAATCTAGCCTGTCTAGTCTTGTCTGTCTAGTTTTATCTGTCTTGTCTTGTCTGTCTAGTCTTCTCCGTCCAGTCTTGTCTGTCTAGTATTGTCTGTCTAGTCTTGTCTGTCTAGTTTTATCTGTCTTGTCTTGTCTGTCTAGTCTTCTCCGTCCAGTCTTGTCTGTCTAGTCTTGTCTGTCTAGTCTCGTCTGTCTAGCATTGTCTGTCTAGTCTTGTCTGTCTAGTCTTGTCTGTCTAGTCTTGTCTGCCTAGTCTTGTCTGTCTAGTCTTGTCTGTCTAGTCTCGTCTGTCTAGTCTTGTCTGTCTAGTTTGGTCTGATAAAATTCGTATATTTGAATTAGTAGATAATATATCATATAATAAAAGTGTACAAGAAAAGATTAACAACGAATAACAAGAAAATCCTTATTTAGTCCTCCTTGGTCCTGCGTGGTCTTGTTGCAGTGTCTTGTCAAATTGTCTGGAATAACCTTGTCTGATACTGCCAGGTATTATAGTTTTGTCTAGTTTTTCCAGTCTTGTCTATTCTTGTCCAAATGCAGGCCTAATGCAGAAAGTCTAGATTTTACAATTCAAATCTCTATATTTCTGTAAGAAACATTCTTTGCACCAGCTTTGTAACATAATAGTTGTAAACCTAATTGCGATAAAAGTTGCGGGAAGAACTAGAAGTGAAGGAAAAATTTGTAATCGCTCCAGCGATTAAACAAGAATTAAAATCCCTTTACATCTCGAGTTCTACTTACGTCGTTTGATCGCCGACCCCCCGTTTTTTCGCTTTGAACTTTTCCGTTTTCGAATTCCGTTTGCCGACGATCTAAAATTCCCGATCCTCGTTTCCCGGTTGACTTTAGGCGCCCTGCTCGAATTTCGATCCCAGCACACGCAGCAGACAGAGAGACGACGACGACAACTCCGCTCCAATCTATTGTACGAATGCTCCGGCTGAATGGAAAACTCCTTTGTAACATTAAACTGTCGTCGTTTTGTCTTGTTGCTCTCGCGTATCCTGTAAAGTCGCTTTCAGTCTCGCAGCGCCCTCAGCGGGGGATGGAAAACGCGTCGACATTATCGTATCGCATTGTCAATATTAAACATTTCGCTAGCGCGTTCGTCTGTTTTCCTTCTCTTTGTTACCTGCTTTGTAATGCGATATCGTTGCCTGTTTATATCTCCCTGAGATGCCAACATTTATTTACGTCGAATCTTTGAATTTTCTTAATTAATTTATCAAACTACAATAAAAAAAATAGCACATTATTGTACATTCACGATATATCTTACTACACAACATTTGCTAAAATATGTAATTAAAATAATTTACGCGATATTAAGAATTCTTTTTTGGAAAAAACTAACGCAATTTTCATCCTCCTAGCCCAGAGGTCGGCAGACTTTCAAGTGCAAAAAGTATTAATATACTATATATTGGGTCCCATCATTCTGTTTAAGAACAAAATTGGGTGAGATAGTAGTTTATCTCCCTATATTCTCGTTCTACGCAAATTCCTACTTGTGGGATTAATTATTTTGTCCACTGTCCGTTTGTACAACATATCCTGTGCTTCTGCCACTCCTGGGAAGGATTTTTGGCAATTTTGCAAATTTCTGTCTTCTGCCCGCTGTTTTGTACAGTTCTTTTATAAAGACTTCTTGGGTGCTATGACGAGGGTGCCTGCCATCACGAGAACTGCATCCGTCGAAACTGTCTTGTATGCACTGCACACACGTTTCTCTAAACTGTGATCAGCTTATTTTTAATGGTTTTTTTCTCGACTGCGTTGGCCCAGACCGGGGCACCATAGAGACTGGGCAATGCTTTATGGTGCGACTAAGGATAATATCTTTCTCTTGCTACTTTTTGGTCCGCCGGCATTGGGCATCGTCTTTTCCAGTCCTGCTGTTAACTTGACGGCTAATTGACGCTAATTGACGTTTAATACATAGCTTCTTATCAATAATCACACCAAGGTATTTAACTGCCTCCTTTGACGTTATGGTTATGCCTCTTAAATACTATCGGCCCTACATGTCTCATTCCGGTCAGTAGAACAGCTTCCGTTTTTTTCAGAGGCCAGCCTTAAGGGCTTTTTCTCCATACATTTATCAACATGTCCAATTGCCCTATATGTATGTTCCATTACTCTCTCCTTTTCTTGCTACTACCAGAGCAATATCATCAGCAAAACCTAATATCTCAAAATCTTCTGGTAGCTTTAGCCTAAGTACTCCATCGTAGAGAATGTTCCACAGTGTAGGACCCATTACTGAGCCCTTTGGAACACCGCTGTGCACTTCTCGCTCCATGACTTCACCGCCTGCTTCGATTATGATCTTACGATCATGTAGATAACTACGCAGTAGTCTCAGCAGGTGTGGAGGAAGCCTCTCTCACTAGCCTTATTCATATACCATGCTGCTGCATTGAAATACTTCTTACCATGCTGCTGCTGCATTGAAAGCATTCTAAACGTCTAAAATAATGAGCACAATAATCTTTCTTGTTGCCCTCGTACCAGCTGAGGATTTCTCCACCACGTCCAGAATTCGCATAATAACATCAACTGTTGACCTGCCCTCCATGAATCCATGCTATTTTTCTGAGAGGTTTTTCTTGACTGAGCTCAATATTTATCCTATGTAGCACTTATTGTTCTAGCAGTTTCCCTGCAACATCGAGCAGGTACAATGGTCGATAGTACGATGGGTTTTCTATGGGCTTGTCCCCTTTTCTAAGTTGGATTAGCCTAGATCTCTTCCAGATGTTCGGGAAGTTTCCATCAGCCAAAATATTGTTCATAATATTTAGAACATATTCAGGGCATCTTTTGGCAGCTATTTTAATGCTTTATGGTGGTAGTCCGTCTGGACCAGGGGCTTTGCCACTTCGAATACTCATACTTGCCCTTATAAGTTCTTCTATGGAAAAAAATCTGATCTGATGTCATCTTCTGCTCTTCCGTTGTTGTCGATAATGAGTAAGCGAAGTGAAGTAATGAGTATGTGAACTGTCACGGTTAGGGCTGAGTTGTTGTTGGACATTGTTGGACCTCATCGATTTGGTTTCCTTTAGATTTACTCGTAGCCCGTTACTTCTCAGCCTCCAGCGCTAGTGCTTCTAGTTTTGATTATGGATCTTCAAAGGTGTATGCGATCAAATAAATCATATGCGTAGTCTAAATCCTCTAAGCGAACGATTAGACCACAGGATATGCCTTGCTTTAAGCAGTTTGTTCTTGTTAGTACGGTATCAAGAACAATGTTGAATAAGAGGGGTGAGACGATGCTCCCCTGATTCTCACCGGACTTGATTTCTATTATTGGTATGTTAGCAAGTGATACTCTGCAGGAGCTATCTTGGTAAAGTGCCTCAGTTACTCGTTACTCAATTACTAAGTTCTTCCGGCGCGCCACGTTCTATAAGGGTGTTCCATATGGTTGCTTGATGTAGCGTATCGAAGGCTCTATCTATAGTCGACGAATACGAGATGAGTTGAATTTGTGTAACTGTTCAACGGTTATGCGCAACGTGTTTATTTGGTCGGCACATGAGCATCCGGGGAGGAAACCGGCTTGTTCCTGTCTTAGTTTTGTTTCTACTTCGTTGGATAAACGTTCATGGATGGACTTTAGTAATGATATTAAACAGTGCGATCCTCCGTCAATATTTGCTTTCTTTACGATCGCCCTCTTTAGGCAATTTGTTAATTAGACCTTCGGTCCATTCGATGGAGAAAGCTTTGGCAGCCCATGCATCTTGAACTAAAGGTGTTATTAGTGTAATACAGTGTGATCCTCCGCCAATATTTGCTTGCTTTAAGATCGCCCACTTTAGGCCATTTGATAATTAGACCGTATGTCCATTCGATGGGGAAAGCTTTAACAACCCACGCATCTTGAACTAACGGTGTTATTAGTTCAGATATAGTTAGTCCTGCTGCACGTTTTGAAGATTTCGGGTGAGATGTTGTTTGGATCTGCAGCTTTACCGCTATTTATTTTGTTAACCGCTGCTTTGACCTCGTGGGGTGCTGCGGCGTGGCTTTTTATGCTTAGCATCTTTGCGTGTCTTGACAGCTGCCCTGTATGGTTGGTTGTTTGGTGCAACTACGATACTGTCTTTACAATATTCTTCCTATCTGCGTAGTTGGTCTGCTGGGGCTTTATGTTGCTTCAACAAGTATCAAACAGGTATTAAACAGCCAACTTTTTCGAAAATATTGTCATTTTTCTGAGACACTTAATTTAAAATTAATTCTGTTTAGCTCATATCTCAGTTACCTAATCCCAACGCAATTTTATTGTTTAATATCTCATCTTGTAGATAGTTAATCTAGTTAAAGATTAGCTCATTTAAATATTTTACTATTGGTAAAACCATACTACATTATAGATAATCATATGAACTTATGTTTATGAACTTTAGTTGAAATAATGAATAAAAAGCCTGAATATAGAAATATATTTAACCGTAGCTCAATAATATTATTAAGTCTTTTTAATAGTACAAAAAAAATCTCATGTTGAAACAAAATCCTTTGCTAATACCCCGCAGGATATTGAATTCTTCTTCTTTACGTGCCATGTCCTCTGAGGACGTCGGCGATCATCATAATGATTACAATTTTATCAGCAGCGGCACGAAACAGGCTAGTAGAACTGACACCATACCACTCCCTCAGGTTTTTCAGCCAGGTCGTCCGTCTTCTTCCTGGACCTCTTCTACCTTGGATTTTGCCATGCATGATATTCTGCAAGTCACGTTATGAGAAGGGAAAAGTACCGTATTCCCTTCTCATAACGTGTCCAAAATATTCCAGCTTGAGTTGAGTTGAGAATCACCCCTCGGTGTTTCTGACTCTGTCTACCCATGATATTGGCAGCAGGCGGCCGTAGCACCACATCTCGAACCCTTCCAGTCGGTCACACATTGCCTTTGTTAAAGTCCATCCTTCCATTCCATAGTACAAAAGGATATTGAATCATACAACAGATATTTGTATGTCATTTACCAGCCCCCAGTCCACATTCATGGCACTAAACAAGAATTAGATAAATAACATTGTTTATAACATCTGCAGACGCGTTTCGAGATTTATCTCTCATCTGTGCAGCTTTGCTGTATTGCATTATAACTTGGAATACACTTACTTGAATGCCTCGTGGATTACGAGGTTAGGGTTTTATTTTTGACATTTCGGTAGAGAGATGAACTTATTGTTATTGATTTAAATGATAATTTACTATTGGTGTAACCATACTATTATTATAATTATCTTTCGTGACGTATAAATATCTGTTGTATAATTCAATATCCTGCGTAGTATTAGCAAAGGAAGTAGTTGTATCAATATGAGATTTATTTTGTATTCTTAAAAAGACATAATAATATTATGGAGCTATCGTAATCCACGAGGCATTCAAGTAAATGTATTCCAAGTTATAATTCAAAACAGCGAAGCTGCACTCATGAGAGTTAAATCTCGAAACGCGTCTGTAGATGCCTATTCACTTAAGATAAATAAAAAGATATGATCTTCAAAACAATGTTATTTATCTTGTTATTGTTTTGTGCCACGAAAGTGGTCTGGGGGCTAGTAAATGACATATAAATATCTGTTGTATAATTCAATATCCTGCGGGGTATTAGCAAAGGAAGTAGTTGTTTCCATATAAGATTTGTTTTTAGTCTTAAAAAGACTTAATGATATTAGATAATGATAGAGCTACGAAAAGGTTGAATATTTAGGCCATTTTTATATGCAGGCTATGTTTCGCACTTAATAAGTTTACATTTAAATATTGATCATTTGTTCGGAAATGTAAGGAATTTATGAAAATTACTTACATTTCGATTAACAAAAACGTCGATTGTTACCTAAGTATTAATTCACCATCGAAGTATTATATACTAGTTCAAAGCTAATTTAATCTAGTTTTGGTATTAGTAGTTATGTAGTAATTAATACGTCTATGCAGTATTTGTACAAAAGATAAAATATTCTAAAAAATAATTTAAAAAAAGTTGTAATACGATGTCCAATGTTTATTTATTTATTTTTATACAATTAAAAATCTGAAAACGTATTAAAACGTATTCTTCTATAAGAAACTACATGAGTGAAGGGCAACGGAGTGTTTTATCTTTGAAGGGACTCATATGCATAGAGCCGCGGTTTATAGACTCCTGCCCTAGCCTAACCTAACTAACTCTAATGTCTTAATTCCAGGCCAAAGATTTGTTCAAAATTCAACATCAGTATCTCAATAATAAACATTAAATTCTGCTTTAGCAACTCTAAATCAAAAGTTGCAATGCCAATAAATTATTAAAGAATACAACAATTTGTGTTTGAAATAGCAAAATTGAAAGGGTTACCCGACTTGGAAAATTCGAAACTATTCCGATTTTCAAAACCAAAATTATCTCCACCGTTTCATTGACTGAAAAACTTCCCATTCATGATTCACCAAACATCCGTTCCGAGGCGAACACAAATACAGCCGCCGATGACGAGAAAAAGAGGCGAGAAAGCCAACGCCAACAGAGAAGAAAAAACAACATATTAATAGTTTGTTTGAACTGCGGGTTTATATTTAGTTACATGAAACATCCTGCCTTACACCACGAACGCTAATACTACACATTGTAATACACCAAAATAACATCTAGATCAAACCTAATCCTGTTTCCATCTGTACTGCCTAGTCTAAATTAAACTCGATTATCTATTCGAACCTGGATGAGTAAGTCCTGTATAGAGTTATCTAGTCCAGCCTCGATATTTAGACTAATCTAGATTCTATTATCACAATTAGCTTATTATCCTCAAATCTACCCATAAATATGCCCAAAGCATAATAACCAAGTCTAGTATTGGCACAAGTATTATCTAGTCCAGCATACATATTAAGCGTAATCTGGACTCGATTATCTGAATTTTCTTATTGTCTTCGAATCTCTCCCAACCTTTTTTTTAAATGTTTGGTCTAGTGATCCACAATGTGGATAATAACCTACATGTCATGGTGATTTTAAACCTGTGAATTTGATAATCAACCCCGAACAGAGTCAAAAACTTGTTTTTATTTTGTATTATTCTTATTAAAAAAATGAGAAAATGGTAATTAGCGCAATTTACAAAAACAACAGGTTTCTGGGCCTAAGTGAATGTGAATGCAGAATACAATAGGCTACCAATAGGCCTCAGTGTTCGAAGTGTCGGCAAACCCGGCATTCACATCGAACCAAAAAAAAAACTTAAAAAAAAAGAGAAGCATAAAAAAAATGTTTCAAATAAAACTTGTAGAGAATGAAATTTTCTATAAGGAATTTTGTTATCTAATGATTTTCTGTGTATTAAGTTGGTAGTAATTCCCCTTGAAACAAAGTCAAAAACTTATTTTACGTGGTTCTTGATTCAAACATAGCCTACATATTAATGAAACATAATTTGTTTTTACATGAATTTCGATAATCCTATCGCACTTACATACCTATAAAATGCATAAAATTCATGTTGATTTGTGATAACAAAAATATATTTCTGCATAAAATCCGGAAAAAAGTCTTTTAATAGAACTTTTCAGTTGAATTTTTTTTATGCGCATGCGTCACTTTTCGCCATGTTTTCAGCCACTTTTTTTACGTATAACCAGTGATAATAACAAAATGAGCCCGACACTTTCATATTCCCGCCTTTATTTAAACAAGACGGACGCGCGTGCGCTTAACTAACCGCAAACAGGTCTATTAATATGAATATTTCATGTGAAGAGAGTGTATGAAACCTGAATTTAATATTTAAGTATTGAATCATACATCCATCTCAATATCGTTCACTATGTTCTTTTCTCAAGCGTTCCTTTGTCCACTCCTGAACGTACGCCTCTTCCATCTCTTTCCATATGGTTTTGACTTGCGCGAGTAGGAGCCACTTTCTCCGGTTTTATGTCGTCTGTCCACCTTGTTTGTGGTCTTCCTGGACTTCTCTTGGTTTGTCCTGGTTTCCATTGGATTAATTTTGATGTTGCCTTTCCGCGTGTCCTGCTCATTGCCATTTCAGTTCTGCGATTCTTTTTATTACATTTCCTCGCATCTAAGTTTGTCTCACAGGCCGACTCCTATAATAGCTCGTTCCATCGCTCTTTGCATTTTCCTTAGATGGTTCGTACTTTTCTTCGTCAGTGCCATTACCTCCAAGCCGAATGTTGCTACAGGTGTTAAAACGCGGGAGCCGAAAACTTTGCGCTTAAGATGTATTGGGATGTCTATGTTTTAGAGAATGTGGCTTAGTCTGCTAAAGGCAGTCCACGTTAGTCTTGTTCTGTTCTTTATTTCGTCTGTCTGGTTTCCCTTCCCAGCTTAATGTCTTGTCCAGGTAGGTTCTCTTCTACTCTTCAACTCCTACTACTTCTCTTCTACTACTATGTGTACTCTTCTACTACTCCTGTGGTAGTGTTATTTATCGTGTTGCCCCTATTTAGGTCCCTCATTATTTTTGTCTTGGACAGGTTGATCTGAAGGCCTACGTTTTCAACGTATATACAGGAAATTTCGCTTGCAATGGCTTTTTATTTCAAGAAGGTATATAGGTCGACAGATACCTTAATAGGGGATTATGTCCGATCGGGTGGATGACGCTCGTATTCGTGATTGCTATCCACACACAATTCCACAAACAAATTATTCGTTGTACGGTAAAGCTCCAAGAAACAATAAGCATTGCTAGAAACTCATGGCAGATGATAACCCTTGAAAATAACCCTTATATAGAAATCCTCAATTCCAAAGTACATCTGCAGCGCTTAAACAGAGTTCGAGGTAGTGTGGTACTTGTACACCTAAACAAGCGGAACATGCTGAATATATGACTCCACTGCACATATTTATCTCCACTTTGAGTCTCTATAGATGAAGGATAATTACCACTAGGGAATTGCAAAGTGGCCAAAGAGTTAATTGTAGGGCGAATTAAACTGTTCATCTCTGATTCCTTTAAGTACTCTTTGGCTTGCAGTAATTAGCGGGTTATTAATCCTTTATTAACACTGCGACCAACTGGCCTGTTATATTTTGCCCACATTCCTCATTTTATAGGTCCATAAACCAAGGTGTTATTATAATTGGCGTTAAGTAATGACACATTAGTCTTCTATTACAAATGCGCCCGACACTCGCTTCCCGGATCGAAGCCGGGACCTCCAGATTTGCTAAAGCTCTAACTCTGAAGACTACGAGGCCAGCCTCAAGTGTAGTAGATTAAATTATCTAGTTCAGTTAAGATAGTTAGCCTAGTCTACACTCAATTATCAGAGTTAGTTTAAATAATCTAATCAAATATCGAGCCTAGAACAAAACTAAGAATAAAATTGACTAAACAAGACTAATTCTGGCTCTTCTACGCAATGTTTGAAAGCTTGAATATGTATTAATTAATTTAAGATAGTATAGATTTAAGATTATATATTAATTAACACATCAAGTTTAGTGTAGATTTGATAATCTAGTCCGACCTAGACAATTGCAGTAGTCTCTTGTATAGACCCAACTATCATCTTCAAATCAAATCAAATCTTGTATAGACCCAAGTATCTAGTCCAGCCTAGATATTCAGCCTTATGTAGACTCGATTATTTGAATAAAATTAATAAATTGTGTGAAACTTATTGTCCTCGAATCTATCCCAACTTTGAACAAGTCTAGTGTAGACTCGATTATATAGTCCAGCCTAAATATTTAGTCTAGTCGAGACTAATTTGAGATAGTTTAAGTAATCTAAACTAGTTTGGAGTAAATTATCGAGTCTAGAATAAGAACAAGTAGCCTCAATTATCCAGTCCAGCCCATCTGAGTTAGATTATTATTAGCTTTTATAAAGTTTTATTTATCTATCCTCTAATTTATCCTATCCTTGATGTTCAAGTCTAGTGTAGACTCGATTATCTAGTACAGACTAAGTGTTTAGCCTAGTCTAGACTCAATTATCTGAGTTAGCTTTAATAACCTAATCTAGTTTGCAGTTTTGTCTAGACATTTGGACATCTATGGACTCATATATGGATTATCTGAATAAGCGTATTGACCCAGCATCTATGCCAAACTTGATGCTTGAAGTCTAGTGTAGACTTGATTATCTAGTCCAGTCTAACAGATTAAGTAATCTAATCTAGATTTGAGTCCATTATCGAGTTTAGAAGAAAACGTTATCTATCGTTTAAAAGTTATTTTCTAGTTTTTAGTCCACTTCCGTGGCACTAAACAAGAACTGCAAAAATAACATTGTTTTTAAGATCGTGTTGGAAAGACATGATCTTAAAAACAATGTTATTTTTCTGGTTTTTGTTGAGTGCCACGAAGGCGGACTGAAAGCTATAAAATAACTGACAAATTTCACATGAGATTTATTTTGGAAATGCTAAAAAGACTCAATAATGTTATAGAGCTCCGAAAAGGCTGAATATTCAGGTTGTGTTCCAACTTTATTACAGTTGCGACTAAGTTTATATGATTATTTATAATGTAGTATGGTTTTACCACTTCTAGTCTAGATTCGATTATTTGGATTAGCTCATTATTATCAAATCTATCCCAACCTTGATAACCAAATCTTGTGTGGACTCACTAATCTAGTCCAGCCAAAATATTTAGCCTTATATAGATTCGATTATCTAAATTAGCTTTTAAATAAATACAAGAGTTGGCGATGAAGAGGTGACGATGAACAAAAATAAAGACAACCAGCGGGGCACCACAAGAATCGGTATTTGGACCAACACTGTGGAACGTTTTCTACGATAGAATCCTGAGACAAAAAATGGAAAGTGGTGTGACTACAGTAGCATGCGCGGATGATCTTGCACTAGTCGTGTCCGTAAGGAGCAGCGAAGATTTAAAAGGGAAAGCAGAACACGCCTTAATCACAATTACGGAACAACTCGACGAAAAACAGAAATGGTCCTTCTTGCAGGCCGCAGGAAACTCACCAGACCGGAGATAAAAATAAACTATAATTGTTTCCCTAATAAAATCCCGAAACTCGTTAAAATATATGGGTGTCTACCAAGACAAGGATATATGAATGACCGAACATATAAAGAACACCCGCACGAAAGCCACAAACACCCTCATCGTTCTCGCCAGGATAATGCCAAATGTTAACGGCCCCACAACAAATAAACGAAGAATGTTTGCATCCGTAGTTTCCTCCATGATCCTCTATGGAGCTCCAGTTTGGACAAGCGCGCAAAAATATAAACACCGTGTTGCCAAACTATGAAAAGTAAACAGAAGAATGGCCATAAGAATACAGAACTCTCTACTATCGCCGGGACCCTCACCATAAAACTACTCGTACTCGAAGGAAGCAAGGAAGGATTTGATGTTATCATGGCAGGATCTGTGGGAAAAGTATGACGACTGGACCAAAACGTTTTGGCACATACCTGTACGAGGTTTTGGCACATACCTGTTCAGAATAGAAAAGAGGCAACATACCGCGTGCTGCTACTGCTCCAAAGAAAGGGATGGGCCTGAACACACCCTGTTCCACTGCCCCAGATTGGACGCAGAAAGACAATGCGTAAAAGACACTAGCGACATCGTATTGACAAGCGGAAACATCGCGCAAGTGCTAGCCACGAGCGAGGAGGGTTGGACTATAGCCACCAACATTCTGAGGAACATAATTTCCCAAAAACGAGAGAAGAAAGAGAAAGTAAGCAGAGATAATTGATTAAAAGCACAAATGATTAATCTCTGATGAAATGATAAAACTAGGGCGGCAGTAAGCCGTTCGGGCTGCCCAACCTGAAGGAATGCGTTAGCGATACCGGGGTAGCGTACAGTAAAACGAAGTGGAAACCGGGGTTTAGTGAGTGAGAGAGAGCCTCACACGCAGGCTGGTAGAGCTTCCCCAAACCACAATTCAAAAATTGTAGATTCGATTGTCTAGTCCAACCTAGATATTTAGATTATCTGCGTTGGCTCAAGTAATATAATCTAGTGGAGTCAATTATCGAGTCAAGAAAAATTTTAAATCTATCCAAAAAATCCCACTCAAATCTACCCCAACTTTGATAATCAAATCTAGTGTAAACTCAATGATTCCATGATTCAATGACTTGAGACTTGAGACCATCCTAGATATTTATCCTTATCAAGACTCGATTATATAAATTAGTCTTTTATCCTCCAATCTATCGCAATTTTGCTGATCAAGCCTTGTGTAGACCTAATTATAAAGTCCAGCCTAGATATTTAGCCTAGTATATACACTCAATTTTCTAAGTTAGCTTATGTAATCTAATCTAGTTTTAAGTCAATTTCAGAGTCTACAACAAATGTAAATATGTAAACGTAATAAGGCTAAAACTAGCTAAACAAGACTAATTCTGTCTCTTCTAGACTATGTTTGAAAGCATTGATGATTTTATAATTTTTTTTCTTCTTCTTCTGCCTTCAAGGGTTAGGCATTACTGCCAGTTCCGAACATCACGTTATCTTGATTATGACCATCTTTTCTTCGGCCGACCTACGTCTATGCGTCCGCTTGGATGGCATTTTAGGATTCGTTTCGGTATTCGTTTTTCTTCCATCGGATTAATGTGTTGCTTCCATTTATCTGTATATTCTTCTATCTTGTCGTTTACGCTGAAAATTTCTAATTCCTTTCTTATTTCCTCGTTTTTTATTCTGTCGGTTCTAGTGCACCCCTTAACGCTTCTAAAGAATCTCATTTCGGCTGCCTGTATTTTGTATCTGTCCTTTGCATTCATTATCCAGGATTCACTTCCGTAAGTACAGGGACGACCATGGTCTTGTAAAATTTTAGTCTTGTCTCCTGTCTGGTCTCATGTCGTCTCATTTTATAAAGATTAAGATTATATATTAACTAATAGATAAACTACAATGCTCCAACTATCGGGGTCATTAATAAATACGGGATATAAGGTCTGGTCCCTGGTACTACTCGAAAGACTAACTCCCTTTGTTGAACACCAGCTAGACGACTACCCATGTGGGATCAGGAAAAGAAGATCAACAGTAGACCAGATCTTCACAATACGTCAACTAATGGAGAAGTGCTGGGAGTACGATAAAGTCATACATCAACTCGTCATCGACTTCAAACAAGCGTACGACAACGTCTTGAGGGTGGAGCTGTTGAATGCTATGATGGAACTGGGAATTCCGAGGAAACTTGTCAGCTTAACAAAGATTAGCATGGAAGGCTCCAAAAGTGCAGTACGGATCAGGGGAAAGTTGTCAACCTTTTTTACGATAAATAATGGCCTGAATCAGGGAGAAGCCATCTCCTCACTCCTCTTTAATATAGCTCTGGAGAAGGTAATGAGGAGGCAAAAACGGAGACACTGCTATTTAGAAATCGGGGCCCGCGTCTTATATTGGCCTTTGGGGATGACATAGACATCATTGCAAACACAACCAGGAACGTTAAACAAGTTTCAAAAAATAGAATCTGCAGCGGAAAATATGGACCTAAAAACAAATGAGAGTAAAATCCCAGTACATGACCACATCAAGGATTAAATGTAGGATAGGATAGGACAAAATGTGACGATGGACCAATACAACTTTGAAAGAGTCCAGGAATTTAAATATCTGGGTGCCATTATCACATCGGACAATGATATGACCAAAGAAATTAACAACAGAATACAAAGTGCCAATCGATATTGTTTTGCATTGCAGAGAATAATTAAATCAAAAAATGTATCTCGGACGACAGAAATAAGAATATACCACTCCATTATAAGACCGATTATGATTTACGACTGAGAAACCTGGACAATGACAAAAAAGAACGAAAACAGACTGAGAGTTACAGAGAGAAAAGTACTACGGTGTATATACGGGCCTATAAGGGATGAAACTACACAACAGTGCCGCAGTAGGAAAAACACGGAAATAGAAGAACTATATGACCAACCAGACATTGTAAGAACGATAAAAGCGGAAAGACTGAGATGGGCCGGCCATGTAAAGAGACCGGAGAATGGACGAGTTGATACATTGGTATGGGAACAGGCCCCGACCGGTAGAAGACCACTAGGAAGACCGCGACTACGGTGGAGAGACAACATAGCATCAGATCTTAGATCTCTGAATATCATGGGAGCGAAGGAGCTAATAATGAACAGAGTCCATTGGAGGAAAGTTGTTGAGTCAGCCAAGACCCACCATGGGTTGTAAGAGGTACAGAGAGAGAGAGAGAGAGAGAGAGAGAGAGAGAGAATAGATCAAGTCTACTGTAAATTCGAATATCTAGTTCAGCCTAGACATTACACTGGTCTAGATTCGACTATCTGAATTAGCTTATTATCTTCAAATCTGCACCTACCATAATGATCAAGCCTAGAGCAAACTCAATCTATTCCAGTATCTAAAGTTCCAGTATCAAATATCTATTCCAGCATTGATATTTAACCCTATCTAGTCCGGCTTAAACAATTAGACTAGTCTTACGTAATCTAGTCTAATTTGTAGTCCATTTGCGAGTCTAGTACAACCTGATAAAAGTAAAACTGACCAAACAAATTCTACCTCATCTAGACCTCGTTTGAAAGCTTTGTTGAGATGACTTGAAAGACTTAATGGCTTCTAGGCAGCACTCTAGGGAGATGTATGAAGGCTGGACTAAAACATTAATACAAATCGTCAGAATATTCTGTGAGAGGCCATTGTGTGACGAAGACCACTACGTAACCCAAGAAATGACAGGATTTGGCGTCTTTGGTACATACCTGAGCAAAATAGGAAAGAATCAGAATACCGGATGTTGGTACTATCCCGACAACAATGACGGGTGACACACTCTATTTCACTGCCCCAGATAGGATGCAAAGGACACTAGCGGTATTGCCTTAACAAAAAGTAACATCTTTTAAAATTTATCAATAAATTTATCTTTTAAAATTTACCTTGACCGATCCCTTAGAGGGTGGACAAGAAAGTGTGCACAAATGAGACTGAGAGTGGGAGATGACACGCTCTATAGTTTATACTTTGCTGACGATCAGGTTGTGATAGCAGAGGATGAAGACGACTTGGGGTATATGGTCAGAAAACTGATAGATGGATACGAAAAAGCTGGTCTATCGATGAACATAAGTAAATGCGAATACCTGGCAATAGGCACAAACATCCAGAATAATCTTCTCTTAGAAAACGGATTCATAAAAGGAGTAGAAAAGTCCATATACCTAGGGGTTGTATTTAACAAAGAGGGCAATAGCAGGGATGAGATAACAGAAAGGAATAATAAAGGTAGAAAATCATAGGAGCCCTAAATTCAACCCTCTGGGAAAAGAATATAAGGAGATGAACAAAAAAAGCGACTATATGAAAGTATTGTTCAAAGTGTGATAATGTATGGAGCAGAAGTATGGGATATAACAGAAACAATGAAGAGAAAACTACTTGAAACTGAAATGGATTTTTTAAGAAGAAGTTGTGGTATGTCACGGAGGGATAGAGTGAGAAACGAGGATATCCGAAATAGAATGGGCAGGGAAAAGAATATTTCAGACGAAGTTGAGAAAAAACAACTGATTTGGTTTGGTCACACGAAAAGAATGGATGAGAATAGATGGCCTAGGAAAGTGTTGGAATGGATACCGCCGGAGAGGAGAAAGAGAGAAAGACCTAGAAGAAGCTGGAGGGATGGAATAGATGAAGCGATGTAAACAAGAAACCTAACCGTGGAACAATCTCTTGATAGGAGAATATGGAACCTGGGGACGGAGAAGCGGCGACAACCGTAGAAATCCGTATATACCAAAACAAGCAACATCTTAGAAGCACTGACCTCCAACGAGGAGGGCTGGGCAATAGCCACCGAAATGTTATGAAACATAATGCATCAAAAAGCACGCGAAGAAAGAAACATGTTAAACATAGAAGCAGATTTAGTAGCTTAAACAAAAAAAACATCCTTGACTGAATACCTAAAGGCGCTTCCAAGGAATGAGGAAGGGTTTTAGTGGGCGAGAGTCCCACGCTACCCGAGGGTATAATGCATTTCACCTCCTCGATGAAAAAAAGGTTCGATTATCTAAATTAGCTTATTATATAATATATAATAATATAGTATTTTGATGATCAAGTATAGTGTAGACTCAATTATGTAGTATCTAGACTCGATTATGTGAATTAGCTTTATTATCTTCAAATCTATCCTAACCTTGGTGATCAAATAAAATGTAGACTCGATTATTTGTTGACTTGACTATCTCTACTAATTTTGCAAGCAATTTTTTACTTAAAAAAAATCCGAAATTTTCTTGAATTTATTTGGATCTTTCATAAGTTTATTTTTGTAATTCAGCTCGCCTCTATATTTTTCCTGGTAAACCGTTTCGCATTTTTATTTCAATTCTTGGTGCCGTTTGTCGACGAACGCGCAAAAAACCCGTTGACTCACACTGGAAGCGACAGTTTTGTCGATACCTCCGCGACCCAACAACGTACAATGTTTCCACAAAACTTACCACAAAAACAAACAAAAAACCCACTCTCGATCCAACCCAAACCACACAAAAACTGCAAATCTAAATCAGCAAATATATCTGCAAATCTAAATCAGTAAATAATCTAAATCGCGGATACCTCCGCGACCCAACAACGTACAATGTTTCCACAAAACTTACCACAAAAACAAACAAAAAACCCACTCTCGATCCAACCCAAACCACACAAAAACTGCAAATCTAAATCAGCAAACAATATCTAATTATGGATTTAATTTAGATTATTTACATTAGCTAGCTTAATTACATTAGTTACCTAGTTACATTATTTTACAACTTATAGATAAAAGAAATGAATAGAGAAGCTTATGCGTAGTGATGTGGATAAGCTTATTGATAACTGGCTTTCCTTTTTTGTTCTTAACAATTATTTGAAATCTGTGAGCGTAAATTTTTACTCTAGATCCTAGAATATAATTCCACAACTAGACTAGAGTTAGACTAGACTATATATTCTATATAGACTAGACTAGAGTATATCATAAAATAGTTATAGATTGGTCAAAATATGAATTATTGCACCTCTATTGGCAATTGACTTTCATTGGATTAGATAAAAATTGCCATGGATTAGTCAAAATATGTAAATTAGTCGTTGAAATATTCAAATTCATGATTCATGAAAACAATCAATGTTAGAGAGTTAATTGTTTTAGCTTTAACTATATGAAACGACATGTTAAATAATTTGAATAAAACTAATTTTGTGATTTCAGTCATAATCAGTTATTCTGAAGATGCCACTGTGTTGTTGAAATTATAGTCACATAAACAATCACATGAAACAAATCACAAAATTAGTTTTATTCAAATAATTTAATCAATGTTAGATTTAGCAGGTGCATGATGGAATTCCGTACAATGAGAGTAATTATTCAAACTAGTCTAACTGGATCAAACAATTAATGTTTAATATAAAAAATAATTATGAATTAATTTATGTAGGAATTCGGTTTGCTGGAACCGGGACGCGTTTGCGGTTCACATCGGCGGTATGCTAATGCGGTCGCGCGATTGCATAAAATTCATGCAGAAACGGTCACAAAACAAACAAAAATGTCTTTTTTTTGTTTTTGCGAATTCAATCTGATTTGCAGAAACAACAAAATTTGGTTTATTTTAAATCAAATTAAAACATTTTATTTTATAATTTAAAGTGTACATAATATAAGTTAGAACAAATATAATATAAACTTATATGAAACTTGTCAAATATGATTATAATATATAAATATATTACATTTACGTAATTATTTGCCAATCTTTTAATAATACGACTTTATTTTCAAAAAATATTTATTAAAGTTATATGGTTCTATTTCAACAAGCATAGCTCTTATTTCTTTCTGAATGTTTTTCTTATTTATGTTTACTCTGATATTCCTAGGTATTGTGTTGTAGAGTGTAAGGTTTATATATGGTGGTAGCCTTTCTGACATTGTTAGATTGTGTTTAGGCAAAGTAAATGTAATATTTCTGCCTCTTGTGCCCTTGTCATTGGAGTTCTTATAACTTTCGAAAAATGTATACACTAATGTTACTAGTTTATGGATAATCTATTCAAGATTGATTCTAGATAGAAATTTCTCCAAGATCCGTTCAATATAGAAATTCACAAGGACTAATTCTAAGCACTAGATAATTGTAGTTTGGGTATAATAATCTAGCAGCTATTTAGTATTTCCAGTCCAGCTTTAGATTATTAATACAACGTCAATGCAGACGAAAAATATACAGGCAGGTAAGTGTGCACTATGTATAGCAAGTTGGCTCGTATTTAGGTATTAAGTGCGAGACGAAGAGAGTATAGAATTGCTAAATTGCCTTGAAACATGCAGATTTTAATCGATAGGGATATTATGTTTCGCGAATAACGGCACTCGGTTTTGTTTTCGAGTATTATTGATGCGATGAGAACGGATTAGAATATGCGGAAACTGTATTTACCGTGTTAAGTCTAACTCACACGAGAATTTCAAACACACATGATATTCATAAATCTAGAATTCCATAAAATTATGATTAAAAGCATCAAGACTACAAAATAGCTGGAATGGAAAGAAGGTAAACTGATTTGTTCTAAAGTGCATAGTTTTTTTGTAGATTACATAGTCGAATATAAACTAGACTATTTAGTCTAGATTATAAACCTCGAATTGTAGCAGTTTCTGGAGTTCTGTTGAACTTCTGCAGTTTCTGGAGAACAAAGTCAGTCTCGAGACAGTTCTCGTAGGAAAAAACTTACAGGTTCTTATCATGTTTACTACCATGAAACGATTAAAAGATACCGGGATGTTGCAGTGTTGCCTTAGTTTAGCCAACCCTGTTGCAAGTTTTTTAATGTATTCTTAGATTGGATTCGTAGAACTGTTTTCAAGTAAATAATCGGTTTTTCGGTTAATGTTTGGCCATTGAGTAGTCAGGCTGATTGGCCTATGTGGAAAAGAAAGATAAGGGATCGTCTTGATTATCAGGAAGCTGCTCTAGAAGTAATCAATGGGAAGCTTAAACAACCAGATGCATTGGCAGGCTCAGCTATGGAAGAAGAAGTCAAGAAACATAAGGAACAAAGTGATCTTTCTAGTAAGGCTAACAGCTATGCAAAATCATGATTACCAGTGCTGTAACAGACACAGTTTATCAGAAGATCATGGACCAAGAAACTGCCTATAAAGCTTGGGAAGCATTAAAAGTTCTATATGAAGCTATATTGAAAGACCTACTGTTTAGTACCTGTTCAGATTTCTTTAAGTTGGGGATTGCATACGCACATTTTTTGTCACATGACCAGAAATTAATAAGCCGCTGCGTCCAACGTGTCAATTTTTAGGATAACAAAAACACGAATATTTATTGAACCAAGCAATGTAGAAACTTCATTTTTGCTTTCCGATCTTAGTTAAACAGCGCCGAAGACGATTAGCAACAGTTACACCAGGTAAAATACCGCAATTCGATGTTTCAATGAAGGGAGTATTCTACATATTTCCCGATTTTAAATATCTTACCTAGTAGTTTTAGTCCGTTTCAGTCAAGTTGAATGATGTTGATAGATGGCAATAAGAAGTCATTCGATGAGTTAATTATTCAACTGTGTGCTTATGAAAGGAACTTTCTGAAGGTTGGTTGTAGCAACTCAGCTGTGCAAGAGGCATTACAGGTGAAACAAACATCCAAGAAAACCCAAGGTAGGCCATATAAGACTAAAGTTAAGAAAGAGGATGTCTGTCACTATTGTAAATCAAAAGCTGATTTGATATATCAGTGTCCAAAGTGGGCTGCCAATAGAAAACCAAAGAGATCAGAATCAGCACTAGTTACTGACGCCTCTATCCTTTCAATAGAGGCAGAGGCCTTCTCGGCTGATGAAGATTCAGCTACCTGGTGGGTCCGACATTGGAGCAACAAAACATGTCAATAATATCTAGTATTTAACATGTCAGTAGAGTATTTCACAGAATTTTACTACTTTTACAGCCCTTGTGGTGTGAAAGAAACAGGAAAGAAAATTTTGCTGTCAGTAGGACCAGGTAAAATTTTAACAAAGCCAGATGTTGATGGTCATAACATAATACTCTCAGATTGTTTAAACTATCTGGGCTGGCCTAGATAATCGAGTCAATCTCCATAAGATCATAAAAGTTGGAAAGGAAAATTAAGTTTAGACTATAGATAGACATACACAAATATTGGTTATCTAGTATTGCTAATCAAGTTCAGACCTGAGATCCCAGATGAGGCTGTAGATTCAGACAAGACAAAGAAGATTACATTTATTCTAGATTAAATAATTTTCTCTAAATTACAGTAGATTATCAATCAGACTAAATTGCGAAGACTAGGATAACATTATGAACTTATAAAGTACACAATCAGATGTTGTGGTGCTCACCCGATCAATATCAGACCTCAAAGAAGAACTGCTAGGAATAGAAAGAGAATCAGCAAGTCTACGACTACAATTGAATACGGAGCAGACAAAATATATGTGCACCTCAACTCAAGTATATAGACAAAAAAGGTCCAATCCTATAAGTATCTAGGTGCCATAATAGACGAGAAGAACGAGATCCGCAAGGACATCAAACATCGAATTGCACAAAGAGATAAGGCGTTCTATGGCCATTATTTTTACGAGATACGCGTTCTTATGACCACTGTTAACGTCTGTCTAGACGTCTGTTTTGTTGTCAAAGTCCATGTTTCACTACCATATATTACGATTGGTTTGATTAGTGTCTTATATATCTTCACTTTGATTGTCTGCGGTATTAGTCTTAATACCACAGACAATCAAAGAAAAGGTATAGGTAAGACACTAAACATACCAATAGTAGTACATGGTACATGGTAGACTCTGACAACAAGAGCAAGAACCACAATTGCTGAAGTTAGAAAGAAGAATACTAAGGGGTCTATATGGGCCGTTGCAAACACCGGACGGATATAGGAGCAGGATGAACTTCGAACTAGTACAACTCTGTGCCACTCAAATAATAGGTTAAGATGGCTCGGGCATGTTAATCGGATGGAGAAGAACAGAGCACCAAAAAAGGTGATGCTGTTAGAATCGCATCCGAGAGAGAATCGACTAGCAGAGCGCCCGAGACTCAGATGAATAGATGACGTGAAGAGGGACCGGACAAAACTAAATGTTGGGAATTGGAAGCAGGCCAGTGTGAACCGGGGTCAGTGGAGAGTTGTAGTGTAGGCGGCTATGTCTCTTCAAGGGACGTAAAGCCAAGGAAGAAAAATACTTGATATGGATACAAAACAAAAAGCCATTTGTTCTAGATTAGATACGGAATTGGCTATAAACTATAGTATAGATAATCAAAGCCAAACTAGAAAATCGAGTTTAAACTAAAATAAATCGTTTAGGCTAGACTAGATAATCGAGCCTAGAATGGACTTAATAATTTCGAAGCTGAAACAGATAATCGAATCTATGTTAGAGTCCATACTGGATTGTACAACCAAATATTATGTAAAAAAGACAAGATTGAGATGGCAATCTTGTCTTTTATAGCCTTGTATAGCCTTGTTTAAATGAAACAGATAATCAAGTCCATTTTATCCTAGATAATTGAGTCTAGACAGGATTATATAAACAAATACTATGTGAAAAGGATAACAAAAGGATAAGGATAAGATAAGAAAGGATAAGAGCCTTGGTATGTTTAGGTTATCGTGTGTTTGCTTAGCACATCGTGTGTTTATTTTCAATACCTTCATTGAAACGGGTCGATCTGGGGTGCTCACTAGGGCTTCACACGAGAGTCTTGTTTCTGATCTCGTCTTCAATCTTTGACTCTGACACGGATAGCTGTAAAAGTTTCTTCATAAATTTGAACTGCTCGTTCTAGGCTCGGGTAAGTTAGGGTTGCACGGGTTCAAATTTATGAAGAAAATATTACGGCAGTCCGGAATGAGATCAGAAACGAGACTCTCGTGTGAAGCCCTAGTGCTCACACAGCTACGATTTCGAAACCATTTTAATTTTGGGTCGTCATGGTCGTGTTCCAAAGCGGAATACCATGATGAAGTGGGTGAATAATTTTCAAGGAACATGATCTTTGAGACCAGGGACTACACGGGGACGCCATCGAACTCTACGGATCCCGGAAAACGTTGAAAGATGCGACAAACAGTGGAAAGCAGTCCTCGTCGTCCAGCGGTACGCCACGCACGCGCTAGACTAATATAATCTAAATTTGTCTAATTTAAGTATCTTATGAAAATCTTTTCTTATCTTAATCTTATCAAAAATAAAGTTTTATCAAGACTTATCTAGTCGTGTGTGGCCTCATATTAACTTGTCTGGGCTTGTCTAGTAATGTCTTAGTTATCATTGTTTTGTCTAATCTTGTTTAAGAGTTTTTATGACAAAAATGAGCAAGTTTTGAAGAAAAGAAAAGAAAAATGAAAAATCGTTAGTGCAGTTTTTAGACGGCGGGCGCCCGCTAATGACACACTCAATTACCGAGGCGTAATTAATACGTTTTTATTTTGTGCTCGTGCATATTTTATGGGATCGTTAAAACGCACTTACGTGGCGCCTAATTTCCTAAATGCACCCCCGGCGGCTTTACTGTCGAATGGGGCGGCCGATTGTACACTAACGCAGAGTGCACACTACACACACATACAAACTACACTCGCATGTAGTTAGACTTTATTGATTACTGTTCGCATTACGACGTGATTCAAACCGTTTTTCTTTCGCTTTGTTGTTGTTTTGCTGTCCGGGTATTGTTTAATATTACGCAAATCGCATAAATCATGTGGATTTGACATGGCTAGACTCAATAAATATTACACAGACTAGACAAACAGAGCAAATCTTTTTCAGAAGCTGCAAATAAACTGATTTTGAGTGTCGAAAACCATTGGTTCAGTAAACTTTCACCGCATATGTTCACCGCGGAATATTCACCGCAGTAACTATCACCGCTGAGCATTTTCACCGCTGCGAGGTTTCACCGCCCACGTTCAGCAATTTTACCGCATCCAATTAAAAAAATACCTACATAAACAAAAATTAGTCCGAATCCCAAGTTTGCTCCTGTTGTAGACGAATTGTAAATAAACGACAGAACACGTTTAATAAAGATTAAATAAATTTTATTTATAGTCATGGTTTCTCGTCGAACAAATTTCCTGATATCGTTTACTTTCTTGTACGTCTTTCTTTTAATATTCCGTTCTTAATCGTAGCATGTTATGTAATGCATTCTAATTGCAAGGACTAATCTTATCCTTTTGTGTCGCTCCGAACCGGAGGATTTCAGCCTGTTGCACGCCCTCGTCTTTATAAAACATAATCTTAAAAATCAAATTATTTTCTGTATTTCTACAACAAGTTATATTTGATAATCCTACTTCTTTGGTGATTGACTAAACTTATTAATCTAGTCTTACCTAGTTTTATTTGTTTAGTCTTGTATAACTAGTCTTGTTCGTCTAGTCTTGTCCGTCTAGTCTTGTCCGTCTAGTCTAGTCGGGGAGGCAACATCCTGGTCGGGGAGGCAACAACAAGGGCCTTTTTCACTAACCACCCGGGCTGCCCAACCTGAATGAATGCAAAATATGCGATACAGGGGTGGCGCATACTAAAAGCCGAAGTGGAAAGTCTTATCCGTGTAGTCTTGACCGTCTAGACTTGTACGTCTAGTCTTGTCTGTCTAGTCTATCATGTCTTAAAAAAAATGTCAAAAAATATGCGCACCTTTAACGCTAAATATAAATAGGTTTTCCGCCATACATTCTCAAGTTCGTGTCTAACTATCTCTCAAACCGGAACATCCTCATGAAAGCAGAAGGCGTAGTCGTAGAACGGGAAATCTATAGTGGTATTCCACAGGGCTCAGTAATGGGGCCCAAGCTTTGGAATATACTAAATGACGGCGTCCTTAGGGTTCAATTGCCAAAGGGGGTAGAAATAGTCGGCTTTGCTGATGATCTGGCTGCAATTGTGGCGGGAAGAACTGAAAATGGTATAACAAAAAGAGTAAATAGAGCCATAGAGCACCTAGGTAATAGACATCTAGATGGAGCAAAATAATTTAAAACTCGCCCCAGAGAAAACAGAATCAGTCCTGCTGAGCGGAAGAAGAAAAATAGGACATTTTCAAATAGGTTCATTTTGAAATAAAAAACCTAGATCTTGGGGATGAGCAGATACTGTAAGATCCTTCGGCGTAACCATCGACAAAAACTTCTTTAGAAAACACACAGTAATTGCCGCGAAGGCGCTCAAACCACTGGACACTTGAGGAAGACAATTGGACTGCAAAAACAAAGGAATCCTTAGAAGCAAGAACAATGACAAAGATAATGCTATAATGACAGAAAAAAGGCTGGAGAGCCACAGAAACAATACTCAGCAAGAAGGAAAAGGACAAACAGAACGGAGAGCGGCATCAACATCAACTATTGAACCCCTAGTCATTTACTGTGGATAAGGGAGGTAACGCGAGAAGAAAATAAGAAAACTATCGCTAAAATTCCAGACGCCATCTTGAAGTTTCTGCGAAAAGCAGTTCCTTAACAAGTCAATGTGCTTGCTATGCCCCCATAAAAAAAATCTTGCCCGTCCAGTCTAGTCCTGTCTGTCTAGTCTTGTCTATAAGTCTTGCCTGTCTAGTCTTGTCTGTCTAATCTTGCCTGTGTAGCACTATCTATTCTTGTCTGTCTAGTATAGTCTGTCTAATCCATCTAGTCCTTCGATTCCTGGTCGGGGAGACACCAACTAGGGCAGTTTTCACTAACCGTCCGGGCTGCCCACCCTGAATGAATGCAAAATATGTGATACCGGGGTGGCGCATACTAAAAGCCAACGTGGAATAGGGGGTTTCGAGTCCATCTGGTCCGTCTCGTCCGTCTAGTCCGCCTAGTCCGTCTAGTCCGTCAAGTCCGACTAGTCCGTCTAGTCCGTCTAGTGCGTCTAGTGCGTCTAGTGCGTCTAGTGCGTCTAGTCCGTCTAGTCCGTCTAGTCCGTCTAGTGGGCCTAGACCGTCAAGTCAGTCTAGTCCGTCTAGTCTGTCCAGTCTGTCTAGTCTTGTCTGTCTAGTCCTTGTGTGCTTTGTCTAGTATTAACTCATCAGTCTTTCAATAATTGTAAGACTCTTCACAAACTAAATGCCTAGACGGAACCGACTTAAACACTAAGTGTAACTACTTATTATTTGAACGGTCCAGCCGCGGTCCAGATTGCATCTGGACGTTACGTAACGGCGTATTTAGTGTGTATTGTTGTATTGTGCCGGCTACAGAGCGGCCGAGAGAGTGAATGGACGTGCAGCGTGCTAATAAGGATGACCTTATTGAAGTCGTTTTAAGTCCTTTGTGGTCGCGCTCGGGCAAATATTCGAATGTTATGTAATCACAAATCATGAAAGAAGACTGAGAAATTGAAGTGAACTTCGAATAGGATTATTTTGTTGAAATTACTTGTCAACAAAACTTGGAACAATGCAATTAGAATAGTGTTTATTAACGACTGTTCCATGATGTTTTAATAACAAAACTGATCCACGAAAGCGTTTACGCGTTCGCCATCAGTAATGAACCAATTGCAATCTACATAGTAATTATTTTGTACACTTTGTGCTAAGGTAACATTGGCATCAAAAGAAACTTATTATGTAATCGGCTGCGGCAACGACACGCGACTTTACGATATTATTTTCATTTTTTTATGGCCAATTGCTCTAAATAGTCCACAGTCAATTGAAAGCGACAGTAAACAGAGACGTCTTTATGGTCGTTAATTAAAGCCGTGTTTAATTAACCGACCAACATTAAATGTGGGTTAATGTTAGATTATGCGGACGCACACGCACCACGGACAAAAGACACCATTCCATTATGACGGCTAAATGTCAATGGAATTTTCATTAAGCTCGACCCTGTACAGTGTATTCAATATTTCATCAGAATGTTCAATTTAGTGCAAGACTTGATAGACAAGACTTAATATATTAGTTTGCCTGCTTGCAACATATTAAATCGGATAAGATATGCCAAACTAAATTAGAATTACACGGAAATTAAGAAGACGTGGATTAGTAAGATTAAGGCAAGGAGCACTAAATTTTAACTCGCAGAATATTAGAAAAAAGGCAATGGGATTGCAGAAAGAGGTTCTGCAATTTTACAAAGCTTTGCACAAGGCTCGCAAGGTTGTCTTCGACGGAGATTCCTACGGATTGGAGGCTTGTCGGCAGAAAATTAACGATGAATATAAGAGAAACATGCGGGTTAAGGTTAGCTATTCAATATCTGAATTGATTCAATACTCAAAGGCAGTGGAGAACGAACTCCACGGATTCCAGGACGACTGTGATACAAGCTAAAGAAGTCGCACCTGTAAGATATGAGGCAAGGATAACAAGATAATCCAGACCAGAACAAGAAGAGGATAATCCAGAAACAGTGAGACTGGACAACCATGTTTCATTTAGTGCCTGAGGAATGAAAATGAAAAAAAAATGAGAGAAGGTCATCATAATACACAGACAAAAATATTTCTCTATAGTTGTTTTCCCCTAGTGAAGTAAAGTACAAAATTGAACAAAGTTGAACATACAATAATTGCAGAAAATAGTACAGAAACAAAACTAGATATTTAAGACTGAACAGACAAAACTGGACATATAAGACTGGATCGAGAAGACTGAAGAGGCAAGACTGGACCGACTGGAAGACACACGTCGTACATTTATCTCTATTTGACAATGCAGTGAGGTACTAATATCATTTAGTTTTAAAGAAGCTTTTCTACAGCAACAGCTTCCCAAACTTCCAGTTTGTAAGTTTGAATCTCGGCTGGAGTTATTGTTCTAAAATCGACTGGAGATAAGACTGGAGACGTAAGACAAAAGAGTTAAGACTGAAGAGTGAAGATTGGAGTGACAAGACTTGAGATCTAAGACTGGAGAAACAAGAGTGAAGAGGAAAGATGGATGAAGTAAGACTGGAGAGGTAAGACTGAAGAGGCAAGACTGAAGAGGTATAACTGAAGAGGAAAGACAGTAGAAGTAAGACTGTACAGACAACTCTTAACACACAAGACTGAAGAGACAAGACAAAACAGAAAAGACTAGACAGCCAAGACTGGACAGAGAATACTGAATAGACAAGACTTGAGTGGCAAAACTAGACTAGACAAATGGGAATAGATGGACGAGACTAGACAGACAAGACTAGATGGACGAGACTAGACAGACGAGACAAGACAGACAAAAGCAGACACACGACAGTAGACAGACGAAACTAAACAGATGAATCTAGACAGACGAGTCTGGACAGACTAGTCTAGATAGACGAATTTAGACATACGAGCCTAGACTGACGAGTCGAGATGTACGAGGCGAGTGTAGATATACGAATATAGACATACGAGTCTAAACAGACGGATCTAGGCAGATGAGTCTAGACAGGCGAGTCTAGACAAACGATTCTACATTGACGAGTTTAGACAGACAAGTTTAGACAGAAGAGTCTAGACAAACAAGTCTAAACAGACGAGTCTAGACAGACAAGTCTAGATAGACGAGTCAGACGAGACTAGACAGTTACTACCAGAACGGCAAGATAAGTTAGACGGTCTAACTATAGATGATTAAAAAAATGTACTAGTATTACTATATATTAGTATTTAGATTTTAGTATTACTATATAATAGATTAGATTTCTGAGTCAGTATTACTAGAATGAGATAGTCAATACTAAACCAAAACGACTACTTGGACTAAGTCTAGACCAGGAGTAGATTCTGAGACTAGGGAGATAAGACTGGAGAAATAAGACTGCAGAGGTAAGACTGAAGACTGGAGAGGTAAGATTGAAGAAGCAAGACTGGAGAGGTACGATTGGACTGGTAAGACTGCACATACGAGACTAGACAGATGAGACTAGACAAGCGAGAGTTCACAAATGACTCTTTCCAAAACATGAAAAGCGACCAGATCGGACACGACCAACGTCTCTCATCACAGGTCCGGAAGAGGACTTCAAAATCGATGAATTACAGGAAGCATCAAAATGGCTGAAAACAGGAAAATCGCCTGTTCTAGATAATATTCCTAATGAAGTATTAGTGCCGATAGTCAAAGTGTGGCCAGAACTACTGTTAGAAACGTATAATGATTGCCTTCGTGCAGGATCCTTTGCAGTGAGGTGGAAGAGACAGCGTTTGGTTCTTCTAAGGAAGGGAAATAAACTCTTGGACGAGCCGTCATAATTAGCCTTCTGGATAGAGCAGGAAAACTCTACAAAAGTCTATTGAAGAAAATACTCGAAACGCACATAAACCAAACGATGTTTCCAAGACAGTATGGGCACCGAAAGGGGCTATCGACAATCAAAGGTACATACTATTCTCAAGGCTGCACCAAGGGTGGTCACCCTTGATATAAAAAACACTGTCAACACAGCAAGGTGGAATAAAACACTCAAAGCGTTGGGAAAAAAAGGTACTCGTAACAGATAATCTATAGCCATTTGTCTGATAGAATGCTAATTTACAAACTGAAAAAGAACCTAAATTGTATAAAGTAACGGCGATAGGTATTCCACAGGGATCGGTCTTGAGACCATTTCTCTGGAACATTATGTATGATGGACTACTCAACCTAGAACTACCAAAGGCTTCGAGTATTGGGGGTTTTGCAGATGATGCGGCTGCGGTAGCAACTGCAAGGAAAAGAAACACACTAGAACTAATGTTAAACGAGACTATGAGAAGGGCAAGTAGGTGGTTCAAGAACAAAGGATTAGAATTGGCGATACACAAGACCTAGGCACTGCTCATTACAGGGAACCGAAAATTCGTGCCACCAAGCCTGGAAATAGGTGGAAACAAAATAGCATTTAAGGTACACTGAACACAAAGTCACGACCGCTGAAAAGGATTCGTTAACAGCTACATGGCTGTCGCGCTTGATGCCTAACATCGGTGGGCCCAATGAGTTATAAAGGGGCTCCTTAACAGCGCCGTACACTCAAAATTACTGTATGGTGCGGAGATATGGGCTGATGCTATGGAGAGGACGACGATGAGAAATAAATTGATGGCGGTTCAAAAAATATGTGCGATACGCGTCGTCTGCGCATATAGAACGGTTTACTGTTGGAGCTATTTTAGTGTTAGCTAGCTTACCGCTGATTGACCTATACGTCCAGGAGAGAGAAAAAATGTGCAAGGATTGCAGACTGGACTAAAGCAAAACAAGATAGCTGATAGTAAAAACTGAGGCACAGGAAATACTAATGGAGAGATGACAGGCAAGATGGGAATCGGAGACAGTCGGGCTTAGACCGGGGCTAGCGGGGCCCAGGCCCTGGGCCCTGCGCTTTGAGCACCCCACAGGCTTATGCGAATCGACAAGCTTAGATTTTACATTGTTTTTCATTATATTTCGCTTTACTACTAAGTAAAGATAGATGTTTATTTTACTTTTTTTATTTTTATTGTGCAAAACAAATAAACAGTATTTATTATTCTTGTTTTGTCATACAATTAAATTTCAAAATCCAATATTATTAGATCTTAAATTATAAAAAAAATTGTCTAAGAAGCCCCAAAATTATTTTTGCCCTGGGCCCCGCATAGGCTAGAGACTGCCCTGGGCGTTGGATACATATTGTTGAACCAAACATGAAAGAGTGGTGTAGAGCAGTTGCTCAAATGTGCTATAAGCTGCAACAAGCCTTTTATTCCGGACATTGAAGTTTCATGGCATACCTGGAGACGTTCAAGAATAGGGAGAAAGCGAACTGCTTGCTGTGGGGCAAGACGGCGCATATTATACGGTTTTCGAATTCCCAAACAATGAGGGTGAAAGAATTTAGCTTGAAGAGTATTGTATTGGCAGTTGACATTGCTGCAAAGCGAGCAAAATTGGTCTTAGGTGAAAACATACATACGAGGTATTATGGGAAAGAAAAGAGAAGCGAAGAAATTAAATTAAACACTGAAAGACCAGCTGCTGAACCTCTAATCTCGCGAGAGTACGGGACTATTACAGACGAGACTAGACAGACGAGACTAGACAGACGAGACTAGACAGACGAGACTAGACAGACGAGACTAGACTGACGAGACTAGACTGACGAGACTAGACAGGCGAGACTAGACAGACGAGGCTAGACAGACGAGACTAGACAGACGAGACTAGACAGACGAGACTAGACAGACGAGACTAGACAGAAGAGACTAGACAGACGAGACTAGACAGACGAGACTAGACAGACGCGACTTGACAGACGAGACTAGACAGACGAGACTAGACATACGAGACTAGACAGACGAGAATAGACAGACGAGACTAGACAGACGCGACTTGACAGACGAGACTAGACAGACGAGACTAGACAGACGAGACTAGACAGACGAGACTAGACTGACGAGACTAGACAGACGAGACTAGACAGACGAGGCTAGACAGACGACACTAGACAAACGAGACTAGACAGACGAGACTAGCCAGACGAGACTGTACAGAAAAGACTAGACAGACGAGACTAGACAGACGAGACTAGACAGACGAGACTAGACAAACGCGACTTGACAGACGAGACTAGACATACGAGACTAGACAGACGAGACTAGATAGACGAGACTAGACAGACGAGACTAGACAGACGCGACTTGACAGACGAGACTAGACAGACGAGACTAGACATACGAGACTAGACAGACGAGACTAGACAGACGAGACTAGACAGACGAGACTAGACAGACGAGACTAGACTGACGAGATTAGACAGACGAGACTAGCCAGACGAGACTAGACAGACGAGACTAGACAGACGAGACTAGACAGACGAGACTAGACAGACGAGACTAGACAGACGAGACTAGACAGACGAGACTAGACAGACGAGACTAGACAGACAAGACAGACGAGACTAGACAGACGAGACTAGACAGACGAGACTAGACAGACAAGAATAGATAGACGAGACTAGACAGACGAGA
Organism: Phosphuga atrata; assembly: GCA_944588485.1. NCBI lineage: Eukaryota > Metazoa > Arthropoda > Insecta > Coleoptera > Silphidae > Phosphuga > Phosphuga atrata. The sequence goes on along the minus strand of OX155903.1, from coordinate 26,977,928 downwards.
CTAGACAGACGAGACTAGACAGACGAGACTAGACAGTCGAGACTAGACAGACGAGACTAGACAGACGAGACTAGACAGACGAGACTAGACAGACGAGACTAGACAGACGAGACTAGACAGACGAGACTAGACAGACGAGACTAGACAGACGAGACTAGACAGACGAGACTAGACAGACGAGACTAGACAGACGAGACTAGACAGACGAGACTAGACAGACGAGACTAGACAGACGAGACTAGACAGACGAGACTAGACAGACGAGACTAGACAGACGAGACTAGACAGACGAGACTAGACAGACGAGACTAGACAGACGATACTAGACATACGAGACTAGACTAGACAGACCAGACTAGACAGACGAGACTAGACAGACGATACTAGACATACGAGACTAGACTAGACAGACGAGACTAGACAGACGAGACTAGACAGACGAGACTAGACAGACGAGACTAGACAGACGAGACTAGACAAACGAGACAAGACAGACGAGACTAGACAGACGAGACTAGACAGACGAGACTAGACAGACGAGACTAGACAGAAGAGACAAGACAGACCAGACAAGACAGACCATACTAGACAGACGAGACTACACAGACTAGACTAGACAGACAAGACAAGACAGACGAGACTAGACAGACGAGACTAGACAGACGAGACTAGACAGACGAGACTAGACAGACGAGACTAGTCACACGAGACTAGAGAGACGAGACTAGCCAGACGAGACTAGACAGACGAGACTAGACAGACGAGACTAGACAGACGAGACTAGACAGATGAGACTAGACAGACGAGACTAGACAGACGAGACTAGACAGACGAGACTAGACAGACGAGACTATACAGACGAGACTAGACAGACAAGACTAGACAGGCGAGACTAGACAGACGAGACTAGACAGACGAGACTAGACAGACGAGGCTAGACACACGAGACTAGACAGACGAGACTAGACAGACGAGACTAGACAGACGAGACTAGACAGACGAGACTAGACAGACGTGACTAGACAGACGAGACCAGACAGACGAGACTAGACAGACGAGACTAGACAGGTGAGACTAGACAGACGAGACTAGACAGACGAGACTAGACAGACGAGAATAGACAGACGAGACTAGACAGACGAGACTAGACAGACGAGACTAGACAGACGAGACTAGACAGAAGAGACTAGACAGACGAGACTAGACAGACGAGACTAGACAGACGATACTAGACAGACGAGATTAGACTAGACAGACGAGACTAGACAGACGAGACTAGACAGACGAGACTAGACAGACGAGACTAGACAGACGAGACTATACAGACGAGTCTCACCAAATCCCCTATTCCACCTTGGCTTTTAGTATGCGCCACCCCGGTATCGCATATATTGCATTCATTCAGGGTGGGCAGCCCGGACGGTTAATGAAAACCGCCCTAGTTGTCGCCTCCCCGACCAGGATTCGAACCCGGGTCTCCCGCATTGAAAGGCGGGTATGTTGTCAACTACACCACCGAGGAGGACATACAGACGAGTCTAGACAGACGAGACTAGACAGACTAGGCTAGACACACGAGACTAGACAGACGAGACTAGACAGACGAGACTAGACAGACGAGACTAGACAGACGAGACTAGACAGACGTGACTAGACAGACGAGACCAGACAGACGAGACTAGACAGACGAGACTAGACAGATGAGACTAGACAGACGAGACTAGACAGATGAGACTAGACAGACGAGACTAGACAGACGAGACTAGACAGACGAGACTAGACAGACGAGACTAGACAGACGAGACTAGACAGACGAGACTAGACAGACGAGACTAGACAGACGAGACTAGACAGACGAGACTAGACAGACGAGACTAGACAGACGAGACTAGACAGACGATACTAGACAGACGAGACTAGACTAGACAGACGAGACTAGACAGACGAGACTAGACAGACGATACTAGACAGACGAGACTAGACTAGACAGACGAGACTAGACAGACGAGACTAGACAGACGAGACAAGACAGACGAGACTAGACAGACGAGTCTAGACAGACGAAACTAGACATCTTATTTGTGTATTCCCATTAGAATGGCTGGAAACAAGCAATCTATCTAGTAAATATTTCTACTTAACCATCTAAAATTACTATACATTAATATAGATACATACATTTTAATATATTACTATTAAAATACATACATATATATTTTATTTGAGTAGAGATAAACTATTCCTCCAACGTGCCTAAAACAATATCTACGTGTCAGCTGTGTCACGCATGCCATAGGTTCGCTGGTCTAGAAAATCTAGGATAATCTAAATTTAGTTAAATAGAATAAATAAATTATGTAATGGAATGAAATGTTGTTTTTCTGTTTAAAATAAAATTTCCATAGTGGGAAGTGCTAAATGGCTGAAACCACTTTGGCCTTAATCAGTTTGTTTGTTTGTTTGCTCGCCGTGACACTTGAGAGATAAAGGATTTTCTTTGAAAATGATTAATTGCTTCGAATACCTTCTATAAATGCCTCGCAAGACACAAAAGAATCCTTTAACAAAGTTCATCCCGTTAGACTGCATACACTTGGTTAGCCTGGAATACTAAAACTCTCTTCATATAGTCTTACTTTCTAAGTCTTTAATCTTATCTGAAGATTGAATTGTAAAAGCTGTAATGTGTCCGTGGATACAACTAAGTCCTTATGCAAATATTGTGGCAACTTGAAATATTTACCTAATAAGTTTTATCTTGGATTTCTCCGCTAGAAATCACAAGTACCTGAGAAATTATTTAAAAAAAATTTAATTAAAACTGGCACGATAACAGAATTACGCAACAGATAAAATAAATCATCAAAACGAATTTCTGTAATAAAACGCGTTTCATTTGCAGCCAAATAGCCGAACGCTGATTTAGATAAGCAAATTCCTGGATGCAATTATTCTCGCCGGCTAAATGCGAACGCTTCCTCAGACGGGACGATGGCCTTGTCCGCGATATTCTTCGCGCAGAATTCAAACTCTGTAATAAATTAATCGACCGTCGAGATTCTATTAAATGATGAAAGTCGAATCACCACACAGAAAATATTAATAAACAACATTATATTATAACGAGAATAAACGATGCAGCATTATTACTCTAAGTACATAGTTTGCCTTGATATTAAATCGGTGATCTCATCAAGTTAAACTTAATCTTCGTGCACCTAGTCTTGCCTAGTCTTGTCAAATCTATTTTATTAAATCTGTACGTTTAATTTACTATGTAAATTTGAAAAGGAATTTTGGGGTGGATTATGAATGGAGTCGTTTAAAAGTCGCGAATGCGTTTTGATTGATAGATGTGATTGTTATGCAACCGTCCCCGTGCGATGATTTACGTTCATCTGACGAAGGACGTGCGCCCTAATAGGACGAGGCGTATATATTAATATTAAACGAAGAGGGACGACGCATTGTTACCCCTGTTAAAATTTATCAAAGAAATCAAGGGAAGGAACGACAAACGAAGATAATTATCGGTGTGTATCAAGAAATCATTTTGATTTAATCGAGAAATTGGTTTAATTTTTGAGTGTCGTTGTTTTGTTGTGAAACGCATTTGGGCAATTGTATGAAAATATTTGTGATTGGAATGGAAGCGAGCCGTTGAAATCGGAATTGATTTTAATATGAAAACAGTTGTACTCCATGAAATGCATTCCATTAGCCGATTACTCCGCTCCATCGGCCCAACTTTCCATAATCCCTCCTCCAATCAATTACAATCCACAAAAAAAAAATCGAGTTTTGAAATGGAAAACGAACGAAATTATCTTTATAGAAATTAATTAAAATTCTATTCAATTTTATCATCACTACTGCTAAATTGGCTTGTGGCATTTCCATTGTCGTCTTCAAACTTGCATTATTAAAGGAAAGGTTTGTCTTTTCCCAATTAATTGGACACTTCTCCGTCGAGATTTCCTTGTGTTTTCGATTGTAGTAATTGTCTTTCCTCAGGCGTTTATTTACCGTCAGCAATCCTTGAAAAAAATATTTGAAATATTTGGATCCAAGAAAGCAAATCTTTGTACAGGGAAAACAAAACAATATCTCTAACTGATAATCAACATTTTCAGATAGACTAAAGTAGATGAGACTAGACGTACAAGACTAGACGGACAGGACTAGATGCACCAGACTAGGTGGACAAGACTAGACAGACAATATAAACAAGACAAGACGAATAAGATAAGATGGAAAAGACTAGACAGACAAGAGTAGACAAACAAGGCGAAAGTGACAAAACCAGACGGACTAGACCAGATGGACAAGACTAGACAGGAAGACCAGACAAGACCAGAAAAGACCAAACAAGACCAGATAAGACCAGACAACCCCAAACAGGACCAGACAAGACAATACAATACAAGTCAATACAAGACAATACAAGACAATACATGACAATACAAGGAAATACAAGATAATACAAGACAATACAAGACAATACAAGACAATCCAAGTGAAGTCCACAAAAGACAAGAAAAGATCAGACAAGAACGGACAAGACCCAACAAGACCAGAGTAGACGAGACCAGTCCAGACAAGACAAAACAAAACAAGACAAGACCAGATCATACAAGAGCAGGCAAGACCAAACAAGATCAGAAAAGATTAGAGAAGACTTGACAAGACCAAGCAAGACCAGGTTAGACCAGACGAGACCAAACAAGACCAGACAAGATTAGACAAGACCAGGCAAGACCAGACTAGACCAGACGAGACCAAAGAATACCACACAATACTATAACAGTACCAGACAAGACAAGGCAAAACCAAACAAGACCAGGCAAGACCAGACAATACGAGACCAAACAAGACCAGACAAGATCAGAAAAGACCAGATATGACCAGACAAGACCAGACAAAACAAAACATGACCAAACTAGACAAGACCAGACAAGCCCAGACAAGACCAGATAAGACTAGACAAGACCAGACAAGACCAGACAAAACTAGATAAGCCTAGAGAGGACTAGGCAGATAAGACTAGACCAGGGGTGGACATGCGGCTCTTTTCTTAAGCTGTGTGGCTCTTCAACTCGTCTACAAAATGTATTTTAAGTTTATTGCAACAAATCAAACATCCATTTATTAAAATAGAAATTGAGAGGCATTTATAAAAATTACATTCGATTGTTTAAATTACATGAGAAAAGTACGATCCTGCTTAAAGATAGACATTTTCATATTTCATTGCATTATCCGTCAAGAGGTGCTGCTGTGTACGCAAACATTTCCTGTCAAGATTAAAATAGTAGATTATAAAACAAGTGTGTGAGGGCTTTTGTGCATGAGTTGCGAATTTAAATGCCTTAATAGCAAAATTTGACAAAAATTTTTAACTAATAAAAACGCAAAATAACGGGAACACTATTTGGTCGCAGTCGATGTAATCTAGGTAAGCCTAACCTAACCTAAATTTAATCTAGATTAGGTTATGGTTAGGTTAAGTTATATTAGAACCAGATAATTCTAGACTGCGGGGAGAGGCATTTTGATTAAAAATAAGAAAAAATAAATTTACTATACCTCAGAATTTGAATATACGTCAGAAAATTTATTTTCATTATGTCTATGTTTTTTATTTAGTGACATGAGTTGTTGTCATAGTAACAATAAATATAAATCGTTTAATAATGAATCTCTTTGATCTATTGACGCGTCATCGCCGATTTGGCCCAAATTTACAGTGAGGGTTACGGGAGGGCCAGATAGGTAACCGGTAAGTTCCCGACAATTCATAAGACCGCTATGTTAGCGTAAATTTCAATGGCCGGTTAACGCATTGGTAAGAGCTCGGCTTTATAGTACGAGGATCGCTGGTTCGATTCCCCGTGCGAACGCTTTTTTTCCTTTCTTTAATCTGACTTTCTTTAATTATTATTATTATTTATTATTGTTTAACTTTTTAATTGTAATTATTAATTTGTCAATTTAAATATTTTATTAGTATTAATATTAATTATTTGTTTCTTTATAACTTCAACGGTTAATTCATAAAATTGCTTTCTTTTATTATTACTATTATTTTTATTATTCTTTATTTTATTTTTTCGTTACTTGCGCAACAAATGAACCGTAGTTACAATTCATAATGTAGTATTCTTACTTATAATTTTACTAAGGTATTTCCTATAACTACAGTTCATTTGTGGCGCAAGCATCGAAAAAATAAAATAAAGAATAATAACAATAATAGTAACAATAAAAGAAAATAATTTTGTGAATTAACCGTTGAAGTTATAAAGAAACAAATAATAAATATTAATAGTAATAAAATATTTAAATTGATAAATTAATAATTACAATTAAAAAGTTAAACAATAATAAATAATAATATCAAATAAAGAAATTCATTTTAAAAATTGTAAGAAAAAAAGCGTCCCCACGGGGAATAGAACCAGCGATCTTCGTACTATAAAGCCGAGCTCTTATCGATGCGCTAACCGGCCATTGAAATTTACGCTAACAAAGCAGGCTTATGAGTAGTCCGTAACTTACCGGTCCTCGTAAAAAGTGAGTTATTTTTTTAACGCTTGGCCATCTGGCCCTCCCGCTTGCGTCACTTTCATTTATAGTTAAGCCCTATATATACTGTACATTTGGGCCAAATCGGTGATGACGCGTCCGGGGGGTCCCCCAGTAAGTGTCCCACCTACTACATATCGTGGGTTCAATACTATAACTAGGTAACTCAAAAAGTAATATTTTGAGCAAAACTTTAGATATCTAGTTATTACATTGAAGAGAACGGTCATTTTCCTACTTGCCTAGTTTGGAAATCCACTGCTGGGGTTCATTTGGGTAGGCTCATAGATATCTACTTTTAGAATTTCAAAGTTCAACACTACAACTTACTGAAGGACTAGACAACTCAAATTAAAAAAAAATTGAATTATCTAGTTATAGTATTGAATCCACGATATATAGATGGTGTGCATCACTTCTACGCAGTAGTCACAGCCGTGCCTATCTTGTGAAACTAATCTCAAAGTTTGACTACCTAACCCTGATTAAAAAGTCACAACTCACTTAATCTTGACGGCCTATTTGCAATATCTAAACTGCTACACATTTAATCTATACGCAATTATAAAAACTCCGCAAGAAATAATTCTACACGTGCATAAGGAGATTAGAAGCAGCCGGCCGCATTTTCCGTTTCAGACACGATCCGTGCGGTTGAGTTGCGTCGCTCGCCGTCACCGCGACTGTTACACAATCGAGCGGGAATTAGCACCGGCTCGATTCTACATTGTGTAAATAGCTGTAGTCGGAGTAAATTCCGTAATGCAATTAAATACTAACGCCGAACTAAAACCGACGATCAACTTACAAAACTGTACACATTACGTAATACAGCGTTGCATTATCTATACGTTCTATTACTTCTAGATGTCGCACCACTTGCACACTACTAGCTACATCAAATGCCTTATTATGTGTCTGTCTAGTTTTCTTTGTCTAGACTTGTCTGGCTAGTCTGCTCTGTCTAGTCTAGTCTTGTTTGTCTAGCCTTTCTGTCTAGTCTTGTGAGTCTAGTTTAGTCTGTCTAGTCTAGTCTGCCTAGTCTAGTCTGTCTAGTCTAGTCTGTTTAGTCTAGTCTGTCTAGCCTGTCTAGTCTAGTCTGTCTAGTCTAGTCTAGTCTGTCTAGTGTAGTCTGTCTAGTATAGTCTAGTCTGTTCTGTCTAGTCTTGTCTGTCTAGTCTTGTCTGTCTAGTCTTGTCTGTCTAGTCTTGTCTGTCTAGTCTTGTCTGTCTAGTCTTGTCTGTCTAGTCTTGTCTGTCTAGTCTTGTCTGTCTAGTCTAGTCTGTCTAGTCTTGTCTGTCTAGTCTTGTCTGTCTAGTCTTGTCTGTCTAATCTTGTCTGTCTAGTCTTGTCTGTCTAGTCTTGTCTGTCTAGTCTTGTCTGTCTAGTCTTGTCTGTCTAGTCTTGTCTGTCTAGTCTTGTCAGTCTAGTCTTGTCTGTCTAGTCTTGTCTGTCTAGTCTTGTCTGTCTAATCTTGTCTGTCTAGTCTTGTCTGTCTAGTCTTGTCTGTCTAGTCTTGTCTGTCTAGTCTTGTCTGTCTAGTCTTGTCTGTCTAGTCTTGTCTGTCTAGTCTTGTCTGTCTAGTCTTGTCTGTCTAGTCTTGTCTGTCTAGTCTTGTCTGTCTAGTCTTGTCTGTCTAGTCTTGTCTGTCTAGTCTTGTCTGTCTAGTCTTGTCTGTCTAGTCTTGTCTGTCTAGTCTTGTCTGTCTAGTCTTGTCTGTCTAGTCTTGTCTGTCTAGTCTTGTCTGTCTAGTCTTGTCTGTCTAGTCTTGTCTGTCTAGTCTTGTCTGTCTAGTCTTGTCTGTCTAGTCTTGTCTGTCTAGTCTTGTCTGTCTAGTCTTGTCTGTCTAGTCTAGTCTGTCTAGTCTTGTCTGTCTAGTCTTGTCTGTCTAGTCTTGTCTGTCTAGTCTTGTCTGTCTAGTCTTGTCTGTCTAGTCTTGTCTGTCTAGTCCTGTCTGTCTAGTCTTGTCTGTCTAGTCTTGTCTGTCTAGTCTTGTCTATCTAGTCTTGTCTGTCTAGTCTTGTATGTCTAGTCTTGTCTGTCTAGTCTTGTCTGTCTGGTCTTGTCTGTCTAGTCTTGTCTGTCTAGTCTTGTCTGTCTAGTCTTGTCTGCCTAGTCTTGTCTGTCTAGTCTTGTCTGTCTAGTCTTGTTTGTCTAGTCTTGTCTGTCTAGTCCTGTCTGTCTAGTCTTGTCTGTCTAGTCTTGTCTGTCTAGTCTTGTCTGTCTAGTCTTGTCTGTCTAGTCTTGTCTGTCTAGCTTGTCTGTCTAGTCTTGTCTGTCTAGTCTTGTCTGTCTAGTCTTGTCTGTCTAGTCTGTCTAGTCTTGTCTATCTAGTCTTGCCTGTCTAGCCTTGTCTGTCAAGTCTTGTCTGTCTTGTCTTGTCTGTCTAGTTTTGTCAGTCTGGTCTTGTCTTGTCTGTCTAGTTTTATATGTCTAGACCTGTCTGTTTAGTCTTGTCTCTCTAGTCTTGTCTATCTTGTCTAGTCTGTCTAGTTTTGTCTGTCTAGTCTTGTCTGTCTAGTCTTGTCTGTCTAGACTTATCTGTCTAGTCTTGTCTGTCTAGTCATGTCTAGTCTTGTCTGTCTAGTCTAGTCTGTCTAGTCTTGTCTGTCTAGACCTGTCTGTTTAGTCTTGTCTGTCTAGTCTTGTCAATCTTGTCTAGTCTCGTCTGTCTACTCTTCTCTGTTTAGTCTTGTCTGCCTAGTTTTATCTGTCTAGTCTTGTCTGTCAGGTCTTGTCTCTCTAGTCTTGCCTGTTTAGTCCAGTCAGTCTAGTCGTTTCTGTATAGTCTTGTGTGTATATACTTGTCTGTCTAGTCTTGTCTGTCTAGTCTGTCTAGTCATTTCTGTCTAGTCTTGTCTGTCTAGACTTGTCTGCCTATCTTGTCTGTCTAGTTTTGTCTGTATAGTCTTGTCTGTTTAGTCTTGTCTGTCTAGTTGTATCTGTCTAGTCTTGTCTGTCAGGTCTTGTCTCCCTAGTCTTTTCTGTCAAGTCTTGCCTGTCTATCCAATCTTTTCTAATTTGTATTTATATTATATCAATTAGTTACAATTAGTTGTAGGTAACAATTGACCAATTTACATGAATTACAAATGAAACTAGATATGTAAATCTATGTAAACAGGCATGGATAATAATTCAAAGCGAGTTGTGTATAATAAATCGGTCGATGCAGGTTCCAGGTTCGTTCGTTTTCCACCTCGCAGGCGTCGAGATTTGCGTAAATTTTCGATTTTCGAATTAAAATTCGAAATATCGATCGGCAACGCGCTGGGGAGGGACGACCAAAGAAAATTTATTAATAGTCCGCGTTACATCCCCTTTCGGTCCGCGTAGTAATTTATGCGAAATATTAATATTCGAAAGTCAAACAATAACAGCTATTTAGCCGGAAACTTATTACGCTCACAACCGACCCCCAATCCCACACGCTAAACAAATTACTAAAATACCAAACAACAATATTCAAATTTTCCGATTTATTGGTAAACAATGTGGAAGCTCGTTCATCTGCGCTATATTATCTCCAATAAATTTGACCAAACAATTACTCTAATCCGAAACAGTATCACTGACGTGATCTAATTCTATTTAATTTATGCAAGGAATTTGAAAAATTAAAGATAACTTGAAACGGTCTTTACAAGTTTATTGGTTTATTTGACTGTCCTTCGAGCCGATTCTGCAAGGAAAACGTTAAAGTTTAATTGAAAAGGCGCTGTTAACATTTCTTCATTTCCGAATAATTTCATAACAATATTAATTTTTTAAATTTTATTTTTGTATTATTTTAACTATTTATTTTTATTATAAGCGGAAATATAGAAATGTTAAACGCGTATTTTCAATTAACTTCTCTCTCCTTTTCTCTCCTCTTACAGAATCGCCACGATTGTCGCTCTTGTCTGTTTTAGTCCGAACATCTTGTCTTATTTATATCTCATATATTTAGTCTTATTTAATATTTTTTCTTTGAATTTTTCTTTTTGCAAAAATTTATGAAAAATCTCGATGATAAATTGTATTTTTTTGCACACTTTTTGATGTTTTTTTAATAAACGCATTATCCATCATTACGTAGGCGCTTGAGTTACGCAATCATCGATCTTTATCAATCACAGCGACGTTTTTTAATATTGTGTGAAGTTTTCGGACAAGTTAAATAAACCTCTCAAATTCCTAGAGTTCACAGACAAAACCTAACAAATAAGATAGACAAGATAAAACAGGCAAGACCAGTGAGGCAAGACCAGGCAGAGAAGACTGAACAAACAAGACTGCACAGACAAGACTAGAAAGACTAGTCTTGTCTGTCTAGTCTTGTCTGTTTAGCTTTGTCAGCCTAGCCTTGTCTGTCTAGTCTTGTTTGTCTAGTCTTGTTTATCTAGTCTCGTCTGTCTAGTCTTGTCTGTCTGGTCTTGTCTGTCTAGTCCTGTCTGACTAGTTTTGTCTGTCTAGTTTTGCCTATCTAGTCTTGTCTGTCTAGTCTTGTCCGTCTAGTCTTGTCTCTCTTGCCTTGCCTGTCTAGTCTTAACTGTCTTGCCTTGCTTGTTTAGTCTTGTCTGTCTAGTTTTGCCCCTCTTGCCTTGCCTGGTCTAGTTTTGCCTCTCGTGCCTTGCTTGTCTAGTTTTGCTTGTCTAGTCTTGTCTTGTCTAGATTTGCTTGGTAATTATAAGAACTATTATCTATGTATATCGTTGATATAAAGCTTAGCTATTTATAATTATGCAGAAATTCTCAAATGAATGTTAACTTTCCTTTTTTTTCCTCGTCAGTATGTGCGCAGCGGAGGTGGTCGGTCTTGGGGCGGGATTGTTGATATGAGATTCATGGGATGTTGCAAAACAGGCCCTTAATAATTAACCATTAATTAATGGCTAGGAGTGACAGGGGAGACATAACTTAAATTCCCCGTACGTCAGAGCTGTGTGTGTGTGTGTGTACCTTGCCCTTACGTACCCCCGACGACGTCAAATTTCCACACAATAAATCTAATTAAATAAGCCACGCGGAAGCAAAAACTGACAAACTAATTTCGTGATCTAAATCTTAATTAAACAATCAAGTCTCGTTTGCGCAGACATATCTTATAAATGAAAATTAATGTGTACTAAAGTCTTGAATATGGGCTCTAAACTAAACATTATATAGACCAGTGGTGGATAAACTTTTGATGACTACGGGCGTCCTATTTTATTAAATTATTGTTATAGGCGGTCTAGTTACATCGTATGTGTGTTAAGTGTTCAATGTGTATGTGTTAAATGTGTGGGATTATAAGAAAAGTATTATTTTAAAGCTGAAAATGAGTTTCAATTTCAAATAAATATAGATAATACTAATACTATAAAATCTGTAACACAGCTTGTCTCGCATGGTTTGTGGGACGAGTATCAGAGATGTATTATATGTTACCGTGAAAGACCGAAATTTGGGAAATGTCAACATTCACATAGTCGCTTGGTGTATATCCGAAATATGTGATAAATACCCTAATTTCTGACTTACACCGGTGAATTACATTCACCGTGCACTAATGGTGAATGTTGAACATGTCGGAGATTTATATTTTCTTCTTCGTAATTCAGTCCCTATAAAACTTCACAAGGGTGAAGTAACTTTTTCGCCACTCATTCTGAGAGGAGTGACCAATAATTTAAAATCCACAGTACATTCTAAATGAGAAACGAAAATAATGGTAATAAAAAATTACTTAATTAGGTATGTGATTCAAATCTTATTTATTGCAACATAAGACTGATAAAGCTGATTGACTCCCGGCAGAACAATGGATTTGGCGGGAGAGAGCCAGTCTCCTCTATGTCGGCATCTCCAATTTGGACCTCCACCAGAGCGTATCTGTGATTGTCCACATACACCGGAGAGGGTCCGAATGTACAACAAAGTAATGAAATATTCGATCTTTCACCGACGTATTTTGTATGTGTTGACATCCACCGGTGAAAGTCGACGTTCTCCAATTTCGGTCATTCACGGTAACATAAATATCAGACAGGCGGGCGACTAGGATTAGTTACGCGGTCGACCGCGTAACTACGCTTCTGGCGAGTAGAGTCTAGATATTTTGTAGGCACAAGATATCTATTCTAGTCTAGATATTTTCTAGGCACAAGATGTCTATTCTAGTCTAGATACTTTCTAGGCAAACGATATCTACACTCTACAGTCTCACACTTTGAATCTAAATGCTAGACAATCTCGAGTGTCTTAAGCATAGTGACAGTTTTGTGTATTTTGAATCTAGAGTCTACACATTCTCAAGTGCACTGAATCTAAAGTATACACCAGGCGTCGGTAACCGATGACCCGCGGGTAACCAAGTGACCCATTTAAATGTTTGAAGTGACCCAATCGAGTTCCATAAATAAAGTATAATGTAAAACATAAGAATAATAAAAATAACATTTTTATCTACTCGCAAATCAAAATGACACATTAATATGTGTGCCATTATTACAATCGTGTGTATCTCACGATTAGGGATTGCAATCCGGAAAATCGGTTCCAGTAATCCGGCGGATCCGGCATCACTAAACGTTTACCGGATCCGGTGATGCTATTTTTTGGTAATATAATCGCGTTGATGCACGAGTAGGTACTTTAAATACATGGTGGGCATGGTTTTTCAAAACCAAAATTGGTATTGTGATAAATAATGTATACTTAAAATAATTAGCGTATTTGCCGGTGTATAATGCCCACCTTTTTTTCCAAAAGATTGCCTATAAAACATAGGTCCGCGTTACAGGCGCACAAAAAGTAGGTTAAATTTTAAGGTGCGCCTTATACAGCGGCAAGTACGGTATTCATTGTAGGTTGATTAAACTAAATAGTCATAAACTCATTATTGTGATAATTGTGCCATTCATTAGACAGATTCATCATGATGTTTGTCAAAAATATAGTATACATTAATTGCAACACCCGAGCATATAAACTCTTTTAAATTGAGAAACAAAATTCAAAGAAGGGGTACGTACCCGTGATTTTTTTTTCATATTTTTTACTTTTGTGGCTAAAGCGAATGATTTAACTACATTTGCAAAGAATACTTTTTTGTAGACACCGACGTCTTACATATGGAGATCCGGGTTATAATTTTCTATTTTGAAGCGTTAACGAGATATTTGCAAAAAACCTTTCAGGCAAAAACAATTCCCCACGCCGTCCCCATTGGATGCGGAGCGTTCAAATGTTGTCAAAGGGTACTTCTACAAAGGTTTGGAACTGATCAGTTAAAACTGATCAGTTCAAAATGATTTCCCCACTCACTGGCTTAAAACCGGCCTTTATTTCTCGATTGTCACGTGCTGTATCTGGCTAGCAAATTTATCACCGCGTAACTTAAAAAAATGTATTCGGATTCTGCAGAGGATTTCTACATATGATGGCTGCTGCTTGAAGCCGTTTAGTCAATGAAAAAAACAAGAAGAAAAAAAAAGGAACGAAAAATTGATTAAAAATGAAAAAACAGTTATTTCATATTAATTTGTTAAATGAGTTATCACTGAAACCGAGTAACTGGCGTAACTATTTGAGAATGGACGAATCTACATATTTCAAGCTATTTTTCCATAAATTCTTCAATTATTGCACGTCCTGACGCCATGGCGGTTCAACTGCGACTGACTAAGCGCATGCGCGGTCAGTTTGGCGTGATGAAAACCAACTGATGCCAGCAGATTTATGGTGCGCCCGGTAAATCCGTTGGTTGCCGTCAGTTCAAAATTTTACGTTAGGTTTTCACACTCACGGTCAGTTTTTGGATGTACCTCAGTTCAACTGATCAGTTTAACTGATCGTGAATGGGGGGCTTTATGGATACCCACATTCAGTAAAAGTTTAATTGAAATCTCACATTTTCTCGCTATTTTTTAATATTTGAAAATTTTTCGTTCGGTTTTTCTCGGAATTCATGATGTTGAACTGGTCGGGTCTAGGTGTTGAAAGTAATGTATAGTCATAAATATTAGAATAGGACTTTTTACCATGCTCAAATACCTATTTTTGATCTCATTAGATTAAGTAAAGTTTATTATGTTAGATTTAATAAAGTTAATTACCAAATTTCTAATTGTGAAATTTAACTAGTTATCTAATTTAACTAGTTATTATTAATATATATATATTTGTTTAAATATATTTTTTGTTGAGTTAGAAGATTTTGATTTTTCGATCAAATTAAACATTAGTGTTTGTATCTTATCTTCATAGATTATAATTTCTAAGAAATTTGTTTTATACATATCGTTAACAAAGTTAACATCATTGCGTATAGAACGTATAATAATCTTTCTTTAACAAACTTTCTTAAAAACAACTACTTCACTGGCAAATACCTCGACTGACATTGAATTACATTAAGAAAGTTTTTTTGGGTTCTATATAACCCTGTGATTTTCCCAAAAAATAACAATATCCTGATCAAATACAAAAAATAATTATCAATTAATTAATGAACATCCATATACGCGTTTCGGCCTTTTGGCTTCATCAGTATGGCTTTATCATTAACAACAAATTATTTATTAATAAAACTAGTTATTGTTTGTTTAATTAAAAATGCGTGTGTCTGTGTTTGTGTAAACTACCTATATAATACACTCACTCGATTATCCTAGAAACAGTCAATTTTGGAACGAAAAGGGAAAATTATACTGATAGGATGAATCGACTTTCCATCGATCCGACCGGATCCGGACGGATCCGGGCGGATTGAAAATGACACCGGATTGCAATCCCTACTCACGATATCTCGTATCTCGCCTTCGGCACATGAGATGACATTTGTGCATGAATTGCAAGTTTAAAGCACAAACTTGCAATTCATGCACAAAAGCCCTTCTTCACACACTTGTTTCATAAACTACTATTCTGACGTATATTACAATTTATTTTATTCATTCAATTAATCTTTCTTATTTTGAAACAAGAAGTTTCGGCATGTTCGACTGGATATATCTAATATAACTTAACCTAACCATAACCTAATCTAGATTAAATCTAAGTTAACCTAGATTATATCGACAACGACCAAATAGTGTTCCCGTCGCTGTGCATTCTTACTAGTTAGCAATTTTGACAATTTTTAAATTATAAATTTTGAAAAGGATCGATAAGAAACAATTATTTTTGTTGTAGATTTAATAGTATTTTAACAGCTGTTTAAATTAATAGACCTTTCTACATGTTTAAAAGGCGGGAATATGAATGTTTCGGGCACATATTTAGTTATAAGTCAAAAAGTTCGTGCTCTCTGACGTATAACATGGCGGAAATTGACACATGCGCATAAAAAAAAATTCAAGTATGAAAAGGTCTATTTAGATCAGCCTTACTCAAACTGCAGCCCACGGGCCGCATGTGGCCCGAAAAGCTATCGAAAGTTGCCCACCCGTTATAGCTTCAAATTCTATTAACAAAGAAACAAAAACAAAATGTTATTTCGGTGGCATAATCACAAGATGCAGTGCCAACTAAAACATCGTATCAAATTTGTTATATTCTTGCTAAAAATATAAAACCGTAACGTAATTACCACTTGAAGAAGTTCTTTAGGTTAGCTTTTGACTCCGCTACCGATATTTCACCAACATCACCATATTCGGTTTTTGTTAGATATTGAGCATAATGTAATATTCGAAGATTTTTTTATATTCCTTACAATGAAAGGCCAAACATGAGGTACAGATTATCTCGATATTTGGCAGTTTCACACAGAAATAGAAGCTGTGATGAAAACAGTTATAAGTATTGTGAATTTCTTAAATTGGTATAGAAGAAAAAACGTCAAAAGCTTTACAGAAAATGTTTTCAACGCATATTTTCTGAACAATCCAGTAGTTGCATAGTATCGACCTTTTGGTCGCAGTATTCAATGTTAAAGGCAACTTTTAATCTAAACATCGACATTAACAAGTCCACAAAACTGATTACTTTCTTAAAACGTATATTAAAAACGTTTTAAATGAGATGTTATGGTTTGAACCAAATTTATAATAGAATTGAAAATAGGAGTTTATCACTACGATATCTTCAGATTTGAAGATATCGTAGTGATAAACTCCTATTTTCAATTCAAGTATATTAAAAACGTTTAATTAGAAAATTATAAAGCCAAAAAATCAAAAATATTTAATTAAACAGAAAATTAAAAATATTTAGAAGAAATACCTCGGTTTAGTCGAACATAAGTTTTGGAATGGTTATTTTCTTTACGTCAAATCCTGTTTTTACAGTAAAATGATAAAAATTATCCCGAACTGCAAAATAACTAATAAGAAGAAGGCGAAGAACTAATAAGAAGGTGGTGTTTTTTAGCTTAGATATGTGACATTTCTGAGAAACTCGACTGCTTTAATCGAAGTTTTCAAGGTGAAAACAAAATAATTTGAAAATACAATATTTGCATTAAAGCATTTTTTACGAGGAAATTCAAAACAAATCACTGTAAAATTTTCCAACTCTAACAAGGGTTACACAGGACTGTATTGATATTTCCGAAGAAAACAATTCGATAATTTAAAATTATATATCTGCACTATAGCTGCACTATATTTAAAAGGAGATTTCAGGAAGAAAAATTTTCTACTGCTCGTAGAAAATCCCTGGCATCTAGAGTCGACAAGTATTTCACACTTGGACTCAGTTTTGGACTGTAACAATGTAGACTTGTGTGACGCGTTTATTCAAATGAAAAATGATACAAACTTATAAGTCATTGAGAAGATAGAGAACAAGGGAGTATGCTGAATTTTGGATAATAGTGTCCGATCAATATAAGACTGTTAAAAAATGTGCCCAAATTCTGCTTACGTTGTTTGCATCCACATATCTTTGTGAATCATCCTATTCCAAGATGAAATATGCAAAGAACGTATACAGAAACCGGCTTACAGATTCTCATCTCGATAACGTATTGGGAGTAGCGTAAATGAAATTGTTACAAAATGGTGCCAATATCATCGCTCTCAAAAAAACTTAAATTTAAAAACAATTAAACGTAATAGTTTTACTTGTGAACAGCTAATTAACAGATGTTGTGATTTTTAAAGCGGCCCGCGGGACACTACTAAAATCTGAAAGTGGCCCAAGAAAAAAAAGTTAGAGTATGGCTGATTTAGATGTTTTCATCGCTTATTTTTCGGAACAATCCAGTAGTTGTACAAGTATCTACCTAATGGTTGCAGTATTCAATGTTAAAGGCAACTTTTAATCTAAAAAAGAACATCGACATTAGCAAGTTTACGTTTTGTAAACTTGCTAATGTCGATGTTCTTTTTGACTACCTTCTTAAAACGGGGAGATAATTAGAAAATTATAAACCCAAAAAACCCAATTTCCCCAAAACTTTTTACAACCCTGATACAATATATGTTTAAAAAGATTAAATTAGACAATAAAGGCATAAATGTGAATGGAAAGAAGCTTAACCACCTACGCTTTGCTGACGATACCGTAATGATCTCAGACCGACTAGACTAGGCAAATGAAAGTAGGCTTACAAATCAGCATCGCCAAGACCCAATTTATGACAAACTTAGTTCCCAGTTACAACCTAATGATAGAAGGAAAGGAAATTCAATACGTAACATCCTACAAATACGTGGGACATGAGATCCGAATGGGAAGAGATAATCAGACCTGCGCATGAAACAGAAGGATAGGACTAACTTGAACTGCCATTGGCAAGCTGAGACATGTACTAAAAACAGACATACCGATGTGCCTCAAAAGAAAGGTGTTCGACCAGTGCGTTCTCCCGGTATTGACATATGGCTCGGAAACACTAACATTAACACAGAGAGCTGTTAATAAAATAAGAATAACTCAACGAGCCATGGAGACGTCCATGTTAGGAGTAACATTGCGAGACAAAATCAGAAATGAAGAACTACGCAGAAGAACAAAAGTTACGGATGCAATTAAAAGAGTCACACACCTAAAATGGAACTGGGCTGGTCACGTCGGGAGAATGTCGGACAACAGATGGATGAAAAGAATACTAGAATAGCGCCCCAGAGACGAAGCACATAGACACGACCACCGACCCGATGGACGGACGATATAAGAAGGATTACCCCGAACTGGATCCAGGATGCCCAAGAGCGAGCAAAATGGTCTAGGCTATGAGAGGTTTATGTCCAGCAGTGGACGAGACAAACTGCTATATGATGATGATGATGAAACCCAAAAAATACAAAATATTTACTTTAGAAGAAATTAAAAAATATATATTTTTGAAGCTCAGGATAACCAATTTCTAATGATGAAGGTAAGTCATTTAAAAAAATTAAAGTTATAAATTAAACTGAATTAGGTTGTGTCACTATTTGGAATTTTGGAAGCTTGCGGTCAAATTGTCAGACTGCTTCGTTGTAAGAATTGTGCAACTGCTTTAATTCTAACGATCCAGCAATGCAAAAATAATATGCCCAGAACTTTTACAGTTATTGACAACAAGGATAAAATTCCAAGTTTCTTGGAAATCTATCGAAAATATGCTTCCTTACGACCAACAGTACCAAATAACAAACGATTTGTCGTTTTCTATAAAAATAATAAGTGTACAAAACCAGTGGGTATTAATCTATTCGGCAAAATACCTTCCCTAATAGCTACATTTCTTAATCTACCACATCCTGAAACATACGCTATCAGACGGTTATCTGCTTCATTATTGGTAGACTTGGGTGCAGATATTTCTGCAGTTAAACGGCATGGAGGATAGAAATCTTTAAATCATTGCGGATCTTTACATTGAAAATTCTTTGCAAAATAAAAAGGAAACATCAACAAAATATTTAGAATAGAGCAGCAACAAATGAAATAGAAAATATACCTAACATTATCATTAGTAATTTAACAAACTGTGACAATTTAAAAAATAATAATAGCTTGATAAAACCTGTGTTTATTAAAAAAGTAAAAAGCTAAAAAATTGTAATCTAAAAACCAGAAACATTAGTTTATTGGAAAATAATTACAATCGGCTTTTTCTCAAAACTCGTTTTCGGCGTGTTACGCCATTTTTTTAGAGGATGTAGGATATTATTATTTATAAAGACCTGAATTAAATTTGAATTTGTGTTTAATTTAGTATCGATTATACCAGTATTAAGTTTGCCCACCCCTGGTAGGGGGTCTTGTGGGTCTCGGATTTAGACAGTTTGGTCTACCTAGAATTTAGAATTTAGCCAACTAGACAGTTTAAACCTTCTTAAATCTAGATATTTTTTCGGCCGATAGCTTTATTACATGTAATAATATTTGTAGGTGTTGAATATTAAATCAGGTTTTCAAACATACATTTCGTAACAAAAGTTTGTGAAGTCGTAAAAGTGCGGTTGTAGAAAATTTAATTAAGAGAAAAACTAAATATTTAGCAATTAGTTAAATATCAGCAATTTATGTGAGACCGCGAACTTTAATTGAAGCGTAAATATGGTTAGTTACCGATTTTTTCAGTGTACAATTTAGATAGAGAATGATTTATGGCAATAAATAAAGCAATTAGTTCTTCCAAGAAAATCAATTTTTGGATATAATCTAGACTAAATATTTACATAACCGCTCACAATCTTAATATTTATGATGCAATTAAAATATTTAGTCTAATAGATTAAAAATCGTCAATGATAATCCATAAATACAGTGAATACGGGAGTTTTCCCTCAAATTGAAAGCGGTTTTAAATCCGGCAATATTTATAGATTGATGCTGGTATTTATAGCCAATCGATGCTAAACGCATCAGAAAATGAGACTTACATGTTTTCATTGGTATTTCCTATTTGGACAGAAATTCGATTTCTTACCTGCAACAAAGAGAAATTACAAAAATTAAAAACAACAAAAACTGTAAATACACAGAAGTATACAATAATTGTATTAGTCTGTATTCATAATTATTATGTTTAAAAATTAATATCAATTAACAAACTAGCTGGATTTAGGAAAGGGTGTTCATGTGCTGAACAGATTATGAACTTGAAATCTATCCTTTCAGATCTCAAGCTCAGGAACAAACAGTTTGTGATAACCTTTGTGCACTCGATGTACCTTAATACAAATCTTGAAAGAACTAGGTTTAGACAACAAAACATGACCCATACTTTAGCATACCTTAAGTAGCACAAAATCCAGAGTGAAATTTAGAGAAGAGATTTCAGATGCCTTCGAAATCAAGACAGGCGTAGGGCAGGGAGATGGGCTCTCACCTCTGCTTTTCAGCAGCGTACTGGAGAAAGTGAGTGGCGCAAGGAAATAATCATCGAAGGGGTGGAAAATGGAATCAGATTGGGATACAGCAACATGCAGCTATCAGTAAACTGAGCCTTTGCAGATAATCTCCCGATATTCTCAAATTCCCTGGATAGAGCTGTGGAGCAAATCATTCTACTGCAAACACAAGCGGCAAGCCTGAAGGCAGGCCTTCAGATTTACTTCGACAAAACAGAGTTTATCACAAACATCAAACCAGCACCGAAACCACTTGGAATCAGGAAAAATTAAGCAAGCAGACAAATTCAAATATCTAGGCGAATGGATCCAACATCTCGGAGAACTAAGCCTTCACTTCACGTATCACGAAAATGGAAACTTCATATCAACTGACCAAGAGCAGCTACAACAAGAAGTAGGTATCCCTAAATGCCAAGCTCAAACACTATAAAACATTTAAACTCTAAGTCTAAGCAGTTTAACATTGCTTAGCCTTCCAGGGATAAGCAATACTATCTTCACCTTCAGTCTTGTTTAGATAGATAAGACCTGATAGCTAGGACTTTATCCAATCTATTAAATCTACTTGTCTGACTTTGTCTTGTTTGTCTGGTACTGACATTGTAAGACTAGCATTTTCTAGCTAGTGAATAAACTTAAAAACATTATTGTCTGGTCAAGTCCACCTAGTGCTAGTCTAACCGTGATATTTAGCTAGATGTATCTATAGAATTTTCATCATAGACCTTGGTATGAAATGTAAGTAGATCTAGCAATGAGATCATACTAGATCTAGCAATGAGGTCTTATTAGATCTAGCCATAAAAACTTATTTTGTTTCTTTATCAAAAATAATGTACAGTCTTATTTGTCCAGTCGTGTCGGTCAGTCATGTTTGATCGCTTATGCGGATGATCTTGCCCTTATAGCAATGGGCTATAAGGGCTATAAGGAGCTAATACTAAAAAATAAGACGGAATGCGCTTTAGAAAGAATAATACACTGGGTAGAACAACAAATATTAGAAGTTGAACTAAAAAAAAACGGTGGCAGTATTGTATACTAACTTACATTAGTTTGAAAACCATCTGCCGGGCTGCCGAGGATAGGTAATGATTTAACATGTGTATGTATGAATTAAGACCCGAACTTAGTTTCAATTATTGAAATAGCATACAAATATCTGTTGTGTTGCAACATGTGAATTATTTTATAGTCTTAAAAAGACTTAATAGTATTATAGAGCTCCGAAAACTTTAAATATATTCATATATTCAAGCCACATTGCGCTTTAATAAGTTGGTCAAAAAAGTAAAATTCAATATCCGAGGAACAATTATAGATCCAAGAAACCAGGTCTAATATCTAGCAGTTACGACAGACAACAGATTTTCAGAAAGCACACAGAAGCTGATCTGGTGAAAGCTGTTAAAACTACCGCGGCAATCTCCAAACTGATGCCGTCGATCGAAGGGCCAAAAACGAGCAAACGAAGATTTCTTTTCTCTGTTGTGATGTCAGCGATTGTGCGATTGTGTCAGCGATTGTGATGTCTACGGGGCATATGGACAGGTGAACTAAAGTACCAAAAGTGGAGAAACCATATAATTGCGGTGCAAAGATCGATGGCGATACGTATAAGTTCACCCTACAGCACAAATTCCACGGATGCTCTAATGGTCTTGTCTGTTTACTTTCCTCGGTCTTTTTCATCGAGATTCTCTTGGTGGAGAGAAAGGAAAAGTATCGAGACCGATATAGGAAGCAAGATAGTTTTAGACAAGACACATTAAATAGATGGAAAACTGCTTCGGGAAAAGGGGGAAGGGGGAAAGCGGAAAGGGCATATGGACATATAGACTCATACCTGATGTTAAGATCTGAAAGGAACGAGGTCATGGGGAGTTAAACTACTACCTCGCTCAAATCATATCTGGTCATGGATGCTTCAGAGCCTATCTACATAGGTTCAAATTCAGAGAAATTGCAATATGTTTACAATGCAAGAAACTTGAAGACGACGTATATCACACTTTTGTATGTATCATAGATGGAATGTGGAAGGACAAACTGCGGAAGCAGAAGTGACCTGCAAGCTTGCCCCGGAAAACGTCGTCGGAGAGATGATAAGAAATCTAGAAAATTGGAAGGCTATGAGTGATTTTACCACAGATATATTAAGAAAAAGCTAAAATACCAGGAGGAAGGGTATATTAAAAAAGAAAAAAAGAGAGGAGCGGTTTTTTTTGTGAATATATCCGTCTCGAACATCTAGACGAAGAATCTCACACTCTAAGGGGTTCCCTCCTGATCACTGTACATAACGTCATGATGTGCATCTAGTGATATCTATCTAGTCCTGTCTGTCTAGTCTAGTCTGTCTAGTCTTGTCTGTCTAGTCTTGTCTGTCTAGTCTTGTCTGTCTAGTCTTGTCGGTATAGTCTTGTCTGTCTAGTCTTGTCTGTCTAGTCTAATCTGTCTAGTGTAGTCTATCTAGTCTTGTCTTTCTAGTCTTGTCTGTATAGTCTTATCTGTCTAGCCTTATCTGCCTAGTCTTGCCAGTCTAGTCTTGCCTGTCTAGTCTTGTCTGTCTAGTATTGTCTATCTAGTTTTGCTTCTCCTGTCCTGTCTTGTTTATCTAGTCCTGATTATTTAGTCTTGTTTCACTAACCTTATCTGCCTGATATTTTCTGACTAGCCTTGTCTGTCTTGTCTTGTCTGGTCTGGTTTTCTTGGTCTGGTCTAGTCTGTCTGGTCTTGTCTCTTTGCTCTTGTCTGTCTGGTCTTGTGTCTTTGCTCTTGTCCGTCTGGTCTTGTCTGTGTGGTCTTGTCTGTCTAGTCTTGTCTCTCTGATCTTCTTGTCTATCTGATCTTATATGTCCGGTCTTGTCGGTCTGGTCTTATCTGTCTGGACTTGCCTATCTGGTCTTATATGTTGGTCTGTTTGTCTGGCATTGTCTATTTGGTCTTGTCTGTCTGGTTTTGTCTGTCTAGTCTTGTCTGTCTGGTCTTGTCTATCCGATCTTGTGTGTCCAGTCTTGTCTGTCTGGTGTTATCTATCTGGTCCTGCCTGTCTGATCATTTCTGTCTAGTCTTATCTGTCGGGTCTTGTCTCCCTGGTCTTGTCTGCCTGGTCTCATATGTTGGTCCGTCTGTCTGATCTTGTCTATCTAGTTCAGTCTGTTTAGTCTAGAATGTCTAGCCTTATCTGTCTAACCTTGTCTCTCTAGTCTTGTCTGTCTAGACGTGTCTGTCTGTTTCTGTCTAGTCCTGTTTATCCAGTCTTGAGAGTATTGGAAAATAGGTTGTTATTTGAAATTATATTTTGAAAGAATAATAAATGTGTGAAAAAACGAGAAAATAAAAAAAAATGAGTAAAACTTGAGGGAGAATTGTTGGGTCTGTGTGTTGCCGGGATCGATAAGTGGGGGAAGAAACAACGAGACACGGGCCGGGGGGTCAAATCCCTAGACTGGAATCCAATAAGCGCGACGCACGTATCGGGAACCCCCTTTTATTAATGCGTCCGTCACCCGGCGTCGTGTCCTACATTACATCCACGACCGCCCGCAAGAGCCGCACATACAGAGAATCCCATTTCTATGCTGATTTCCGGCGCCCCCGCCAGCCCGCAAGCCCCGAAACGAAAATACCACAGAAAGAGGAAAAGGACAGTTTTTTTTCTCGCGTGTGTGTCGCAGAGCGCGAAAAAGTAAAAAAAAAAACTGAACTGCTAATACGAAAATGCAAAAATATTTTTGCAGCCAATTTTTGCATTTACATATTCAAATTTTTTTCTCAGCTAGGTTTCTGCATGCAAACTATGCTGCGAAAAGGGAAAACTTAGACCGACACGAATGCGTTACTTACCGTCTCATGTAGATATATTGGTGGCTGGAAAACAAGATTAAACAGTTCATTTTATACAAACTGGAAACGCAAATTGGATAAAGAGGATAAATCGTTTAGACAAATTGCATTAAGAAGAATAAACTTTTCATAGTTGGACAGGACAAAACTAGACGGACCATACTAGACGGACAAGACGGTCAAGATTAAACAAAGAAGACTAGACAGACAAGACTAGAAGGGCAAGACTAGACTCACAAGACTGATCGGACAAGACTAGACAGACAAGACTAGTCGAACTAGGCTAGGCAGACAATTCTAGACGGACAAAACTAGACGGGACAAGATTTGATAGACAAGACTATTTGGATAAAGCTAGACGGACTTCTCGCATTACTGCAGCGTCTATGACCAATTCTACCCAGTGTATATGTTCAGATGCCTCCTCCTCTCTAAAGCTTGCCTTAGCCTATCGTTTTGCTCATGTTGGATCATTATATCCTTTAACGGTTTGGTCACGTTGTCCCAGGTTTGTTCTTTTCTAAACACGTGGTCTGGTCCCTGGTTCTAGCAGTTCGTCCTTCATTACCATTGCTTATTCGCGTTCCCGTCTGATGCAAGTGAATAGTGTGTGGTGCACGCTGTCGACCTCTTCGCATTAGTCACATTGCGCTTCTCTTGCTCTATCAACGAGGTGTAGTCCTTGAAACATTCACAAGTGTTGCCCTGAGTATCTGTGTCAGCTGAAAGTTGGGTTCTCCGGGCTTTTTGTCTTTCCATTTGATTGGGTTTAATAATCTGGTCTATTGTCCCCTTTCTGTATGCTCCCATTTGCTTTGCCGTTTCTTACGCGCATTTTGCCTGTTTCTTTTTCGTCTGTGTCTCGGCTTGCGAGGTAGCAAGTAGAAAGCCTTGCTTTCTTGTAGACAGGAAAGCAAGGTTGCGTTCTTGCACTGTCAGCTCGACGGGTACGATGCCGGTAATTACGAGGACTGCATTTCTAGATACGGTCCTGTATGCACTGCGACCCGCAGTGTCATTTTTCTTTGTACCTTGGCCAGTTGCTGCTTCTTTCTCTTTCTCAGTGCATTGGCCCACGCATGAGCGCCGTTCAGCATGATGGAAAGGGCACCTGAACTAAGCAACCTGCGAGGTCTCCAACGTTTCTCCAACGTTTGCCTTACTTTTTGTAGTGCATATGCGGTTTTTGTGCCTTTTGAATCAGCGCAGCTTACACATTATATGTGCCGAAAAAGTTTACCCCTCTTTCTATCACTATTTCCAGATATTTTACTTCTTGGGTTTGATTTTCGTCTCTTAGATCTTAAAGGATATCGGTGAAAGTTTTCTCGCACGATAATGTTAAATAAATATAGACACTGGGATGTTATGTCACTTTCATGGCAACACTAGACAACATCTTACATACTGTCTCAAAAAATAATAAACACATCCTTTTGGTTGGAAATTTGGATATAAATTTTGCAGATAACACATAAGAAGAATATAGTATTAATCTATTAGACGCATATGGTATAGAGGAAAGAATAAATAAAAGAATATACTACAATAACATTAAATTCCAAAACTCGAATAGACACCATCGTTGCTAATATTGGACTTGAGATGATAATCTCTGCAGAAGATACGCCCTTGTCGGCCCAAACAAACAGTTAAGCGGAAAAAATCTGAAATTAATCAGGAATTTCTCACATGCAAATAAAATCCGTTTCGGTGAACACTTTCTAAAGGAAACATGGGACGACGTCTTTGAAAAAACAAACAGCAACAGCATGGCAATTGCCTTCATTGAATGCATCTAGTATCATTTTTTCGACTGCTGTCAAATGGTTAAAGCCAAAGATAAGCTGAAACAGTGGTTCACTGAAGAAGTGGTTCACTAAATATAACGGCTGCTGTACTCAAAGATACGTTTATATTGCCAAGGAAATATCCAGAAATAAGAAAACACAATTCCATTCAGAATTATAAACATCACAAATTAGTTTCATGTATTAAAAAATATTTTTTTTTGCCTCAAAATTCAGCAAGCTACAAATGGGTCCAAAGCCTTATGGAAAATCATGCAGGAGCAGTCCCATAAAGCCAGATCAACCGGTATCATTGAAATAATGGAAAAAATGGATGGAACGAAAGAGTACTTCGAGAAATTGCTAATAGTTTCAACAATTACTTTGAACGAGCTCCGAAAGTAATAATGGATAGTATTACACCAAGAACTATTTCAAATGCACACATGACTGTGAACGCGAATACTATGTACATAGAGCAATTCACGAAAAACGAAGTACTCGGAATAATATTGTCTTTAAAAAATAAAACGTCTAGAGAGTCAGATGAAATTCCTGGCAATAAAATTAAGGAGTTCGGTCTTTTACTAGTAGAACCTATTACTAATATAATCAACGTATCTTTTAGTGAGGAGCAGAAATATTTAAAATTGGAAAATCATCCCAATATTTAAAAAAATTATAACGGGGAAAAACAGCAATGCATAATTATAGACCAATAGTTTTAACGCCAATTCTAGCAAAAATTATCGAATATTGTATGCTAAAAAGAATGACTGGATTTATAGAGAAATTTAAGCTAATACCGACACAACAACATGGTTTTTGCAAAGGCAAGTCTACCACATCTGCTCTGGTCAAATTATGTAATGTATTATTAGAAGAGATGGATAAAGGGAAACACCCCATGGGGATTTTCTATGACCTGACCAAAGCGTTCGAATGTGTCTCCCACAAAACCTTGAAGAACAAATTATATGATTACGGAACGAGGGAAAGCTTGGAGATGGATTAGCAAGGTTGGTAAAGAAGAACAGGTTGCCTGGAATATATAAACAATTATATGAATATATAAACAAAAATCCTATTTAAGGCTTCTTATTGGTTGTGGCGTCATTGGGACAGTTATGCGCAAGCATTTTACGCCGCTGCTAGTTTTGTT
The DNA here is from genome assembly GCA_944588485.1 of Phosphuga atrata. Classification (NCBI taxonomy): domain Eukaryota; kingdom Metazoa; phylum Arthropoda; class Insecta; order Coleoptera; family Silphidae; genus Phosphuga; species Phosphuga atrata. The sequence goes on along the minus strand of OX155903.1, from coordinate 26,950,278 downwards.
TACGTTTACATCTCGATGCTCGATCTAGTTTGTTGTCAGTTCAGTTTCAGGCTTTCAGTTGACATTATTTTCACAATTGAGGGCTACAAGAGGTCTACATGATCAACCCAGTCCATTGAATGTTAGTCATCGTTTACGAATGATAAAATGATACTTAGTAGTTTTGATGAAGACAAATATATCTTCACAAAGGTGGCCAAATTTAAATATTCCAGTCAAACATGATCTCCCTCAGCAAACTGATGGTACTTCTAGCACTGACCTAGCTAATGAGGGGATCAGCATCACATTCCCCCCACAGAATTAAAACCTGTTGGTATTACCCACGAGGTGTCTGATAATGCTGTTATTTATCTTACTGGCTGCATAGCAAGAACATTTGTAGGGGAAGTATAATTTGGGGACATACCTACTCCTATATGCTCAGAGAAGAGGAGCATACTTACGTGGATTAGCCACCTCTCCTACGGATGCCTTGTGGTCGAAAATGACGTTTTTGCGTCACAAATTAGGAGAATGGAGAGATTATTCATAATATGTTGTACAAATTTCCGTTTTCCTAAGGGAAAGGGGGTTAGCAAGAGATTGACTAGTAACTTAGAGCAAAGAATGGAAAGAGAATATCTTCCAAGAGAAGTTATTTTATCCCTTGCTCGTAAAAGACTTTTTATAAGAATTAAATATTTTAATAATAACTCTATTATTTTACAAAAAAAGGAAAATCTAAACAGAAATTACGAAAAGTTGTTGAGTTAAAAAAACTATACTGTAAATCTTTAGAACATTTAGAGAAAAATGTAAGATGTGTAATAATATCTATATATGATAAAAATATTTGGTAAAATGTGACTATTTATTTGTTTAATGGCCTTTAAAACAATTAATTAAGTATTTTCAGATAGTACATGCTTCAGATAGAAAAAGTTTTGCAAATTGTTTTTATACAACATTTTGGTAGAATTAGTAGTTTCGGTGATAATCACTTAAAGATTTGGAAACCTACATTCCAACTCAAAATTTAGCTTGTTTTAGGACTTTTAGAAAAAAAATTTTAAATATGCTAGATGGTATTCCAATAGAACGATTAAAATCTCACATTTTTTATGATATACATTTTTTCGATAGAATTTATGGTTTAGGAGATAAATAGCGTTAAAGATCTCTCCCCGCATTTCGACCAAGGAGTTTCCTTGTTTGGAGTTTTTCTTGGACTTAAAGAAAAGGTATTTTAATTTTTCAAATTGGTATTCGTATAGTACGCTTAAGATCTCCAATTGTTTATAACATACATTTTTTTGATAGAATTAATAGTTTGGAGAAAACTAGTCTGGAAAAAATAGTTGGAATACATGAAATACATATGAAAAATAGTTGGAAAACTTGGAATTAGCTTTTAGTACTTTCTTCCTATGGTTTTCAATAGAAGCTTGTCCTTTTTGACGTCAGAGGTCGACTGGAGGGGATTTCAACTACTCCGGCGAAAACGTAAACAAAGGCGTTTCTAGGCAACCTGTACTCCTTTACCAACCTTGATGGATTAGATCCTACATGACAAGCAGGAAACAATAGGTTACGGTGTCGAATGGAAACGAATTGGGTCAATCTGACATCATAGAGGCAAATATTGAGTTTCCCCAAGTGAGCATTTTAGCACCTACATTATTTCTATTATACATCGCCGACTTGGCAAACTAAGTGAAAGGGTCTCATTTCACCTTGTATGCTGATGATACAAGTTTTATTTTGTCGTGGAATAATTTGGAGGAAAACAGGCCAAGTTACTGTAAAATATCTGGATAAATGGTTCTCTAGATAAATGGTGCGAATACTCATCTCAACACAGATAAAACAATACATAATATTTAAAACTGTAAAAAGTTATATTTTTTATTTTTATTATATTACATATTTCAAACCTCGACCTTGAAATACAAAATCAACAAATACAAAGAAGGCAAAAGTACTAAGCAGGCAAAATTCCTGGGTATTTATCTGAGGAGCACCTTCGTTGGATATCAGCAAGGCAGAAAATATGTGCAATTCTACATAAAAAATCTTTCAATCAAAATAACTGAAGAGACTCTTAAACACAGACGATCTCCAAATCTGGTACTCTGCCGAGGGAGGTACAATCGTTACTGACTTACGGAATTATATTATGAGTCACAACTAGAAGCAATACTAATTGCACAAACAAGAATTATCCGAAACATGCAAGCAATAAGAGTTACGGAGTCATGCAGGCCTAATTTAAAAATACTGGATACAGTCGTAAGCCTTTAGATACTCGAAACCGTTTCGTATATTCACAAACACCGAAGTAAGTTCCAAAACAACGAAGCCAAGCATAACTATAATACCAGAGGTATACATCCCTTGGATGCCAAGAGGAGACACTTTACTCTGTGCAGTCATGGAGTCGAAAATAAAGGAATTCAGATTTACAATCATGTTCCAACTAATCTGTCAAATGAAAAATCCTACAAGAAATTTCGTAAGAATTTGAAGGAGATGCTACACAGTAATACATTATTAATATATTCACTCTGTGAAGTTATTTCTTCTAAATTTAATTATCAATTTGTAAAATTTGAAACATTAAAGAAATTATGAATGTGGTAGTACGGAAAGACTCCAATTTGACTCACTTCTTGACCTGCATAAAATTCAAACCTTTGCCGTTAAACAAGAAACGTCTCTCTGGGAATGTATCGTTAAAGGTAAACAATGAAAAACTTCAAGAAAGTAGAAAGCTCTTTCAAAATCCTTTGCGGAAGAAGAAAGTGAAGAATGGCGGTGATCTCCGAGAGAAGATGGCGAATACAGCCAAAGATGTGGCACCATTGCAACGAACTCGCAGACACCGATGCTGGACAACAGACTGTGATGTAGCATGCGATAGTAGAGCTGGAACGTATAAAGCGTGGCAAAACTGAAGAGATTTGAGACATACAAAGAGGTACGCAAACAGACAGCTAAGATCCTCTGGTAAGCCAAAAGGAAACAAGTATCAGAAGAAATTCTGAACATTGACACGGAATTTTAGACAACATGATCTCTAAAAAACATAAATGGATATCAGCCATCCATCCTGGGATTTCGAAGGGAAGATGGAAAACTGGCTATAAATAAGAATGAAAATTGTGACATATTAGCCACATATTTCGAGAAATTGTTGAATTGCGAAGAACCAGAAATAAAATGGTCAAGAGAAGACCCAAACCAACAGAATGAAAATTCAATCCCACCAGATGAAAAAGAAGTTCGTGAAATAATCGTAGAATAACAAAGCAGTTCATTACAGCGGATGAAATGTGATGGAGAAATTATAATCCAAATTTTAAAGCAAGAAATGGAAAAAATATGGGAAACTGAAGTTATCCCTGAAGATTGGTAAAATCCACTTGTAGATCCACCCCTTACACAAAAAAGATGATAGAACGGATCCTAACAACTACCGTGGCATTTCCATAACTCCTGTAATATATAAGGCACTGTCTCAAGCGCTACAGAAGAGACTTGTGGAGCAAGTGGATCACCAACTTGGTGAATATCAAGCGGGATAGGAAAGGAAGATCATTTGTTGAACAAATCTGGAGCCTGAAGCGAATACTGGAGAACTATATGTCAACAGAGCTAGTAGTAGTGTTTGAAGACTTCTAGAAAGATTATGATTCTATTGACAAGGAAGTGCTTATCAATATCGGAATCCAAACACCTTTGATAACACCTATACCAAAATGAGATGGAACTTTCGCAAGGCGGACTGGACATCATATTCCAAAGAAGTCGATTTGCTGGCGTACTGATCGGAAGCGCTAAGTAACATACCCTGCGGATATAGAAAAGAATACATACACTGTTGGAATAAGAACACGGAAACTTTTTACAGTGAGTATGAGAGAACTGGGAACCCGGATCTGGGAAGCCAGATATAGCAATGAAAGAAGGGAGCGATGGGAAAGTATGACAGAAAATATGGGTTTTACAGCCTCCAGCCGAAAGTGATTGTCTCTTCTCGTTGAATAGGAGCCTATACTCGCCAAATAACCTGAAGTGACCCCTTCCCAAGTAGCGTTACATATTAAACAACGTTCAAAAAATGTACCGATCCATAAAAAGTTCAAAGGAGCAATAAAGGAAGAACTTAAAATAACTGACAGTCGCCTTAAAGACAACACTCTTTTCTCTTCCTCTTTCACTAACGCTGAACTGAACAAGGCCATAAGTACACTCAAATTTCGGAAGGCAGCTGGCCTGGATGGTATCTTCCCAGAATTTATAAAGCACCTACGAGAACCTGCGAGAGAATGGCTTAGAAATTGCCTCACAGATAAAACATACTATACTAAAATACTAAACACGGAACAAATGCCAGAACTGTTCAAAATAGCCCAGACCCTTGCTATTCTGAAACCAGAGAAACCAAGCGACGACCTAGCTAGCTATCGTCCAATCGCACTGCTCAGTGTTTGCTATAAATTACTGGAGAGGCTAATATACAATAGAATATATCAAACTATAGACTATATTATTCCGCCAGACCAGGCGAGTTTCAGATCCAACCGAAGTTGCTGTGAGCAAGTGACCCTAACGTCATACATAGAATTGGGATATCAAAGGGGACTAAAAACGTAAGTAGCATTTGTTGATCTGACGGTTGCATACGACACCGTATAGCTGGATAGTCTAATACTAAAACTAAATAAAATAATACCCTGCTCCAAGTTAACTAAACTTATGGGAAACATGTTAAGAAACCGATACTTCAAAGTCACTCTTGGACAATCAACTAGCAAGTCATTCATTATCAGAAATGGTTTGCCACAGGGATCAGTACTAGCCCCTATACTCTTTAACCTTTACACCAGTGACATGCCGGAAAACAACTCCCAGAACTTCTGCTATGCTGATGACATCGCTATAGCCACCCAAAGCGGACTCTTTGATGGTGAGGAAACTCTAACAGAGGACTTAGAAAATCTTTCGAGATACTACAAACAGTGGCGACTATGGCCAAACACAAGCAAAACCGAGGTATGTGCATTCCATCTTAATAACCTATAACAAATAAAGACCTTAATGTCACATTCTGTGGTAAAAGAGTAAAACACAACAACCACCCCAAAGACCTAGTCGTAATACTAGGCCGGTCCCTAACATATAAAAGACATTTTGAGATAACTGGACAAAAACTAAAAACCAGGAACAACATAATTAGAAAACTGGCTGGAACTACTTGGAGAGTAACAACAGTAGAAACAGTAGAAACACTACGAACGGCAGCTCAATCACTTGTTCTTTCAACGGCAAAATACTGTGCACCAGTGTGGTACAAGAGTTCTCATACTAACAAAGCCGATGTGCACCTCAATGATACCATGAGAATCATATTAGGAACCCTAAAGTCCACTCCAGTACCTTGGCTCCACGCACTAACGAATTTGGTACCACCAGACCTGAGGAGACAACAAGCTACTGTTCGCGAATGGGACAAACTACACGATCCTAAACTCCCTAGAAATCTGCCAATCCACATGATGTTCCAGGCCGCCGTCTTAAGTCCCGAAAACCCATCTGGCAAAATGAGGTACTAACCCATCACGAACCATTTAATATCAGAGAAGCTTGGAAAACCTAATGGCCATACAATCATTATTTTAAACATAATGACCATGATGATCCTACCGTTCCTCTCCCAGAAATGCAAAGTCTACGAAAGCATGGCCACGCCAGTTGCAAGTCCATGTTGTACAAGTGGAGACTCTCGGACAACCAGGAATGTGACTGTGGAGCGCCAGATCAAACCGTAGCTCATATAGCCCACGAGTGTCCAATAAGAAGATTTGAATTAGAATGGAACGAGATACTGAATGCCACCCCTGCTGCCGTCAGTTGGTTGATCTCGCCAGATATCGATTTATAACCCATAGTCTATATTTCAAATGTATTCGTACAATATATTTATCTCGACTGTTAGTCAATCTGTAGAAATGATAGTTTTATATACATATATGTACATACTTTATCCATATTTATAAGTGAATTTGTAGATCGCCATACGATAAATGAATAAATAGGGAAGTGCTGTTTAACACACTGGTAGAATTTGGCGTCGACGCCAAAACAAGAGAAATTATTAAGCTGACGCCAACAGGAACACATTCCAAAGTAAAATACATGGGAGAGACCCCCAAAGAGTTTGAAATTAAAACAGGAGTCAGGCAAGGTGATGGTCAGCAGTTCTATTCAACTGTGTGTTGGAGAAGATTAAATTGTTGGAGAAGACTTAATCAAGTATACTTTGGAGGATCAAAGAATGGCGTCAAGATGAACTGCCTTGCTTTTGCCGATGACCTCGCGCTCCTCTCTAGAAAGACTGACACAGCTATAGAATTTCTGAGTATACTAAACTATCAAGCAGAAAAAGCTGGATTACAGATTTCCTTAAAAAAAAACGAAGTATATGACAAACACTAGAAAAGTCCCCCGTCACCTGAAGACCGAGCATGGTAAGATAGAAAGAGTTGTCAGCGCATTCAATACCTGGGTCGAATCGTGCAGTTCAAAACCAGTGAAAGAAAAGCTAACAACACCATACGGGAGAAGATGGCAGCGGCTTTTTGGAGAACATATGCTTTATATAAGAAGAAAGTCATTTCGAAGGGAGCTAAACTGAGACACCACAATGCAGTGATTAAATCGGAATGCATGTATGCTAGTGACTGCCTCCAAATGACAGGGAAAGCAGGACCCATAGTAGCTGAGAAACTTGAAAGGATGATCGTGGTCCAAAGATCGTGGATGGGCAGTATTGTTTAAGAAGAAGGGAAGAACTTTACCAGGACAATGAAACACTGATTGAGTCCATGAGAAAACGGAGACTCAAATTCTATGGGCATTTATTTAGAATGGATGAGAAGAGGCTAACAAAAAGGATTTTTAAAATACTTGACAGTAGACCTAAAGTATCTGAGAAATGTTTCAGGGAGGTGAGAAAGGATCTCCAAAAGTTTAGACTGAATTCGGAAGACATCTCAAACCGAACAAAGTTTAGGTCAGTGATAGACAGGTTTAAGGGATTTCATGACGAACCAAAAAGGAACAGTGGTTGGACAGAAGAAAGAAGACAGGCTGGGCAGAGAAAAATAGGTCCAAATAACGGAGCCAAATAAACATCACATGAGGAACAACGCCTGGGCAGTACATGCTCAGGCCGACACCGCCGTCAGAGTGTACAACAACATACCAACAACCAACGGTAGCGGCAATGGATCATCCTGGTGCGAGGTAGCGGGTGTCACAATCTATTCGTGCTACGTATCACCAAACATCACCAAGAGCGAATTTAAGGACTACCTTATCTAACTATCTGATACTATCCGAAACCAAAATGACCCAAAGATCATCTCTGGAGACTTCAACTCGAAAAGCCCACTCTGGGGGTCCAAGTACGAAGATGCAAGAGGATTAATCTTCAAGGACTGGCTAGCATCACTCGACCTTGTTACTGCCAACATGATTAACGCAGCCACATTCATTCGCGGCAACAGCCAAAGCACAATAGATTTGACTTTCTCTACAGTGGACTTGACGGATAATGTAAAAAACTGGCAGGTACTTCAGGAGGAAGCACTGAGCGTCTACCAGCTTATCACATTTGATCTCGCCATAAACCCCGGGCAACAACGATCACTGATGGCAAACCTGAGCGCAGCAAACATGTGGAAGTATAAACCCCATAAAAAGGACGCAGTCAAGGAAAGTCTCCAGTTGGAGCTCAACAAGATAGAGCTACCCGATGTGCAATCACTGCTACAATCACTGCGGCTTTATCCAAAACCTGTGCCGCCGTCCTATCGAGACCTGGACAGAGCCGAAGACTGATGGAACCCTAAGACTCAAAGCAACTCATAATGTAGATCCTTTACAAATAGAAAACAGCCATGCAGTATACGCCAAGGCAAAGAAAGAGCTGAGGACCAGCATTAAAAAAAGGAAAGTTAGCCTGTTGGAAAAATGTCATACAGGCTGTAAATGGCTATGTTTGGGAAAACGGCTATAAGATAGTGTGTAAAAGAATGGGCATACGCACCACACCGAATCTTAATACGGAGAGCAAACTTAAAGCCGCTGAAGAGCTGTTTCCGCAAATTCAACTGATTTCCTGCGAGATGGAATCTGGGGACATTGTACCACCAGAAATTGCAAGCAAAGAAATCGCAGAAGCAGCCCAGAGAATAAAATCCAACAAAGCTCCAGGCCCAGATGGCATTCCACCGGAGGTGACACGGCTGGCTGTCCTCCTGCAAAAGGAGCTGTTTGCAGATATGTTTAACGCCGTCATCCGCACAAGAAAAATCCCCCAAAGCTGCAAAGAGGCCAGACTGGTTCTGGTAGCTAAACCTAGTAAGCCCCCCGCTACATCATTTCGCCCAATCTGCCTACTAGACACCATCGGCAAGCTCATCGAACGAATAATAGCCACAAGGATAAGCCAGGAACTCGATCTACATGGGGGACTAGCAACATTCCAGTATGGGTTCCGAGAGGGAAGGTCGACAACTCACGCCATCCAGGAGGTGATGAAGATTGCCCGTTGTGCTAACCTGGGAAAAAGAAGACACAGAAAGATGTGCTTAGCGGTCACGCTAGATGTAAAAAATGCATTGAATACTGTGCCTTGGCGGAAAATCGTGGATGCACTTAGACGGAAAAGGGTCTCTGCCTATAATATTGATTTAATAAAAAGCTATTTTACGGACAGGACAGAAAAATAGATGACAAAATAAGGCCGGTGTCTTGCGGTGTTCCCCAGGGGTCGGTTCTCGGGCCGCTGTTGTGGAACATCCTATATGATGGCGTCTTGGACCTGGTAAAACCGAACGACCTGAGAGGCAGTAGACTGGTCGCATTTGCCGACGACCCAATTGCGGTGTCAGTTGACACAAACGAGAAGGCTGTAGTAGCGAGGACCCAATCTGCAATAAAAGCGATACATACATGGATGGAGATAAACGAACTAAAAATAGCTCCAGAAAATTCTGATGTCATTGCACTAACGGGCCGCAGGAGGATTGAACCCATGTCAACGTCAACGTAATAGTTAGGCTGGTTCCCGCGATATCGACAATAAAATACCTCGGCGTCTATATCGACCAGCGGCTTTCCTGGAGCAGGCACGTCGAAAATGTAACAGTGAAAGCCGAACGTGCAGGTACAGCACTTCGTAAGTTGATGCCCAGAAAAAATGGCACAGAGGTCATTCAAAAGGCTACTAAACGAGGTGGTTAATTCCATCTTCCTTTACGCTGTACCAGCCTGGGTGGAGTCGCTACATGCAGCCACAAACAAAAACAGACTAATAAAAACACAACGCAGCATGTTAATAACCATATGCTGCGCTTACCGCACGGTGTCAAATGTGGCGCTACAAGTCCTAGCGGCAGTCCCGCCGATTGACCTAATGGCTGAGGAATGGGCCAGCAATCAAGGCACAAATATAGATGGGAGGGCTCGACACAGAAGCGCACTCATGAGCAGATGGCAGAAACGGTGGAACGACGCCAAGGAAGGAAACTGGACCAGAACTCTCATCCCAGAAATTGAGCTATGGCTGAAGCGCACTCACGACAAAGTTAACTAAGCGGACATGGAAGCTTTGGCTCATATGCTAAATGGATTGGAAAGGCAGAAAGTGACAGCTGCAGATACTGCCAAAGGACAGACTCAGCTGAACATACTACTTTCGAATGCCCGCAATGGGCTGAAATCAGAACCACAACAGAGCGGGCGGTGGGAGAGCCTAACAACTCCTCTAATATGGTACAGCTGATGATTAAAGGCGAGGACAACTGGAAAGCAGTAGCAACGATGTGTGCCACGATACGTCGAACAAAAGACGAAGATGAAAGAAAGGTCAGGCTGCTGTCCAGGAACGGGCAGCCGTGATGGAAAGGATTACCACTTGGAAGTAATGCTAACGCGATCCCGATGTGGAGTACTGATCCCGAAGGGGAGGTGGTATGCTATCTCTGGAAGAGAAGGAGCCCCACACTACCCAGGTAGTGGGTGTCTGTAAAAGGTTTCCCATTCCTCCAAAAAAGGCTGCCAGAGAAATAATGCAAAGATTTCGGGCTGCAAGGGAGGCTTCCAGAAACATGCAATTGTTGCCTAACGTAGTCTCTAATGGCCCTATACGATAATAATAATAATTTGTAGGAGTAATATTTATGACATATCCTATAGATATTCGTATTTATTGCCCAGGACTAATCTGTCTAATCATATTTCATACGGCGACCATAGGTTTTATGGGTTGCAGGATAGATGGAAAGAGATAGAACACGTTCTACATAACTAGGCACGTTCTAGATAACTTAAAGGTGTATTCAATCCTTGTGTTATTTGGAGTGTTATGATTAGTTCAAAATTTGGATAAATCCAGTAGAAAATCCGTGTTAATAAATATTGCATATTTAGTGATTTAATGAACGTTAATTAAGCTTTCGGAGCTGGAACACGGCGTAATTAAAATACTTTTACGTCGAATGCATTTCCGTTTTGCACATTGCGCAAAACAAACTGAATTAAGGGAAATAATAAAGAGAGCGAAAAAAGCGGTTCGGAATGTAATTAGTTATTCCTGTCGCGTCGTTTACAAATGGAGAATAAATGGGGAACAATTAACCCTCTTGTAGTGAATAAGATTTTTTTTGCTGTTTTGTTTCGGTGCATAATTTCTGAGAAATTTGTGTAAATTTCCGTCGTCGCCCACACTTGGCCATATGGCGCTACTGGACACAGATGGCCGGATGTATATACAGACGGACAAACAGACAAAAAGGATTTGTACCAGATATTTCCAATCGCTAGTTTTTTTTTTTGCAAGAATAACAAATATTGGAAAAGTTTTAAAGTTAGAAATTAGAAGAAAAAAAATTGTGTGAATTAGAAAAAAAAGAAAGATTTAGTTTCAAAATTAGCTTTTAATTAGGGAATTTTTATCGAAATTTATGTCGTTTATATCCAAAACTGTGCAAAAATGTTTCTTTTTTCTTCAAAAACTAATGAAAAAGTCAGATTTTTTTCTTCTTTTCAACAAATAAAATCCCCAAAAATCATATCATTTATTAATTTCACGTTATTTTCGCCTTTGATTCGACACACATTTCATTCCTTTCACATCGCTTTTTTTTTCGCTTTTATTTAGTCGGAGCTTTGAGCTTGCCAAGTAGAAATTTATTATGAAAGCTCGCGCTGGAAAAGCATCTCCCGTTTTTATTTCCTCCCTCAGTTGGATCATTAGCAGACACTGTCTGGTCATTAGGGAATTCGCTTCTCACAAAAATCCAATATTAGGATACTGCATAGACTAGATTTATTACCAACGAAAAGGATTCCCATACAAAAAATATATATTTCTCATTTAAGACAATTCAAATGAGAGTTTTACATTTTGATATAACAATAATAATTCTCATTACGAACTTTAACTTTAAACGGAAAAGATTAGAGAGAATAAGACCGATTTATAAACTAGACTGATAAGACAATATGTTTTGTGAACTTTGGTGGAAGATAAAAAATCAATAGGAGGGACGAGATGAGAGAGCGTTTGAAATAAAAAAAATATATAAAATATATAGAAAAGATTGTCGGGTGTCGGGGGGACGAGGGGATCGCATCCGTGCGCTATATGCGAGCTGAATAACGAATTAGGCCCTTCCGGCAGCGATGCCTAAACCCGCGCGCAGATGTTGATGAATTTTAAAATGTTCCGACGTCAGTGTGTCTATCTATATATTTTTTGTGTTTTAATGTTTTATACATGTTCTGTGAGATCAAACGCAATTTTAAATGAGTGGATGAATTAGGGCTGACACCCCACGCTTGTTGTTTTGTTTTTATTTTTTGGGGGTTTGTGATAGTTTCAGCGCGTTTGTGGTAAATACCGGATTAGATTAGCCGACGCGGTGGAAAACAATTTGAATTTTTGCATGTAATTTTCGCTTTTTTTTTTTTCTCTTCGTAATTCTCCTTGAATTTGCATTATTTGGCGGGTAAACGTGAGGAATTAGGATGGATTAAAGGATTTTAGACCTTTATTTAATGTTAATGTTTAGGATTTACTTTTTGGGACATTTTGTAACGATTTAGAACTGTTTTGGGTCGAGTCCAAACTTGAAAAATATTATTTAATTTTTAAGAAGTTTCAAACAACTTGCACAACCAGTAAAACAATTCCTGTTTTTTCCTTTCCTGCTTATTTTTCTTATTTTCGTTTACTCTTAACATTTTTATTAATTATATTTATTGTTCTATAAACTTTCTTCATTTCTATTAAAATTAAAGTTTTGAATATTGCTCAGTTTCAATTCTTATCATCCACAATGAAATCAAAGTGTGTGTGAGTGTAACTAAATCCTTTTTCTAAAGGTTTTATCATGAACCCATGGCCCATTGCCGCGACAAAAGTATTTTCGAAATTACGTACAAAATTTCCCCCGACCAACTGTCACCACTCCTCATCAAACAGTACACCCTTAACTAGTTTATACACTCATAAACCCTCACAATTTTCCTCTCAATATTTATTTATCTTTCTCCCCATATTTCGTTTATTAGATAAATATAATAAACGTTTAGACCTTTCTTCCACTCAACTCGAACTAATTCCATCTCAATGAACAGGACAAACATTTGATGAACAACTCATACCTTTGTAATTCTAGTCTCGACTGTTTAGTCTTGCCTGTCTAATGCTCTCTGTCTAGTCCCGTCTATTTAACCCCGTCTGTCACGTCCTATGCGTCGAGTCATGTTTGTTTAGTCTTATCTGTCTATTTATGTCCGTCTAATCTTGTCCGTCTAGTCTTGTTCGCTTAATCTTATCTGTCTAGACATGCCCGTCTAGTTTTGTTCGTCAAGTCTTGTCCATTCCAGAACTCGTGGGAAGAATTACAGAACTGGCATGTCATAAACAGGTAAAGTTTGAGCGACCAGCGACCTCTATACTTCCAAATAGAAAACGGAGATCCAGATCCCCTGCCTAAATATAAAGTCCATAAGGGATAGCATACCAAAACCATAAAAGTATAGGAACTTTCTAACAGGTTTGATTTGAGGAAATTGTAAAAGTAAACGAATGTACACCGGAAAAAATCATATTAAGCTTGCAAAAACCTGCTAAGCTACCCTCAAGACAAAAAAGAAACAAGGGAAAAGAAAACAGGTCTATTGGTGTAATGAGAACATTGCTAAACTTAGGGCTACCTGCATGGCAGCAAGGGGAAGTTACCAGCGTAAGAGAAAAATAATAGGAGACAAAGATATAGTATATGGAAATGCCTACGCTGCCGCAAAATAAGAACTACGAATAGAGATTAACAGGCAAAAAGAGACGGGAACTCTGCGACAAACAGACAAAAATGTCTGGGCGACGCTTATGCAATTATCACCAGGGATTTAAAACTGAGGCATACGAATGTCCAATTTTCAATGGCGAAGGAAGGCATTACAAGTAGTGGAGGTGCTATTCCCAGCACACGAGCAACTAGCGTGGAAACTACCAGCAGTTAAAAAAATTCAAGAATTTTCAGCGGAGGAACTAAATAGGGCCAGCAAACGCCTAAGAGATGGTAGAGCGCCAAGATTCCATCTCAGTAGAAGTCATAAAACTTGCATCAAATATGCAGCCAGAAGTCGTCATGAAAACCATGAACAAAATTATGGCAGATGGCAAATTTCCAGAACGTTGACGGAAGGACCCTACTTATAAAAGAGAATAAACTCACATACCTTCTTCGTACCGTCCAATATGTTTACTTGATGTAACAGACAAACTACTCGAACAGCTACTGCTTTCAAGACTAAAGGAAGAACTACAAAAATGCAAAACTCTGTTAGATATGGGTTTCGAGAGGGACGGTCTACCGAGGATGCTGTTTTGTGGGTCCTAGAAGCCAACAAAATACTTCAGTTGGCACACAATAAACAAGGAAGATGAGTGCGCTCATAACATTAGATTTTCAAAATGCCTGGAGAAATATCATGATAGAACTTCAAGAAAGCAAAATTTCCCATATCTTTTGCGCCTTATTGTTAGCTACCTGTCTAACAGAAAAATAGTAAAAGAAACAGGCAGAGAATCCGCAGAATATGAGGTAACCAGTGGTGTGCCGTAGGGTTCCGTTATGATCTCTACGCTTTGAAATATCATATATGATGGCGTACTGAGGCTAAAACTAATTGCGGCGCAGAAATCGTTAGTTTATTATTATTATTTCGTACGACAGAAGACGGAAACTGATAAGCCTGTCGTGTCCCTAGTCGGGTTTTACTATGATGGGTAGTGGACCAGTTCCCGATTTTTGGTCTGTAGGTTGCTACCTATGCGGTTTTTGACGGAGAACAGTGAGGGCGCGTCAACAGTGTCCTGGTACAGTTGATTCCAGATATACACTACTATGTTGTTAAGGAAGTTTCTACGACACAGCTTGGAATATCTTTCTTTAGAAAATTTCCTACAGTGCCCGATGAGATGATTTTGGTGATTCATGTCAACAAAATTGAGTGGAACGTTGTAGTGGCCACCCAGAATTTTGTGAACCAGGATAATATCTCCTCTCTGGCGGCCTTCTCGCAGAGATAGTAGACCCAGTTTGATGCAACGAACCTTAAGGGAAAATCTCTCAGTTCGGGAGGGATTCTGGTGATACGTCATTGTACTTATTCAAGTTGTAAAATGTCTTTAGCAAAACAGGGATTCCAGCAGCTAACCGGGAACTCCGAACTGTGTTATGAAGGCTTTGTATAGGCGAAGTAGAGTGGTCTTTAAAAGGCCTTTGGTTAAGGTGAATCAAGGTACTTGCCCCTTTTACTAGTTTGGCGATGTGGCACACTCTTGAGGTCCTGGGTCATTGTAACACCCAGGTCTGTTTGATGCTTTGCGGCAATAAGTGGGCAATAACTTTGGGTCCCATGTGCAGTGCGGTGCATTTAGCCACATGTCAGTCCACCCCTCGATTGAAGTAAGATCTTCCTGAAGTGTTATAGCACTTTCCAGCGGGGTGCAGTATAATTTTGTGTGGTCTGCAAAAAAACATATATTTGACTTGATGTTGACTGACATGTCGCTGATGTAGACCAGGAATAGTAGGGGGGCGATGACGGAACCCTGCGGCACTTCCATCTTAACCGCTCTGATATCTGAGAACAATCCACCAACTCTGACTTGAAATCTGCGTTCGAAGAGAAATACAATTATCCAGCGCAGCAAGGAACCCCTCACTCGATAGTGTTCTAGCTTGTGCAGCAGATGTCTACGAGGGACTTTGTCGAATGTCCTGCTCGAAGTCCAAGTACATAGTGTCGACAGGACGACCTTGTTCGTGAATATGAGCCAAATCATTGAGGCAGGAGAGAAAATTGGTGTAAATTGATCATTTGGGTAGGAAACCATGCTGATTGATTGGAATGATGTTGTTTTGGAGAAGGAAGTTAGTTAGCTCTATTATAATGATTTTCTGTATGCATTTTGACAGAGTCGATGTCAGACTAATGGGTCGGTAATTTTGGGGTTGGTATCTGTCTCCTTTTTTAAAGATGGGCGTAACTACGGCATGAGACCACATCTTCGGTACATATCCATTTGCAAGGCCTCGAGACATCGATGCAGCCAGTAGGACGCTTATTATCCCAGGGCAGTTCTTCAGGGAGATTGGCGGTATGCCGTCGATACCGAGTGATGCGTTCTTCTTTAGTAAGGCAATTGCATCTTGAACCTTTTCTTCTGTGAAATCATGCATATTGCCTTCCTCGACTTCGAAAAGGCCTTTGATCGTGTTCTTGATATGTTAATTTGGTAAGCGCTCCGATACCATGGAGTGCCAGAATCATTTGTTAATGCTATACACCAGTAGCAGAGTACGTTGTGCTGTTGGCACTTCAGATAATTATCCTGTAAATATCGGGGTCCACCAAGGTTCAGAACTATCACTATCCCTCTTTGTTCTTGTCATGGACCCTATCACTAGTGATCTACAACGGAATGTCCCTTTGACCCTTCTGTATGAGGATGATGTAATGGTTGCAGATATCTCCCGAAAGAAACTCCAACGTCAAGTTGAAGACTGGAATAACCGCCTCTCCCCGTATGGTCTACGTCTAAACGTGAAAAAGACGCAATATCTGGAGTTAAATCCAAGTGACGGTACCATTCAAGTTGGTGAAGAAAATCTAGTCAAGACCAACTCCTCTAGGTACCTTGGGTCTCGTCTACAGAGTGATGGCAGCTTCAGTGATGAAGTAAGAACCAGAGCAAATGGCACCTGGATGCGGTGGAAGGAAATCACGGGTGTACTTTGTGACAAGAAAATGTCACTTCACCTCAAATCAAAGATATATCGGACAGTGATACGGCCTGTTGCGCTATATGGAGTCGAATGACCATCTGACAAGATTTTTGAACGTAATCCACATGGCATGGAAATGAGAATGATTCGTTGGGGAATGGGCATCTCCCGTATTGACCATATCAGAAACGACACAATTCGATAGCAAATGGGTGTCGCTCCAATTGTGGGCAAAATGAGAGAGAAACGACTCCGATGGTATGGCCATGCACGGCGAGCAGCTCTTGGTACTGTTGTCAACTCTGCCCTCCATTTTGAGAATGAAGGCCAACGTCCCAGAGGAATACCGAAGCAGCGATGGCAGGACACGATAAATAGTGACCTGAAGATCGTGGGCGTAAAACCAAATGACGCACAAAAACGTGCAAAATGGCGGTCATTGACCAAGAAAGCGGACCATGCACCAGCGGGACAACTCTAAGAAGAAGAAGATATGAACTCGTTACGGGCGAAATGTATAAAGTCTTATTAAGACTACATATTTAACTAGTCTTATTGAACAGGTTGAATATATTTATATATGCAGGCTACATTTCGCCCTTAATGAGTTTGGGGTTATTTTTTATAAAGGGAAAACTGTTATATCACATTAATAAACGTCAGAATATTTTTAAGTGGTTTGTTTGGGAGTGTTTTGGGGAAAGTTGCTTAATTTTCGGGGGATGAGTTGATTAAATATAATTATGTTGAGGGGAATTTGAGGGCCAAAACATTGTCCATTAATCTTGTCCATCCAGTCTTATCCGGTTAATTTTATCCGTCTAGTCTTGTCCATCTAGTATTCTCCGTCTAGTCTTGTCCATTCCACCTTGTCTGTCCAGTCAGTAACTTAATCCAGTTAATTACTAACAAATTAACAGATAGAAAATCACTAGATTACAGTATTTTTTAAAAGAAATTTAATTCTTGGTATTTTCTTTACTTCTCAAGTTTTATTCAATGATTTTTCAAAATTTCGCTTAGTTTCCGAGTTATTTTGGCATTTTTGAAACAAGAAACATATCGGTGAGACGAAAAAAATGGTTTTGACTATTCAAAATTGATTATTACCAAACTGACGGACTAAAAAACAATAAGTAACAAGCTTTCATATAGGAAATTTAATTCTCTATAAGTTCTATTTGAAACATTTTTCAAAATTTCGCTCCGTTTCCGTGTTATTTGCAAATTTTTGGAACAAGAAAAATGTGAAACAAAAATAATGCCTTAACATTATTCAGGGTTGATTATTACCAAATTGACAGACACAAATTCACGAAATAGAAAGGATTCAAATTCATTTCTAGAAGACAGACAGCAAATGGTACATCTATATACCGAATGTCAAAGGAGGAAAGGAGAGTCGAAGATCATCCCCGGTTGCAATTACGGCAGGGATTACCATTGTACGCTATATGCAGATGATTCTAGTTTCATTGTTTCCTACAACTCGATAAAATCAACTGAATTACGGCCCAACAAGCTAATTGAGACAATCGTTTTCTTCTGGAGTTATTTTCGAATCTTTGAAACAAGAAAAGTGAAATAAAATATGAATTTGTATCAAAAAAAAATGTGACACCAAAATAATGCCTTGACATTGTTCAGGGTTGATTATTAACAAGTTAACAGAGCAAAAATTCAGTAAATATTAAGACTAGACATACAACACTAAACAATTTCACAAAGCAAATTTAATTTTCAACAAGTTTTATATGAAACATATTTCGAAATTGGGTTGTGTTCGAGTTATATTCGAATCTTAAAATAAAAATCTTAAATCTTAAATTTTGCAGTTTGTTCATTTTTGTTTGTTGCAAAGTTGATTACTAAATACCAACTCGACTTGGTTAAAACGACGTTAAAACGACAGACACGAAAAGTGTTCATTTCCTTAAAGAAAATTTAATTTTCTTCAAATTTTTCTCGAAACATTTTTCGAAATTTCGCCTCGTTTCCGAGCTATTCTCGCATTTTTGAAGCAATGAAATGTAACAAAAAAAAACTCCATCATTTTATTGTATGATGAATAAAGTTCTGTTGTATATTATGTAACTGGACAAGTGAGCAAGCAAATCGTGTAGTTTATCCACGAGACAAATTGTGAGCGTTCATAATTAAACGGAATTCGTTATGTAGTCGGTCGGAATGAATGAGCGAACTTTTGAACGGCATTACAAATTCACTGGTTTTAATTAATGATTCATCCAGTTAATAATCACCTAATTAATATATTTAATTAATTACATAACTAGGTGGCATGGTATATGCATGTAGATAAATTATTTGACTGCAGGTCAAGTAAAATGTAATTTAAGGTTCACACAAACAGCGAAAATATTAACTGTTTAAATAGGTTTTTCACTGTTCAAATATGTGGTTTTCTAATTGATAACAAACATGTTTTATTTCTAAATTCATTCTGCACCAAGATAATGGTAAAATATCCATATCCCCCTCAAAGTTTGTTGTTGTAGTGTTGCTAGCAATAATACATATTTTGTCTTCTAATTTTTGTATTAAAAATGTGAAAACAACTCGAAAACTAGGTGAAATTTAGAAAAATGTCTCGAAAAGAACATCTTGTCTATCTAGTCTTGTCTATTTAATCTACCTAGTCATGTCTGTTTAAGTAATCTGGTCTTGTCTGTTTATTCTTGTCCCTTCAGTTTTGTCTGTGTAGTCTACTCTAGACTCTCTAGTCTAATATAGTCTGTCTTGTTGTCTGTCTAGTCTTGTCTGTCTAGTCTTGTCAGTCTAGTCTTGTATATCTAATCTTGTCTGTCTAGTCTTGTCTGTCTAGTCGTGTCTGTCTAGTCTTGTCTGTCTAGTCCTGTCTGTCTAGTCTTGTCTGTCTAGTCTTGTCTGTCCAGCCTTATCTGTCTAGTCTTGTCTGTCCAGTCTTGTTTGTCTAGTCTTGACTGTCTAGTCTTGTCTGTCTAGTCTTGTCTGTCTAATCTTGACTGTCTAGTCTTGACTGTCTAGTCGTGTCTATCTAGTCTTGTCTGTCTTGTTGTCTGTCTAGTCTTGTCTGTTTAGTCTTGTCTGTCCAGTCTTGTCTATCTAGTCCTGTCTGTCTAGACCTGTCTGACTAGTCTAGTCCTGTCTGTTTTATCTACCTAGTCTGGTACTTTTAAGCTATCTAGTCTTGTCTGTTTATTCTTGTCCCTTCAGTTTTGTCCGTCTAGCCTAGTCTCTCTAGTCTAGTATAGTATAGTCTGTCTAGTATTGTCTTCTTTGTCTAGTCTTGTCTGTCTAGTCTTGTCTGTCTAGTCTTGTCTGTCTAGTCTTGTCTGTCTAGTCTTGTCTGTCTAGTCTTGTCTGTCTAGTCTTGTCTGTCTAGCCTTGTCTGTCTAGTCTTGTCTGTCTAGTCTTGTCTGTCTAGTCTTGTCTGTCTTGTCTTGTCTGTCTAGTCTTGTCTGTCTAGTCTTGTCCGTCTAGTCTTGTCTGTCTAGTCTTGTCTGTCTAGTCTTGTCTGTCTAGTCTTGTCTGTCTAGTCTTCTCTGTCTAGTTGTCTGCCTAGTCTTGCCTGTCTAGTCTTGTCTGTCTAGTCTCGTCTGTATAGTCTCGTCTGTCTAGTCTCGTCTGTCTAGTCTCGTCTGTCTAGTCTCGTCTGTCTAGTCTTGTCTTTCTACTCTACGGTAGCTATTGTTTACATATGAGTTTACATGGTATATAGTATAAATTCTTTGACGTTGTAGATTGTGTTGCAGAGAAATATGTCCTTTGTAACTTTCCTACATTTTTCATAGAATTTTTCCTCTGTTAGGCTGAATGGTAGTTTGTTATAAATGTTTACTCCCTGGTAGTTTGGACCTTTTCTACAGAGTGTTAGGTTTATTTTGGGCCTGTATATTTGGTGTTTAATTCTTGTGTCGTATTGATGTTTATCCAGATGCTTCTCGAAGGTGTGTTTGTATTTATGGATATAGCATGTTAGCTCTAGAAAATATAAACTTGTGTCTGTGAGAATACCCAGCTTCTTGAAATGGGGTCTACATATGACATGATCTTGAAACCCATTAGTGTTCTAATAATTTTCTTCTGCACAATTAAAATGGATTCAGCTTCTGACGAGCACCCCC
Organism: Phosphuga atrata; assembly: GCA_944588485.1. NCBI lineage: Eukaryota > Metazoa > Arthropoda > Insecta > Coleoptera > Silphidae > Phosphuga > Phosphuga atrata. Next base: position 26,929,799 of record OX155903.1, on the reverse strand, counting down.
AAAGCAGAATAGTATATGAAATTATCGATTGGATCTCCGCAAAGTAGAATGTAAGGAGATCCTCGAATTTTAAAAATTGTCGTAGATACTTTATTTGAAACAACTTCCAATGCAGTTTGGTGTATATATATTGAATGGTGTTGTTTCATTGAAGGCAATGTCCTGTGAGTATGCCTGCCAAAGTTCTGATTTCTCTTCTAGAGAAGCGTAGCATCTGCTGAGTTATTGCCGCAGAATAGTTTATGAGCATTTTAGCTTGCCTCTGGCGTTTTCTTTCAGTAGGTTTGCTTTTGCTCTTCTTCCCATTTCTTAGCCCCCTGCCTTAAGTGGGCCTCTGTAAGCCCACAAGTTCGCTCCGGGCGCAAGAAGAGAGCCTCGGCCCCACTTTTGGCGAGTGCGTCGGCCATTTCATTCCCATATATGCCCTGGTGTATTCCCATATATGCCACATTAGTGTGAGTCTGTTAATTTTCCCCAGTTGCTTCAGGGTTTGTTTAAAGTTCCAGGTTAAGGTGTTTATCTAAATAAATTTACAGGAATTTAGCCACCTTAGTGCGTTTAATTTCGTCGCTAATTATTTTCAACTGCATGTCTATGGTTTAGTTGCTACGTGCTGTATGGAATATAACGAATTCTGCTTAATTTCCGTTGAGAAAGAGACTGTTGTCTGCGAAACATTTTTAGGAGCATGTTGGCTTGCAGTGGATATAAGGTGCAGTGTTGATCTCCGATGTAGCTGACCAGGTCTGCAGTGTAAAGTAGGAATAGAGTCGGAGCCAAAACACTGCCCTGCGGGGCACCCATGCTTTCACAACTGAAATCGAATTGGCCAGTTATCGATCCTGCATTTTACTTTCACGAATTGTCTCCTATAGGTGAGAAAAGATGTGAGCCATCTGGAAGATTTACCTCTTATTTCGTAATTGTAAATTTTGTTAAGGAGTTGCCTGTGCGACACACACAAATGTAGGTCGATTGCTTGCGATAAGTCGCAGAAGATAGCAATAGGGCGATTTCCTTCATCTACTTCATTTAAAATTTTGTTATAGAATTCGGTTAAAGCTGTTGTTGTAGATTTACCTCTGGAGAAACCGTGCTAATAATTTGGAACTAGGTGAAATTTTTCTATGAAGGGCAGCATTCTAATCCGCATGCAATATTCTAATATCTTTGCTAGAACCGATATTAGGGCTATAGGGTGATTTGCTTGTGACTTATCTCCATTTTTATACACAGTTATTTTCTTTTTTAATTTGGCCAACTATGGACCGCAAAGAACTAAAGACTTTTTGGATTTTCTTCATTTCTCATCCCAGAACTTCTTCATGCGTTCGCTTCCATTTCTTTCTCTCCTTATCGGTAATGATCCGTTTGAACCTCCTCATTGATGGTTTCTCCTGAAATGCTTTTATACTGTCTACTCTTCTTCTAAACCCCCTTTTGTCGTGGGCCATCTGTAGTATGATTCCAACTTTTGCCGCATCCCTTTTTATCTCATCTACCCAGTTAGATCTGGTCTTTAACCCCATGATGCAGTTGAAGAACCTTTTGGTCAGTCTGCATTCATCCATGCTTAGTAAGTGTCCGAAGAACTTCAACCTCCGCTTCTTCATTGTGTCCGTGATCTTCTCAGTGTATTTGTAGTGTTCTTCGTTTTTCCTCATCCTCCAAGTACCATCAGTAGTTTTCTGTGGTCCGAGTATTTTGCGTAGAATCCTCCTTTCTTTCTTTTCGAGTTCTTGATACTACCCCTTTTTATTTAAAATAAGACGCTCCGAGGCGTACAATCCTTCAGGTTGTACTACCGATTTATAGTGTCTGATTTTGACCTTGTAGGATAAGGCCCATTTGTTGTACTTACTCTGCGTTAGCTTGTAGGCCAGGTCTAGTTTTCTGGCTCTTCCTTTATTTGCCTGCTTATCTAGTCCGTTGGGACGGATCAATTCCAGGTATTTAAACTTCTGTTTTCTTTATTTTCCCATAATTTACCTCCATGTATCTCTGACTTTGGTGCTTGTACTCCATATATTCTGCCTTTTCATAGAAAATTTGAAGATCCGCTTTTACTGCGATTTCATGAAGACACTCAACCATCTTTCGAGCGTCTGCTCGGTTATTGACTAAGATAGCAAGGTCATCGGCAAAAGCTAAATAATTGATTTCCAGGTTTTTCCTTTCCTTTCCCAAGGCGTGTTCTTCTTATTCTTTCCAAATTCGGGGCCTCTTCCCGGGTTTTCGGATTTCTTCCATTACGATGTTGAAGAGCATTGGGGATAATCCATCTCCCTGTCTGAACAGATCAGAAATTTCTCCGAAGAACTTGATTTTCGAGATGGTATTCGTCAGTGTTTATATGATGATTTCTGTCGTTTATTTTTTGTTAATTCTAAACTCTTTCAAGGTACTAAATAATTATTGTCTGCCAATTGAGTCGTATGCCTTTTTAACCCTTTGTTGACCGACGGTACTTTTAAGTTCACGGAAAGTACAGTTCAAAGCAAGTCAGCTTTGGACAGGCCTGGGCAACTAAGGATTAAAGTCGACAGGGATGGCCAGAGTGTTCTGGCTGCTTAGAGCTCTTGTTTGCAGAATGCTTTTTAGATTCAATATCGGTTCAGCCCATGATCTTCCTTTTCTGAAACCAGGTTGGTATTCTCCAATGAGGTGATCAGCCTGTTCTTCCACTCTGCTCAACAGAACATTAGATAGTATCTTATAAGCGATTAGAAGTAGAGAGATCCCCCTGTAATTATTTGGGTCCATTCGATTACCTTTCTTATGAAGTGGATGTATGAGCGCACATTTCCAGTCATTTGGGAACTGTCCCGTTTTCCAAATTTCTTCTATAAGGTGATGGATTCTTTTTGCAGCGATCTCTCCTCCGATCTTCCACATTTCTGCCACAATGCCATCTTCCCCTGGTGCTTTGATATCCTTGAGCTTTTTCATTATCAGTTTTATCTCATCCTGACTTGCTTTGGAATCTGGGTTCTCGTGGATGGTTCTTGGCGTCCAGAAAGACTGGACGCGTTCTTAGCGTCCAGAAAGACTGGACGCGTTCTTGGCGTCCAGAAAGACTGGACGCCAAGAACCATACACGAAACCCCGATTCCAAACCAAGTCTAGATGAGATAAAACTGATAATCAAAAAGCTCAAGGATATCAAAGCAAAGCAGAGGTTATTCGCAGTTTAGCAGCACTTTAAAATAGTTCGCCAAGAGCTCGCAGTTTTCTTTGTTATTAGTAACTATGCTACAATCTATGCGCTTAAAGCAAAGAGTTGGTGGTTGATACCCTTGTAGCTCCTCTTTGAAGGTTCGACAAAACTCCATAGTGTTATTCCTCATAAATTCTTCTTCCAGTTTTTCCATCCTAGATGTGTCACATATTCTCTTTTGAAATTTTATAACCTTGGCAGCTTCTTTCCTTTCATTCCTGAAGTCTTCCCATTTTTCATCGGTTTTATTGATATACCAGAATAATAGACAGGTAATATTATTGCTTGTAATATTATTGCATGGTGTGGTGGTGGCTCAGATAGCTAAGCACTTGGCTCTTCAGTCAGGCAGCTTGAATTCAAATCCCACACAGAACTAAAAGCAGCAAAAATTAAAAACCTAATGGCTGCAATTCCCCACTCAATTCCCCAATCCGGCTTCGGTAACCGTGGGGTCTCAATTGCCTAACACCTGCTCTGGAAATTTGTCGTTCGGATTCGACGTTAAAACGCTAGGTCCCCAATATTCAAATCTTAGTGCTGAAGTTGGATATGTGGCAGAGAAGAGGCCGGTGCCCCAGCAGTGGGGACATAAAGGCTGGTGATGAATATTATTGCAGTTTTTTAAATCTCTGGGAATATTTCATTAATGAAGGAGGCGTTTACTTTGTCTGTTATTGAATGTACATGTCTGAATTCTTTGAACATTTCTACATAGCGATTGAATTGTCGGTATATTGGTTACTTTGTGACTGTGTAAATACTTGTATGTGTTTGGTCAAATTTTAACTGTTATAGAACTATCAAACAGAAAAGTTTATAGAAACGTTGTCGTTGGTTTGGTGTCCCAAGGTCTGTTTAGACTATCAGCTGTCCTGAGCAGAATATTAATAAAAATAAACCGACAATTTCTTCGAACTTACAAACCAGACGGAAATCAATCAATACACTAACAAAACAAAAAAAACTACTGACAAAATGTCCCTCTTGATGGGGACGCCTGGGGGGGCGTCGCTGCACTTTCCGCGAAATAACTTAATTTAAGTTGTTTGAGGCCCTTCAACTATCAACATTTCAGTTAGTGACAAAGTACAAGTTCCGCCGTTGCGATTATTGATGATCTTGCCAACTTCCAACTCGGGGCTTCATTAAACTATCCCGAAACTTTATATATATTTCGATGGCACACACTCCGCGAGCACACTCGAAAAAAAAAACGAGAATAAATCAATGACTAGACGGGCAGTAAGAGGGACGGGATCTTATTGATCCAAGCAGAAATGATACAATTGAAACTAAATAATTTAATGGAAATAGACAGACAAAACCAGACAAATAATATTAAACAGATAAGACTAGTAACAGATAAGTCTAGTAACATTCAAGACTAGAGGCAGACAAAACTAGAGACAGACAAGACTAGAGACATACAATACTAGAGATAAGCAAGATTACAGAGAGATAAGATTACAGATAGGCAAGGCTACAGAGAGACAAGACTAGAAACAAACAAGACTAGCGAAAGACAGGACTAGAGACAGACAAGACTAGAGGCAGACAAGAGAAAGATAAGACCAGATATAGACAATACTACACGCAAACAATACTAGAGACAGATAAGGCTAGAGATTGACAAGGTAAGATTGACTAGAGATAGAGATTAACTTCGGCGAGGATTCTCGCCGAAGTTGTTCGAGGCGAAGAACTACACAGAGGAGGCATCTACACTCTCTCCTTCTTCGCGAGGACCTCAGTGCCATGACCGACACCGAATAGGTATCCTCGTGTCTCTTTGACTCGGGTACGAAAAACCGCTTCTGAACCGAAGTTAGCCAAGGCGAGGCGAGGAAGCACAAAGCGGACCGAGTAACCTGACTACACTCTCGTTCCTCACTCAACACCGTGCTACTTCACGAGAGTGTAGAACGGGCATAAAGACATACTAGAGTAGAGATAGAAAAGACTAGAGACTGACAAAATTTGAGAAAGAAAAGACTCGAGACAAGACTAGAAGGACAAGACTAGACAAGACTTAAAGATAGGCAAGACTACAAACAAACAAGATTAGAGGCAGACAAGATTAAAGTCAGACAAGTCTATAGGCAGAGAAGACTAGACAGACTAAACAGTTTAATTGATCATTTTGTGTGTAAAATGTAGTGGAAAATGGATGATAAAATGTTGCTGGAAAGTTCGGCGTCGATGTGTATACATAAAATTGGAAATAATTGAATGAACTCGCAAAACCAGTTGCAATAAGTTTATCGCATCAAAGCGATTTGAATTTACGGGCGCATAATTGGCCGAGGCATAAATGCACGTTTTGGGTTTACGATTCACGCGGAAAACTCGATCCAAACACACACAGAGAGGAAAGAGAATGAGTAAAACGGAATAAATAAAAAAAACCGTCGCCTTTGCGAAAATTTTCCGTCTTTTTTTCTCTCTGTAGACGTGCCGCGTGAACTATTTGGAAAAATCTATTACGAGGAAAAAAAATATCCCCTTTTGTTGTATTTTTTTTGTATAAATAGAGGGCATTTTGCCTTTATGTAGCCGGGGGGAAATCGATGAGGAAATTCCAACTTTTACTTTCCAGTAAATACAGATGGATCCAGCGAAAATTCTTAAAAAATCTGAATTTTTATTTAATTACTTCTTCAAGATTAGCAATAATTAAGTAAACATTTTCAAGCGAAATGATTGAAAAATAAATCAAATAAATAGAAACCAAAAACAAGTTTTAGGAATTTAATAAATTTTATTTTCTTATACTTTTAAACGTTTCGTTTGAAAAACAAAAATTTATTGGAAGTATTCTTGTGTAATATTTCCATGTTTGATACCGGATGACAGAAGATGATAGCATGCATACGGTGAGGAATCAAGGAGGAATATTTATATTCATGATGCGTGCTCGCAATATGTATAAGACAACCCATTGTTATTGCCTCCTTCCACCGACGTTTCAATATTCGATTCTTGTAAATATCCTACTACTTACATAAATACCACCGCTACCTCCACTTTTTTTAGTCCATATTTTATTGTATTCACCGTAGTTTCCAATAATATTTTTCCACAGTTTTTTTCTTTTCCGTCGTGTTTTATGTAACGCGATCCCGAGGAATTTGTTCCGCATCGACACACGACACTTTTACATCCCGAAACGAACGTCGTAAAAAAATATGTTTATGTGTAACAATCGTCTCACACTCACAATATTGAAGCTTTTTTTTTTATTCCTCTGTCGAATATAAAATAATATGTTACAATATAAAATTTTATTGCTACAGATTCTTTTTCAGATCAGACGTGTGGCATATTCGTTCCAGCAACTAAATATCAAATGTAATTGTCAATCCAGCACAGGCATTTGCAACTTAGTCAAGAGCATTACAATTATAACCCTATCACATACATTGAGAAATCTGAAGAAAGAAATATCGTATATAGTTGTTCAAAATCAAGAACCCCATCGTCATCATATGGTGTTACAGCCCAAATCAAGCCTTGGCTTCCTGGATCCTAGCCCTCCCCATTCAAATCTGTCCGTCGCCATTCTCTTCCACGCTCTTATCCCAAGTATTTGGTGTACATCTTTTCTCATCTCGCCTTACCAGTCCAACCTTGGCCTCCCTACCGGTCGGCTACCTTGCATTGTGCACTCTCTGCGTTTAGCACTCTCTGCGTTTAGCACTCTCTTTGGGAATCGCGCAACGTCCATCCTCAGCACATGTCTTGCCATTTGCAGCTTTATAAATGTGGATATGGGCGGTTCTTTGAATATCTCATAGAGCTCGTTATTGTGTCTGGGTCTTCGTACGTTGCCATCCATGATCCCAGTATTCTCCGCAGAACTTTGCGCTCGAAGATGTCTACTGCGCTCTTTGTTTTCTCTGCCATAATCCAGGTTTCACTGCAGTAGCACGCGATGGGTGTTATGATCGTTTTGTATATTCGCAGCTTGGTTTTTCGGTGGACTTTATTTGATTTTAGTATTCCCGACATTGCGAAGTAGGCTCTGTTCGCCGCTAAGATTCTGGGGCGTATCTCTTCGTCCTCTGTCCCGTCCCTGTTAATCTCTACTACCATATACATAGATACACACATTTGTTGATTGTCTCAATGTCATTTTGGAGCCGAATGTCTGGCCTGTTTCTTCGGCTCTTTGTCATTGTCTTTGTTTTGCTAATGTTTGTTTCCAGGCCTCTGTCTTTGGTGTGTTTTTTTAACAGTGTGTATGTCTGTTGTGCTGTATCGACATTTCATTATATTGATATCGACCTGCTCATTATTGTGATATCATCCGCATATGCCGCTAATTGTACGATCTTGTTGGTGAGGAGATTATCTCTGCTAACTTCCATTTGTCTTATTATATACTCTAACGTGAGGTTGAAGAGTGTGGGTGCCAGCCCACCTCCCTGCTTCAAACCTTTTGTTATTTTAAATGGATCCGTTAGCTGGTTTTGGATCCGCATTACAGCTTCTGATTCGTCCATTGTTGCCTTGATCAATCTTATCGGTTTATTTACGTATTGCAATATTTGCTAGAGACTGTTGCGGAGTCATATGCCTGTTTTTAGTCGATAAAGATGTTGTGTATATCGATGTCGAATGCCCATGCTCAGTATCTGCTCGACAGTGGACCTACCTCGCTTGAAACCTGCTTGGTATTCTCCGATGAGTCTCTCTGCGTGTGGTTGTAGGCGTTTATTGATGATGTAGGTAAGTATCTGTACGCCGTGCACAACAGACTAATTCAGCGGTAGTTGTCGCATTTTAGCTTGTCTCCTTTTTTTGTGTATGGGTATTATTATAACTTTTCGCATGTCGCTTGGCAATAGCTCTTCTTCCAATATTTTTATTATCAGGGAATAGATTTCTTGCGTTAGGCGTCGGCCGCCTAGTTTGTACCCCTCCGCTGGTATACTATCAATTCCCGGCCTATTTGGCCTATTTATGGCTTCCTTCGTTTCTTCGAAAGTCCTTTTCCTCAGTTACTTGTGTTGCCTCTTCTGTCGCTGCCCGGAGATTTTTGAAACACTCCTTCCATATGCCCTTTATTTTGTGGAGATCACTCTCAGAGCCCTCATGGTTTTGGGGCTCATGGTTTTTGATCAGGCTAGTGAGTGGTTTCAATCCCTCTCTGGTTTCATGTAGGTACTTGTATGCTTTCCTGGCTCCACTTTCTTTAAAGTTCTTCTCCAATAGGCCTATGAGCGTGTTGTCATGTGCTCTCTTCTTATGCCTACATATCTTCTCCGCCACACGCCTAGCTGCTTCAAAGTCTGCTCTCCTCTCCTTGGTTCTTCTTACAATATAATTCCTATATTACTTGTTTCTGTCTGCTATTGCTTCTTTACACATAGTCGAACCACTCTTCCTGCTTTTTCTTTTTCCTTAGGCCTATGGCTGTCCTCGCCGTTTCTGTGAGTATCCCCTTTATTCTGTTCCATCCTGTCCCCGCCGAGAAGGCATTTTCAACCAAGGCGACACTAATCTTCCTGGCTAACCACCATGAAGATATGCAAAATACGCGATACCGGGGTAGAGCATATTAAAAGCGGAAAAGGGGGTTTAGTGAGATGTTTCCCTAAACCACAATAAAAAAGCACAAACAGGGAGATCATTCGAAACCAGAATCCAGGAACATGAAATATTGTCGCTTCTTTCATGTTCCTGATATCATTTCTTATATTTCCTGTATATAAAAGAGACAGTGTAAACAGAGACTAAATTTATATTTCAAGGAAATTATATTAAAAACGTTTAAACATTGTGTAGAGGACTGTTTTAATAAAATATAACTCTAAATATGTATAGCTATAGTTATGTTTATATTATTTAACAAAGGACTGACGAATCAACATAAAGTGCCTCGCTTTTGCTGACGACCTTGCAGTAATCACCCGGACTACTAAAGAAGCCAAACACGCTATCGAGGAACTTCATGAAATCGCCATCAGGACCGGCCTTCACATCTCGTACGAGAAAAAGCAATACATAGACTCCAAAAGCTAAAATATGACACATCTTGCTACCAAATATGGCAACATCATGCAAGTTAAGCACATCAAGTACCTAGGTGAAATAATTGGAAACACTGGTAAGGAAAGAATGGCTAACAAAACAAGTGCGGAGAAGTTACGCAAAGCCTATGCAATCACCTGAAATATGTACAACAAGAAATCACTTTCTACCAAAGCAAAACTCCGTCACTACCATACAGTCATCCTTCCAGAAGCACTCTAGGCAATTGAGACTTCATCATTAACTATCTACATCAATAATATTGAGAAAGTTGAACGTCAGATACTGAGAAAAATATTTGGACCCAAGGTACAAGATGGTATCTGGATGCGTAAAAGCTCACAAGAACTGTATTCCCTGACAGAACCATTCTCCACAGTTGCACGGAAAAGACGTCTGAATTCCTACGGTCATATAGTACGAATGGAAGACTCTCGATTGACCAAGAAAATCTTCCACATCATCAATGGAACCCGACAGTCCAAAGTGCGCTGGCTGGTAGACACCAAACATGACCTCTCAGTAATCAATATAGACCCATTGGCAACTACGCGAACTAAATACAGGCAGGAAATAAATTCACATAACTTCATATCAAATAATCCAACAGCTAAGAGTTTGAAACTAAAAAACGCATGGACGCAAGAAAGAAGACAGGCCCAGAGCGAAAGGATGAGGAAGTTTTGGGAAGATAAAAAGAACAAGACCAGTGCTAAGTAATGGTTCTACGCGCTCCTTAGAGGGCTAAACGAATAAATAATAATATAGCTATAGTTATTATTAGACTTCTCTCAACTCAACTTTCAAAAAACATTAATAGAATAATTTTTGTAATTACCATACTAAGAATTATAACAGACTTTCAGAAACTAGATATTAATATGCAAATGCAAACATATTCAGACTAAAACTAGTTTCAATCATACAAGCTTAGTAAAACTGTGGTTTAAACGAAAACTTAAAGACTAAGTCTAGTCTATAGTCTACACAATCAGAATAAATAATAAGAAGTTTCAATAATGGTGTGAAACCAAATGTGATCATAAAAAACAATGTTATTTATCTAGTTCTTGTTTAGTGCCACGAAAGTGGACTGCGAGCTAGTAAATAGGATACAAATATCTGTTGTGTTTCAACATGAGATTTGTTTTGTAGTCTTAAATAGACTTAATAATATTATAAAGCTACGGCGAGGTTAAATATATTTATATATTCAAGCTACATTCCGCTTTAATAAGTTGGTATGATTGTATTTATAATTAGTTTGGTTCCACCCCAATAATAAATTTTCATTTAAATCAATAACTGAAACTAAGTTCAGGTCTTTCTACACACTTGTAAGATCAAAACCTAACCTCGACAGCCCGGCACATGGTTTTCAAACTAATGTAAGTGTATTACATTTTATAATTCAAAAGAGCAAAGCTGCACTGTTGAGAGATATATCTCGAAACGTGTCTGCAAATGGTTATTCACTTGGCTTAAATAGAAAGATATGGTCTTAAAAACCATGTCATTCATCTAGTTCTTGTTTAGTGCGTCGATAGTGGACGGGGGCTAGTAAATAGCATGCAAATATCTGTTGTGTTTCAACATGAGATTTTTTTGATTTTGTTTTGTAGTCTTATAAAGACATAATAATATTATAGATATACGGAAAAGTTGAATATATTTATATATTCAAGCTATATTCCGCTTTAATAAGTTTAGGAATAAAAAGTTTAATTTAGATGAAAGCTTGCAGACCGAGGAGATGAAAGCTTAAAGACCAAGTCTAATTAATCTACACACTCAGATAAGATTATTAGAAGTCTAATCTAGATGAAAACTTGAAAATCAAATGTAGTCTACACACTCAGACTAGATTATTAAATCTAGTCTACGCACTATTAAAAGAACTTGGTTCTATTTCTACAGAATTTGATAATAAACCAAATTTAAATTATTTAAATTTAAAACACTATTATTAAACACATTTAAGTCCAGGAATGTTAATTTCAACTACCAAGCAAATTTCAAAGTTATGATTGAAAACCAGACATGTGCAATTTTCAGCCCGCGGGCCGGCCAAAGTATACCAACTTAACCAAACTCGATTTCGAACAACATGAAATTTGAAGACATTCAAATTTATTAATTCTGTTTAAACCACGCATTTTCTTGATACAAAAGCTGATTTTGTCGAATCAGTAATTTTCCTGATTATCTCACTAATATATTTTTGTATCGACGATTCCATCAAATTTATCCTTATCTACTTGAGTCATTCCCCTTTTATCTACCCATAACATTATCTATGTAGAGTATAATGTGGCTAGTCCATTAGATAATCCAATATATAAAGGGAAAAATGGTGTGTAAAATAAAATGGGGGGCAGGGGATGAAAGAATGCGCGTTTCTACCGAAAACCTTTTTCGGAACGTTCGGTCCTGCCGTTGCCGATTCGGGTCGATGGGGTAAATTTTCTTTTTATATATGTCTCGAGACCGGCTCGTTAAGCTGTTTTTTTTCGCGAACGAGGGGGAATTACATCAAAAAGATTTTATCAGGGCCGATGCCATTGATAACAAATTCGTTTAATGCATTCAAAGTCAAATATCAAAGATATTAGCAGAAGGATAAACATTGGTTATTGCCTAGAGTGAGAAAGATTTATTTTTTTAAATGTCTGTTTTTTTTCAATTCGTTGATTTTGATTGATGAAAGTGTTTTGGTTTAATCTGTTTTTGACTCGTGATTCTTGTTTCAATTACAAAATTTGATTATAACTGTTTTATCAAAGGAAATTTGCAATTTGGATTCATTTTGTGTTGGATTCAATTCAATCAACATTTGTTTAATAAAAACCGGTCACAATTCTGATTTGATTTCCAAATTTTCAAAATTGGTGCCGCCTTTAGATTGATAGACAAATTTTCTAAAACTTTTGTTTGCTGTAAAACTTAAAATTACATACATTCTGTCGACTAAAACTAATGCAGTCTATCTACAAGCAGTTAAAGCCAACACGAATACACTAATAACACATAATGTAACAATATTGAGCCGCCTACATCCTACAAGATTGTGTAGACAGCAGACGTCTCCAAACATAGTAATCCAATGCAATTACTCGAATTAAGTGAACTTCATATTATCCGGAGACGGATAATGCCTTTCATATTTACAGTGTGAGTTTTGTTTGGATTTTGGAACCAGTGTGTGTCTGTCTGTCGGTGTGTGACGCGTAAATTATGCGCATAAATTGGCGAGGGTCGCGTCGAGCCCGATTTGGGATTAGTCAGAGCGCGCCGTTTGCTTATTAGGTTCAGCCGGATGGGGGGGGGGCTTTTAATTACCCCATAAAAATATTATATCGTCGATCGATGATATTATATGTATATGTGAACGTTATTTGATTACCGAGAATACGAAGGAATTGACAGGAACATTTTGTTAATTTCTTGTTTATTTAGTCTTGTCTGTCTAGACCTGTCTGTCTAGTCTTGTCTGCCTAGTCTTGTCTGTTAAGTCTTGTTTGTCCAGCCTTGTCTGTCAAGTCTTGTCGGTCTAGTCTTTTCTGTCTAGTCTTGTCCGTCTAGTCTTGTCTGACTAGTCTTGTTTGTCTAGTCTTGTCTGTCTAGTCTTGTCTGTCTAGTCTTGTCTATCTAGTATTGTCTGTCTAGTCTTGTCTGTCTAGTCTTGTCTGTCTAGTCATGTCTGTCTAGTTTTGTCCGTCTAGTCTTGTCTGTCTAGTCTTGTCTATCTAGTCTTGTCTGTCTAGTCATGTCTGTCTAGTCTTGTCTATCTAGTCTTGTCGGTCTAGTCTCGCCTGTCTAGTCTAGTCTGGTCTGCCTAGTATTGTCTGTCAAGTCTTTTCTGTCTAGCCTTGTCTGTCTAGTCTTGTCGGTCTAGTTTGGTCTGTCTAGTTTGGTCTGTCTAGTCTTGTCTGTCAAGCCTTGCCTCTCTAGTCTTGTCTGTCTGGTCTTGTCTGTCTAGTCTTGTCTGTCTAGTCTTGTCTATCTAGTCTTGTCTGTCTAGTCTTGTCTGGTCTGCCTAGTCTTGTCTGTCGAGTCTTTTCTGTCTAGTCTTATCTGTCTAGTATTGTCAGTCTAGTCTCGTCTGTCTAGTCTAGTCTGGTCTGCCTAGTCTTTTCTGTCAAGTCTTTTCTGTCTAGCTTTGTCTGTCTAGTCTTGTCGGTCTAGTTTGGTCTGTCTAGTTTGGTCTGTCTAGTCTTGTCTGTCAAGCCTTGCCTCTCTAGTCTTGTCTGTCTGGTATTGTCTGTCTAGTCTTGTCTGTCTAGTCTTGTCTGTCTATTATAATCTATCTAGTCTTATCTGTTTAGTCTTGTCTAGTTTTGTCTATCTAGTCTTGTCTGTCTAGCCTTGTCAGTCTGGTCCTGTCTGTCTAGTTTTGTCTGTCTAGTCTTGACTGTCTAGTCTCATGTATCTAGTCTTGTCTGTCTAGTCTTGTCTATCTAGTCTTGTCTCTCCAGTCTTGTCTGTCTAGTCTTGTCTGTCTAGACTTGACAGTCTAGCCTTGTATGTCTAGTTTTGTCTATCTAGTCTTGTCTATCTACTCTTGTCTGTCTAATCTTGTCTGTCTAGTCTTGTCTGTCTAGTCTGGTCTGTCTTGTCTGTCTAGTCTTGTCTGTCTAGTCTTGTCTGTCTAGTCTTGTCTGTCTAGTCTTGTCTGTCTAGTCTTGTCTATCTAGTATTGTCTGTCTAGTCTTGTCTGTCTAGTATTGTCTGTCTAGTCTTGTCTGTATAGTCTTGTCTGTCTAGTCTTGTCTGTCCAGTCTTGTCTGTCTAGTCTCTTCTGTCTAGCCTTGTCTGTTTAGTCTTGTCTGTCTAGTCCTGTATGTCTAGTTTTGTCTGTCTAGTCTTGTCAGTCTAGTCTTGTCTGTCTCGTCTGCCTATACATGTTTGTCTGTGTAGTTTGTCTGTTTGGTCTTTCCAGTCTTGCCTGTCTAGTCTTGGCTGTCTAATCTTGTCTGTCTAATCTTGTCAATCTAATCTTGTTTTTCTAATTTTCTCTGTCTAGTCTGTCTAGTCTTCTCTTTCTTTTTCTTCTAATCTTCCCTGTCTAGTCTTCTGTATCTAGCCTTCTTGGTATCCAGTGTAGTATGAGGCCAACAAATCTTAGACATCGATTTATTATAGTTAAACGTGTTCTTGTAGCCTTGAAAACTATCTCAATATTTAGTGTAAATAGGTCGATATATATAGTTAAGTTTCTGGGGATGAAAAGAGTGTGCTAGTAGGTGTATCGATTAACTGGCACGCTTTTTCAGCGAGGGTGGATGGGGAGAGAGGCCGAAGGAAAACCGAAACGAGGGAAAAAGCTGGAACTTTGAGTGCGAATGAATGGCGCAAAGAACAACGACGGCGTTTGTGGGAATTAGTGCGAAAATAACATTGCGAAAATATTTAAGAAAAAAAGAGTTAAAACAGAGGTTAGTTAAGCTTAGTTTTAAGTACTTACGTATGGAAAATAAGACTAAGCTAGGTGGAATATTGTCGGGCTGTTTGTCACATTACCTGTAACAAAAAGGGGAAAATATTAAAAAGTTGTAGATAAAATGCTCTTTAAATTTCCAAATCCGCAAATTTATCTATGATAGATAACAATATAAAAAGCTATCTACCATTAAACTTAATAAATATGGGACGCAGCCTGAATATATAAATATATTCAAACTTTCCGGAGCTCTATAACATTCTTGGGTCTTTTTAGGAGTACCAAAGCAAATTTCATGTGAAATTTGTCAGTTATTCACTAGTTTTCAGCCCACCTTCGCGGAATTCATCGAAAACCATAAAAATAACATTGTTTTTTAAAGATCATGTATTTCTATTACTTTAAGTGAATAGCCATCTGCAGACATTAATAGCCATTTCAAGTAAATGTCATCCACGTTGATAACACTCATAAAATGTATGATAAACTATTATTCATAAGAGCAAAGCTGTACTGATGATAGGTAAAACGAAACCCTTTTACCTCTCATCAGTGCAACTTTGCTTTTATGAATAATAGTTTATCACACAGTTTATCAGTGTTATCAACGTGGATGACTTGGGGTTAGGTATTTTTAATTTGACATTTATTGAGAGAGACATGAACTTAGTAGGTTATTGATTTAAATGATAATTTAATATTGTTAAAACCATGCATTATAGATAATCGTTTAAACTTAATAAAGTCGGAACACAGCCAGAATATATAAATATGTTCAGCCTTTCCGGAGCTCTATAATATTATTGAATTTTTTTTTAGGTCTGCCAGAACAAATCTCATGTGAAATTTGCTAGTTATTTACAAGTTTTCATCTACCATTAGTTTATCATTTGTTTAAAATCGGATTTCGCTAGATTTACAATTATAATTTGTTTTATTTAGATATTTCATATAGAAAACAAAATAAAAAGCAATCGACCATTAATTCATCAAATTGTGCAATCAGATTTCACCAAATTTCCAATTTCCCATAAACAAAATTGAAATTTATAAAAAAAGTGCGAAAAAATAAGGATGAAAGGCTATCGACTATTACTTAACTAAACTTTGTATGCAATTACATTTCTCTAAATTTCCAAATCAACATATTTATCGACGATAGATAACAAGATAAAAGGTCATCCATCTACTATTAGTACATCAAATTTTTGAATTAAATTTCTTTAGGTTTACTATTCTACATTGTTTTATTCAGATATTTCAGCTAGATAACAAAATCAAAGGCTATCAAAAATTAAAAGGCTATCTGCTACATTTTTCAGATTTCTGCTACATTTTTTTATTCAGAAATTTGAGATAGATAACAAAATAAAAAGCTATGGAAAATTAGTTATCTGTACGTTCAATCAAACTCCTCTACATCTCCAATTCAACATTCAGAAACTTGATATAGATAACAAAATAAAAGGCTATCAACAATGAGTTTAGCTAGTTTAATCATATTCCTCTAGATCTCCAATTATACGTTTCTTTATTCAGAAACTAGAGATATATAACTACATAGTTCATCTCTCTAGATTTCCAAATCTAGACTCTTGATTGACATATCGTCGTCCCAGTGATTATTTGTTCCATACCACATTTTCTTATATTTTGATTCAAATTCACCTATGATATGATTAACTACTTGTACATTTAGAGTATATTTGTTCCTTACCACAAATCTGCAATAAAAAATTATAAGTCTACACTGAAAATTCAGTTACCTTATTGTTCCATAATGCGTTCTGTAAGTAAAGTTTCAGTGCTTATTTGTTACATTTGCAATAACCAATTACAATGGAGCTTGAAGTAACGTGACACATCAGCGTTTCGTGTCATTCCGTGCTTATTTGTTTCAAACCACATAGCAAGTGCGCTTATTGTCTTATTAAATCGAATTGTAGAAAAGAATCCATCTTTAAAGAAACTGATCTTATGGTCTGAATCATGTGTTCCACAGAACATAAATTCTCATATGGCAGTCGCTATTAAATATTTCTTACAGACACTGTGTAACACAGACATAGTACTTTGTCACAGCAATATAGAATGTGTTGAACAGAAATTTTCTGAAAGTGGTCATAGCTTAGTTCAAGAAATTGACTGTATCCACAGTAAAATAGAAAAGACTTTAAGACACAAAGAAATATTTAGCCCAATCTCTCTCTTGAGACACTTGCTTAATATACCAAAACGAAAAGCTTCTCTTGTTATAATCCAGTTAAAAAAATAAATTTTTTTCCAGCTCTAAGTCAAAAACTGAATTTTAGAGAAATTCCATTTACTAAGGAAAAACACTTGAAATACGAATCCAATGATCGAGTCCACATATCTTACAGACAAAGTCTCTGAAGAATTTACTAAAATTCGATTGTGCGGAAATTGTACACACAGATCGACAAAAAGAAAAACTCATGACGATGCTATTATAGACTATTCAAAAATAAACGTAATTAATGAGAAATCCAAGCTTGACGCATCCAAAATTACTCACATTAAATCGATTTACCCTTATATGCCAGATATAGATAAACAATTTTATATGTTGCTACGTTCGCTACATTGCTATGTTTGCAATAATTATTTCATAATTAAAATTATCCTCCTCTCTGTGAATTATTATACCTCCTCTCTGTGAATTAAGTTGTCAAAATCTTAAACTTAAAAAAAACTTTTAACTTGTTGTGTTACTTTAATAAAACATTTAACGTATTGGAAAGTATAATAATTACCTTTCACATTTTTTATGCTATTAAATAATAATATAAACAATTACAAATTATATTTTACATTAAAATCTACTGAAATAAAAAATGATTTAATTTTAAATTACTCAGAATTTCTCAAATCAATGTTAATATTAATCGTTCATATCATGTTAAGTATGGATCGAACTTGCAATTTTTTTATTTCAATTCAATGTTTGTTCCATATTCAAATTAAAAATTTAAATAAAAAGAGAAAAACATATCATTTGTCAATTAAAGACAATTGTGCAAAAGCTCTAGCTTAAAACTTATTTTTCTAATAAGGTTGTGTCTAATTTGCTCCATCAGCTGCTGTATAAAATTTAACTGAACATTCAATGGCTATTATCTCAAAACTACTTATTGGTTGCATGGAACAAATAAGTTCTGAGGCGACGATATCTTGTATCCCTTGTATTTCCGTCGACTATGATTTAAAAAAAAATCACCCAGGTCACATAGATTTCCAAACCAGCATTTTGAAAAAGTTATCTATAATAGATAAAAACTTTAAACTAATCCAAACCAAAAACTTAAACTAATTCTAAACTCTATAATCCACTTATTATACAATTCATAAAATCCATCTCACTCTCAATATTTCCAAATCAAATTTTCTTTGCTTTCTCTTACGTCTTATTCGATTCAGATTTTATATTTTGAGTGCGCTTCCGACCCCTCTCTAGTCTAATTCTTCACCCCATTTCATCTCATTCATCTTCACCCCAGATCGCAAATCCTCAGCCTCCTCTCCACATAATTCACCCGATATCTATAATTGTTATCTATGTTTATCATTACCACCCAATCTAGCGCTAGATAAATCAACAAATCAACATTAATTTGCCAAAATTTGAATAGTTTAGATAGACTTATATGACACACAGACAAACAGGCTAATTATTACTAGTATAATCTAAAAATATTTATAATAATTTATTTTATCTGACTAGTCTTATTTCTCCAGTCTTATTTGTCTAGTCTTGTCTGTTCAGTCTTGTTTATATAACTTAGTTTGGCTAGCCTAGCCTGTCCAGCTTTGTTTGTCGAGTCATGTCTGTCTATTCTTGTCTGTCTAGTCTTGGCCGTCTAGTCTTGTCTATCAAGTCTTGTCCTTCAAGTCTTATCTGTCAAGTCTTGTACGTTTAGACTTGGCCGTCTAGTTTTGTTAATCAAGTCTTGTCTTTCAAGTCCTATCTTCATAGTCTTGTAGGTTTTTCATAGTCTTGTAGGTCTTATCTTGTATAATTCCTATCTTGTATCTTATCTTGAATAATTTTAACCAATCTGCTTAATCTCCAATCTTGCCCTTCACGCTTTGTCTATCTAATCTTGCGTTTCTAGTCTTGCCTGTCTGGTATTTGCAATCAGGTCTTTTCTGTCTAGTCTTGTCTATATAATCTTAAATGTCTAATAATAATAACCTTTATTGGCATAATTAAAATAATTTCCATACAAAATATACATACAAAATAAAACAATAAAAAATAATAAAAAAGTTGTGAAACTAAAACTTAAATGTCTAGTCTCGCCTATCTATTCTTGTCTGTCTAATCCTAACTACTCAGTTTTGCCGCTCTACCCTTGGCCGTCTAGACGTTGGCATGAGGCTCTTTTATCTAAATTGTGTGGCTCTTCAGTCCGTCCAAAATATTTATTTTAAGTTTATTAATCTCCTAATACCTTTAATTGTCTTATTTAGCACATTAAAGAAAAGGCATATATTTTTTACATTTTCCAGAGTTTATTTCATATTGTCATTCATATTTTAAAGAATAACTTGACTTGAGTGCTGAAAGTAAATAAAAAAAGGGCTTAAAAGGCAAAAAATCTATGTACATTACAAGGTGCACAAGGGCTGATAAAAGAAAGAAATCAAAGTTTTATTTATTAAAGAATAGATTCTGCATATTTGATTATTTGCAAAAACAATTCATGATAGAACATTCAAAATAACACAGAACGCTCTACAAAAAAGTTCTATACTGAATATCAGAAGAATGGAGGAAATGCTATTGCTGATGACCTTCTTCATAATTTAGATGAAGCCAGACGGAGTAGATGGAATGAAACTATGCAGACCATGGATTTCAAGCATTCCAGTAGAAAAGCGTGGAACCTATTGAAGAAGCTGGGTAGAATGCCTCACAATCATCAGCCCGAACCAGCAGTTACACCAAACCAAGTTGCTAGTCGTATTGCTGGCCTCTCGAAATTGAAATCTTTTGCTCCTTTCGCTGAAGACGAGCTTTTGGTTGCCCTAAAGGGGATGAAAAATGAAACAGCCCCAGGTATGGATGAAATGCATCCTGAATTTCTCACACATAGTGGAAAGAATGCAAGGAAGTGGATGTCACAGTTCTTTTATAACATTGTACTTACTAGGAAACTTCCCCTAGAATTCAAGTGTACTAAGATTATAGCCTTCCTTAAGCCAGGAAAGCCTGCTGACCGTCCTGAAAGTTACAGGCCAATTGCTTTATTAAGTGTCTGATATAAGCTACTTGAACGACTCGTTTATAACAGGATCAGTCCTTAAGTTTTCAACATCCTTCCAGTTGAACAAGCGGGTTTCGGACCGCATCGAAGTTGTGAAGACCAAGTTATGGCTCTGACAACCTACATCGAGTCAGGCTTCGAAAAATGATTGAAGAGTGGAGTTGTGTTTGTAGACCTCACAGCTGCATACGATACGGTTTGGAGAGATGGAGTTGTATACAAGTTCCATAAACTAACAGGTTGCAAGTTACTGACACCGTTGTTTAACAATATGCTATCCAATAGGATGCTACAAGTGCTAATGAACAATAAGTTTAGCAAACTGAAAGTTCTCAATAATGGGCTCCCTCAAGGATCTGTGCTTTCACCAGTATTGTTTAATTTGTACATCGCGGATATACCAGCTACATTCTCCCGCCAGTTTGCATATGCCGATGATCTCGCACATGCTTTTCAATATTCCTCAGTGGACGAGATAGAGAGAAATATAAACACTGATCTGAACATTTTGAATGCATATTTTTGAAAATGGTGCTTGAAAAATGAAGTTCGAGCAAAACAGAGACCTGTTTCTTTTATTTCAATAACAGGCAGTTAAAAACTACCCTAAATTTGTCACTCAATAGGACTCCTCTACCTTACAACTCTCATCCCAAGTACCTTGTAGTTACTCTGGATATAACTTTGTCTTTCCGTAAACATCTAACAGCTGCTGAATTGAGAACGAGGAACAACATTCTTCACAAACTCGCTGGTTCTACTTGGGGAGCTTCTACTCCCACGATCCGCACTTCAGCTATTGGGCTGGTTTATTCTGCAGCGGAATACTGTTCTACGGTCTGGATGAACAGCTCACATGTTCGAAAGATTGATGTTGTTCTGAATCAGACTATGCGAATTATTACTGGCACAGTTAAATCCACTCCTGTATTCTGGTTGCCTCTATTAAGCCACATCGAACCTCCAAGACTTGAAAAAGAAGAATGAAGAACTTGGTCCGAGAGTTCCACAAAATAACAGAGAACCAGTCTCTTCCTATTCATGGCGATATGTAATTGGAGGATTTTATCGTTTGAAGTCCAGGTCTCCGCCCATTCAAACAGCTCAAGAGCTCATTTTAAGTAACTTCAGTGCCACAAAATAATGGGAAAGTGAATGATGCATCAAAGTTCCTCATGAGTGGCAGCCCTTATTTAATGCAAACCATCCTCCTCCTGGCTTTGACTTACCAAGGAAAATTTGGGTTGCTGCCAACAGGGTTCGAACTGGCCATGGTCGATGTGCATCATTGCTTCATAAGTGGGGCTTAAAATATTCCCCTAGTTGTGATTGTGGTGACGTGGAACAGACAATTCATCACATTGTTATGAAGTGTGAAAAAAGAGCGTTCGATGAGTTCATGAAGGCTTTAGTTCAGGCTGTGAATTGGTTGAACAATCTGGACATTAATTTATGAAATCACTTGTCTATATATTGTCGATTGTCATAGTGTATTTTTATACTAGTTATATTTTTTGTATGTAATACCATAAGCTAATAACACAGAACGCGACATCACAGAAATTTTCTGTTTTAAAGTTATCACCTGTATTTTCTTTAGCATTCGAAGAGTGTGTGCTCTCGCCCCTGCTGTTTAATTTGTATGCATAAAAAACTTTCAGAGAAGCCGTCGAAGACAGAACAGAGGGTATAATTGTTAATGGATTGGTCATCAACAATCTAGGATATGTGGACGACACGGTCTTACTGGCAACAGATAAAAATGAATTACAGGCACTCTTAGCAGCGGTTACATAACATAGCCAACAAATGGGTCTACGATTAAATATAAAGAAGACCAAATGGATAGTTGTCAGCAAAAACAAAAATATGGACGACAACTTAAAAAATATCAGCATAAATGGAGAAATAGTGGAGAGAGTACAAAAATATAAATATCTGGGCTGCTGGGTGAATGAAAAATGGGAATTAACTCAAGAAATTAAAAGCAGAATAGAACAGGCACGAACATCCTTCAGGAGCATGCAAAAACTGCTTACCAACAGAGCTCTAAAAATTCCCTTAAGAATACGCCTATTACGTTGCTATGTCTTTAGCATATTTTTATATGGGATGGAAGCATGGACCCTCACTGACACAATATGCAAATTGAGGCCTTCGAAATGTGGACTTACCTAAGAATGCTGAGGATATCGTGGATGGACAGGGTGACGAATGAGGCGGTTCTGCAGCGTATGAATAAACAAAGAGAGGTACTTAATATCATAAAAAGAAGAAAGCTGGAGTACTTTGCCCACGTAATGAGAAATACGAAATATGAATTGCTCCACATTATTATTCAAGGAAAAATAGAGGGAAAGCGTGGCCCTGGGCGCCGAAGAACATCTTGGCTCAAGAATCTCCGCTAATGGTATGGAGTAAACACCACGACACTCTTTAGATCGGCTGTGGACAAAGTGAGGATCAAGCGAATGATCGCCAATGTTCTGGGAGGACACGGCACTTGAAGAAGAAGATTCGAAGAGCCGTGTGACAGGATATTTAAGAAGAATTTCTTAAATATCACATGGGGAGTAGGTACATTAATTCCTCAATAACAACATTTTTGAGAAAACATTAAATTAATACAAATAAACTACAGGTAGTGTAAAGAGTATGACTTAACACATTAAAACATTTTCGTTGTAAAAGGGCTTCGAATACCCGGAGTTAAACGATGACGGGTACTTACAAGAATTCAATTTACCTAAAGATATGATGACACTTCTTAATAATCTCAATAAGTTGCAAGGACAATGCAATTCTGCAAAATTCGCTTTTAGAAACTGTATTTTCATTTATAATTGAAAGTCAATCATCTACGTTTATTTAAAATATCAACACGGAGAATGTAATTCATTTTTTGCGATTGAAAAAATCATCACGATACAGAAAGTGTTTTTAAAAAAAATAATGTCTCTGCCAATCGATTTACAAAGTTCAGATAGGTAAAATTACATAACCATTTTTGACACATCTATTTACTGTACCAACGAAATAATTTGTAAACCGTACCAAAAGATTAATAGATCGAATAACTTATTTTATATTAACTTCCGTTAATATATTTTAAATTAAAATAAGCTTTGTCTTCAAAATATACATTTATACAAACAGGTCTGGAAAATTTGGAATGAAAACAGGAATGAAAAAGGATCAATTAGTTCAAATGTGGAATAGCCTTGCTAAGTATAATAAGAACCAAGTTCAACGACGTTAGCCTTGAAAGTTTAAAACTAAAGATTTCAAATTACCAACCTGATACAAAACAAATCCGTCCATCAATTCACTCATAAAAATCTCAATAATGTTTTAATATTCTTAAATTGTTTCCCTTGTTTATTTATTTTACAACGCATCAAAATAAATGAATGTATAAAACAACTAAAACGTTATTCAATATAACTTTTATACTATCATGCCTGTATCTCTTCTTTAATATTTTTTTAAAGAAAATGGCTCTTTACTTGAAAGCAGTTGCCGACCCCTGGCTTAGACTTATCTCTCTAGTCGACACTCATTATTACTAGTACAAACTAAACATATTTATAATAATTCAATTTAATCTGACTAGTCTTGACTGTCCAGTTCCATCAAGTTCTTTCTCGTCTAGTCTTGTCTGTCTAACCTCAATTGTTTAGTGTTGTCTGTCTAATCTTGTCTGTCTAGTCTTATCAGTCAATTCTTGTCTATCTAATCTTAACTGTCCTGTGTTGTCTGTCTAATATTGTCTGTCTAGTCTCAGTTGCCTAATCTTGCTAGCTAGAATTTTCTAGATAATTTAATTAGCTAAAAGGTTGTCAAATTTGCATGGTCTAGTTATAATATTTGTGGATAAATCAAGCCAAAACTTATATATACTTGATTACATATATTTGCTTAGTTCAATTTGTAATAGCTGTGTAAGTTATTAAGTTTCGCAAGTCTGTGGATTTACAATTAGTATTAAATCTGAGAGAACCATCAGGTCTTCAATATATTCTAGATACTTTATCTATCTACAAAACTGTCAAATTTAGTCAGTCAAGTTAGAGCATCTGTTCAGTAATCACGGCAAAACGAAACACATGTTTGTTAAGTTCAAATTGTAATAGCTGCTTAAGTTATTAGATATCGCTAGTCTGTCGATTTAGTACTAGTCCAGATAGAACCTCCTAGTCTCCAGAAATATCTAGTTAATTTATTTAGCTGCAAATGTGACAAATTTACTTCATCTACTTACAGTATGTATTGAGAAGTCAAGGCAAAACTAAGCACGTGTTTGTTTAGTTGAATTAGTAGCAGCTGTATAAGTTAATAAAAGACAAGACTGAACAGACAAGACTGGACAGATAAGGTTGGACAAACAAGACAGGATATGACAGAGAAAACTGGACAGACGAGAATGCACGGACAAGACTGGACGGACAAGACTGGACAGATAAAACTGAAAGACAAGAGGGGGTCAACAAAAAACATTAAGGAGGAAAAAATGGCAGATGCACTGGAGCGACGCTTGATGAACTTGACGGTGGTGGATTCGCCCGAAGGAATGATCAATTACCTTACGGCCATATGTAAAGACTGTCTGCCGGCCAAGAAAAGCTCTACCAGAAAGAAACAAGTGTACCGGTGGACGGAAGAAATAAGCAACACCAGAAAGATATGTGGACAGGCCAGGCGAGCGTACTAGAGAGCCAAAAAGAAAACCGCAGAGGAGACTAGGAAGGAAGTCCTCAGATTAAATTATGTAGGGACAACGCGAACACTGCGGAAGTTGATCAATAATGAGAAAATGCTGGACAAATATCTGCGTGAGTAACGATGAAAACCCCTAGGGCGACGCATATCAGATAGCCACCAGAGAACTAAAATGCAGAATCTCTGGCATGCGCCCTCACCCTGACGCGACGGAAAAAATCGTTCGATCCTTGTTTCCTACTCATCCGGCCCGAACTCGGATAGAGAGAGTCCAGTAAGATGCGAGGTGCCGGAATTTACAAATGAACAACTCGCAGCTGCCAGCGACCGACTCAGTAAGGGCAGAGTTCCAGGGCCGGACTTGATACATGCGGAAAAACGTCAAGGCTGCATGTAGGATCGTTCTACATTATGTCCTCGATGTCATGAATGGCACGCTCAAACAGGGTGTCTTCCCAAAAATATGGAAAAAGGCCAGACTATTACTCTTACGAAAAGGCGACAAACCGGTCAATGAGGCAACTTCCTACAGACCTCTATGCCTGCTGGACACTGCAGGTAAACTGCTTGAGCAACTACCTCTTAAAAGGATGAAAGAAGAACTAAACAGCGGCGAAGACCTCTCAAGAAACCGATACGGCTTCAGGGAAGGCCGATCAACCATCGACGCCTAAAAGAAAGTGGTAGCCATCGCCGACAAGCCAGAAAAGGAACCAGGAGAACTCGGAAAATATGCGCCCTTATCTGCTGCCCTTATCTGACGCCTTCAACTCGGCCTGCTGGCAAGACATCCTCGACGAGGCGATGCGGCGTAGATTCGCACCATACCTTCTGGCGATGATAGACAGCTACCTGAAGATCTGAAGAGATCTGAAGAGCTGAAAGAGAGATCGTCGTCGAATCAGACAACGGCTGCACTACAAAGTAGATCCTCAGTGTAGTGCTGCAGGGATCAGTGATGGGCCCGACACTATTGAACATAGTGTATGACGGAGTCCTCAAACTCGAGCTGCCTGAAGGCGTAGAGTCCGTCGGCTTTGCAGACGATCTCGCACTTGTAGTACGAGACCAAAACCGAGCAGGGTGTAATGAGGAAGGCCAATAAAGCGATGCTCTTGATTGACCTGTGGATGGACAACAAAATGCTCAAGCTGGCTCCGGAAAAAACGGAAGCGGTCCTATTAACGGGAAACCGGAAAATTGGGGACATAAAAATTAAGCTGAGGGACACTATCATCACCCCAAAGAGTGCCATAAGATACTTAGGGGTTGAAATAGATAAAAATCTATCACTCCGGGAGCACGTTAAAAAAGCAGCAGATAAAGCCCAAAAAACCCTGTGCGCGTTAGAAAGGCTAATGCCTAACGTCGGAGGACCTAGAAGCAGCAAAATAAAACTGCTGTACTCGGTGGCGCACTCGGCAATGTTATATGCTGCCCCAGTAGGGGCAAGAGCCATGAACGTGGAAGTCACCAATCACAAGCTGGGATGGACCAATCACAAGCTGGGAGCGGTCCAGAGAACGCTCGCAATTTGAGCCAGCTGTACCTACAGGACTGTGTCAAGGGAGGCGTCACTGGTAATTGCGGGCATGCCGCCAATAGAGCTGCTAGTCATAGAGAGGCTAATAACATAACTATACAATAATAACATATACTCACAGATTCAGAGAGACTCAGTTGCAGTAGTCAACAAAAAGAAATAAAAAAGACGACAAGAAGAGACCTACCCCGGACATGGCAGAAGCGCTGGGAAGCAAGGAACAGTGGACCAAACTCCTGATAAACGACGTGGAAAAATGGATCACCAAGAAGCACGGCGTAAATTACCACCTCGCCCAGGCACTTAGTGGCCATGGGTGTTTCCGGGCCTATCTCCACAAAATAGACAGAGCCTCTGACAGCCTGTGCGAGTACTGCGGGGAGGAAGACAGTGTGGCACACTCTATATACTCGTGTCGAGAGGAGCACCCTACCAAAAGATATCGAACCGCAAACGACAGTACCCTACATGCTACAGTCTGAAGACAATTGGGAAAACGTTCAAAATATTGTACGTAATATAATCACCTATAAGGAGCAAGACGAGAGAACCAGGCAGATAATAGAAAAAGAACGACAAAACCCGAATCCGATAATCAGCATGACTGATGGGGGAAGTAACGTACGTGTCTAAATATATTATTACATAACTGTCTGTCTGGTTGTCTGGTCTCTCTGTCTGGTCTGTCTGGTCTGTATAGTCTGTCTGGTCTGTCTGGTCTGGCTGGTCTGTCTGGTCTGTCTGGTCTGTCTGGTCTGTCTGGTCTGTCTGGTCTGTCTGGTCTGTCTGGTCTGTCTGGTCTGTCTGGTCTGTCTGGTCTGTCTGGTCTGTCTGGTCTGTCTGGTCTGTCTGGTCTGTCTGGTCTGTCTGGTCTGTCTGGTCTCTCTGGTCTGTCTGGTCTGTCTGGTCTGTCTGGTCTGTCTGGTCTGTCTGGTCTGTCTGGTCTGTCTGGTCTGTCTGGTCTGTCTGGTCTGTCTGGTCTGTCTGGTCTGTCTGGTCTGTCTGGTCTGTCTGGTCTGTCTGGTCTGTCTGGTCTGTCTGGTTTGTCTGGTCTGTCTGGTCTATCTGGTCTGTCTGGTCTATCTGGTCTGTCTAGATTCCCGGTCGGGGAGGGAACAATTCGGTTCCGAGCGGTTTTCACTAACTGTCTGGGCTGCCCACCCTGAATGAATGCAAAATATGCGATACCGGGGTGGCGTATACCAAAAGCCAAAGTGGATTAGGGGGTTTACTGCGTGCTTCCCCAAACCACTTTTTAAAATCTGTTTAATCTGGTCTGTCTAGTCTGGTCTGTCCAGTCTGGACTGTCTAGTCTGGTCTGTCTAGTTTGGTCTATCAAGTCTAGTCGGGGTTGGTCTAATCTGATCTGTCTAGTTGGTCTGTCTAGTCTGATCTATTTAGTTTTGTGTGTCTAGTCTTGACTGTCTAGTCTGGTCTGCCTAGTCTGGTTTGTCTACTATGGTCTGTCTGGTCTGGTCTGTCCAGTCGGGTCTGTCTAGTCTGGTCTGTATAATCTGGTCTGTCTAGTTTGGTCTGTCTAGTCCGGTCTGGCTAATCTGGTCTGTCTAGTATGTTCTGTTTAGTCTGGCCTATCTAGTCGCGTCTATCTAGTAGACTATACAGGAAAGAGTAGACACTTTATAATTTTAAACTACTTTTAAATGTAACTAGTGAAACTAATTTATGATTAGCAACTAGACTAATTTGTTTCGATGTCAGGCCGTCAGCTTCAGCGATTGAAATTTCGTTGAAACTAAATGCGAAATGAGTGAAACCTTCCATATTTCAGTACAATGAGTTTCTTGTTCGAGCGTTTTCTCGATGCCGAGTAATACTCGATTAGTAGTCGAGTAATAAATATGCACACGACGTTTAAAATTAGTCCGCCGAATTGGCTTAGAAACCGAAAACTTTTCGCATTATTTTAGCATGCAGCTTACGGATTCAACACGCTCGCAGCACACACGCCGCCGTTTGCCGAAACTTTTGTAACACTCCTAACTCCGGCATTAAATACAATTTACAAATTTCGCAAAATTTAACAACTTAGAATAAAAAAAACACTTATGTTAATACAACAAACTCGTGGAATAACTTTCCTTCTTCCTAGTTGTTGTATTATCTAAATATATTTATACGTTCAGACTTATCCATTCAGAATAGTTATCGGCGAATTAATCTTCTTTTATTTATTTATGTAAATCCTCTATATAAGTCTCCTCCTGCTGCTTTCGAATTTTCTTTCCTCTTATTTTATAAAGGAGAATCTTGTCTGGATATATAGTGTGTATAAAATAAAAAAAAGCAAA
This sequence comes from Phosphuga atrata, assembly GCA_944588485.1. Lineage (NCBI taxonomy): Eukaryota > Metazoa > Arthropoda > Insecta > Coleoptera > Silphidae > Phosphuga > Phosphuga atrata. The sequence goes on along the minus strand of OX155903.1, from coordinate 26,901,247 downwards.
TAGACGTTTAGATTATGCAAAACCGCTTAAAACCACTCGAAAAGTTGACGCCGTCTTGAGGCAACAGCGGCAGCAGGAGCGGCGAAAAACGTTTACAAATGGAATTTGCATGTCTTTACTGACGCAGTAAGGCACTGCTAGAAACTCGCTAAATAAGTTAGCTACCTTATGTCGTGTCTTGTCAACTTAATAAGCAATTTGTCATCTTATTCTTACATCTAACAACTTACGTAGACTAAATTTACTAGAAATGTATACTCGAAGGATTTTATTGGATTGATAAGAATATATCATAGACAATATTAGATAGACCAGACCAAACAGTCCTATAAACTTGTTTGTCTAGTCTTGTCTAGCTAGTTATCGGTGTCTAATCTTGGCGGGCTAGAGTGCTGTTAATACCCGGTTTTAATTAAAGATTTATTTATAGAAATCAAATTTTATCTATTTGCTAATACTAAATGGGATCGTTAATCGTTCATCGAGAATCAAAATTGCTTTGCGGTGTAGCGAGGAAAGTTTTAAAAACCCACTTGGACTAATTACGTAGCCAATGAGCGTTTTTTCGAGTTTTAGTTTTTTCTTTTTCGAAAAACCAATGAATAATTAAGCTACTTGTTGTGGACTTTTCCGTTTACGGCGCCCCGGCTCTTCCAAGATTGAGATAAGAGCAAAAACTGAAATTTACGTGTTTTTTTCTTGCTTGGTTGGTCGGTCGCTGCTGGGATCCGCGCGTTCTTTGTAATTATTATTATTCGCCTCTTGACACTCGACGTCAAAAACTTACGTCTGGAATTTACAAGTGCAACATCTGGCTTTTACTTTTTAAGAATTACTTCTCTTTGTAGCCAATGTTATCCAAAATAGTAGCCAGTTTATTAGATAAACACTGATGTAAAACTGGCAATAACTTCCAGCAATACATATTTTTGCGTAAAATTTTTATTTGAAAAGGCTATAATTTCGTTTTTTTTTAAATTTTAGATTTTTCAAAATTTTCTTCATATAACTGCTGTATAGTAAGCCGCCTCTTAATATATGTGATCACAATTGCATTTATTTTCCATAAATTACCTACACATATTAGTAAACTTTTTCCGAATAAGGTTAGGAATTTATAAGTTGACTTGGAGGGCAGTCAGTCCAGCGACGTCCGCCCTTTAAGTATAATATTCCTTATAAATCTCTAGGGTCTTCTTTCTCTTCTTCTTTTTAGCCTTTTGAATGTTGAATTATAATTCATTAACTGCGTAGCCATGATTATCAAGTCTGTTCCTGTACGATTTGAGTGTTTAGGCTTGTCGCACACTGGATACGCTCGTCTCCGCTCACCTCAGCCGTTCAGCCAATAAAAATATAAAACCTGTGTATTTAAATAGAAACGCACATACTGCGTCCGCTCAGCTCAGCTCGGCTCCGTTCCGCTGCACTTCGCTCCGTATCCTCTTTTAGTCAAGAATACTAGTGCGGAGGTCGAATGCTGGCGGATGGTTCATGGTTCACGCAGGAGCAATACTATCGTTATCATATATGCGCTAAGGCATATATGCAACCAGGATAGCAGCACATATTTGGCCCCTATAAATAAACTAACAAGTTGACAAGGGGTTCGGTGGGAGGGGATTAAGTGTGTGGAAAAGTGACGTAGATGAGCTAATGTAATATGTGGAAAAATGACGCAGCTCAGAGGAGCGGACCCTCCACTCCACATAACCTCCACTTGAACCGTTCTGATTTCAAGGTCGTGGTGTAATTGTTGGTTTGTTATGAGCCACGAAGCATTAGCAATTATCTTCAGAATTTTTGGACTGCAACCTCTGGCATATTTCCAAGTTTGAATTGGAGCCATTGAAAACGAAACAGAGGGATTTTTCAGATAGTAGAATTCTCAAAAAACGCTCGTACACGTCAACTTTGTTTGTGAGGTTTTTGAGGGGGATGTCCTATCACCTAAACCCTAACCCCTTCGCGCTGGGATCACAACGCCTAGAATTTTAAAAGGCGCGGTGGGGTAAGTTATACCTCATTTGAAAGCCCTTTTTGCCTTGAATACTAAACGGTTAATATTTTCCAAATTTATAGTGTCCCCCTCACAAACAAAGTTGACGTGTCCTAGCGTTTTTTGGGCATACATCTTTAACTATCCGAAAATCCCTCTGTTTCGTTTTCAATGGCCCACCTGGCAAATTTTTTCCAGCTAAGAAAATACGACGATCCAAATAAAGTCCAAGTTATCTGTCTTCATTTGCTTGGGGAGCTTGCTTTCTGTACAACGCTATCCTGCGAAGGGGATGGTTCCACTTCAATGGAAAGTAGCCCAAGTTATAATGGCAGTCAAGCCGGGTAAGAATCCAATTGAAGCACAATCATATAGAGCTATTAGCCTGCTGCTCATACCTTCGAAAATCATGGAAATACTGATCCTGCGCAGATTGTCCCCAATTATCTCATCCAATAAGCTGTTACCTGATCACCAGTTTGGCTTTCGCCAAAAACACAGCAGCAAAGAACAAGTACACAGAATAGTGGAACATATTAATAAAGCCCTTGAATTAAAACAGTACAGTACTGCAGCTTTTTAGATATATCACAGGCATTTGATCGTGTGTGGCATGACGGCGTACTATTCAAAATAAAACAAAACCTGCCAATAAATTTCTTCAACCTTACAAAGTCATACATAAGTGACAGGCACTTTTTTTTAAAACAAGGAGAAGAGATAACTTCCTTACTTCCAATACAAGCTGGGGTACCGCAAGGCAGTGTAATGGGCCCAATGCTGTACCTGCTGTTCACAGCGGACCTCACAATGTCCGAGGGACTAGTCACTGGAACGTTTGCTGATGACGCAGCAATTCTCTCCAGTCTCGATAGTGTATCCAAATGGCGCAAAGACTGGCGAATCAAAGCCATTGTAACTAAATCTGTTTAGGTAACTTTCACTATTAGGAAAGGATATGTCCCCTTGTCACTTTAAACGGAATACCCCTCCTGCAAGAGGATTACGCCAAGTATATTGGAATATATCTGGATAGATGACTAACTTGAAAGAAGCACATATTAACCAAGCGATTGGCTATGGGCCAAAGGATATGCTCAATGTACTGGTTACAAAATAAGAAGTCTCTACTCTCACTCCAAAACCAATTACTGCTACACAAATTCGTAATAAAGCATATATGGACATATGGCATACAAGTGTGCGGCTCAGCAGCAAAATCAAATATTGAAATAATTCAAAGATTCCAATCAAAAATATTAAGAAGGATAACGACTGCTCCTTGGTACGTCAGAAATAAGAGACTCCACCACGACGTATACATCAAAACAGTAACAGAAGAAATTTCAGCAAGAACAAAAGTTTATAAAGAGCGAATCACAAATCATCTAAACATACTAGCTGTAAATCTGATGAACACCCAAACAGTCGCTAGACAACTAAAAAGAAAGATTCCTCAAGACCTGATGTAAGAGGCTGAAACAATAAAAGGGGCAGTCACTGGACAGCCTTCCTACAAAACCAATAATAATATCAAACATATTGCTGAATATCTTCAATTGGTAGATTGCAATAAGAAATTAATAAAAAAAAAATGCTTGGGGAGTCTGTACTCTATTGAGCGACACAGTGGGGCATGTTGCGAGTCTCGTCGTAAAGGTCACCTGAACCGACTTAGTCTCGTTTGCTTTTATCCGCCAGGTAGTAAGCCATTCCCTGATATTGTCTAAGGAGCTCTGAAGCATTATACTTTCTTGTGCCGGTTCGTCATGAACATCTAAGGCAGCTGCGTCATCAGCGAAAGTGCCGATCACGACTCCGTCTGACATAAGCAGGTCTGAGGTAAAAATCAGATGGAGGATTGGACCAAGCACGCTTCCATGTGGCACTTCTGCGTGAGCCATGTAAAGTTTGGTTATGTCTTCTTCTTGCTTAACAGAGAAAAACCTGTCGGCAAGATATGACTTTAAGAATATGTATTAGTTTGTCGGGAGTTGGTTTTTTATTTTGTACAATAAGTCCTCATGCCATACTCCGTCAAAATATCGAGATATGCCGCGCAACAATATTTTTAATTTTCGAAAGCTTTATGGATTTTTTCTACTAGTCTATGCACCTGCTCTATCGTGCCATGTTTTTTCCAAAGCCAAATTGGTGGCGTAAAGCCAAAAAGGTTTTGATTGATAATCTAACAGCAATGAAGGTAACCGGATGGAAAGCTAAGGCCTGGAATAGATTTAAATGGAAAAACATTCTAGAGGAGGCCAAGACCCATAATGTAGGAGCATAGGGTTGTGGAGCCAAAGCTGATGATGAAAGCCAAAAAGGCATGATCTTATGATCTTCTCTGCTATCACTGTGTATAATCGCCATAAATAAAATACTTCCATAACTTTTGACAGAATGGTTAGTAGGATGATCGGTCTGTAAAAAGACAAATCTTATGAAGCTTTACTAGGTTTGAGGATCATTTTTATTTGGGCAACCTTCCATTGGGCGGAAAGATGCCTCTGATTAGTATGCAATTAAGAAGGTGTGTCAAAAAATGTACTGCGATTTCAGGTACTTTACGAAGTACTTTTGCCGCCATCGTTTCTATTTGTTTCCATGACCTCGCGTACCTTGATCCTTTCAATTGGCAATTGGTCGAATCTGTAAGTTTCATTAAGGGAATTGATGAGTTCGTCACTGTTGGTTTCCGACGCATTATGGGCAGTGTATGGCACAAAGACATTAACAAGATGAGAACCAAAGGCTTCCCCTTTCGCTGGGTCACTTTTCGCCCAGCAATCGTCCTTTCTAAGTATCGGCGGATTAGAGACAATGACCCATTGTCAAGAAAAGTACACACACACACCAGATTATTTAATAAACTTGAAGGGCTAAGCGGAGACAGTCAGTTCTGATGTAAGAGCGGCACCGGTACAAGCGGAGCAACATTCTGCCCAAACACATTACTACAAAAGCCCCTTTTCGAGTCTTTGGGTTGCTTTCCAAAGTGAATAGTCACTAGCAGTAGTAGCCGATTACGCAGGTAGTTCTGCACATTTTCTTTTCTTTTAGTTTGCAGTGATTTCTTAAGTTTAGCCGTTAGGTAGTTCAGCCCTATTTTGTCTCCTGGCAATCTAGTAGTATGCCACAGTTTTCGACCTTAACTTTTTTCAGTTACTAGTTCACGGCTGGGCTTCTAGCAGTCTAGTTTTGTGTATTTATTGGCAGTAGGAGTGTTATCCTAACAAAAAACCGCAAGAAATCCTTCTGCTGATGGAACAACGCAGAGGGCTAAAAACTCAGCAAAAACACGCCGAGTATAAAGTGATGCATAAGGAAATACGCAGGGCAATCAGAATAGCCAACGAGTCCTGGATGCAGCAAAGATGTAAAGACCTCTGCTTCTTTGCATCTTTGCTGCACCCAGGATATTCTAAATTACAAGAGAAATGCGATGCGATTCAACCTACACAGAAAAATCAAAGAAATAACAGGACCACGCAAAGGGGGAAAGCCGACCCATATTACAAATGACCAAAACGAAGCAATAACTAATGATATGGATGAATGCAATCTATAACAGGCATACGTCAAAAAGCTCTTCGATGATGACAGGCAGGATGCCACCAGCCCAACGCAACATGACCTCACAGGGCCAAGCATTCTAAAAACCAAATTAGTACACACCATTAAGGTTGCAAAGAACAAAACAACACCCAGGTGCAGACGATATAGCAGAATATTTCAAGCAGATACAGGAGGAAAACAATTATAATTTTAAAACTATACCACAAGATCTATGACACTGGGCAACTTACCAAGAAATGGTTAAAGTCCAAGTTCCTAATGCTTCCCAAAAAGCAAACAGAAACCAAACGGAAAGATCACAGGCCATTCTCGCTAATGAGTCACGCATTAAAAATATTCCAACATTATACACACCAGCATTATACACACCAGGTTATTTAATAAACTTGAAGGGCAAAGTGGAGACACTCAATTCGGATTTAAGAGCGGTACCGGTAGACGAGAAGCAACATTCTGCCTAAACACATTGGTACAAAACTGCTATGACCAAAGAAAGGACATCCTCCTCTGCTTCATCGACAACGAAAAGGCGTTCGCTAGTATCAACCACGAACATCTCATCGAATATCTAAGAAGAGCTGGTATAGATGAAAAAGAAGTAAGAGTAATCCAATACCTGTACTGGCAGCAGTCGGCCAACGTCAGATTTAACAACCAATTAAAGACAGAAGTACGTCAAGGATGCATAATGTCACCAATGCTATTTAATCTCTACGTCGAAAAAATATTCTCAGAAGCCTTCGATGATCTAGAAATCGGAATAAAAGTGAACGCTACTACAATAAACAATATAAGATACGCAGACGGCACAGTGATTATAGCAAGCCACCAGCAAAACCTACAGCTAGTAATGAACAACATAAACAGAAAGGGGTCAGAGGCCGAACTAAGAATGAACAAATCCGAAACAAAATTCATGGTTATAAGCTGTAATAATCAGCCAGAAGCGTAATATCACGGTAGCGTGGGAAACAATCGAAAGAACTACGAGCACGAAATACCTAGGCACACTAGTAAACGACAGATGGGACCCACTAGAAGAGATCAAGAACAGGTTATAACAAGCCAGGAATTCATCAAAGTACGTCCCTTGCTATGCGATACTAACCTAAATTTATAAATCCTACACAGAATGGTCAAATACTACGTTTGGCCAGTCCTACTGTATGGAGCAGAAACCTGGACGATAAAAGCAGCATCCATTAACAAGATCGAGGCGTTCGAGATGTGGACACTCAGAAGAATGCTCCGTATCCCATGGGTGGACCACATTACCAACGAGGAGGTGCTGAGAAGGGCAGATTACTATTCTATACCATAAAGCAGCGCAAGATAGGGTATCTGGGTCACATACTAAGGGGGGAAATATTGAATTCCCCTGCAGATACTATGAGGAAAGATAGAAGTCAGAAGGGACATGGAACGTAAACAGCTAGCATGGCTTAAGAACACCAAGAACTGGACCGCAATCAAAAATTTTGGTGACATGTGCCAAGCAGCAATAAACACAACATTATCAATAAATATTCAAATCAATAAATAAACAATTCAATAAATAATAATTCGCCAACGCTCATAGGTGTAACGCAACAGAAGAAAAAGAAGAGTGGTATCCCAAGTAGTATTTTGGACACACTCGTTGAAATGTTCAACCGCTGTCATAACCGCTGCCCTCACCGGTTTTAAGAGGTAAGTGGGTGTTATTCGTAGAACGGAACGGAACATGTCCTAGTTAGTTCTACGGTTATATCATAGCCTTGCTGTAGATTTTGTAATAATCGGTGTGCATTTAATATTGGGAATTTTTGAAAAATTCATTTTGTGGAATGAGGGTAATACCATAGCCTAGTAGATCGTGGAAATTATTTCGGAAAATTTTAAGAAATAATCAACGCCCCGCATTTGGAAACCAAGTGGTCAGGAGTGTTAACAAAATCTTTAAATCACTATTATGCGAAATTTAATGAAAATAAATGAAATTTTGGTATCTTAGTTGAAGGGCATTGCTTACTATACAACGGTTCTGTGAAGTAAATTTTGAAAAATCTTTATTATTAACGTATAACTATAAAGTTATAGTTTCAAATAAGAATTTTGATTGCTGGGAGTTATTGCTAATTTCACATTGCTTATATAAAAGATACTACTAAGTACTGCATGTAAAAAATATTTAATCATGTCTAGACTGACAAATCTATTAATCTTGTTTTATTATGTCAAATCATAGAGTTTACGCATAAGAAAAATTAGTGTAATCATATGTTAGAAACTAAAAATAAATCAAAACTCTATTTCAGTCTTTTATTCATTTCTATTTCGAGCGTTTTCGAGTCGCATTTGACCGTGTTTTGGAGCGTTTCGGACTAAAAATAGACACGAAAATCGCATTATGTTATACAGACCAGACCAGCGGCGATCGAGACCTATGACAGACACGCATCACGCACGGACCACTGATCAAGATCAAATCCAAAAATAAAAGTACACATATAGAATATAAAATTTACTTTTTGTATGACCGAAGGGAGAAAATTGGTGCGGAGATGAAGAATTGGACCTTGGGGGCCGTCAGTCGAAGATTTACGTAACAGATGCCCACTTTTACTAGCATTTTTTTTTCAGAGTTTGGGCCGTTGGTAATTCAATTTTTGTTATAAATTGACTCGCTGGGGTCGGACACACCCCTGACTTTACAACCCTCCTTTCATTACTTTAAATCAAACGATCCTCACTCTACGCCACATAGCATTCATTTAACGAACCCGTTTCCTACTAGTACAACCACAAGTTTAATCTATCTAAACGTAGATAAAAACGATGTAAAACAAGAATATCTAGAAAGCGATTTAAGCCTATAAAGAACTAAATTATATAACAGATACTACAAACTGGATGGTTCTAACTAGAGTACAATTTAATCGACAAGCTTTCATACATCAATACGCCGTTACTTTGTTTAATCCGCTAGTTAGATTACAAAAATAGACACAATAACACAAGTAGCATTTACGCATAGACAACTAAATTATCTCTAAAAACCCAAAAACTCGACATATGTATCTATATTATTATTTAAATTATTTGTAACGGCAAAAGTATTTCTATTAGGATATTTAGAGCTAATCAACTAAGTTTATAAAAATTAACGGCACTTACGTATTAACGCCACCACTACTAAATTTTTGAATACCGCCAATCTACATCTAAAATTCTTATGATAAATCATAAAATAAAACATTTTATTTAAAATTAAAACGTTTTTAAAACTCAAAATACTATATTTTTTAACCCCGGTTAGATTAGGTTGCCCGCAACATACGCGCGGCAGCGCGAACTCGATCCAATATATAGCGGTGGTGGCGTTAATACGTAAGTACTAAATTAACTAAATAACTAAGACTACATTTAAATATCTACACTAGATATACTTTGAAAAAAATTCTGTATTATAGATAACTAATTTATCTAAATTTGTGTGGTAACTAATAAAATTATAGTTTTTATAGGATTTTTGAACTGTCTAATTGGACTTCCAAATAATCATCAATATCTCGGCTTGTGATTTATATAGATTCATAAAGTTTTGGTGTCTTATAGATAACTAATTTAACTAGTTGTCTAGTAAATACTGAACATTATAATTGCAATTGTCCAATTAGATAATTAGACTTTTAGATAATCTAAACTAAATACAGTCGGAACACACCCAGAATATATAATAAATGTATTCAACCTTTCCGTAGCTCTATAATATTATTGAGTCTTTTTAGGACTACCAAAACATATCTCATGTGAACTCTTTGTTAGTCCTAAAAAGACTCAATAATTTTATAGAGCTTCGGAAAGATTGAATATATTTATATATTCAGGCTGTATAAAATTTATATGTTTATCTATAATGTAGTATGGTTTTACCAATATTAAATTATCTTCTAGATAATCGTTAATATCTCGGCTCGCAATCTAAATAGATTCATGTAGTTCTCGGTGTCTCATAGATAACTAATTTATCTAGATGTTTAGTAGATAATAGATACTGAAAATTACAATTGCAAGTGTTTTTTAGGGTTCCGTACCGAAAACGGAACCCTTATAGGATCACTTTGTTGTCCGTCTGTCTGTCTGTCTGTCCGTCCGTCTGTCTGTCTGTCTGTCAAGACCATTTTTCTCAGGAACGCATAGAGTTAACAAGTTGAAATTTGTATCAAATACTCGGGTCTGCGGTCTCTTTCAGCTGTGAAAAAATCAAACATGTAAGTCAACGCTATCCAAAGATATGACCGTTTATGTCGCATATTTTGCGATTTCACAAGGGAATCAAAACCTATAGGGTACTTCCCGTTGACCTAGAATCATGAAATTTGGCATGAAGCGGTGTGTTACAGCATATGTAAAGGGAAAAATAAAAAAAAACTGAAAACCGTAAATATGTAGTTTGATTACAAGAAAAATGCGAATTTACTATTAGAAACCTATGAAAATACCCTAATGTGTTGCGTGGTATTGTCAGGCACCAGAAGCATATGGGTTGCATACAGTTAGGTCCTCCTAAAGATACCTTACTTACAAGTTTGTGCGGAACCCTCGGTGCGCGAGTCACAACTCGCACTTGGCCGGTTTTTTTATTTATCGCGGTGATAATTTTGTTTTTTTGTGAAAAAAAATTGATTGCCACAAATTTTTGAATGAAAATTGTAATTGCTTCAACAAATTCTCACAAGAATTTTTCTAGAAATTATGAACATTTTACCATAAATTGAACTTGTCGAAAATGTTCTTCAATTGCAAATATAGCAAAAACACATTTTTTTCGAGAAATTTTCCAAATATTGGAAAAACTGTGTGATAATTGTAAAAAGTTGTTGAACAGTTTGGAGTAGCATTTTCCAGCCAAAATTACAAGAACTTTCCTTGGAAAATTCCAGTACTGACAAGACTAGACAGACAAGAGTAGACAGACAAGTCTAGGCAGCCAAGACTAGACAGACAAGACTAGACAGACACGACTAGACAGAGAAGACTAGATAGACAAGACTAGACAGACAAGACTAGACAGACAAGACTAGACAGATAAGACTAGACAGACAAGACTAGACAGACAAGACTAGTCAGACAAGACTAGATAGACAAGACTAGACAGATAAGACTAGACAGACAAGACTAGACAGACAAGACTAGGCAGACAAGGCTAGACAGACAAGACTAGACAGACAAGACTAGACAGACAAGGCTAGACAGACAAGACTAGACAGACAAGACTAGACAGACAAGACTAGACAGACAAGACTAGACAGACAAGACTAGACAGACAAGTCTAGACAGACAAGACTAGACAGACAAGACTAGACAGACAAGACTAAACAGACAAGACTGGACAAACAAGACTAGACAGACAAGACAAGACAGACAAGACTAGACAGTCAAGACTAGACAGACAAGACTAGACAGACAAGACTAAACAGACAAGGTTGGACAGACAAGACTAGATAGACAAGACTAGATAGACAAGACTAGACAGACAAGACGTCACAACAAATCAGGAAAATCTAGAAATGTTAGACTTGTTTCCTTCATTGTTTATATGTGATTTTAACCGGTCAGAAACAAGGATATTACGGTAAACATTTAATGGATGAAACTTCAGGAAAAAGCCCATCAAAACTTGTTGGACAATTGTAAAAATTATCTTTGGGTTGTGTACGTGCACAGGATCCCAATAGAACTGCACGAGATTAAAAACATATCCACAACCCAAAAGGCCTTTGACCTTTCCGATAAATTTACCTTTTAATACAATTCCATTTAGTCTCTTCCTTTATCTCCATTTTATTTCGCAAATGCGTGTGTGTGCGTAGGTCAGCAAAAGGAACGACAAAATTAACGCCAATAAAACTAAACTGGTCGAGGAAAAGATGGCTAGTTTCCTGTCTATCTGGACTGTTAGTCGCTATGTCCCACGCTAAACGCCCGCCCGACGAATGCCACAGGAATATTTACGAGACGCGAGAAACTTATCTCTTTTGCGCATTCCACGCTCGCGTATTCAGACACAAAACGATTAGTCTAGGCTGCATATCATCCCGCGGACAACCTCAACGGTCTAAAAATAAACGGACACGTTTTAATACCTCGCATTTACACCCGGAATCGTTAAAATTATAAATAGTGTGCGTTTTGAAACGCTGGATATTCTGCAGGTTTCACGCACGAGTTCCCACTAGACTTTTGCAAACACTAGAAACACGATTAAACTGAATAATTCGACTTAATAAATTAGTAGCAACAATTAAAAGAAAAAAAGTAAAACATTTAACAAGACAATATCTTAAAAGTAAATAGACTAATAGACTAAAGTAAAGAAAGTAAAGCACCACGACTACGATCATTTCAATAATAAAATGACTAGACCGAAAACAATAGACAAAATGTTGTACACTTGCCTGTCTAGTCCGTCTGGTCTGTCTAGACTAGACAGACAAAACTAGACAGGCAAGACTAGACGGACAATACTAGACAGAAAAAACTAGACGGACAAGACTAGACGGAGAAGACTAGACAGACAAGACTAGACAGAAAATACTAGACAGACAAAACTAGACAGACAAGACAATACAGACAAGACTGGACAGACAAGACTAGACATACAAGACTAGACAGACACGCCTAGACAAACAAGACAAGACATATAAGACTAGGCAGAGAAGACTGACAGACAAGACTTGACAGACAAGACTAGAGAGACAAGACTAGACAGACAGAACTAGTCAGGCAAGACTAGACGGACAAGACTAGACAGGCACGACTAGACAGGTAAGACTAGACAGAGAAGACTAGGCCGACAAAACTAGACAGACAAGACGAGGCAGACAAGACTGGACAGATAAGACTGGACAGATAAGACTAGACAGACAAGACTAGACAGACAAGACTAGACAGACAAGACTAGACAGACAAGACTAGACAGACAAGACTAGAAAGACAAGACTAGACAGACAAGACTAGACAGACAAGACTAGACAGACAAGACTAGACAGACAAAACTAGGCAGAGAAGACTAGACAGACAAGACTACATAAACAAGACTAGACCGACAAGAATTGAAAGACAAAAATAGAGAAACAAGACTACACAGACATGACTAGACAGAACAGACAAGAGAGACAAGACAAGACAAGACTAGAGAGACAAGATTAGACATACCAGATAAAACAGACAAGACTAGACACACAAGACTAGACACATAAGACTAGACACAGAAGACTAGACAGACAAGACTAGACGCGCAAGACTAGACAGACAAGACAAGACAGACAAGACCTGAGAGACAAGACTAGAGAGACACGAGTAAACAGACAAGACTTGATAAACAAGACTAGATATACAAGACAGAGTAACTGAACTAGAGACTAGACTATAGACCTCGTCAAATTCTGTCTAGCATTATTTACCAAGTCTTATATGCCAATTTGAAAGTCCACATGATATGTATTTATTTTCGCAACCAATCATTATACAAACTTGCCTGTTGCTTGCTGATTACTTAATGTTGGTTTAAAATAGTCTGGCGATAAGCGACATTTCTGGGATATCGGGAATCAATTAGGTAATGAGTTTTTTGTGTGTAATTTTTTTTAAATGATAAGCGGCGGCGGAATTCTCAGGACCAAAAACACGGCGCTGCTGATAGCGAGAACTTGTCACTAACCACATATTTACAGACGCAATTTTACAGCGCTTATCGCCTTGTCAACATTCGTTGTACTTGCACAGCGCACTTACAAAAGTAACAAGGATAACAATAAGTAATGAAGGAAATCGAAAAAACTAATAATTGTACGGGTAATGAGTTGGTTCAGTGGTCGGATGGTTTCAATAGTAGATCAGTGGTTGGCAAGACGGTGCCCGTAAAGCTATTTTTTAAGTACCCGCCGTTCAAATATTTAGTAATTTTGTTAAGAATTTTACATTTGCTTTTATAATTATAATAGTTATAGAGTCTAGGGATAATATTTAAGAAAAGTATTTAAGTTTACAATTTTATATTAACAAACAAATCCAGTGGATTTAGGAAACAAGTCAGGATTTATATTTCAAAAATTTATATTGCAGTAACATTTTTACGTTCAAATATAAGACCGCCAACTCCACAAGCCATGGTACCTTTCGAGTTCGAAAATTTAGAAATTTCTGAAATGTGACCTCCTAGTAAAAAAGGTTGACAACCCCTGATATAGGTGGTGTAGTTGATATTATTCAGATTTGCCATTTTGTTTGGCTTAAGTTGTTGGTACATTTAATAGGACGAAAAAACAGAGAAAAATGATTCCATCTTTAAATATTAAATAGTAGCATTTGTATCTTTTCTTCAAAGATTATAATTTCTAGGAAATTATTGTATACATATCGTCAACAAAGTTAACTTCATTTGTATAACTAATCTTTCTTTAACAAACTTTCTTAAGAACAACTACTTCATTGGCAAACACCACGACTGGTATTGAATTACATTAAAAAAGTTTTTGGGTTCCTCATAAGCATGTGATTTTCCCAACAAAAAAAAAACAATATCCTGATCCAGATTTTTTTTTTGGGAAAATTACAAGGTTATGTAGAACCCAAAAACTTTCTTAATGTAATTCAATGCCAGTCGTGGTGTTTGTCAGTGAAGTAGTTGTTTTTAAGAAAGTTTGTTAAAGAAAGATTAGTTATACAAATGAAGTTAACTTTGTTGGCGATATGTTGACTTTGAAGAAAAGATACAAATGCTACTATTTAACATTATCAAATCTTCAAACTAAACAAGATATAGATAATTCCATCTTTAAATTCGAATAATAATTAAAATTAAAATTGAATAATTTAAATTTGAATAAACACAATTTGGTTTCCTACACTTTCGTGCCACCTGATAAATATTAATAATAATGAACATCCATAGACGCGTTTCTCCCTTTGGTTTCATCAGTATGGATTTATCATCTTATCTCAAATTAAATTAAAATTAAATATAAACTACAACTTACTTCTTGTGTTGTTTGGAAGGAAATAAAGACATTTAACAATATTATATTTATATACAGCCAGGGACAGACATCTTTTAGACCACCACGTGTGCTTGCTGTACTAGCGGATAAATTTGTTTAGATCTTTCAAGAGTGGTTTTCTCTCAAGAGACTAAAATTTGCAGAATTTGTCCGAAATTTTAGAAAAAAATAAGAAATGTTCAAATTTAACAGAATTTTACTAGTTAAGCAAATTTTATTTTGGGATTTGCCTAACTTTGTTCAAAATTTGCTAAATTTGTTCAAAATTTTTCGACAAATTTTTCGAAACTGTAAAATTTTTAGTTTTTTGTAATTTTTATGTTATTTACAATTTTATAAAACCTTCAAAGCTTTGTTAAATTTCGTCAGAATTGTTTAAAATTGGCAAATTTGGCAAAATTTAAATAAAATAATCCAATATTTGTCTTATATCTATCTAGTTGAGAACACTACAAGCATATTATTAGTCTGATTGATTTTCATATACTTGCATTAATTTAGTGAAGCACATTTTATTTAGGAATTTGTCTAACATTATTCAAAATTTGCTAAATTTGTCCAAAATTTTTCTAAAATTTGGTAAATTTTTCGTAACATTGATAAATTGTAAATTTATTTACAATTTTATAAAAACTTCTAATCTTGTTAAATTTCTTCAAAATTGTTTGAAATTGGCAAATTTAAATAAAATTATCCAATATTTGTCTTGTATATCTAGTTGTGAACACTACAAGCATATTATTAGTCTGATTGATTTTCATATATTTGTATTTATATTATCTGAATTATATTACACTATGATTTACTATGAATCACACTACGACTATGAGTAATTAATGATTGCGTGCTTAATCCATATAGTTTATATAAATACGTGAATAAATATTAGAAAAAAAAAACACTCTGAAAATTACGTAATGGCAAGAGACACACTTTCTATCCGATTTGCTGCAAATATGGTCACGCATTCCGCGGTTTCGCTTCCAACGGGAGACCGGCTGTTCACGTCCGAACGAGGAGATATGATCTCCTGCCGCAGTAAAATAGACAATGCTCACGTTATAAACACGACTATGGTCGGCAAATCGTTAAATTGATGAGTCGGACTGATGCCGTAAAGTCCAGAACATATGTATCAACTACCAGCACGTGCACAATCACAATATTATTGCAAAAAAATACCAGCAAAAAAATTTAAAATTATTTTAATAAAACTCATTTTGTGATTTGTTTCATGTGATTGTACAATCACATGAAACAAATCACAAAATTTGTTTTGATTCTAATAATTTATCAAATCGTTTCATATAGTTAAGGCTAAAACAATTAACTCTTTATAATTTTGTAAGTTGGATATGTGCAGCTGCAATTGTTAATCTAATATGAATAGGATAGTTGCGACAAGACTTGACAGACACTTGAAAATGACCGTCACACGTCGAAATTCGAGTCGTGATAAATGTAGAAACTGTGAAATACTAAATTATATAACATTTTTACATGTTATAAGTGTGGTTAAAACATAGTGAATTCTTGAATTCAAGCTAATCTAATGGTTTCCAAAAGAATTAAGATTCAGAAGGTTACAAACTGAAAAAATATTGCAAAATTAACAACAAACAAAATCTGTTATCTAATCTTGTTTGGTTAGCACTGTCTTGTTCGAAAGCGATCTGATTTGTAAAACGTACAAGTTATTGCGAGTATTTACTCTCTCAACATATTTATGTTGGAAACCAAACTTGATGATTCGATATTATCGATGATGATAAACGTTACATCACAGACAAACAGACACACGGCATGATAGAGCGTCCCGCTTTTATTTATAGATATTGCGAAATCGATCGCCGCGGGGAGAAATTCCAAACCGTTGAGTATTTACACAAATATTAAGAAAATCACGCAGAAAAACAACACAGAAATCAATATCTACTTTTAAAAAGAACATGATATAGCAAAATTGGAATTTGACATTCCCTTTTTAAGATTAAAACCTACTTTTACTAGTCTAATATTGTCTGCATAGTTTGTCTATATAGTCATGTCTGTGCAGTCTTGTATGTCTAGTTTTGCCTGTCTTTTTGTGACTTTGATTTTTTCAATCTTCAATTCTTCAAAAAACCTAGTCTAGTATGCAGTCTATACTAGACTAGGTTTATTAACCAAGACTACATACTAGACTAAATTTAGTAATCAAGGCTACATATTAAACTAGGATTATGAATCAAGACTAAATACTAAACTAGGTTAATGAATCAGGACTATATACTAAATTAGGTGTATTAATCAAGACTACATACTAAACTAAGTTTATTTATCAAGACTACGTACAATATTAGTTTGCATAATATAGATTCATTTAGACACTTATCTGTCTAGTTTTGCTTGCTTATCCTACTTTGGTTTTCCAATCTTGTTTACTCTATGTCTAGTCTCAAAGCCTTTACTGCCCAATCTTGTTCGTCTAGTCTTGTCTGTCTAGAAAGTTTTCTATGTCGATCTATTTGGCCTAACTAAAATATTCTATTGTATCAGCAAATAAATCAATCAATGTCTTCATTTTAAATTGAATTTCTTCGATTCTATCAGAAAATATTTAACTCGTAATTAAGTTATGCATGGCAGATAATTTGATAAGTCCAAGTACGGGCAACAAACACGTTTAATGTTTTGTAACGTACGAGTGAAAAAAAAACGCGGTCTTGTCCATTCTGGACTTTCTCGCTCTCAGCTCTTGGAACTCTTATCGGCGGTGAAAGTTTTTTTGTTTCTTCATCGCCGTCTTCGCCATAAACGCATGTAAATATTGTTTTAGTTTTGGCCGGAGCGGCGGAGGGAGGCGGGCAGAAATTGGCCATTTAAAATTACCAAATGGGAAATTGGGACAAACTCCAACCGGAATAATTTAACCGTCGCCGTCTATGGACACAGTTTACACTAAGTTTTTATTCATCGTCTTCACAAACTCCAAACGTTTTGAAATATAAATAGATAAATACTACGTTATCAAGGACCTCGTAGTCGGTAATCCTTTGTGTACCAAGTATAAAATAACTATATTATTCCTATAAGACATATACGTATATAAGCTTAGTTACACTTATTATCTATTGGACATTAAGTAAACATCTAGTTCTCATTCTTACATAATGTTCATTCAATCTACTTTTCATTCTTATAATATGTTGTTTTATCTAGCTTTCATTATTACATTATGTAGTTCAATCTAGTTCTTTTTCTTACATTATGTAGTTATACTTATTTTAGTTTTGTATGTCCAGATTTGCTTGTCCAAGCAAATTCGTGATTTACAGAAATCAAAGCTTTGCCAAAAACGATTTCCTTTTATAAAAAAAAAACATAATAAAAAAAACTCATTATTTATTGTTTTTACGGGAATCTGTGGATTTAGTTAAAATACAGGTCGAGGGTCGCTTTTTACGACGACGTGTAATAATTTTATTGCCGGCCGTAAAACCCGAGCAATAGTAATAATAAAATCCAAAGAAGCAGCATGGAAAGAAGTATAATCTATATTGTTAGTATTTGCGTGATCGTCGCGAACGCAAATTTTTACATTTGAAAAGCACGCGGGATTATCCGTTGATTACATCAAAACCGTATAAAATTCGCATCAAAATTTTATTGATTTTCAAATTTGATTTTCATCCCTTTCCAATTCAAACATTTAGTCTCTATTTGTTCTTGACTTTTTGATAATTAAGACAGTTTGTTACATAAGTAATTTATTTGATTTAGTGTAATGACATGTTATTACGTAAACGGTTTAAGGCTCGAGTAAACAGTACATTAGCTGTTGTCGGGAGAGAATCGAAACAATTTGTTAGAATGAAAATTATTGGGTTTTTGTTGACGATGGCGAAAATTCGTCGCCATTTGCGTCGGCAGGAGGACACGTTGCTGTTAGATAACACGGTTAATTGTTTGCGGTGCAATTTGAACTGTAACTGTTTACGTAACTGAATCAACATCGAGTGCAATTCTAACTATAAACTAGCAACAAATACTTGAGATTTTTAAATACCTTTTATCGGTATACCTGGAATTATTACACGAATTTTTTAACATAAATTTCACAAACCTTATGGAAACATGATAAAAAGAATTATTAAAAAAAAAACTATTACTGTCTAATATCTTTTATCATTGTTAATGACATTCAAACATCTTTTGTTATCGTTACTGACTGTCAAATATCTCTTGTCATCGTTATTGATTATTAAAGTTATTGTCAAATATCTTATGTTATGATTACTGACTGTCAAAATTTTGTCAAATATCTCTTGTCGTCGTTATTGATTAACAAAATTACTATCAGATATCTTTTGTCGTCAAAAATTTTAATACTTTTAATCCTTATCAATGTCATCATCAGTCAATTCATAACCTGCTAAGTTCATGTCTCTCTCACAATATGTCAAAATTATAAACATCTAACCCTAAACATCAAATGGGTTTTCAAGTGAGTGGTTTACAAATTATTGTTCATGGAAGCAAAGCTATGCTGATGAGAAATAAATATCGAAACGCGTCCACAGATCCACTTAAGGTGTCGGAAAGACATGAGCTTAAAAACAATGTTATTTTCATGTTTTTTGTTGAGTGCCACGAAGGTGGACTGAAAGCTATAAAATAACTTACAAATTTCATGTGACATATGTTTTGGTAGTCCTAAAAAGAGTCAATAATTAAACTTAATAAAGACGGAACAAAGCTTAAATATATAAATATACTCAACCTTTCCGGAACTCTATAATACTAATGAGTCTTTTTAGGACTACCAAAAACAAATCTCGTATGAAATTTGTCAGTTATTCTATAGCTTTCAGTCCACCTTCGTGGCACTCAACAAACACCATAAAAATAACATTGATTTTTAAGATCATGTCTTTCCGATACCTTGAGTGGATAGCCATCTGTGGACGCGTTTCGAGATTTATCTCTCATCAGCACAGCTTTGCTTCCATGAACAATATTTTGTAAATCACTCACTTGAAAACCCATGTGTTGATTAGGGTTAGATGTTTTTAATTTTGACATTTTGTGAGAGAGACATGAACTTAGCAGGTTATTGATATAAATGATAAATTTTGAATTGGTAAAACCAATTTTTACCAATGTACCAATGTAACCAGGTTTTACCAATTCAAAATTTATCATTTATATCAATAACCTGCTAAGTTAATGTCTCTCTCACAAAATGTCAAAATTAAAAACATCTAACCCTAATCAACACATGGGTTTTCAAGTGAGTGATTTACAAAATATTGTTCATGGAAGCAAAGCTGTGCTGATGAGAGATAAATCTCGAAACGCGTCCACAGATGGCTATCCACTCAAGGTATCGGAAAGACATGAACTTAAAAATCAATGTTATTTTTATGGTTTTTGTTGAGTGCCACGAAGGTGGACTGAAAGCTATAGAATAACTGACAAATTTCATACGAGATTTGTTTTTGGTAGTCCTAAAAAGACTCATTAGTATTATAGAGTTCCGGAAAGGTTGAGTATATTTATATATTCTAGCTTTGTTCCGTCTTTATTAAGTTTATCTGATTATCTATAATGTTGTATGGTTTTACCAATTCAAAACGAGTCAATAACTGTTATAGAACTCCAGAAAGGCTGAATATATTTATATATTCAGGCTGTGTTCCGTTTGTTCTTATTGATTCTTATCTTATTGTTCTTATTGTTCTTATCAATGCCTTTTGCCATCCTTACTGACTGAAAACTGCAGTCAGATATCTTTTGTCATCTTTATTGTCGTTCAAACTTATTATCAAATATATTTTACCAACTTTACTGACTATCAAAATCACTGTCAAATATCTTTTGTCACCTTCACAAATTTTAATATCCTTAAAAATAATTTTTATTATCGTTACGGGCTGTTAAAATTACTATCAAATATACTCTGGCGAGCAAAAAATTTAGGTCACTTAAGAAATTGCAAATAATTTGATGTTTTCGTGGAATTTTCTCTTTGTAAGGCTAAATATATTAAAAATTACTAATATTCATTCAGTATTGAATTGCAAAGCATATTTTTTTGTTCACGATTTATTCTGAAAATGCGACAAATTTACGTTTAAAATGTACAGGGTGCGGCTGCATAACTTCCTTTTTTGAAAAAGGCGCCATTCAGACTGTAGGCGTCGTAACGGGGCGGGAATGATCAAATTCGAGAGACGCGGTTCTAAAGTTTTGTCAGTCGCAATTATGCGTTGGAACGGTAGGTAAACGCACGCTTCTCGCGTTTACCTACGAAGTCTTCTTTTCGAACGGATGTTCTGCGATCGCAGTCCAGCGCGCTTTCCGAAATCGCTTCAATATAGCTCCGTTGGGTCCCGTCCCGGACCGGAAATCAATATTTTCATGGGCCACTAGGTTTTGACAAACCGTGAGTGCGACAAGACGAAGAACTGGAATCCTTCCGCCCATCAGATCACCTCAGAACATTGAGGCAGTGAGTGCTTCAATCTTGCAATCCCCACGGCGTTCTGCGCGCAAACATGCATCTGCTCTTGGACTTTCAGAACGTTCAGTGAGGCGAATTATTCACGATGGCCTTCATTACCATCCCTACAAGTTTGTGCGTTTATGCGCTTGTGAAGGAACTCTCAGAACCAGACTTCAATTCCCGAAGAAACGAAAAGCAGAACATGCGCTACTGGGCTGACACCAATCTCCTAGATTTGCATCAAAGGCGTTTACATTTAACTAAAGTCACAGTATGGTGTGCAATTACCGCAGCTGGGATTGTTGGTATTTTCAAGGAGATGGGGTCACAGCGACAGTGAATCTGGACCGGTGTATCAACATGTTGGTGGGATTTTTCTTTCCAGGACTTAAATTAGACTTTGGGGACATTTGGTTCAATTGCTGTTTTGAGGCCAATGTCCGGCCATGGACACAAATAATAAAGAATGAAAGGGAAGAAATCATAATAGACAAAGATGGCATCGCGGAAGTCCGGAGACAGTACTGCCAGAAACTGTTTTCTTTGTAATATCTATATTTCGTAACCATCGTTACATACAAAAAGTTAAATTAATTTAAATTTTACAAAAAAATTTTTACATGTATAATCGTCAGGTAGTTTACGTATAAACTGTGCTATTGACTGGTTTCCCTTCCTTGGGCAGATCAGCGTGTGATATCTCCTTGCTACTTCTCCACATAGACGGCAGATGCAGTCTTCGTCTGGGGGGTGGAAATGGTCTTTCTTACATATTATGTGATGATATCCATGTAGCGTCAAACAGGTTAAAAGGTGTCTTTCTTGTTGGTTTGATGTTTTTCACGAGTTGCATGCAAAGGCTGGGCCGTCGGTGTACCTTTCCGCCACGAAATTCATATTCTTCTCGTCAATCGCCCTTGTGTATTCTTGCCTCGTTTCTTCTGTGATACCTCTAAAGTTGTTTAGTATCTCGTCTCCCATAGTATTGACGTCTGCCAGGTGAAACGTAAACGTATTGGATGCATTTATCGGTAGGCCCAAGACCTTTTTAAAGAAGCCGGCCTTGATTTTATCCAGTAGCAACATATGGTTCTCAGTCAGGAGGGTGCTCATCGATTTAAAACCATAGGTCGCGGCTGGCCATATCATAATGTTATAGATTGCCTTTGCTGTATTTATATCTAGTTTCTGGAGATACTTTTGCATTCCGAGTGCACGTGCCATTTTTCTCCATTTTAAGTTGATATGTTTTGTGAGCGTGAGCGTGGGTTGTAGAGCCACGCCTAGGTATTCATATTCGTTGACGAATTCCAATTGGTGTCCCCCTAGGTATGCTTTATCTGTTCTTCCGAGTCGTCCCCCTCTTCTAAATTTCACTATCTGGCTCTTGCTGTGGTTGAAGTGGAGTTTTTTCGTAGTCCACCAGATCTGGAGGAGGTCCAGGCTTTCCTGAAGTTGTTCTAGGTTTTGGGAGTATATTGCTAAGTCGTCGGCGTACATTATAGACTGTACCCCTGGTGTTCCAATTGCCTCTGGTAGATCTTTGACAAACGTCAGGAAGAGGGTTTCGCCCTGTGGAACCCCCCATACCTGGGAGATCACCTTGGATAGCTCTTTGCCGTTGTCGTCTCTAATGTAATTTGTATCCAGGAGGTCACGGATTAAGTTGAAGATTTTGCCTTTAATGCCGATTTTCGCCATTTTGTCACACATTATTTTCCGATCTACTGAGTCGAAAGCCTTGTGGAAGTCTATAAAAGCTACATATAGTTTTCCTTTTGGTCTACTAATTGCTGTTTTTATCTTTTTCACTAGTAGGTCTATGGCGTCTTCGCACCCCCTGTTCTTTCGGAAGCCGTATTGCTCGGTGGGTAGCAGGTCCTCGATGTTGGCGGTGAGAACTGTTTTCTGATACCGTGCAAATTCCAAGGTGCACACCAACCTACTTAGAAAAGGAGCCAAACATACTTAGATCAGAAGTGGAAAAGGCGATTAAAAACTAAATAACCGGAAAGCTGCTGGTACGGATAATATAACAACAGAAATCATCAAGTCCATGGGGAAAAGGGAGTAGACGTAATACACTCATTATGCCAAGCGGTATGGAACACCGGGAAATGGCCTTCAGAATGGCGAATAGATCAAACTTATTCAAACAAATTTGACGTTACAGCAGGGGTTAGACAAGGGTGTATCCTGTCACCAATCCTATTTAACATATATAGTGAGTACGTCATGCGTAAAGTACTCGATGAATTGTATGGGGGGATTGCAGTGGAAGGAAGGCGCATAAGAAATCTGAGATAAGCCGATGATACTCTTATATTGGTGGCAGATCAACTCGACCTGGAAATGATTTTGACAAGGCTGGGAAATATAAGCAGAGAGTACGGTTTAAAACTAAACATCAGTAAAACCAAAGTCATGATAGTAGACCGGAAAACAAACAATTCTCCGCATATCCGACAGTTAGAAGGTTTCGAAGTAGTGGAAAAATTTATTTATCTTGGCTCCCTCAACACCAACACAGGAGGTAGCGAAACCAAAATAAGACGACAGCTAGAAATAGCAAGAATAGCCACAATTAAACTGACACGCATATGGAAGGGCACGTCAATGAGTAAAGCTACGAAAATCAGGCTAGTCTCTACTTTAATTTTCTCAATTGCATCATACGCGGCTGAAACCTGGTCTATCAGACAAGCGGACAGAAAGAAAATAGATGCATTTGAAATGTGGGTTTACCGACGAATGCTCCGAATATCATGGACGCAGCACCGCACTAATGTATCGATCCTAGAAGAACTAAAAATCGAGGACAGGCTGTCCAAGAGAATAAACCGGAACAAAATGCGGTATTTCGGGCACGTCTACAGAAGACCGGATTCATTAGGAAAGCTGGTTGTTCAAGGCAAAGTCGACGGACGAAGGTCACGAAGAAGATCTGCAACCCGATGGGTAGTCGGAATCAGAAGCTTGACTGGACTCTCTCTGCACGAGGCCACAGAACTAGCCCAGAACAGAGAGGAGTGGAAAATTGAAAAATGGTAGAAGCATAGTGCCACCAAACCCTTCTGAGGGTAATATGACCGAGGAGGAGGATCCGGGCAGGGATTGCCAACATACCCACTGATATGCTGTTAAAAGTCATTGCTAGCGCCAGAACTCGGCTTACTCAGTGTGTGGTAACACATTGCCAAATATCTTTCGTTATCTTTACTGCCTGTCAAATTATCTATTGTGATCGTTATTATCAAAATTAGTGTCAAATATCTTTTGTCAAAATGACAAAAATAATCAAAATTTCGTTAATTACAACAAATTCAAACGCGAAATCATGAACAAATTCCACAAGGTTCTTTCCATTATTACATATTTTACATCTTATCTCCGTTATCAGAAAACATGTGAAAAGGTAAACAAGTGCAAAATTAGCAATTCATTTTCTCCCTTTGACCTTTCGTTTCACTTTTTCCGCCGTCAGATCGCCGATTACGTAGAGAAAAATCGATAAAAATAAAGCACTTAAATATATATTATACTGGGTGTTAGGTAAATATGCGAAAAAAATTCAAGGAGTTATTCCTTGGCCTATTCTCCTCAGTCCTAAGAATAGTTTGTTTTATGCTGATTTCTAGAAAACCCTTTGTTTCGAAGATACAAGGAGAACAAAATTTGCATTTGCAAAACAGTCATCATCATCATTTGTGCTGTGCTTTATGCAGGTTCCATTTTGCCTCAAAATTCTTAATTTTCCTTCTTGAATGCATTTTTCGGGCAATGTCCACCCGGAGAATTTTTCTTCGAAGAATCCATATTTCTCTTCACCTTTTTCAGGCATTTTGTCGTGGGATACCGTAAGGTCCTTAATGGATTGGTTTTCCCTTGCCTTCTCCATCCTGATGTCGTTCATTCTAGTTAATTCCTCCGCCTTTAGGGGCGATTTCTCACTCCCTGGACAACAGGGTGCCACAGCTCTATACCCGCTCACTCGCCATCCATATGCCCTTGGCACTTGGTATAGAGTTCTTCTATAGAGTTCTTTGGTATACAGTTCTTATCCCGGTAGTCCCTCGGTCGATATGTTAAAATGATATATGGTTATGCAACTGTCAAACGTGGATAAATTTTAACGCCTTGCAATTAACACACAATTTGGTCTTTCCGCACAATATTCTCTTAAACACCATATAAGTATAAACACTAAAAGTACATGTAAAGTTACTCAATCTACATCAAATGTTGGAAATGACTTACTCCAACTTCGATACAAGCATCCAATCTTCTCTTTATCGACTGCCGAACTCTTTCAAACACCCCAGGGTTGTTTCAAATTGAGTTACACACAGCAAGTCTGGCGATCGAGCAGGCCATGCGTGTGGCCCACATCGACCAATCCAGCGATCTCCTCTCCGTATGTTGCTGTTAAAAAATCAAGTGCAACCAAACTGAAATGTGGTGATGCACCATCGTGCATAGAACACATTGCAATTCTTGCCGCCAATGGTACATCTTGCAGAAACTCGGGCAGTGTTTCTTCCAAAAAATTGCGATACATCTCGCCAGTAAATCTTGTTGGTAGAAATACCGGTCCAATTAGTGTCCATCATCACAATACCGGTAGAAATACAGGTCCAATTAGAGTCCAGTCAGACACAACTCCAACCCAAACATTCAAGGAGAACCAATGTTGAAATCGATCTTCACATACCTCGTGCGGATTTCCATCTGCCCACACCTGCTTGTTATTACAATTCTTTATTGCTTTTCTTGAGAAACTGTCTTCATCGGCGAAACGGATCTGTGTCAGGAATTCAGAGATTAGAACTAATGTTTGCAAAATTCATTGAAATAACACAATACATGGACGATAATCATCAGGTAATAGTGCCTGAACACGTTGAAAGTGCTATGGACAAAACAAATTGCCCTTAAGAATTTTCCCGACTGGCTTACATTCAAAGTATTGGCAATTTGTCGCGTAGAAGTACTTGGATGTTCCTTTATCATGTCTAGCAAATTCTGTTCCAGTTGTACCGTTCTTACTGTAATTAATCTTCCTGGCCCTGCATTTCGTTTCAATGTGCCAGTTTCAAGTCGATGAATGTTTTCGAAGATTTGTCGGACGGGGATATTACGGTTAGGAAACTGATCAGCTTGTAACGAATTGCCATCAGCAAGTCTATACATGAAATGCATATCAGTCATCTCGGCGTTCGTATGCATGATAGAGGACTTCGCTAACTATTAAAGACACGTCTAACAGCCAAACGTCACTCAATGTAAACAACTGTGACGGATACAGATGATGTTCACTGACGAGACATAGTCAAATGATATCCACTTTGACGTTAGTAGATGAAACAGCCGCTCCAAGTTATTGCCAACATTTTTTTGTACTTCTTGATAACCCTGGTATACTCTCTGAATTTATCTTACGGTTATTACTCTTTGTGAGTCTCCCAGACTCATACTTGGGAAATTACTATATTTGAAACACTTTTTTGTAAAATTCGTTTTATTTGAACAAATAAAGTAGTGAAGACAATAAGATATTTAATTTTAAAAATTAAAACTCGAAAAAAAAATTAAAAACAAAGCAAAATAAAGACTTAGGTATTTTTTTCGAACTAATAAAGAAAAAAATCATTTTTTTTATAGAAAGTTAACACTATCCAAAAATAAAATGTTAAAAAAATTGTACAGTACTTAAGTTTATTTATTATATACAGTTCACACAAACTTTTCTTGAGTGCTCACCGCATATTGGAACGTTACATTTTGAGCATGTCATTCTAGATTGTCTGTTTTTTGAGTGATTTTGAGCTTTCTGGAGATTGCTGGTCTTGTGCTTGTAGTGCTAGTAGTTTCTCTTTGTTTGTCAAGACTAAATTGGAAGCTTCAGAGTTTTTATATTTGATTATTTTACTTTCGATTTCCTCATTAGTATATTTTAATATTGTTTCAAATATGTCAGTACAAAAGAACAACTTGAAAAATACTATTGGTCTTGAAGCCTGAAGTACATTTCCTTTGATTTTAGGTCGAACGTGCATTTTTTTGCTAAGGTTTGTGAAGTTCTTGAACGGATTGTTTTTGTGTGCCAGACCAGGTTATATTTGTCAATGATCGTTGCACAATCCTTTCTACCTCTGCCTCCTCATCTTCCAATGCATTGATCTTTCTTTTTTTTTTCTTACAGTTTTTTTCTTTGCTTTCTTAGCTGTGGCAGTATTAATTTGAGCAATTGATGGTTGGAGGTCAAAATCGTCTAAGGTATCAGGTTCATCTTGGTATCTGGTACTTTATATCAGTTTCATAGGCTCATATAAAACATTTTTATGAGTCTCAGAAACTCACATATTATTCGGGTATTACTCTTTATAAGTCTCGAAGACTCGGTGGGTTTTAGTAAAACGGCTAATACTTAGCAAGCAATGGACATAGAGATCAACTCCAGAGCGCTTCTCTTTGACAACTAAATAGCTGAAGATGTCCTAGTTGGTGGGGGTGTAGCACTAGTAACATGAGTGGAGGAAGAAAAGAAATGGCGGTATGAGTATTCTAGGGTGATAAACTCATACTTTTGTCTGTATATTATTGATTTCAACAAATATCGATTATGGTTGTCGCAAATTTTGTTCATCCTGCATCTTCGAAACAAAGGGGTTTTACAGAAATCATCATGGGACAAAATATTCTTAGAATAGGCCAAGAAATACCAACTTGAATTTATGCTTCATGTTTACCTAACACCCTGTACATATATGAAAATAAATCAAACGGTTTGGAATTAAAAGTTGTTGGTCCGGTCAATGCCGGAAACGCACTATAAGAAGACACCGGATCTTCGACTTCCGGTCACAACTGAAAATAGAACATTCAGTATAAATAGATTTTAGCTTTAACATTATTCTTGTCTGTCTTAGTCTTGTATTTCTAGTCTTGTCTGTCCAATCTTGTCTGTATAGTCTTGTCTGTCCAGTCTTGTCTGTCCAGTCTTGTATGTATAGTCGTGTCTGTTTTATCTGTTGTCGTATGTCTAGCCTCTCTAGTTTTGTATGTCAAGTCTCGTCTGTTTAGCGCGTATGTCTAGTCTAGTCTCGTCTATCTAGTCTCGCCTGTCTAGTCTCGTCTGTCTAGTTTCGTGCGTCTAGTCTCGTCTGTCTAGTCTCGTCTGTCTAGTCTCGTCTGTCTAGTCTCGTCTGTCTAGTCTTGTCTGTCTAGTCTCGTCTGTCTAGTCTCGTCTGTCTAGTCTCGTCTGTCTAGTCTCGTCTGTCTAGTCTCGTCTGTCTAGTCTCGTCTGTCGAGTCTCGTCTGTCTAGTCTCGTCTGTCTAGTCTCGTCTGTCTAGTGTCGTCTGTCTAGTCTCGTCTGTCTAGTCTCGCCCGTCTAGTCTCGTCTGTCTAGTCTCGTCTTGTCCATCTAGTCCTGGGCGTCTAGTCTTGTCCGTCTAGTCTTGTCTCTCTAGTCTTGTCTGTCTAGTCTTGTCTGTCTATTCTTGTCTGCCACATCTGTACAGTCTAGGCTGTCTAGTCCCGTCTATCTAGTCTTATCTGTAGAGTCTTGTACTTCTAGTCTTGTATGTCAAGTCTTGTCTGTCTAGTCTCGCCTGTCTAGTCTTATCTGTCTAGTCTTGTCCATCTAGTCCTGTCCGTCTAGTCTTGTCCGTCTAGTCTTGTGTCTCTAGTCTTGTGTGTCTAGTCTTGTCTGCCAATTCTTGTCTGCGTAATCGTGTCTGTCTGCTCTTGTCTGTCTAGTCTCTTCTGTCTAGTCTCTTCTGTCTTGTCTTGTCTGTCTAGTCTTGTCTGTCTAGTCTTGTCTGTCTAGTCTTGTCTGTCCAGTCTTGTCTATCTAGTCTTGTCTGTCTAGTCTTGTCTGTCTAGTTTTGTCTATCCAGTCTTGTCTGACTAGTCTCGTGTGACTAGTGTTGTCTATATAGTCTTGTCTGTCTAGTTTTGTCTATCTAGTCTTGTCTGTCTAAAGCCTTGTCTATCTAGTCTTGATTGTCTAGAGACAAGACTAGACAGAGAAGACTAGACTAACAAGACTAGACAGACAAGATTAATTGCCAATTTTTGTGTAAGACATGCCTGTATATTTTTGGAAAAGAATCTTAATACCAAATGTTTCACCCCCTTAGAAACGAAATTAAAAAAATCTTTCTTTAGTGGGTGCTTACATCATACAAAACCAAAAAGTCTAAAATGAAATTTGAATTAAAAGAAAATTATAATCTTATTGAAACAGTATAAACTTGCAGTAATAAATACTAAATCGTGTCCACAACTAGTTACTTCAGGCTAAAAGAGTGGCTAAGACGAAGCAGTCTGGCAGCAGTCAATTACCTTTATCTAGCCCATTCAACAATTTATCTGAATCCATAAAATTCACTTGTTAAATGGACAATTTAAAGGTCCGCTATAAATAGTAAATTACATAATCTAGCTGTAATTTGCCGTTCAGCCCGTGGGCGATTTAACCAACTAGAAATTAAAATTGAAAGGCAAACAACAAATTTCTTCTTACAACCAGACAAACCTGAATGGAATGACTCACATTTAATCATAATTTTGTTTACACGCAAAAACCCAAGAAGAATTAGGTTAAATAAATCTTAAATATAACAAAACATTTGGTATCTTAAACATACCAAACTTGTTGTTGCTACTCTTGTCTCTACCATTTTGTGTGTCTAAGCCTACTAAATATTCTGTTCCATTCAGATTTGTTTGCCTAAGCCTACTAAATATTCGCTTACATTTAGATTTGTTTGTCTATGCCCATGTCAACTTTTGTGTTCCTGAGCCTCTTAAATAGTCCGTTCTATTTAGATTTGTTTGTCTATGTCATATAGAGTTTTCCAAGGTCTAACTGCCTATTGCAACATTTTACATTTAAAATCTGTTCACATAATAAGTTGAATTAGTGAATTCGTGATCTAAATGATTGTTATCAGTAGTTTTGAGATAACAAAAACAACAATCTTAGATGTGAAAAATGCCCGGCAGATAGATAAAGATTTAGCTCACGCGGTTATCGCATGGATCTCAGGAATTTAAAAAAAGCAAGTTCAGAATATTTACGTTCCTTTTATGTGTTGTTTTATTCTCTGTAATAGTGAATATTTATATATATATATATATATATATATATATATATATATATATATATATATATATTTATACATATATATATATATATATATATATATATATATATATATATATATATATATATATATATATATATATATATATATATAGTCTCCGTTTTATCTGCGCGCGAGTTTTAAGTTTCTGTTGTCGTCTGAAATTTCAAGCTTCGTTTGACTGGTCGTTTCCCGCTCGTCTTTTATTTGCTTATTTATTTTTTTAAAACATGTTCGGGCTAATAAATATAAAGTATATATTACGGCGACGTCGGAGCGATGCGAATTTACGGCAAAAGTCTATTCTGCAGCGTAAAACCTGAAAAGACGACAATAGAACGATCTCATACAGAAAAATGAGAATTAGTAATGCAAGAATAGAAATAAAATAAAAATAGAAACTAAGAATAGATAGAGATTATAAATGGATTATCTCAGGTTTCTGAACGAACACATTCAAATTGTTAATCCAGATTTTTTGTTTTTATTTTAATCAGTGACTCCATAGTAAGTTATTGAACGGTAGGAATCTTCCTATAAATAGGAAACGCTAGTTCAACTTTTAGGCTTTAATCTTTGCCCAGTAATGTCGCATCTTCTGCCGGTGTAACTCCTTTCTCTCTTCTGTCCAGGGTAGGAATCTTCTTATAAATTGGAAACGCTAGTTCAACTGTTAGGCTTTCATCTTTGCCCAGTATTGTCGCATCTTCTGCCGGTGTAACTCCTTTCTCTCTTCTGTCCAGGGGGTTCTTCGGGGTTTATCCTGAAATCCACGGCCTTCTTTCAGGGTGCGTCTCACAGACTGTCTCTTATGGAATCTGTTATTCACAGTTCTTTAATATCCCTTTCGATTTCTGTCAACCAAGTGGTACGAATCTTCTTGTTTTGCCAGAATGTGAACAGACAATCTTGCAACGTTGCCATAGAAAGCAACCCTTCTTTTACTTGCAAAGTCGGAGAGCCTCTCAATATATTCGTAGAGCTCAGAGTTATGTCGTCTTTGGAATTCCGCATCTTCCTTTACCGGGCCTAGGATCTTCCGGAGAAGGACCTAGGATCCACTTTGGCAGCCTGTTTTCTGAGGCAATTTACCTGCATTGTTGCCATCTCAAGAGAATCAGCAATCAGTGACATGTCATCTGCAAAGGCCAGGCAATCTACAACCGGTCCATCGTTCTTACGTCCCAGGTAGATACCACTCTGAACACCCAGGTTGATCAGTTTCTTGTACACTCCTCTCATAACCTAACTTCAGTTTTTATTTCGAAGCTATCTGAGATCTCCCCTCTAAATTTAACATTCGAATGGGTGTTGGTCAAGGTTTCTAGGACGCGGGTTTAGTTGTCTACTCCTATTTCCTGTAGTACTTTGTTAAGCGTTTCTCCTATTTATTATTCCTCGGAATCCTCCTATTCATTTTACCGAACTTAGAACTATTCTTTTGGAAATCAGTTTTCAAATTATCGAGGGTACCAAAAGAACGAATTTGAAACAATGGCTTTAAAACGACGATGACGGATTTGAAACGACCCATCTTCACGCAAAAGAACTATTTTGCTATTCACCTATGTGGTGAGAGTGTGATGGCTCTCATTCAAGAAAGTTAGAAGCTTTAAGAATCTATTGATTCATTCTACAAGAACGGTTTTTAAATGACCGATTTTCACTCAACGAGTAATCTATATGGTGAGAAAGTGATAGTTCACATTCAGATAACCTGGAATCTTGAGGAATATAGTGATTCGTTCGACAAGAACTGTTTTTAAATAACCGATTTTCACTCAACTAATGATCTATATGTTGAGAAAGTGATAGTTCACATTCAAAAACCGTGGAAACTTGAAAAATCTAGTGATTCATTCGACTAAAACTTACACATTTCTTGAAAATTCGAAGATTTTCACTCAAAACAATGATATTGCTAATCATCTATAGAGTGATAATATGATAGTTAATTGAATATTGGTTTAGGGCATCCAAAACACCGATAAAACTTCAAAAACCGGTTTTCGGTTTTTCGTAAAGTAAAAACCGGTTAACCGGTTAAAACCCGGTTTCTTCGAATGCTTTTTTATGAGAACTTTAAGTAGCATTAATCTCTCTATCATAGGTATAAGCGCGTTCCATCTAGTACTACGGTCCAAGATTAGTTTAAGCGCTTTGCCTGCCATATTTTTCTTCAACATAATAATATCTCTGTAGTATGTCATTTCTTACTGGCGATTTCCTAAAAATTCTGACAAAGGTTTTCAGAAGTTTTTCAGTATTGCATTAATGTTAGTATCATCTAAATTTTATTTAGTATTATAGATATTATTATCTATATTTAGATAGCAAAGGAATTATAATGAATTTCTGCTTCTTCATCAGCACCCTCAGAATCTGAAGTTTCGTTGACTACATTATTTTGTTTCAAAATGTATCTACAACAGCTAAGTGAATTGCATGGTTGGCGCATTTTTTCATAATACTGGCTCCATCTTGTGTTGATGCCAAAATATAACTAAGATTAATACCGTAATCTTTCAATTTTTGTCCAACTAATGATTGAACCCGGTAAGCATCGCATGAACCGTGTATAGGAACAAGATTTAATTTGTAACTATCCTCCAGATCAGGGGTTCTCAAAGCGTATTCCGCGAAACACTGATGTTCCGCGATGCACCTTAAAGTGTTCCGCTAAAAAATCGATATTAAAAAATATGATTGCAGTTATCAAAATTCTGCTTAATCCAATTCTACAATTTGCTAGGTTAATTTAGTTTAGTTTATATTCGCGTGTTAAATGTGACTCATATGCAGTTCAAATTTTAATTCTCTCAATTTGAATTTTTTGAAGTTGGTTAGATGTATTTACATAGTCCACGAACTGTACAATAATAGGCATTTACAATAGTGGTCGTAGATAAATAAATGTAGGTAAGTTTTGAACTACATTATTTATTGATTTATATTGCAATTTTTAAATTTATAATAATGGATAATCTCGTCATAAAAAAAAACCTTGTCTTGATTACAATAATGACAATCCTACTGTTATAACTATTGGAATTGAAGAAAATGAAGGAAACAGGAAAATTGTGTCACAAAAAATCAACTCGAAATGTCTATCGTTTGTATGACGAAGAATATTTAAAATTTGGATTTACCTGGACCGGAAATACAAATTGTCCGACACCGCTCTGCATGGTATTCGGCAAGAAACTTGACAATAGCGTGATGGCGCCCGTTAAATTAAGGCGTCATTTCACAACTGAACATAAAAATCCTTTAAATAAAAATAATTTTAAAAGACTTTTAGAAATATAAGGCAAACAAAGGGAATAATTTGGAGAAAACAATGATAATAGCACTAAAGTTTGATGCACACACGATAGCACAATCTCTTTTTTCAAATTTGCCTGCCTGCTGTGAAATAGTGACAATTATGTCTGGGGAAGAAGCAAAGAAGGAAATTTTGAAGATTCGGGGGTCTGATGACACGATTCGTAGAAGAATTAATGACATGCTCATTATTGTCCTGCAACATTGAAAGAACAGTCGCGGGTAAGCTTGTTAATATGTCTTCTGCATTATAAGTAGACGAATCAACTGAAATATATGACAAGGCGCACCTCTTAGGCTTTGTACGATTTATTTATGAACAAGAAAGAGATAATAAATCAATTTTTTATGCGGCAAAGAACTTGTGGGTCGTACAATTGAACAGGACTTGTTTGATGGAATAACAACGTATTTGAATGTTTTAAAATTATCATGGGATCATTTCGTGGTCAGTATTTGTAACAATGGAGCGTCCATGACGGGATCAATCAAAGGATTTGTGACTTTAGCTAAAACCATAAATTCAAATATAATATTTCATCATTGTTTCTTACACCGAGAAATACTTGTCATAAAAGCAATGCCCAAGAAATTAGACGACTTTTTTCACAAAGTAGTTGCAATGATTAATTTTATTAAAATGACCGAATTTTCAAACAACTTTGTTCATCGATGAGGTGTGTGAGGTGGTTGTCCCGAGGAAAGGTTTTATATAGTATGTTGATATAAAAAAATAATTACTTGTTTTGAAACAAAAAATCGAAAAACTTTTGTAAATTATTTAAAAAATTATCATTGGTGCAATAAATTGGCGTATTTGGTTGTGTATTTTTGTTTACTTTAATACTGTCCGTATGCAAGGAAAAGATGAAAATATTCTTACATCGACCGAAATTATGTTCAATGAAAAAATACTTTTACTATGGAATAACTATCGGAAAAAGAAAGAGAAACACAGAAATGTCCCCCTTAGGGTTTTTCGGGTCCCAGTACCCGGAAACGGACTCGACGAGTCCAAGGGTAAATACCCGGTACCCGATCTAAGACTCCACGAGTCTCGGGTCTTTAATGTTTGGCATTGTCTAGTACACCGCGTCGTAAAGAAGACCGTCGATTTAGCATTACACTTAATGAATGGACGAGTAGTATGAAAATTCGAACATATCTAAATATCAATTTGCATGGAATTGACTCCGAAATGTATAATCTGGGTTTATTGAGAATGTTTAAGTCATGTACTGCGATACAATTAGTCGAACAAGTAGAGCAACTCTTAAACACATTTAATATAAAATATAAAAAACATATAGTTGGTTCAACCGGCGACGGTGCAAGTGTAATGACGAAATTTGGACGAGAATCTTCTAAAGATTCTTCTAAGATGACCATGGTCTAGATCAGCGTTTCTCATCCTTTTTTGGCCCACGGACCAGTAAAATTAAAAAAAAAGATTCGCGGACCAGTGATTTCTTTGACAAAATTTTACTAGGTATTAAAGAACTACTACTACACAAAGGTGAATTAAAGTCATTTAACACAAAATATCGCGAAATAACACGTAGCATGAGTAACTTTGATGAAATTTATGACCAAATAAGACCAAAGTATGTGTGCCAAAATTAAAACCAAATGTAGCGAGTTTCAGGAGAAAGATTCGGGTTGGTCACTAAGGGAGATTTCCCATTTAGAAATTAGTATCAATAAATATAAACCAATACGTGGGTCGTTATTTATTGAACTGCCAAAAGAGATTAGGGATCGGAAAGCTTGTATCAATGTTCAGAATGTAGACGAATTTTGTTTTTTATGGAGCATTGTATCCGCATTACACCCCACGAATGTGAGTTCTGATCGCCCGGCATCATATCCCTACTTTTCTTCAATTTTAAAATATGACAGATTAGAGTTTCCGCTTAGAATCAAAGGCATTCCTAAATTTGAACAGATGAATAATATTAGTATTAACGTTTATAGCTTGGAGTTTAATTTTAAATCTAAACAACATGACGTAGTAGGACCAATTTACCATACTAATGCGACTAGGGAAAGACATGTAAATTTATTATATTTGGAAGAAGGGGTTAAAGGTCATTATGTTTATATTAAAAATATTTCACGGCTTGTAAGAAGTCAAATTTCGGAAGATTGTAGAAAAAAATATTTATGTGACGGCTGTTTAACCTTTTTTTCAAATGAATTCGCGTTTAATCAACATAAATTGAATGACTGCAGCAAAATTTACACTATTATGCCGACGGAAGACCTTGTAAAACATAAGAGAGGTGATATGATGCCGGAGAATATATTAAAATTTCAAAATTTCGATAGAAAAATGTAAGAAAGTAGAAAATAAAACCTGTTGATACATGCTCACCGAACCCTGACAATAGCTATACTAATCAGACACATATCCATGTACCATACAGTTTCGCCTATAATATAAAATGTTCATTCGATGACTCATTGAGTTAATTTTTCACTTATTCCGGGGAAGATTGCCCGAAATTGTTTTGTCAGAACCTCTATGCATATTTTAAGGAATTATACAGGGAACATTTAAGCGTTATACTTCCGATGATTAAATTAACCGCAGATGAGCAAAATTCCTACGATACGGCCACTTCTTGTCACATATGTAATTAATTATTACAAGTAACAGACAAAGTCGCCGATCACGATCATTTAACGGGTAAATTTCGGGGAGCCGCCCACTCAAATTGTAATTTGAATTATAAAATACCTAAAATGATCCCGGTATTTTTCCATAACATGTCGAATTATGATGTTCATTTATTTATTTTAAAGAATATGGATCTGACGAGGAAAAAATTGATATCATCCCCCAAAATAAGGAAAAATATATATCCATCACCAAAAATGTACCTGTTGGTAGAACTACCACAAGTTAATTGTAACATTTTTATTATCATTTACTTACAATAATATTTAAATGTAAAGATATGTAATTATTTTTCTTTTTTTTCTTCAGTGCCGTACTAATCATAAATTACATAGAATTAAAATTAGTTTAAGATATTTGTATTTCGTAATTTTATAAATTAAAATTTAGTTTTTATAAGTAAATTTTTTTCGCGGATAGATGCGGACCAATACAATTTCTCCGCGGACCACTGGTGGTCCGCCGGACCAGCGGTTGAGAATAGCTGGTCTAGATGGTATTGATGACGACAAGATGAAAATTATTATTCTGACGAGAGCGTCTATGATGTCGAAGAATAAGGACAAGTTGAATTAATATTAGACAATTTAGAAGGAATTCATCCATTTGCCTTCCGCTCTTAGCCTCTTGTGGAGTTTTATTTTATTTACCTATTTACCGTAACATTCTCCAAATCCCTTGTTTATCGAATTGTAAGTGCCACTTAACTTAATCGGCAAGTTCGTACAGTATCGCTTGCTTTACCATATGCGTGAACATGAAAAATCTTTTCGTGTTTTTGTTTAAATTGCGAGACAGATTAGACCCGGACCCGGACCCGAAAAATCGGACCCGGACTCGACTCGGCGAGTCTAAAAGGACCGGGTATTCCCAAACCCTAGTTCCCCTGTGTGCAAAATACCAACAAGTCAATCGTTTCTTTGTTAATTGAACATTTATCAACAATATAAGAAAAACTATATAAATATTTTCCGATAAATATTTTCCATTGCTAAACCCAGAACAATATGAATGGATAAGAAACTCGTTTATTTCTTCCGTATTTTCTAGTTTTAATTTAAAAGTGAAGAAGAACTGACTTTGGTTTCTTAGATCGTGGATTAAAATGACAGATCCATGAAAACACTCCTGAAAATTTGTGAATCTCTGTTAAAAAGGAATACTCGAGTATAAGCAAGAAAACCCTGAATATAATATTGTTATGTTCCACATCATATCTTTGCGAAGCAGGATTTTCAACTATGGTTAATATAAAAACAAAAAAAACGCGAGAGACTAGTGAATTTAGGAGAAGAAATTCGTGTGGCTTTACCACATTCCACTATTTATTCCTCCCAATATCGCCAAGATCTGTCAAGCTCATGTATCGCATTAAATTTGAGATTTTTTTTAAATAGTATAATTTTAATTGTAATAAATATATTTGCATCAATCAAAATCTGTACATATTTTATTTACATACATATTATTTTCTAAAAGTAGCACTTTGAAGCAGGGGTTTGCCAATCACATGCTGCGACACGATTCCGTTTTTTTTTTTGCTCTATAATAACAACGTGTTTTTGCGAAGATTATTCTGTTTGCTATTACTTTTTATGGTTTCAAAAAGGTTAGCTAGCTACCCCTGTCTTTATAACGTTTATGTTATATTTTAGATTATAGATGTTCCGCTTAAAAATATATCAGAGTTTAGTGTTACCCGACTTCGAAAAGTTTGAGAACCTCTGCTCCATATAATGCATTTTTATATTATTTAAATACTGTTTGCCATTAGAGCGTGGTCATTATTGAGAAACGCATAACAGATTTTGTAAGTTTTGTGAACTTTTCCTTGAATTTTTCCTAGTTTTTTTCTCATTTGAAAAATTTACGATTAATTTTTTAATCGTCGTATCGCTTCTGGGCATTTGGCCTGGTCTGCGCATTTGACCAACAACTCTCCCAAAGATTCTATTATAATGAAATTAAACATATCTGAAGTTGTTTTTGCCATTTTAACCAGGTTCTTCATTTTCATAACATTCGACTTTATGTTTTGCTCGAAGATAATTTGACAAACTTCATAGGTTGCCACCTGCACATTTTAAAAATGAATTGCACATAGGGCACATACATTTAGGGCACTGCAGTGCACATAGGGCATTGCACATAAATTTTGCAATATTTTCGATTTCTTTTTGTAATATAGTCCTGATTTTTTTTTGATCTTCATATTTGGGCTAAAATTAAATTTTATAGGAGTTTAGTATATGTAGGACGAATTCATTCCATTCCTAAAATAAAATATAATTAAACTTACTTGAAAATATTGTTGTACGTATAAATTCTTTACGAAGAGATAACTATAAATGTATATATATATATATATATATATATATATATATATATATATATATATATATATATATATATTTATCAAAGTACGAAACTAGACTAAAATGTAAGAATGGAGTACTAGTATTAATATTTATTTAGGATTAAGATAAGCGCACTCTATATCTGTGAACTTTTATTCCATTACGTATTTACTGCTCTTACGTTTATTTGAGCACAAATAAATCCACAATGTAATACTTCATGAATAACCACCGAAAATTAAAATTATTTTCCACTTGAAAAAAGCCAAAACTTAAAAAAAAAAAATAGATAAAAACCGACTTTCGGTTTTTCAAAAAAAAAACGGTTTTACGGTTTCGTAAACTTTAACAGAAAACCCGGTTAACTGGGTTCGGTTTTAACCGTTTTTGATGCCCTAATTGGGATGAAACCATACTAATTATAGATACAATTATACATGGGTCATACAGGAATCATACAAACTTACTAAAGCGAAATATAGCTTGAATAGGTAAATATCTGTCCGTAGCTCTATACTTTTAAGTCTTATTAGGACTATGAAAAAATCTCATGTTGAAACAACTAGAGATTTGTATGCTATTCCTAGAACCAGTACATTTTCAAGGCACTAACGGAGCACGGAGAAATAACAATAAATATTTTAAAATTCATTTTAAGAATTTCTTTCGATTTAGGAATCGCATCACAGAATTTGCTATCTAGGAATAGCATGTAAATTTTTAGTAGTTTCAACATGAGATTTGTTCATAGTCCTAATAAGACTTAATATTATAGAGCTAGGGAACAGGTTAAATATATTTATAT
This sequence comes from Phosphuga atrata, assembly GCA_944588485.1. NCBI lineage: Eukaryota > Metazoa > Arthropoda > Insecta > Coleoptera > Silphidae > Phosphuga > Phosphuga atrata. The sequence continues at coordinate 26,861,822 of OX155903.1, read as the reverse complement.
ATTTAAGCTATATTTTGCTTTAGTAAGTTTTATGATAGTCAGCATTCAGAAAATAGGGAAGCTTGGAGAATATAGTGATTCATTAAAACGGTTCTTAAATAACCGATTTTTACTCAAATAATTATCTTGCTACGGATCTATCGGGTGATTTTTTTGCTGTTTGGATAATCAGTGTAATTTTTTTCAGTGTAAAAAAAGATTCGTGACATGTGGCAATGTCAAAAATGCTCTTAGTAAGTTTTGCCATTTCACCATGAATAGACTAACAAACGAACAACGCTTGCAAATCATTAAATTTTATTATCAAAATTCGTGCTGTGTGAGAAATTACGTCCATTTTATGGTCGTCATAATCGACCCACTGAACAGGCTTTTCAAGCTGTTGTGATCAAATTTCGCACCAGTTTCACATTATTGGACATTTATCCACCAACCCGTATGCGAAGAGTGCGTACCGAGGAAAATATGTCTGCTGTATCGACGCAATCGGCGCCATAACGGCTGCTGTATCGGCAGTGTCAATGAAGATCGCAATAAGTCAATTCGTCGCCGTTGTCAACAATTTCGCTTGTGTTATTCGAGCACCTGGAAGATTTTACGTAAGGACCTCGGTATGAAACCACACAAAATTCAGCTGCAGCAAGAACTGGAGCCAAGTACCACAACGTAGTTTGTTTGGTGAATGGGACTTCACCAAAGTGAATGGGACTTCGTGGGAAGTTGGATAAAGATCCATTTTTCTATCGATAAATTGTCTACAGCGACGAAACCCATTATTGGCTCAATGGGTACATCAACAAACAGAATTGCCGAATTTTGTGAGTAAAGCAGCCAGAGGCAGTTCAAGAGCTGCCAATGCACCCTGAAATATGCACTGTTTGGTGTGGTTTGTGGGCCAGCGGCATCATTGGACCTTCTTCGGGAACGTTGAAAATCGCAACGTTACAGTCAATGGAGCATGGTACTGTGCCAAGATTACGGACTTTTTTTGCCCAAAAAACTATATGGAAGAATTGGAAGAATTGGACATGGTTGATATGTGGTTTCAGCAAGACAGTGTCACATGCTACACGGCACGCGATACCGTGAACCTATTGAGAGGCGAGTAATTTCATTTAATTAATTACATTTTAGTTAGAGAGTAGACCATTGGCCGCAAAGAACATGCGATTTCACTCCACTAGACCATTTTTTGTGGGGATACATAAAGAGTCTAGTATACAGGGACAAGTCAGCCACAATTCCAGCCCGGGAGGATAACATTACAGCTGCCATTGGTGAGATACCGACCGAAATGCTGGAGATATGCCAAAATTGGAACTCACGCATGGACCACCTACGGCGTAGCCGCGGGCAACATTTACATAAAATAATCTCTAAAAAGTAAATGGCAGGCCATTCATTTATCGGCCCAAATAAATATTATTTAATAATATATATTATTTATATATAATTAAAATATATATTATTTAATATCATAATTAAGCAAATTTTCTGGTTTTTTCTTCAATTTTCGAAACCCAAACGATTCAAATATCACCCATTATGAGAGAATGGTTGTAGAATGGCGAGAATATGATATTCAGAAAACTTGAGGAATCACCAGATTCTTCACAATTCCAAGATCTTCATAAAGTGTTTTTTGTAATTTGTGTCCCCTGACTAATCTCACCTCTCAAGTGGATAAAATCTGTCTAGTCCAGTCTGTTTAATCTGTCTAGTCCAGTCTGTTTAATCTGTCTAATCCTGTTTACAGTTCGGAAGGAAGATTAATGCGTTTCTTCCGATCTGATCTTTCGATTCTCCCCTTTAAAATCTATATTTTTATTCTGGAGGGTAGTAAAATATTGTTTGTTGGGGAGAAACGGCGGCTGGAAAGTCGATTGGTTTTTCCTTGGCGGAGGGAAAATAATAGAAAACTAGAGAACGTTTTCTATTTCTGGTGCACGACGACATGAGAAACAACAAAAAACATCAACTCTGATGAGCCAGATGCCCCGGGGCCGCCGATTTTGCAACAAAATAATAATGATTAAAACGAGTAATAATAGACCGTGGTTAAGTATAAGCGAAATGAGAACATTAATAAACCTGGAGAATTCACGTCGGATTTATGTTTTACGAAAAGACTATACCTATAGACCAGACTAGACAGATAATAATAGATAGATAAGCCTAAACACACAGAAATAGATAGAAAAGATTAGACAGGCAGGACTAGACACATAGGGCTAGAGAGATAAGACTACAGAGACAAGACTAGAGAGACAAGACTAGAGAGACAAGACTAGAGAGACAAGAATAGAGATACAAGACTAGAGAGACAAGACTAGAGAGACAAGACTAGAGAGACAAGACTAGAGAGACAAGACTAGAGAGACAAGACTAGAGAGACAAGACTAGAGAGACAAGACTAGAGAGACAAGACTAGAGAGACAAGACTAGAGAGACAAGACTAGAGACACAAGACTAGACAGACAAGACTAGACAGACAAGACTAGAGAGACAAGACTAGACAGACTAGACTAGACAGACAAGACTAGACAGACAAGACTAGACAGACAAGACTAGACAGACGAGACTAGACAGACAAGACTAGACAGACAAGACTAGACAGACAAGACTAGACAGACAAGACTAGACAGACAAGACTAAACAGACAAGACTAGACAGACAAGACTAGACAGACAAGACTAGACAGACAAGACTAGATCGACAAGACTAGACAGACAAGACAGACAAGACTAAACAGACAAGACTAGACAGACAAGACTAGACAGACAAGACTAGACAGACAAGACTAGACAGACAAGACTAGACAGACAAGACTAGACAGACAAGACTAGACAGACAAGACTAGACAGACAAGACTAGACAGACAAGACTAGACAGACAAGACTAGACAGACAAGACTAGACAGACAAGACTAGACAGACAAGACTAGACAGACAAGACTAGACAGACAAGACTAGACAGACAAGACTAGACAGACAAGACTAGACAGACAAGACTAGACAGACAAGACTAGACAGACAAGACTAGACAGACAAGACTAGACAGACAAGACTAGACAGACAAGACTAGACAGACAAGACTAGACAGACAAGACTAGACAGACAAGACTAGACAGACAAGACTAGACAGACAAGACTAGACAAACAAGACTAGACAGACAAGACTAGACAGACAAGACTAGACAGACAAGACTAGACAGACAAGACTAGACAGACAAGACTAGACAGACAAGACTAGACAGACAAGACTAGACAGACAAGACTAGACAGACAAGACTAGACAGACAAGACTAGACAGACAAGACTAGACAGACAAGACTAGACATACAAGACTAGACAGACAAGACTAGACAGACAAGACTAGACAGACAAGACTAGACAGACAAGACTAGACAGACAAGACTAGACAGACAAGACTAGACAGACAAGACTAGACAGACAAGACTAGACAGACAAGACTAGACAGACAAGACTAGACAGACAAGACTAGACAGACAAGACTAGACAGACAAGACTAGACAGACAAGACTAGACAGACAAGACTAGACAGACAAGACTAGACAGACAAGACTAGACAGACAAGACTAGACAGACAAGACTAGACAGACAAGACTAGACAGACAAGACTAGACAGACAAGACTAGACAGACAAGACTAGACAGACAAGACTAGACAGACAAGACTAGACAGACAAGACTAGACAGACAAGACTAGACAGACAAGACTAGACAGACAAGACTAGACAGACAAGACTAGACAGACAAGACTAGACAGACAAGACTAGACAGACAAGACTAGACAGACAAGACTAGACAGACAAGACTAGACAGACAAGACTAGACAGACAAGACTAGACAGACAAGACTAGACAGACAAGACTAGACAGACAAGACTAGACAGACAAGACTAGACAGACAAGACTAGACAGACAAGACTAGACAGACAAGACTAGACAGACAAGACTAGACAGACAAGACTAGACAGACAAGACTAGACAGACAAGACTAGACAGACAAGACTAGACAGACAAGACTAGACAGACAAGACTAGACAGACAAGACTAGACAGACAAGACTAGACAGACAAGACTAGACAGACAAGACTAGACAGACAAGACTAGACAGACAAGACTAGACAGACAAGACTAGACAGACAAGACTAGACAGACAAGACTAGACAGACAAGACTAGACAGACAAGACTAGACAGACAAGACTAGACAGACAAGACTAGACAGACAAGACTAGACAGACAAGACTAGACAGACAAGACTAGACAGACAAGACCTGACAGACAAGACGAGACAGACAAGACTAGACAGACAAGACTAGACAGACAAGACTAGACAGACAAGACTAGACAGACAAGACTAGACAGACAAGACTAGACAGACAAGACTAGACAGACAAGACTAGACAGACAAGACTAGACAGACAAGACTAGACAGACAAGACTAGACAGACAAGACTAGACAGACAAGACTAGACAGACAAGACTAGACAGACAAGACTAGACAGACAAGACTAGACAGACAAGACTAGACAGACAAGACTAGACAGACAAGACTAGACAGACAAGACTAGACAGACAAGACTAGACAGACAAGACTAGACAGACAAGACTAGACAGACAAGACTAGACAGACAAGACTAGACAGACAAGACTAGACAGACAAGACTAGACAGACAAGACTAGACAGACAAGACTAGACAGACAAGACTAGACAGACAAGACTAGACAGACAAGACTAGACAGACAAGACTAGACAGACAAGACTAGACAGACAAGACTAGACAGACAAGACTAGACAGACAAGACTAGACAGACAAGACTAGACAGACAAGACTAGACAGACAAGACTAGACAGACAAGACTAGACAGACAAGACTAGACAGACAAAACTAGACAGCCGAGACTAGACAGAGAAGACTAGGCAGACAAGACTAGACGTCCCTCTAGTCTCGTCTGTCTAGTCTCATGTATCTTCTTGTCTGCCTAGTCTCGTCTGTCTAGTTTAGTCTATGTAGTCTCGCTTGTCGACTCTCTTCTGTCTAGTCTAGTCTGATGTATCTTCTTGTCTGCCTAGTCTCGTCTGTCTAGTTTAGTCTGTGCAGTCTTAGCTATCTAATCTGTTTAGTCAAGTTTGTCTAGTCTTGTCTGTATAGTCTCGTGTGTTAGTTTCGTCTGCCTAATCTCAGTGTCCAATCTTAGTGTCCACTACACAACCGAGGAGGACTCTTTAGTTTCGTTTGTCTAATCTCGTCTGTATAATCTCGACTGTCTAATCCCGTCCGTCTAGTCTCGTCTCTGTAGTCTCGTTTAATCAGCTGGTATGTCTAGTCTCTGTATTCATGTTAGTCTAGTTTTGTCTTGTTAAATTACATCTCAAAAGTTAGAGATGTTAGAGATGCGAAAATTAGTATTTCATTTTTTCTTTAAAAATGAAAAAATACGTATATAACATTTTTTCAAAAATCTAGCGAAAGGCGGTGCAAAATAATTATTTAATAGTATATTACGTAACGAGAGTTGTAAGAAGCATATTACGTACGACCGGAACAGTTACGCACGACCCGCGTAGAGAGGAGTGCGTAATTCCGCGACCATGTAATTGCCTTACAACTCGAGTTATGTACTATACATTATCTATGACCACACTAATTTGTTTCTGTTTAATAAGATAAATATGTTTGATGTAACAAACTTATTTCTTATTAGGTACATTATTTAACATTATAATAAACAAACAGTTTTATTTTCATATATAACTCGACATTATTTAACTTGATAGAAATGAAAAGAAATAAATTTTAAATGGTTATATACCTTATTACTTATTATTTAGTACTTATTTGAGTTAAACTAGAATAAGAGTGCTCAAAGATATAGGCAACCCAATGTACGCAATGTCAATTTCCGTTAGTTTGAATTGTGGCACGGGGGGAGCTGAACGTATGAGCACGTAGTAGCAGCTTTCAACCAAATAACGAATCGTAAACCAAACGCACGTGTGTGTTATGATGTATTTACATAGTCCATTAACTGTACAATAATGGGAATTTACAATAGTGGTCGTGGATAAAAAAAAAGTATGCGGTCAAGGGACACCCGTTACGAACGAAGTTCCTCGCGCATATAAGAATCGAACAACTTCTCTTTTTGAATTATTATTAAAATATTGTAAGTGCACGCAAATGCGTTGATTGTATGTTCTGGATAATTTGAGCAAACTGTGGCAAGCAAGATAAGTTCCAATGCGGACCAAAACGAAAGCGACAATTTTTTTCATTCATTTATTTCAGACACCAAATTGGGAGTATAAGTTTACAAATTTCGCAACGCTAGCAGTTAGTCTGTAGATACAGTTAGTCTGTTAGTCTATAGACTAAAATCCACCATCCAATTATTTAGTGTATAGACGGGATTATTATATTACATCAAAACTTGCGGTTGCAAAAAATGTGTGCGAAAATAATCTAATCTGTCATAAATGACAGATAATATGTGGAGTTGAGTATTTGATTTAGATCAAGAAGGAGTGTCCAACTTGCGGCCCAAGACCAGTTGTTATGAAAAACAAAACATCAAAATAGACCTTTTCGTAGCTGAGATTTTTTTGTGCGCATGTGTCAATTTCGCTATGTTCTTCGGGCACTTTTTGACGTATAACCAATGAAAATAACAAAATGTGCCCGAAACTTTCATATTCCCGCCTTTTAAACATGGCTTACGCGCATGCGCTTAAATAACCGTAAACAGGTCTATTATCTAGTCTGTCATAAATGACAGATGACATATGAAGTTGAGTTACTAAGTTACTAAGATAATTAGAGCTAGGAAAGTTTTAGCTAAAACTATCTAGTTTATAGATATTGTTAAAGACTTTTAAGTCTTGAAACTTAAATGACATTTCCAGATTACAAAAGCTTCTAGAAATTCTTCAATTTCTTCTTCAATTTTCCAAAACATTTTAATTAGTGATATTCAACTGTCGATTTCTAAGTTACTAATATAGTTACAGCTAAAGGTCTATTTTATTATTTTGTCTCGTAAATTTTTTTTCTCGTTTAGTTTTAAGGTTATAAACCGAACACGTTTATCTGTCACTCAGCGAAAGAAACAGAGAGAGCACGTATTATACAAATATACACTGAGAGAAAGAGAAAGAAAGAGAGAGCGTGCGGTATAGAAATATACACTGGGAGAAAAAGATAGGCGTATAACGTAACGTAACGTTTTCTGCCGAATCACTCCTACCGAAACCTCCCTAAAGGAACTTTGTTCAAAAAATATTGTTCTTTTGCAGAACAGTTGATAGCTGGCGTTTGAACAATAGCAATTCCTCATAAAGTGAGATTACTTTGCCACTTTGTTGCTTCTGAGGTCAGTAGTGCTCAAGACACTTTATTGATACGCATATCTTAATACTCTTTCTCTATTTTGCACTTGTCCATTAGAGAAAAAAACCTAAGCATGGACGCGTGCTGAAAAATCGCGCTTATTGAACTCGTTCTTTAATATACTATTTTTGCACTTCAAATAGTTAAGTCATCTAAATACAGAATACATTGACTATAAAGCCGAGTTGACTTCGAGGCGACTTACGTCTGCAATACATGATTGCTCATATCGTTGAAACAATCCAAACTCATATACAGAGGGTTCGGACACAAAATCATGTACAAATTTTACAAAATCCACGCGAATGAGATGCCAATCTATAATAATTACATTATGAAAACTTCGAATTTATAAAAATAATGTTTATTATATTTACTGTGTCTTAATCTATTTTTAATTATTTTAATCTTGATGCAATAGTTGCCAATTCTTATCTATTTTCTATATATCTAGTTTTGATTAAATCTAATCTTGTTCAGTTCTTGACGAATTAGCATTTTTTTTTTTTCGAAAATGTTGTAACTAATCCATCCAATAGAAAGTTTAAGTTCAATATTAAAAAAAGAAGATTGCAAAATCTAATCAATTATTGCAAAATTTCCGTTGCTTAAGTGTGCGTGGTGTTGCGTAACGTCTTTGAAGTGCATTATTTATTTGCATTAATTGAATGACAATCTGCGTGTTTTAGCCGAAATCAATTTCGTTGCGATTAGATTAGTCAATAAAAACATATATGAGCTTAATTAATTTTCTGAAACATTCATTTCTTACGTTCGTCTATTCGACAAACAAAAATTGTGCAAGATAAATTAATCTCAAATGGCTCGCATTACAAACAACTTTGCAGATAATTGTTAATTAAAATTGAATTAATTGTGAGAAAACAAATAAATTATTTTCGCATTAAGCTGTTTAGTTTCTCTAGCCTTGCTGTATTTGCCTTGTTTGTCTAATAATGTCAACAATTACAATCTTGTTATATTGTTAAAATTTTACTGCCTTGATAATCGTGTTTATTGCCAATTTTAATGCCGTACTACTTTTATTTACTGCCTTAAAGCCAATTTTACTGTCTTATTAGTCTTCTTTGGCGAGTCTGTCTAAATATTTACAATCTAGTCCTGGTGGCCTTATTAATTTTGTTTGTCGAGTCTGCCTAAATATTTACAATTTAGTGCTGAATCGCCAAAAAACTATCTACTATGTCTATGTCTAGTTTTCTTTATTTTGTTTTGTCAGATTTATTGTTGCAATTCCAATTAATCGCATCGCTGCTATTTTTTGCAACGTAGATTGTTTATGAATATTCGATTCGCTTTTAAATAAACCGTGTATTTATTTATTACTTGCGTTAGTTTTGTTTGAAATATAAACTGCGTTTTTACCGGTACCAGAAATAAATATTTTTTGGCAATTTGTTGCACGCCATTTTCATTTCCAAGCGCTATTCAATATTTTATCCCCATTAACAACGACATAAATAAAAAAAATTTAAAAAAAATGACGAATAAATAAAATGAGGAAATTGCAACAAATCGCTGTGCAATTCTGTTTATAGTTTATAAAATTTGATCAGGACTAACCAGTCAATAATAACCAGTACATCATCCTTATTATCAATCAGCCGTTTGGGTTCAATGCGAGTCATAGGACTCCCTTTAATTTTTCCACTGTTCCCTTTCCTGCGCTACTTGCATCCAATTTTTGCTCAAGCGCCTAATATCGTGTTGGAGGACGCTCTGTTTCTTAGAGCCTGCTGCCTTGCTCGCCATTCAAAGATCTACTTCGTCCATCTGCCGTACGTCCTTCTTACAGTATGGCCTGCCCAGTTCCGCTTCACAGACGGTATACGTTCTAGTGTGTCAGTTATTCTTCCACGGATTTCGTGGTTTGGAACTCTGCCTCTCAGTGATATACCTAATATTGACGGCTCCAAAGCCCTTTGGCAGACTTCTTCTTCATTAAGTGCCATATCCCCCAAGAACGTTGGCGACTGGATTTCCAAACTTTCTTATTTACGGCAGCGCGAAAAATGCATGAGTGCTGAGACCGTACCACTGTCGAAATTCTGTCTTTAATCATGAAGTCTTTCGTCTGCCTTGACTACGGCAGGTTTTTGCCTTGTCGACGGCAGGCTTTGACAAACGCGCAACTTATTTACTGATTTCCGTGTTAGAGTGAGCATTTCCGTTCCGCAAGTCATCACCGGCAGGACGCATTGGTTGTATACCTTACGCTTAAGTCATATAGGAAAGTCGGATTTAAAAACTTCCCATAGCTTGCCAAAAGCAGCCCATGTCAGTCCTATGCTTCGATAAATCTCGGTCGTTTGATTGAAGCGACCTATTGGTATTTCAGGACCCAGGTACTTCAATATATGAAATCATCATCATCATCAACCAGCCCGTTCCGTCCACTGCTGGACATAGGCCCCCTCTATAGCACTCCATCGTCTTCTGTCTTGAGTTTCGTTTGGTAGCGATCCTTTTTGTAGTTCTTATCGGCTCTTGGTCTCCACCTAATATTTTCTTCGTCCATCTTTCGTCCCAGTGGTCTGTTGTACTCCACTGACATTTCGATTAGGACCTTGATGCTTTGCAAATGGTCGTTTGTTCCAAACCCAGAGCGGAATCCAGCTTGTTCGTTTGGTTGGTAGAAATCCAATTTCTTCTATAATCTTGATGTTATTACTTTTGTGAATAGTTTGTAGAGTTGGCTCATAAGTGTCATGGGTCAGTAGTTTTGTAAGTCGGCCTTGTCCCGTTTTTTGTGGAGCAGAGTACTAATTGCGTTGCGCCACTTGTCTGGAATTGTGCTATCGTGTAGACAAAGGTTAAATAGTGTTCGAATTTTCGTCACCAGAAACGTGCCTCTTGCTTGTATTGCTTCTTCAACTATTTTGTCATCGCCGGCGATTTGTTGTTTTTTTGTTTTTGACAGGGCGAGCTCGATTTCTCCGATGGTGATGTCTTGAAGCTCTTCGGATCCTTGGATGACAATGTTTTCTTGTGGTGTTGTTATTTCCACATCTTATACTTGACGGCTTTTATGTAGTTCGTGGTAGAACTGTACTACCGGGCGCAGTATTTCCTCTCTGTTCGTTGTGTTATTCCCTTGCATGTTCTTTAGTTTTCTTATATATGACGTTACCTGTTTCATTTAGAGGTTTTACTTAGTTGTCATATTCTTGCTCAAAACAAGGTTGGTCATAAATTGGGTCTTGTTTCTGTTAATCTTAAGACCGACGCTATCGGGTGCAACTTGGAGTACTTCCAACATTTTTCTAGCTTCGTCCAGCCGGTCCGCTTTCAGAATAATGTCATCCGCAAACTTCAGGTTGCTTGATTTCCCGCCGTTTATGTTAACGCCTATTTCGCCTCAATCCACGTTATATCTCATGAGTTCTAAGAGAGCAGTAAATAACTTTGGAAAGATCTTTGTCGCACTCCCGGCTCAATATTGAACTTGTCAGAATCTTCGTGGAGCCTAACACTAGGCAGTTGCATTTTCGTAGAAACTTAATACTATACAGGCCGCGCGATGACTAAGGTGAAAAATCTGAAAATTTGCAAGTTTTCTGGTTCAAAATACAATTATGGCAAGTTTTTCCGAAAGAAAAGAACAAATGGCAAATTTTCTGAACTAAAGTTTTTCAGAGGGTCTTTCTTGCGACTTTCTGAGGATTTTTTCGAAGGATTTTAGAAAAAATTCTCCTCACGTCAGGATTCAAATCTAAAAACCGACCGTTTTAGATTCGCGCAATGCAACATTTTTCGGAAAATTCTTTAGTTCTGCAAGACTCAAAAAGGTACAAAATGCTAGCAGTAGTTTTTCAAAATTTTCCATGTGATCCAATGTGTCAATATCAAATGTGGTCCAAAACCCAAGTACCATTTTTTCGAAAATCTGGAGATACTCCAAATCTTCAAACAACTTCTTCAGTTTCTCAAGGTTTGGTCCATAATCCATATAACGGTATTTCTGAAAATTTAGAAAAACGCCACTTCTCATACTCTGCTCTAAAATCAAGGGAAAATTTATATTCCAATGACGTCTCTTCTGTTCTTCATGGTCTGATACAAAGTGTAGCTAAAGATTTTTCTGAAAATCGAGGACAATCTTTCAAAACTTCTTCAGTTCCCCATTGTCTAGTCAAGCACTTCTTAAACTTTTTTAATTCACGACCTCATTTCTGATTGTTGTAAAGTTGTATTTATTTTAGTTACAAAACGTACCATATATACCGATTTCTCATCGAAACAGCATTTTTATTAATAATGATATACGTGGTCTGTTAGAAAAGTATGCGACCTTATTTTTTATTTTGAAAACCCGATGGTTTTGAATCAAGCGCGCTTGTATGAGCCGACCTTGAACTTTCGTGCGCATGCGTGATTTTTTCCCGTATGTAGATAGCGTCAGTTGCTGTCGAGCAGTGTTCGAGTGACGTAGTGTGTAGTGCTCGCGTCGGTTTTTCAATGCAAGTAAAATGACGACAAGTGAAATGAGGGATGTCCTACGTCGCCTACATAATGCTATGCGGCGCAAGCGACTGGAGTTGTGGTCATCAGGGAAATGGCGACTCCATAACGACAATGCTCCAGCAGATTCTTCGCACTTGATTCACAATTTTTTGGCGAAAAACCAGACTCCTCTGGTTCGACAGTCTCCTTACTCTCATGATATGGCCCCCTGCGACTTCTGGCTATTCCCTATTAAGTCAAGAGGCAATTGAAAAGAAAGCGATTTCAGACAAGAGAGGACATTATGGCTGTAAAGACAGCCGTGCTAAAGTCGATCCCGAAAGAGGCTTTTTCGGAATGCTTTCAACAATGGCGGCACCGCTGGGAGAAGTGTGTGGAGTCCCAAGGAGACTACTTTGAGGGTGATTAGTAGGACAACCAAAAATATGCTCTTAAAAAAGCACTTTAAGCGCTTAAAATATGCTCTATTAAAATGAAAATATGCTCTATAAAAAAGAAAATATGCTCTATATAAATGAAAATATGCTTTATAAAATTAAAAATATGCATTTCAAAAAATATATGCTCTTAAATCTGAAATAAAATATTTGAAAAAATGATAAATTCTAGGTACGAATATATAAATACAAAAGAAAAATACAGCTAAACTTCAAAATAATTTAAATTTCATTTTTTTTAATTGCAAATTTTTTAATTTTTATTACAATAAATGACAACATTTCATTCATGAGCATCCTGAGCATGTTCTATTACCTCAATCTGTTTAGCAAGCAGTAGCAAAGACGTTTCAAGCGAATTTATTGATGGGCTAAGGAATCCATAATTTCAGGCAATGGAAATTAAATCAAATTTTATTTCACCGTCATTTAGTTGCTCTTTTGAAATTTTGATTGATGCTGCCGCTTCTTCGTCCAGTACATTGAACACTTTCACAATTATTTCGAAGTTGGTGGCATAGTACACTGCGGCATCAATCGATGTTCCCCATCTAGTAGTTATTGGTTGAGGAGGAAGTGCGACGCCAGGTGCCAAATCATTAAAAATCGTTACCCTTGGAGGTGATTTCAAAAGTACTTTTCTACATTGGCTATTAGACTATCGACGTTACTATAAATTCCTCGAATCAGTTCACTCTGGTTTGTATGGCCTGAGCTGCTTTTACCATGTATGGAGCGGCATCTGATATAAAGAGTAAAATCGAATCTCGATTGAAACCTAGAATTTCACCTAGAATTTTTATTGAATCATCAGTCTTGCAATAGTGCTATGATTTGCCTTGTCTAGCACAGCAGTATTTAATACGCGTCTTGAGATTTCCGTCAAAAAGTAGATCAATGAATATAAATAGATTAACCAAATTGAGCATAATATGCACTAAAAATATGCAGTTATTTCGAAATATGGCTTATCATAGCCAATATGCAATTTATGCTCTTATTGGTGAAATATGCAAAAATATGCCCTTACAAATAGGGCTCTAAATTCATAGTTTAGTTAGAAACACATTTCTGGCTAGTCCATCCTTTTATAAGTAGAATGGGAAAATATATGCATTTGCATATTTTTGGTTGCCTTAGTGATTAGGTTTCCAACGCTCCAGTTTTGCCAGTTTTTTTACTGGCTAAAGGTCGGATACTTTTCTAACAGACCACGTATATGACGAGTATTTGGCTGTCTTAGGTGCAGCCATTATGTGGTTAACAGTGAGCGCGTCAGTGTCGCTGCGCTTGAATGGCGTACATTTCCATCATGCACAATACTATCGTCCTTAAAAAGATTCTTTTGGTTTATCGGCAAATGAAATATGCCTGGTTTCAAGATGTCTTTTTAATTTTGATGGTTTCATACTCTCCGTAAAGAGTAGTAAAAATAAATAAAAAAGCAATATTATTCTTGCGATGACCACACTCGTGTTACAATGAAACATAGACAACTAGGATAGGAAATTGAACTAGGAAATAGGAAAAGCGACAACACTACATTAGTGCACACCACAGTCAGTGTAGCTGAATTGGTGTCTCGCTGCACTAGAGGTGACGCAAAACGCAACTCACGAAACCTTTGACACAAAGCGCGTCAACTTTCACAAATGTATTTAAATATTTTACATTAAAATCTCCCGACCCCAAGAATTAGCTAAGCGACCCCAGTTGGGGGTCGCGACCCATAGTTTAAGAAGCCCTGGTCTAGTCAAAAGCCCCAGTAACAGTTTCCCGAAAAATCAAGGAAAAACTCAATATTTTTAACAAAACCAAAAATGGTTTTCCCAAGATTTTCAAAACAAAAAATTCTTAAAACCTCAAAAAATCAAACCGATTTTCCAATTACATTCCATCAAAATATTTGAGCACGATATGGAAAACTGCTAAAAGTTCCTCAATCGACTTTCTTCGGGGAGAGGTATAAAATAAAAAATTACAGTTACGTTAATGGCTCCTATACCTTCTTTATAAATTGATGTACTTCTTTCTACTTGTCCTCAGTTACCATAATTCAAATTAAGGAAACGTATTAGGACGTCAACGGACTGCAATGTGTAAAATATATGTGGTCTATTCTACACTCGGCCAGAGCTTCGAGCATTTTGTGCTGGTTTATTCGCTCCGTGCGTAATCGCGCTTAGCGCCACCCGTGGCCAGAAAGACAACTTCGTCTCCAATAATATTGTATAAAAACAACAGGCAAAAACAAAAAATAATTAAATGAATAAAATATACAATATTTAACAATAAAAAAAATTGCCAATTCTGTCAGGTCATATCTTTCGAACGGAAGCGGCTAAAAAAATGCAATTAGTATATTTGCAACCAGCAGGGAAAACACTTTTTTATATTTCCTGTCATTTCTGACATTTCTTGTTATATTTTATATTTCCTGTCATTTTTTGACATTTTCTTTCATTTTTTATATTGTCTGTCATTTTTGACATTGAAATTTTCCATTCATTTGATAAATTTTCTGAAAAAATCGCCAAAAAAATCCATCATTTTGATCAGGAAAGAAGTTGCATTTTCGGTTCTCTATGACCTTCTCGGAAAGAAAAAATCCAAGCGAAATGATTTTCGGCACACGGAAACTATACGACAAGAAGAGAAAATATATATCAATGTGTAAATTGTTTGGAAAGATTCAATTTTTTATTGCGAATTCTGACATTAAAAATGTGACATTTGTTAAAATTAAAACAAAAAATAAAATTTGATATTTGTTATCGAAATTTGACATTCTGCCACTTAAAATTTGACATTTGTTATCAAAATTTGAGATTTTAGAGATTCTGTCATTTAAAATTCGACATTAGTTAAAATTTAAAAAAATTAAAATTCGATATTTGTTATCAAAATTTGACATTCTGACATTTAAAATTTGACTTTTGTTAACAAAATGTGTGTTTAAAAAACTTTATTATCAAACATTTTATTGAACGTTATTGTTAAAACTCAAATTTAAAGTTTATTTTTCAAACTTTTGATTGATTTTTATTGTCAGAATGGAAATTGTGAGTATAAAATTCTGCTGTCGCACTTAGAATTGACATTTCTTATCAAATTTTGTATTTAAACCTTTGTTGTCAAACTTTTTGTTTGTGAAACTTTGACTTTCTTTGTCAAGCTTTAAATTTCCACTACACAACAACTTGTCACAGCATGTCATTATATACAAATAAATGCTGAATAATGACGTAACTGGTCATGAAGCTCTTAAAACTGTTGCGCTCGGAGCGAATAGTGGCGAACGCTTTCTCGAAATCGACAAATATTAGAACGAGTGATTTATTGTGTTCAACACATCTTTCAATGAGCGACTTGTTAGTTTGCAGATCATTTGTCCCAAAACCCGATCGGAATCCAGCGAGTTTGATACAAATCAAGCTTAGGTGCTAATACGCTTTGTAATAATCTTAGTAAACAATTTATATATTTGTGACAAGAGACTGATAGGTCTGTAGGTTGCTACGTCTGCTATATTGCCTTTCTTGCATAATTGTAATAATGGCGTTGTTCCAAACACCGTCGTTTTCCCTTCTACGAGGAATGTATTGAATAGTTTACATATGTAAATATTTACGTATTTGTTGTTCTTTCTTGTAGCCAAGCTCGTATTTCCTCTGTTGTTATGTCGGGCATGTCCTCAGAACCTTGATTTTGAATTCTCGGTAGGGAGACCTTAGCTATGTTGACCCGCCTATACCTAAACAACTCAGCATAGAACTTCTGAACTAAGTACCTGGAGGATATATCATGCTGGTTATTTGTGAATTTACTGATAGTCCTCTTCCCGGTGGCTTGCTTTCTGTATAGTATTTTCAAACTCTTATTTTGGTCTTCTGCTTGGGCAATATTGTAGGTGTTAAATTTCCTTCCAAATTAATGTCCTTTCTGGCGGAGTTTGATACCTCTTCTTTGAGTATTCTTAGCTTGTATGTTACACTACTGTAACATACGAGCACGTTACACTAATGTACAGGGTCCGGCAGAGAGATGTGAAGTTTTTTAAATGATTGTTACGCATGCTTGGGTGGTCACACTTTATTCGGAATGGTGGATATTAACCCTTCAACAGAAGAATTTCAGCAACAATGTAGCCTTGGTCTGTAGCACATCGTGTGTTTATCTACAATTCCTTCATTGAAAGGGGTCGTTCTGTGGTGCTCACACAGCGACGATTTCGAAACCATTTTAATATTGGTCGTCATGGTCGTGTTCCAAAACGGAATACCATTATGAAGTGGGTGAAGAGTTTTCAAAGAACAGGATCTTTGAGACCAGAGACTGCACGTGGATATCATCGAACTGAACCGACCCCGGAAAACATTGAAAGAATGCGACAAGCGATGGAAGGCAGCCTTTGTCGTGCGGCGACGTCGGCGGCACGTCGCGCACGCACTATTCAAATGTCAGACAGGTCAGTTCGCAGAATTATTTCCATCCGTATAAGATTATGAATGTGCAAAAACTGCTGCAAAACGACTTCATGAGACGACCCAGGTGCGCAGATACGATGTTGGAATTGCTGACGGACGATATCGTTTTGATCACGAGTGACGAGGCCTACATTCATTTATCGGGGATGGTTAGGTTAGGTTTGTTAAACAAACAGAACTTTCGGTACTGAGAAAGTGAAAAACAACTGCATTAGAATCCTCTGCACAGCGAGAAAGTAACGGTTTGGTGTGGCATGTCTCGAACTTGCATTATTGGAACTTATTTTTTTCGTCAAAACGGACGAACAGTGACAGTGCTTACAGGTTGCAGATCGCTATGTTACCATACCGCGTGATTATATCCTGCCAGAAGTAAGAAGACGACGCATCAACCTCAACACAGTTTGGTTTCAACAGGATGGGGCAACTTGCCACTCATCAAGAGTAACATTGTCTTTTTTAACGCCTGACTTTATTGCGTGGAGATATGGAGTGGTCACCTCGGTCACCGAACCTGTCACCTTGTGACTACTTTTCATGGGGCTGCATAAAATCTTAAGTTTTCAAACTAATTTAGTACTATTGAAGAGCTTTCCGAAAACTAAACGATAAATTCGAAGGATTCCACGTGCCATGCTTGAAAGGAGTATGGACAGTTTCGCCACCGGTTTACAAGAATGCCTCGATAAAAGTGGTCCACCAAATTATTTTTTCAAAAATAAATGTATTTTTTGCAAATGGCAATGTACCAGTTATATATAAAATGATCAATTTTGAACTTGGTTCGAAATTAAATGTGTGACAGTCATTTCAAAAACATCATATCACTCTGCCGGACCTTGTATTTGCATTTTAATTCTCTTCTAGCTTTCATTAAGCGTTCTGTATGGTTACTAAGTTTCCCGTTGTCTTTGGTTTCTTTTGGACAGTACCTTTCTTGTGCGCTCTTTAGAACATTTACTATCGTGCTGTTCAGTGTCTATCTGTTCCTCTTCGTTTCTGTCTCTTCTATATCTGCCTGTTTTATATCTGTCTGTTGTTCATCTAGGTGTTCTATTGCACTTTTATGTTTTAAGCTTGTGGTTCCTCAATAATGGTCCATTTTCTTATTTTAGCCTTGGAAGAAAAGAAGAAAGGAATTAGTTTCGACCTTTCTTTGCTGGTGTTGTTAATAGTGATTTTCACTCAGACTATTCTATGGTCGCTTACTATCGTTAGGTTATGCAGCACTGTAACAACATGTATTATTTCCATCCTGTCGGTAATTATTATTGTTATCGTATAGGGCCATTAGGGACCACATTAGACAACAACTACATGTTTCAGGAAGCCTTCCGTCCAGCCAAAAATCCTTGCATTCTTTCTATGGCAGCCTGTCTTTTTCCTTTTTGGTTCGTGATGAGATTTGTACAGATCCTGTCTGTAATTATAAAATCTATTTCGTTTTTTGTTGTACCATCTGGACTCTTTCACTTCCACTTCCTTCGGTGGGATTTTTCGAAGAAAGTGTTCATCGCATAGAGGTTATGTTGAAGCAAGAAATCAACAAGCATACTTTGTCTTGCGCTTCTCTCTCCTATTCCACAGGACCCCAAACAAGTCTCGGTGTCATCTTGTTTGCAACCTATCTTCGCATTGAGGTCCCTAAGAAGGACTATATAATATGTTTATGTTCATCGTATCGATTAGAAACTTGTTTGTGTTCGTGAAAGCTTCTATTTCCTCGTATGTGTGGTTTGTCGTAGGTGCGTACGCCATAACTATCTTGATACTGTATCTTACTCACATTATCATTTATTTTCAGTACCATTAAATTACCCTGGGACTTACGCTACTAATATGTATTACATTATTCACGTGTCTTCTGTGTACCATGAAGCCTAGGCGGACGATGGTAAATTTATAATAATAATAAAATAACCAGTTAGTTAACAATAAACATGAAAGAGAAATCTACATAGTTTTAAACTGTCTAATACCATCTTAATTTACCTCGTCTATTCCACTGACTTATTTTTATTAAGAAATTTGATCAGAACCAATCAAGAATATAATAATAACCAAGAATATCTAGTTGTTTATCAATTAACAAGTCAACATATTTTTAACTGTCTAATATCGTCCTTTGTTGTCTTGTCCATCCGCTGACTTTATTTTTGTTGAGCAAATTGAGCAGAACTAACCAGTCAACATTTACCCGTTGGTTAAATACATATTCAACCCAAGTCAACATAGTGTTAACTAACAAATATCATCTTAAAGCAAAGTACACAAGTACACACATTATAGAAAACTAGCGTATAGTTCTGCCATAGTTTAACTATAGCTAGTGACTGCTTCGTATAGCTCAACTATACGAATAATTTTGGTCTATACGAAGCGGTCACAGTGTTATAGTCAAACTATAGCAGGACTATACGCTAATTTTCTATACTGTGTGTACGTAGCTTACGACGTATTAGACTACGTGGGTTAAGTTGTTTGTCTATTCCACTGACTTTATTCTTGTTGCGAAATATGATCCCAACTAACCCGTCAAGAATAACCAGTCAGTTGTTAATAAATATATAAAAAGTAGACATAGCATTAACTGTCTAATATCCTATTAAGTAGCCTTGTCTATTCCGCTGACTGAGTTAAGTTGCTTTGTCTATTCCAATGACTTTATTATTTTAGAGAAATTTGATCCCAAATCAAATCAAAGTCAGTTGATAATAAATATACAAGACAAGTAGGCATAGCTTTAACTGTCTAATATCGTCTTAAGTAGCCTTGTCTATTCCACTGACGTTATTCTTGTTGAGGTTTTATCGTTTCTCGTTGGGTGATTGATTGTTGCAGAACGAGGAACGTGCAGGAATCTGTCGGTTTAATGGCGGGGAGATAGTGGAGAACGCGTTTAATCGAATATTTATCCGATGTATATCTCTCCCAATTTCAAACAAAGCGAGCCGAAAAAAAGGTAAGTGCGGGAGCGAGTGGAAATTGAAAAATCGGAACGAATTCGTGCGTCGGACGGAGATGGAATGCATTTATGCGAGTATGTGTGTGTGTGTGTACGGTAAATGGCTTCCGTAAAACGAAAACATATATACATACATAAATAAACCGAATTGACAATCGTGTTACAATGAAACATAGACAACTAGGATAGGAAATTGAACTAGGAAATAGGAAAAGCGATAACACTACATTAGTGCACACCACAGTCAGTGTTGCTGAATTGGTGTCTCGCTGCACTAGAGGTGACGCAAAACGCGAAACCTTTGACACAAAGAGCGTCAACTTTCACAAATGTATTTAAATATTTTACATTAAAATCTCCCGACCCCAAGAATTAGCTAAGCGACCCCAGTTGGGGTCGCGACCCATAGTTTAAGAAGCCCTGGTCTAGTCCAAAGCCCCAGTTTCAACAGTTTCCCGAAAAATCAAGGAAAAACTCAATATTTTTAACAAAACCAAAAATGGTTTTCACAAGATTTTCAAAACAAAAAATTCTTAAAACCCCAGAAAATCAAACCGATATTCCAATTACGTTCCACCAAAACATTTGAGCACGATATGGAAAACAGCTAAAAGTTCCTCAATCGGCTTTCTTCGGGGAAAGGTATAAAATAAAAAATTACAGTTACGTTAATGGCTCCTATACCTTATTTATAAATTGATGTACTTCTACTTGTCCTCAGTTACCATAATTCAAAAAGGAAACGTATTAGGACGTCAACGGACTGCAATGTATAAAATATATGTGGTCTATTCTACACTCGGCCAGAGCTTCGAGCATTTTGTGCTGGTTTATACGCTCCGTGCGTAACCGCGCTTAGCGCCACCTGTGGTATAGTCAAGTGTTATAGTCAAACTATAGCAGGACTATACGCTAATTTTCTATACTGTGTGTACGTAGCTTACGACGTATTAGACTACGTGGGTTAAGTTGTTTGTCTATTCCACTGACTTTATTCTTGTTGCGAAATATGATCCCAACTAACCCGTCAAGAATAACCAGTCAGTTGTTAATAAATATATAAAAAGTAGACATAGCATTAACTGTCTAATATCCTATTAAGTAGCCTTGTCTATTCCGCTGACTGAGTTAAGTTGCTTTGTCTATTCCAATGACTTTATTATTTTAGAGAAATTTGATCCCAAATCAAATCAAAGTCAGTTGATAATAAATATACAAGACAAGTAGGCATAGCTTTAACTGTCTAATATCGTCTTAAGTAGCCTTGTCTATTCCACTGACGTTATTCTTGTTGAGGTTTTATCGTTTCTCGTTGGGTGATTGATTGTTGCAGAACGAGGAACGTGCAGGAATCTGTCGGTTTAATGGCGGGGAGATAGTGGAGAACGCGTTTAATCGAATATTTATCCGATGTATATCTCTCCCAATTTCAAACAAAGCGAGCCGAAAAAAAGGTAAGTGCGGGAGCGAGTGGAAATTGAAAAATCGGAACGAATTCGTGCGTCGGACGGAGATGGAATGCATTTATGCGAGTATGTGTGTGTGTGTGTGTACGGTAAATGGCTTCCGTCAAACGAAAACATATATACATACATAAATAAACCGAATTGACAATCGATTAAACTCGAACAAAACCGCGCTCGTTTTAACGGTACAATAGTTATAGATTTTATTTTTATCTCTTTTGAGTTCCTTTTTTAGGAGTTTTCCATCATTTTTTGTGCTTTCAATTCGTCTTCAAATTTAAATGACTAGAGAAATATGTCTGGACAGATAGACTAGAGCAGTGTTTCCCAAAGTGTGGTACGCGTACCCCAAAGAGTTTCCCGAATGGTTTGCAAGGGGTACAAAATGATGTTCCAAAATTTTCATTTTTTGTGTGTGCAAAAGAAGATATAAGAAGAAAAATAACAATATTTAAATTACATCAAAAATAGTGCATCAAACATTTACTTTTTAAAAAGTGTTTGAATCTTATGAATTAGCCATGAATCTGCAAACAGTTCATCTTCATTATCTCTGATAATTAATTAATACAATAAAATCCAAACTCACTTGTGATAAATTATGTTTTTAAATGGTTTTGTTACTTTTATCATTTTTAAGTAATCAATAGTTTATTTTACTACCTGCTCACGATAAAATGATTGCATATTGTTATTACGTATATAAAGACAGAAGCTGTCTTAAAGAGAACTCATAAAGAATAAAAATTTTCCGAAGATTTTTATTCGATTTTGCCTTATAATGTCATGTTTAATTCCTTGGATACGGATCAATAAAACAGTGGTTTATTCACAACTGAAATTAAAATTTGATTTCACTAGTAAATTTAGAATTTTATTTCACTAGTGAAATAAAAGGATACATAGCAACACATCAACTCACTTATGGACTCCGTAAACATGACCCTAAATGTTGACTTCGGTGTTCTTTTTTGATCTCCAATCACAAAACTTATTATAGGTACATTTTTTTGTATAAATCTATTGATTTCTGAAGGAGTAATCTTTCCGAAATTGTGTTACCATCTAACAATAATTCTTGGGATGTATCCATGTATGATTAATAAAACACAAATTAATTAAACACAACTTCTAAACAAAATTTTGACGTACGAATCAACAATTTTATCGTTGTCATAAGAACAATACAATAATGGGTCGACGACATGCTTCTCTTAAAGAAAATACAGAAAATGGAACTTTTCTTGAAATTTAACTTGTTAAATGAGAAGCAAAATTAAATTAAAGTTTGTATTATACTCGCAGGTAATTAACTATATTTTTATCTTTAAAAGCCCAATCTGCAGACTATATAATACTTAGAAAAGACGAGTACAGCTTTTGTTATTACTAGTATATCTCAGAAATTTTCGAAGGGGTACGAAGTATTTGAAAGGGGTACACGTGGATAGAAAGTTTGTAAAACACTGGACTAGAGGAATATGTCTAGACCAGGGATTGGTAAACTTTCGTGTTAGAAGATCCAAGTAATGAAGGAAAGAGGGAATCAAAAGTATCAGAGAATACTTTCGAAAATATCGTCATCTCTCTGAGACATTTTCTAATAATATTTTGTTATTACTCCTGCGTTAAAAGTACTATCTTGGTGCATGTTTTTTAGTGCGAGAAATGCCATTTTTGGCTGTATTACCACCCACGCACGAAAATATTCAATATCGCTAAGTTACATTAAAAAAAAAACAATTAAATAAATAAAATAAACACAATCCAGACCTCAATATAAAAAAGTGACAAGATTTCATAACAAGATCAAAATAAAAATTGAAGAAAACTTTTTTTAATGAATGTACATTCTGGTAATACCGCAGACTGATGAGATTTCTTATAACGAATCCACACCATCGGAGACAATTGAAAAAGCAAATTCTTCATTTTTGTTTCTACCTTTTTTGGATGGCCCCTGAATTCCAAACTAAACGTCCCAAAGATACGTCCCCTCGCATGAGAAATAAAAAATATCATTTGCAACACGGGAGATATTATCAATTTCCCTCTCTCTCTCACTTCGTTCGTGCGGCCAATTTCACTCTCGTGAGCAATTGACAACTTACCGCCCTACTTTCAAAATATACTACTGTTTAGCTTTTATCTCAATCAATTCGAAGGAAATTTTATTGTAAGTATAATGTCTCATTTTGTAGATAATTTAATACAGATTAAGAACATAATTTACTCATATACAACTTTTCTAAAAAGATACATTTAAAGATAACAAAAACAAGTAAAGATACATTTACGAAAAAATTTACGAAATTGTATCCAAGTAGCCGTATCTATGTATCCATCATTGGCAATTTTAATTATACTTAGGAATACATATTGTGCCGAATCCGCTATATTGATACCGGATCCGGCACATTGGTACCGGATCCGGTATATTGGTACTGGATCCGGTATATTGGTACCGGATCCGGTATATTGGTACCGAATCCGGTAAACGTTTTGTGATGCCGGATCCGGTATATTGGTACCGGACCCGGTATATTGGTACCGGATCCGGTATATTGGTACCGGATCCGGCACATTGGTACCGGATCCGTTGATGCTAATTCTTGGCAAAATAATCGCGCTGTTGCATGAGTATTTCAAATGCGTGATGCTCATGGGCCACATGATTTTTTCAAAACCAAAATTGATTTTGAGACGAGTAATGTTTAGTTAACATAATTACTGTATTTTCCGGTGTATAACGCGCACCTTTTTTTCCAAAAAAATGCATCTAAAACATAGGTCCACGTTATAAGCGCACAACAAATATTGTAGTATGGTAGTTAAATTTTAGGGTGCGCCTTATCCACCCCCTTGATTAGCTCAATAGTTATAAACTCATTATTGTGATGCTATTCTTTAGACAGATTCATCATGGTGTCATAAATACAGTATCGCCGGATTATCAAAAAAATCCGGATTATCAACAAATTCCGGATTAACAGGATTCAACGAAAACAATAACAATTTTACATATTTTATGTACAATTCTTTTTCAGAAAGAATAAAATATGTATCTATATAGGTAAACGTGTACATACAAAAAATATGTAGAAACTTAGAACAGATAGTAAGACAATTGTAGCGTGGAGTTAGCTTGGTCGGAACGTTAGTCAAGTTTTCAGAGTTAACTGCATAGTGTTGTTTTTCACTTTATTTCTTCTGTGCGCGAGGTTTATACCTGGCGCGGGACAGCCTAAAGAAAAGACACGTGGTTCAGAGATTCAGAGCGCCTGATTACTGAACGAGTCGCATGAACCAACCGCCGGATTATCAAGATTATACAATATAAGAATAAGACTTGTAAGCATGATCAAATACCTAATTGCTGTGATCTCAGTAGATAAAGTTATGTTTACTATGTTAGAATTAATAAAGTTAAATACTAAAATTCTATGTATGAAATTTAACTAGTTACCTAAACTGTACTAGATTTTTAATTGTTTGTCTAATTATAAATGTGTGTGTGTGTGTGTGTGTGTAAACTACATATATAATACACTCACTCGATTATCCTGGAAACAGGCAACAGAAAATTATCCTGATCGGATTCACCGAATTTCGGCCGGATTCGGCCAGATTGAAAATGACACCGGATTGCAATCGCTACATAGAGGACAGATGCGCAGAAATTACATGAAAAATGGAAGAGAAGAAACTGCCTACAAGCTTGTAAAACAATTTATTTGTACTCCTAGAATTAAGCAAAGTGCACTACAGAAAGAAACCGATATCGTTTATGAAGCAGAAGAACTTGCAAAAATATGGAAAGAATATCTGGAGGAATTATATGCTGATTATATATGCATACATTCAGCGGCAACATCATTGAACCAGAAGAGAAAGTGCAAGATGATAAACTTGGCGATACTATACTATAGAGATGAATTTGATGCTGCAATTAAAAGACTAATAGGATACCAGCAGAATGGGCTGGAGATGACGTAAAGAATAATCTCTATCAACTTGTGTGTGATATTTATAATGGAGGGGAGATGCGTGATGATTTTGAAAAATGCATTATTATACCACTACCAAAGAACAGAAATGCTAATATATGTCAGCAGTTTCAAACATTCCATGCTTAATGTGCATCAAAAATTTACATGCATCAATAATTCTAACAAAACATAGTAGGTACTAAAAAGAATAGAAAATAATGTCAATGCTTTGATAGGCCATGACCAGTTTGGGTTCAGAAAAGGCACCCGTGAAGCAATTTTTGCTTTAAGAATGGTTCTAGAAAAGAAACCGACGAAAGGTTTGAACATATATCGCTTTTGTTGATGTGAAGAAGGCATTCGTCAGTGTTAAATGGGAAAAACTGTTCTCAGTCCTGAAAGAAGCAGAAATAAAATATAAAGATAGGAAAGTAATATGTAGATGGAATGAAAATGAGAAGGCTGTAATAAAATGCGGGGATTACAAAGAGGAAATAAAGATAAACAAAGGCGCGAGACAAGGGTGTTTTATCAGTCTATCATAAAGTGACCACACGTCCCGATTTTTGGAGGACAGACCCGCGTCCCGCCGATTTTTAAAAATGTCCCGCTTTTTTGAAAATATCTGCATTTCTTATTTTAAATGTACTGTAATATATAAAATAAGATTTTTTCACATTTTAACATAAAATCTCATTTTTTAGTGTCACCCAATGAAATTTTGTAATATCCTCCAATTGAACTGTCCATTCTTCAAAAGATTGCAAACAGTTATTATAAAAAATTAATAGTTTTTTCATAAAATCCGGTCGTATAATTTATCTCTCATCAGTACAGCCTAGCTTTGATGTGTATAATAAGTGAATGGTTTATACATTGTTGTTCATAAAAGCAAAGCTGTACTGATGAGAAAAAAATAATTTGACCAATTCATGTGAGAAGTTTCTCATTTTAATAAATGTAAAAATTTGACCATGAAAGAAAATCTTTTTTTTTTTAAATAAAAAATTTAAATTAATAAAAAATCATAATTTTCAAATTTTTGTTTTTTTACAAATATTTTTATAGTTTTTTTAATTTAGCAAAAATTAATAATAAATATATATTTGTATTTATAGACAAGTATATGAATGTATACAATAATAGTAGTTTATGATACAAGTGTGTAAAGAAGGGCTTTTATGCATGAGGTGCGAGTTTTTTGTAATCGCAATGAGTACACGTCAGAAAATTTATTTTCACTAAGTCTATGTTTTTTGTTTAGTCACGCAAGTTGTTGCCATAGTAATAACAAACGGAAAACGTTTAATAATGAAACTTCATTTGATTTACATTAGATTTTTACGCACAATTTGATTACTTTTGCACACGATTATAATAATGGTATCCTTCACATACAATTATATATTAGAGCAGGCATGAGCAACCTTTTTTGGAACTATAACTAAATTACCATTATTTGTTCGAGTATAGGAGCTAAAGTTAGGCGGGTATATTGGTCCCGTTTATTCAAATTTGAAGCAGTAGAGTAGTTTTCATAGCACAGGCACTGTATGCGGCCCGCGGGCGGCAGGTTATCAGGTTATCTGTATTAGAGTCCCTGCATTAGAGTCCCTGTATTAGAGTGTTCATTTTGGTGGGTGAGTAGATAAAATATATGTTTTTAAATTATTGGTCTGCTTTCATAACTAAATAATAATTCTCATTTCATCCCATTTGTCCCGCTTTGTCTCAATGAAAATGTGGTCACTTTACTCTATCACCAATCATATTTAATGCATATATTGAAGCTGCTTTAAATTTAGTAAAGGAGAAATCTGTCTTTGGGATAAAAATTCATGGAGAGAAGATTAAAATGCTTCGGTACGCTGATGACATTGCAGTTCTGGGAGAGAGTGTGAAGGATCTCGAGAATGCGTTAAGAAGTATGGAAGACATATTGGGAAACGAATATAATTTGGAAATTAATTATGAAAAAACTAAAATTTTAGCAACAAAAAAGGAAGAATCCACACAAACATCATCCTAAATGGACACACTTTAGATCAAGTTCAACAGTTGATGTATTTTGGAAGTAAAATTACAACTGACGGAAGAAGTAAAAGCGAAATTGTCAGTAGAATAAACCAAGCAAAAATTGCATTTCTTAAACGGAAAAACCTGTTCGCCTCCAACAACATTAGCCTTACGCTAAGGAAAAGGATAATTAAAACTTCTGTGCTGTAGCACTGAGTGTTGCAGTGTATGGGTGTGAGATCTCTACCATAGGGACTCAAGAGAGAAGACGACTGGAAGCTCTACAAATGTGGAGTTATAGGAGGATGCTAAAAATTGGCTAGGTTGACCGAGTGACAAATAAAGAAAAAGTTAAGGTGAGCCGAGGAAAAAAGATGTCTGTGAAACAGCATTGTAAAGAGACAAGGGCAACTTATTGGCCATACACTGCGACATGATTGTTTGCTAAACACAATTATCGAAAGACACCTTGATGGCAAGAACTGCATAGGGAGAGCACGGCAGCAAAATATTGACCAACTAATTCGAGAAGTTGGATGCACAACATATCAAGAAATGAAGCGGAAGGCTGAAGAGAGAGTTGCGAGAGAATTGCGGCAAACCAATCTTCGAATTGAAGACCATTGATAATAAGATATAAATTCTTAAAACTGATTATATAACATCTCAATTTAAATTCTTTTGACTCAATTTCTGTTTTTTTTTTAAGTAAAAACTCGAAGCTTAACTGCTTCAACCAAGGGCGATGAAATATTACGCACTTCAGGAGCCACAAGGTGTATATGCAAATAGCCGCATTCAGCTCGCGAACCTCGGTCTGCCGAACCCTGGTCTAGGCAGTCGAAATTAAGCGGATAAGACTAAATACATAAATCCTAACAGACAAGACAATGAACACAAGACGCAGCATATTAGACACAGAAGACCAGAGGGAAATGCTAGGCAGACAAAACTAGACAAACAAGAGTATACAGAGTGGCCTAAAAGTAGGTATACAGTAAGTATACAGGTTATACAGGTATTTCTTATGTTTCTAGTGTAAACCATGGCCGGAAATAGGTTGGATAGGTTGCAGGAATGTATCAATGCCGAAGATAGACATTTTGAGCACCTTCGGAATTAAACATGTAATTAAACCTGTAATTAAAAAATTAAAACGTGAAAGTATTGCTGTATATCTACTTTTGGGCCACTCTGTATACGCAACATGTTACGTGCTACGGAACTCGAAACGGCCAAATTTCTTATTACTAATTGCAATCTGTTTGGAAATAGTTAGAGAAATTAGACTTGTTATTGTAACCTATGAACTGGATACTTGAATTTCTACCCGAACATGTAAACAGTAAACTTGTCCAGATAATAATAATAGTATTAAAAAAAAACTACATAATCTAATATTTATTTACATAACAAACGTTTCAAATTATAATTAGCCACAATAATTATGTAATCTATTGATAACATTTCTGAAATGATACTTATACATAGACTTATTTATATATGATAAATTGTAACTAGTTTTATTGATGTAATCATATATGATGATTCTTGTCCGTCTAATCAAGATTGTCTAGTTTTATCTTGTATATCTAGCATTGTCTTACCGGTTTTGTATTGTCTGTTTAGTCAAGTCATATTCGTCTAATTCTATCTGTCTAGGGCTATCTGGCTAGTCCTGCTTATCTAGTCTTCTCTCTCTAGTACAGTCTGTCTAATTCTGTCTGTTCTCCAGTCCAGTCTACTAGTGCTGTCTGTCTAGCCTTATTTTTCTCTTTCCGCTTACCTAGTCCTGTCCGTCTAGTCTTCTCTGTCCAGACCCGTCTGTCTAATCCTATTAGTCTAATCCTGTCTGTTTGCCACTCCTGTCTAGTCCAGTCTGTGTAATACTGACTGTATTGTCCTGTTTGTCTAGTACTTGACAATACTTCATCTAGAGTTAAAGTATTTTAGTATACTTAACATAACATTTAGTTTTTGTAAATATGAAATCTGCATACAAAAAAACTTGTTTTTTTAAATTTCAATGAATATTTAATGTAAAAAAAATGAAATGCAATCAAACTTGTGCATTATATTTTTAAATAAATATTTGTCGAAACTAGAAAATGGATTTGTCGAATAAAAAAATATCGTTTGATGCACACTCGGTTTATAATTCATTTCGCATATTCAAATCGATTCAAACGGTTTAAACGAATTCAATTTTAACATTAAATTAAATGAAAATTCGCGTACAGCACCGCAGAGCAAATTGTTTTAATTTAAATGGATACACACACAGGCAGAGAGTTGCGAAAACAGACACGCATACATTACGCAATTATTGCACAGGACCAACTGGAAATAAAAATTTGCAGAGGCAATTTATTGAAAATTTAGATTAAGGAGGGAATCCAAAATTAACACCTCACTCAGTTATAAATGAATCAGGAATGATGTTATACTGATGATGTTAACATTAATGTATACATATACTACAAAAATATAACCTTCGAAGAAAAGACTAAAAATATTTATTTCAAGTCAATTCAAGTATTTCATTTCATTCAAGTTCATTTCTTAGTTATAAAATCTGCAAACTCAACAAACCCAAATATTGATCAATGAAAACGAGTCGTCTACGTAGATCTTGATGAAATTCACCTTATCTTTCAGTTTGTTCAAGACTGTATGACCTAATAGAGTTCATTATTAAATTAGCAAATAGGGGACTAGAAGGGTTACCCATCGCGTAACCACTCGTCTGTTTGAAAAATTGCTTGTCGAAACTAAAATAGATGTTGTCAAATAGAAACTCTACTGATTTAAATTGAGATTTCTTGTCTATATCCGTATAGCATTCAATGAATCTCCATTTTTTGCTGAAACATTTGGTGATCTTGTCTTTATGTATGTTCGTAAATAAAGAACTTACGTCTAGTGAAATCATTATATAGTTTGGTGATACTGTTTTGTTATTTAGATGTTCTTTGAGTTCTGATAGTCTTGATGTTCTACCCATCAACACAACATCAAGAATAGTATCTAAATAACTATCTAAATAATATCTAAATAACATTCTATTCCGTATTTGCTAATTTAATAATGAACGACCTAATAGATACAGTCTTGAACAAATTAATGAATAATTGCAGAAATTTCATAAAATGCGACGGCTTGTTCGAAAACTGCCACTCAATTAAAAAAATATATTTTGATTACTAAGAAGTATTGATCTAAACTCAATATATAAACTACCGAACGAGAGATTCTCATTCCCCCATCACCTTAACCAACCACACGTGGTAACTGAAGACTTCAATAGCCACAGCACTACCTGGGAATACCATGACACGAACGAGGATGGAGAACTCCTGGAGAGGTGGGCCGATGATAATGGGATGACCCTCATCCACGACCAGAAATAGCCCGCTACCTTTAATAGTGGCAGATGGATGCGGGGCTATAAACCGGACGTTATCTTCATCAACAAGTCTCTAGCTGGGACATGCAGCAAGACAGTTATTGGCCCTATCCCACACTCCCAACATCGGCCAATAATGCTGAAGTTTAGACCGGTAATAATGCCGCAGAAGATCCCATTTAAAAGGCGGTTTAGACTAAGTAAGGCCACAACAAATTCACAGAAGAGGTTGACAAAGGAATTGGAGACCTCCCACCGAACCCAGAATACTATGAAAATTTCATCTCTGTAATTAAAAAGGCAGCTAGGCGCAGTATTCCCCGCGGCTGCAGAACTTGCTATATACCGGGTTTCTCTAACGAAAACAAAGGCACATACGAAGAGTACCTAGAGCACTACAGTCGGAATCCCTTCTCCCCGAAAACCATTCAGCTGGGCGACCAGCTGATAGACTCGATAAGTACAAATAGACAAGAGGTATGGAAAGACAATATAGAAAGCCTGGATATGAAACACAGCAGCAGGAAAGCCTGGAGCCTTATCAAAAAGCTATCAGGCGACCCAATATCTTCCACAGACCAGGTAAACATCACTGCTAACGAAATTGCGCATCAACTACTCCTAAGTGGTAAGACTGATGAAAAGGCAAAAGGGGCTCTAACCTTCAGGATATCACAACAGCCTGGTAAAACTAATATGGCTTGCTTTACCACTACAGAACTGAAAACCGCAATCACGTCCCTGAAGACCAGGAAGGCCCCTGGCCCAGATGATTTCCTGAATGAGTTCCTGATAAACTTAGGCCTATTAGCTCTGAGCTGGCTTCTTGAATTATACAACTCCTGCTGGACCAACAACACAATACCAAAACTGTGATTAAAAGCTAAGGTAATAGCCGTCCATAAACCGGGGAAAGCACGTGAAGATGCCAAAAGCTACCGTCCGGTGTCACTGTTATGCTCCCCGTTTAAACTATATGAACGCCTCATACTAAACAAGATTGGGACCCAAATAGAAAACCACCTAATCCCCCAGCAAGCAGGCTTCAGACCTGGGAAGTCCTGTACTTGCCAGGTACTAAGCCTCACTCAACACATTGAGGATGGCTTTGAAAGAAAGGAAAAGACGGGGCAGTCTTTATAGATTTATCAGCAGCTCATGATACTACAAACCACAAAATATTACTGGATAAATTTTTTTAAATGACAGGAGATTACCAGCTGACTAAAGTAATAAAAACAATTCTTTCTAACAGAGGATTATACGTAGAATTTCAAGGTACAAGCCGTATTTCAAGTTACAGAAAGTCCTCCCCCAAGATAGCGTGCTGGCACCCATACTCTTCAACGTATATACCAACGATCAACCAACCGGCCCAACAACAAGGAGCTTCATTTATGCCGATGATGTAGCAATCACCTACCAATCAAAAAACATTGAAGAGACAGACTCGCTCTCAGGGTTGTGCAATTATTACAGATTAAACCAGCTCCGGCCCAACCCAGCAAAGACGCAGACATGCTTATTCCACCTTGATAACCGAGAGGCGAAAAAGAACAGCAAATAGAGTGGAACTCTGTCAGACTTCCCAAACCCAGTCTATTTGGGGGTTACATTAGACCGAACTCTGACCTACAGAAAACATATTGATAAAACCAATGCCAAAGTCAACACTAGGAATGGCATCATCGGGAAACTGACCAACGCCCGCTGGGGAGCCAACCCTAACGTCCTGCGCTCCTCGGCCCTTGCGCTGTGCTACTCCGCAGCCGAGTATGCATCCCCTGTATGGGAGAGATCACAAGCTTGTAGACTGAACCATGTCCTGAACGACACGTGCAAATTAATAACGGGATGAGGAGGCATGTGAATGTGGAGAATCCCAGACAATGGAACACCTTTTGGTGTGCCAATCTCTACCAAGTACAAGTCCCATGTACCATCTGGGACCTATGGTCTTGTAACGAAAATCCAGTTCTGGGATCAGTCCTGTAGTATAGAGAAGCCAGAAAAGAACTTGAGGCAACCTCGAAGGTTAACAACCTTAATTGCAATATAGATGTGTATGCATCAAAAACAAACTAAATTCAAGTAAGTATTCATTGAAATGGCACAACATTTCAAGAAAGTTACCCCAGGGGGTAAGTCCTTGGATAAATCCCTCGTTGTGAAACCTGCGATGTACGAGTCTTATTCGGATTCCGGGGAGACTCGACATCATGCAAGAGAAGAGTCTTCATGCAAGAGAAAACTCAAAACCAAATCCAAAACTTTTCTAGAAACGTTCAACTTTAACACCCTCACACAAACTGAAAACTCTCACCGAAGCCCTTAATGAAAACCAGATATCTATAATTGCACTGCAAGAAACACATACCCAGACAAAGAGACTTTCGAATATGAAGGCTACCGCTTATTTAAGAGCAGAGCTCAAAAGTGCGACCTCAATGGATCTGTGATGCATGGAATTGCGTTTGCTGTGAGAACGAGAATCCTTAAGTGGGTCACAAACATTGAACCAGTAAATGACAGATTATCCGTATTAAGAATCAAATACTCCAACAAAACCTATACGTCTAGTTAACGCACATGCCTCCACAAATGATAAGAACAGATCTGACCCGGACGAACTGGATAACCTTTGGGACCTCCTGATGAAAAGATTGTCATAATTCCCAAACACAATGTTAAACTTATTTGTAATTCCCAAACACCATGTTAAACTTATAGGGACTTATGGGGACTATGGGGACAATGCCCAACTTGGACGAAAACACAAGTATAGGAAAATCATTGGAAACTATCCTGCCCACAAGAGAACCTATCAAAATGACAAGAGATTGTTGTCCGTTTGTGACAACCATAACCTCCAGATCATGTCAACACACCACCTTTCGCCACCTTCCCAGAAAGCGGACAACATGGCGATTTCCTCTCGGCACCTTCGGAGAGTTCCAAATAGATCACGTCGCGATTTGGGAGTAATTAAAAAAGGAGTAAACGTTGCTTCAGACCATTACATGTCCATAAATAAATTCAACACCAACAGGACACCCAAACAAATTATTCGCTTTGACAATGATAAACTCCAACAGAAAGTAACAGAGTACCAGGAAAAGGCTCCAAAAATTGACTCTGATTTTAACAACACAGGAAACCGCCAAATAAATTGCTGTAATTAAAAGAACCAAGAAACATGCCTGGTGGAATGATACCTGTGTTACAATCCTCAAAAAAAGGCTAGATGCATGGAAACAATATTATTCAAGAAAATCGAAATGTGATTGGGAATCCTACAAAGCCCAACAAGCCCAGACAGCTAAAGTGATCCGAGCTGAGAAGCGTAAATATGAAAAGTCACATTGAGAAGATCGACCAGAACTTTGACAGAAATGACACCACAGAGTATTACAGAACGTTCAAAAGGAAACTTACGGGCTATAAACCTCCGTCGTTATGCTTCGAGCGAAAGACGGTACACTGGCGACCTCAAATGAAGAAAACTGTAGCATCCTAGTTGACTACTTTAAGAACCTACTAAATTGCGATCAACCCAAACATCCCATCAAGAACGAGGAACTCATTCACAGATACCCAAAATCGAGACCACCCAACAAAACTGAAATCAAACGTCACATTGCTAGACTCAAAAACAATAAGGCACCAGGAGAAGACTCTCTGGTTGCAGAACTTTGGAAATACGCCCCTGAAGAAGCAGTTGAAATCTTGCAGAAGCAAATAGAACAAATTTGGACAGAGGAAATGCTACCAGTAGATTGGAACAGCCTTGATCCATCAATTACACAAGAAAGGCAGCATGTAAAACGTCAACAAATATAGATTAATATCCCTCTTATAGGTAGCATACAAAATTCTCCCACTTGTTATCCTGGAGAGAATAAAAGCTGAAGTAGAGCATCAAATAGACACCAAGGGGGATTCAGAAAATCTCGTTTAACTGCCGAACAGATCCACAACCTCAAAACGATCATCAGATATTACAATCTCAGGTCCAAACCGTACGTATCGGTCTTCGTGGACTTCAAAAAGGCTTATGATTCAATAGGCCGCGGCGTCCTGCTGAACATCCTCAACGAATTTGGGGTTGACTTAAAACTTTTTTTTTTCTACAGAGGAGAGGAAATGCTTTTACGCATCCCCAAATACGGTTTCAATTTTGGGGAGTGTGGGACTCACCAGCCCTCTAAGGCAGTCATATCCACTAAAACCATCCCCTCTTTATTTCTCTCCTGTAGTGTTCCCGCCTTTCAGCCTTATCAGCCTAATCCTCCGTATCCACAGACATGACATCGTCATACAAAACGTTCCATAGGGTTGGCCCGAGGACCGAACCTTGCGGTGCACCTCCCAGGATTTTCTTTTTCATCTTGGATGTTATCTGGATGACGCGATTTCTGAAATATGATTGCACAGTGTTGATTAGGTACTGGTTAACTCCGCATTTTTCAAGTTTGGACAGAATTATGTGCCACGGGGCAGAAATTAAAGCGTTTTGTACGTCGATAAGGACGAGGGCACATTTCCTTTTCTGCATTGTGGATGACGTGCTCTACCGCGCAAATTGTGGTTTTCCCTCTACGAAATCCGTACAGATTTCTATGTAGACCCCCGTTGGTCTCAATGTCCTCCTGAATTCTCTGGTTTACAATATTTTCGTATACCTTAGCTAGTACATTGATCAGGCATATTGGTCTATATTTAACTGCCTCGTCCATTGTTTTCCTAGGTTTTTCAATTAGGATCAATTTTGCGAGTTTCCATGTATCGGGGAACCGGTTCGACTCCAGAAGGCTGTTGAAGAGGGTTACAAAATATTGTGTATTACTGCTTATAATTGCCTTTACTGTTTCAGGCGGTATTCCATCCGGGCCGGGAGACTTGCCCAACTTTATTTTTCTACATGCCCTTATCACCTCGTCTTCATTAAGATCAGGGCCGTTTGAGGAAGTGTGGAGAGAGTCTATCCCATCGATGGTAATCTTCCCCGCTAGTGATGAAAAGTTGGTCGAAAACTTCTTCACGGTCCTGCAGCGGTAGTCTGATCTTCGGGTTTGGTGCATTTAATTGGGATCTGACGATTTTATATCCTTTTCCGAAAATGTCAGTTTCTAGTCTGTCACATAATTTGGACCAGACTTTTTTCGGCTCTTTCGGCTTTTATTTAGGCTCATGCTAATGCTAAATAATAAACGAAATAGAAACTGCTAGGATGCAAATCGACCTTCTAAAAGAAATCGCTAAACAAACTGGTTTGCAGATATCATTTGAAAACACAGAAGTTATGACCAACATCAAAAATGCCCCAGCAAAACTCTAGACGAAATACAGGAGGATCAACCGTGTGGAAACATTTAAGTACCTGGGAGAGATCATCATGAAAAATGGACTGGACTGGAAAAAAAGCGCTTAAGGAACGAGTACTAAAACTCGAAATAGCCTATCAAACGTCGCGCTCAATCTACAACAAAAAATGCCTGTCCAAAACTACCAAACTCCATCATTATGAAACTGAAGCCTGTAGTTATGTATGCAGCTGAAACCCTGTCTCTAAATGCTAACAAAGGACTGTTCTGAGAACAAGAGAAGAGTCCAAAATCGTTAAAGGTGTAATGGGATCGAATTACAAGAATGGCATCCATCATAAAAACCCAACAAAGAAGTCTACAGTGAAATAGAGAAAATTACAGAAACGGTTCGTAAAAGGCGGGCTTGGTATTATGGTCTCAATCATCTCAAACGAATGAACGGAAACAGGCTGACAAAACAGATTTGTCAGTTTTCTGACTACAAACACAAAACCAGAATGCCCTGGTTTATAAATACCAAAGAAGACCTCAAAATAATGCATGTAAAACCAGACGACGCCTTGAAAATAAATCTCTTCCGCAAAAAGATATTGATGAATGGGATAAACCGAGATGGACCAAAAGGAAGACCACTGGACAGAAGAGCGCAAGCTGGTCCACTCACAGAGAATGAGGGAATTCTGGGCTCAGAAGAAACAAACTGCCAAGTGTAACAAGACTTAACGAATAATAGCCTCAACGAATAATAATAATATAAGTATTGAATGAAAATAATAAATATAAGTAATGAATGAGTTGATTGTACAAATAAATAATATTTTCCTAGTGTTATTTCAGACCGTCATCTGGAGTGTTTCAAGTGGTTTCAAAGAATTTCTTTAAGTTCATGATCCAAACATTGCAACCAGGCTTCTTCAGATTTTAGATTTAAAAGAATTCCTTGCCAATTTCAAACAAATTTATGAATCAAATGAAATTGTGATGAGGATGTTGAATTTTCCCTTCAATGATTTATAAATGTAAACTGATGCATTTAAAAGACTTTCATGTCTGTTTGAAACAAATTATAAATAGAACGAGAATTGGATGAGTATGATGCGTGGAATTTTCCCTTCGGTGAATGATAAACCTAAATTTCCCGTTAGTCGAGATAAAGTCGAGCGGAATCCAACAAAAAAATTATCTCACACCCAATAAAAACAAATCCGGCGATAACGCGACATTTTTTTTAAATATTTGTTTTTTCTTTTGATATTTATCACTTGAGTCATTCGAAAGACTGCAATTTTTAGAAAACCAATAAAAACGAAATTACTCACACAAAGGAGCAAACAAAGGAGCAGACAGAAACAAAATTTCTTAAAAAAAAATTAATATAAGATATGTATGAAAAACCATTATTTAGTCAAGTCCACCTAACCTGCTCTGTCTAGCTTGTCTACTTAGCCTTGTCTGCTTAGTTTTGTCTGACTGAATAGACTGCTTAGTCTAATCTTGTATGTCTAAGCCTAGCTATGTCTGTCTAGTCTTATCTGTCTACGTGTCGTCGGTTTAGTTTTGTCTGTTCAGTCTCGCCTATCTAGTCTAGACTGTTTAGACTCATTTGTCTAGTCTACTCTGTCTAGTTTCGTCTGCCTAGTTTTGTTTGTCTAGTAGCGTCCGCCTGATTTCATCTGTCTAGTTTCGTTTGTCTAGTCTTGACTGCCAAGTCTTGTGCGTCAAATATTATTTGTTTAATCTTACCTAACTAGTCTTGCCTGTGTAGTAATGTCTGACTTGCGCCTATCAAGTCTTGTGTATCTACTCTTGTTTGTCTACCCTTGTCCGTACGTATTGCCTGACTAATTTTGTCTGTCTAGTCTAGTCTGTCTAATGTTGTTTGTCTAATAAACAAATAAATAGTCGTTAGGGAAATTTAATGCCATAATGAAGAATAAAAATGTTGAAAACATTGAAATGTTGAGTGTTGATTGTCTAACCTTAGAGTGTAAGTTATGTTAATGTTTAATAGCAATTAAAGGTTTATAT
Organism: Phosphuga atrata; assembly: GCA_944588485.1. NCBI lineage: Eukaryota > Metazoa > Arthropoda > Insecta > Coleoptera > Silphidae > Phosphuga > Phosphuga atrata. The sequence goes on along the minus strand of OX155903.1, from coordinate 26,823,803 downwards.
ATATATATATATATATATATATATATATATATATATATATGAATGTTTATTGAATGAGGTGAAATGGTGAGTGGATTGGGATTGTAATTAAAGGGGAATACGTGTGGCCTTGAATTAAAATCAATTACGTGAATCACATTCATTTGCGGCTATTGATGTGAAACCATCGCATTCTTTTGCACCTAGTAAACATCTACATGAAATATATAAATAAGTAAATCAACGAATGCGCCGCGCCGGTACGTTTCCAACAATAAAATTCCCACATAATCGCATAATAAGGTGTAACAAGAAAACGGAATGTTTTTCCCCAAGACTAGCGGGTCAAGATTATACAAATAAGAATTGACAAAAATCGACTAAATAGACTACACTAGATACGCACAACTAAATAGATAAGACTAGAAAAACTATGTAGTCCCGTTTCTATGTAGTCCCGTAGGTCTAGTTTTGCGGTCTTCAGCAATCGCTGAACCAGGCTTATGTGAGGAGAGGTCAGTTAGCAAAGGTTGCCCGCAGGGGTCGAAATTTGGTTCTTCCTACTGGAATATCTTTACCACGGGTGGCGAACGTTTTTATGACCGCGTGCCATTTTTCTTAAGTTTCTACATTACGAAATGCTGACGTGCCTAATAAGTTTGCCTGAATATCATTTAGCGTATTAGCCTGAATATAATATAATACCGTATCAACTTGAATATGAGTCCATAAAGTCCATAAAGAGTCACAGCGGGATCACTTTAACCACAGAGCAATCTGTATTCAAAGCCAAATTTTTCAAATTTTTTGTAGTCAACATTGCTGACTCGATTATCATGTTTCTTGCAAAGTAATTACATGCTGGCAAAGAGTCAAAACGGCTTCTGGAAAAGTAGCTCAACTGATACTGCTGTGTTGGATAAAGTTCATTTTATGATTACTTCTCTAAATTGTAAATTTACGACCTAAGTAAAGCATTTGATTCTTTTGATTACAAGCTTCTTCCACAAAAAATTGAAGATATTGGAGTTAGAGGCATCGCCAAGAACTGGGTAAAATCTTCCTTGCATCAAAGATGACAAACAGTGATCGTAAACGGTTCAAAATCGGTAAGAATGGGTGGTAATTGGGTGGTACCCCAAGAGTCTCTAATGGGACAAACTCTTGATATTTGTTATTAATCTGGCGCAAACAAAGAATGTTCAATGCAATTATATTTTCTACGCTGACGATTTTAAATATTTAGCATTCACGATTTAATTAAAGGTAGCAATTTAAAATCAGAAACGTTATGAGGATGGATGATGTATCTTATGATGATGCATCTTTAATGGACTTTAAATATGCGCAAAAAATAATACTTCTAAGATTTGATCAAAAATCACCCAAAGGGGCCGAATCAATAAGATTTCTAGGGGTAACACTTGATCAGAAGCAAAAATGGGACTATCATATTGTACTAAAATGTTCGACATTAAGTACTGTGTGTTATCTGATTAGGAACCTAGGAGAATGTGTAAAAGTTGATATTTTGCAAATATGCTATCGTTCAGTCTAGCTTGTCATATGGACTGATATTTTTGGATCAGCAGCAAATATTGATGCGGTATTTAAAATGCACAAAAAGATATTAAATAGATATTACGTCCTCCTCGTAAAGGTCTTTGTTCATCAAACACAACATTTTAACGCTACCCTCCTCCCGCGTGCCAATACAAATTTCCAACGCATCAGCTGTGACACGTGTGCCATAAGTTCGCCACCGCTGTACTATACGATACAATCTTCGAGTGTGATCTTTCAGTAGGTTGTAATATTGTTTCTTACGCAGATGATACTATGCTCGTTACTTTTTGTGGTACCATAATGGGCCCAATGGATAAAAAACTATCAAGCACTACTAGTTTTACTAGCTAGGGCTGAGAACTACCAGCTAATCTTTAACGCTAACAAGACCGAGGCTATATTCTTTGGCAAAAATCGAAGGCAGCGTAGACCGGTATTTAAACCAGCAGGTAACCATATCAAGTGTCAGGATCATTTAAAATACCTCGGGTCCGATGTTACTGGAGGAATATCCTTTAATTTAAAGTGATTTGAAACGGCATAGTTATAATTTAAAATAACTGAGGTTACATTCGATAGAAACCTAAACTATAAACCAAACATCAAACTAGCTTGTGGTAAGGCCAAATAGATGAGCGTTCCACTTGGCCTCGTGGCTATGAAGGAATGAAGGTTAGGCAAAACAATATTAAAACTAATTTATAGCGGAGCAATTGAACCCGGTTTATTATACGCCGCTCCCATATGGCATAAATTTTGTGGAGTAATGGAAAAAGTTAAGCTTTTGGGTGTACAACAAGTCTGCACATTAAGAGCGGCCAAAGCTTACCGGATGGTATCCACCGAGGATGCCTGTGTTATCTCTGGACTTATACCTTCTGACTTCCGATTAAAAAAGATTTCATTGTAACAAAGCAAACATTCCCTAGAAAACCAGACCCTAAGAGGAAGTAACTGGCCTTAGCGTATCCACCGACCTTGTCGAAACTAAAATCAATCTAGAGCACCTTATCCATTCCACCTATTTTCGTTCCCTCGTCTACACTATTTGACCCACCAACCCATAACTCCAATATAATATAAAAATATTCACAGACGGCTCAAAATCAAATGCTGGAGTTGGAGCTTACAACGAAGAAGAAGATATTCATTTCGTAACATTTGGTTTATGAAAAAAATGAACATCAACAAAACAACATTTAAGGCCATAAGTAAAGAGAAAAAAGAAAACTTCCAACTATTTATTAAAAATATACCAATAGAACGAGTATCCACACTTGCCACCTGGGAACCTTAGTAAACGAACAGTGGGACTACTCAACAGAAATCAGATGTAGAATAGAAAAAGCAAGAGATGCTTTCATCAAAATGTCTAAGCTACTCAAAAGCCACAACCTCAAATTAGATATCAAAGTAAAAATCCTGCGCTGCTATGTGTTCTCGATATTGTAGGGGAGAAATAGGGGACAAATCTTATATTGCCTGTAATACAACGATGTGTATGACGGGAAAGTTTGCGAGTGCATGTGTTTCGATAATGTGATTTGTCAAACGTCCATTCAAATTCAAATTTTCGGTTAGGTTGAATTTTAAGTGTGGAAACATAATTTAGCTTAACCAAACTTTTTTCAGTTGATTGGCTTATTTGTGCTAAGTCAGTATTCTTTATATTATTCTGAATTTTTATTAAGTGACTGTGATAATACATATCTTGGCACAAATGTTAATGATCGGTGGGATCACTCTCAGGAGATAAAAATTCGCATTGAAAAGGCAAGATCTGTTTTTACCAAAATGCGATCTGTACTAACAAGCCACAACCTAACAATGACTACAAAGCTGAGAATGATGAGATGCTATGTGTTTTCGGTTCTTTTTTACGGAATGGAATCGTGGACACTGACAGCAGCCACCAGCAAAAAGTTAGAGGCATTTGAAATGTGGATATATCGCAGAATGCTGAGAGTCTCCTGGAGGGATCGAATAACCAATGAGGAGATCCTCCATAGAATGAACAAGGAGAGAGAGGTTCTAAACACAGTCAAGTGCAGAAAGCTAGAATATCTTGGCCACATCATGAGAAACGAAGATAGATTGCATTTGCTGCAGAAGATTATCCAGGGAAAGGTGGCAGGAAAGAGGTCAATCGGCGCCAGACGAATATCTTGGTTGAAAAACCTAAGAACCTGGTTCAGCATGACGACAACAGAACTTTTCCGTGCCGCAGTGAATAAAGTCATCATAGCCCAGATGGTTACCAACGTTCGGAACGGATATGGAACTTAAAGAAGAAGAAGAAGTGATAATACACTTTCGTTCTACATATTTATGTCAAATATGATTGATAATTTTATTCGCTAGTTCTATAAAAATAAGAATATGTAGAATATTTACAAATGGGGTTAGTTGTCATATTTTATTAGTTTATTTATTTCCCATGAGGTTAGTTGCGCCATTCCACAACTGCTTATAGATCTACATTTTTGTTACTTAAGAAAGAAATTTTAAGATGGTAAGAATTTTGACAGATAGTCCTGTAAAAAGAAAACGACTACAAGAAGAAAATCAAAATAAACTGGCAAAAAAAAATAAAACGAAAGATCGTAACAAGGTCAAAAAAATAAAAAACAAAAATGACACTGATATCAAAGAAGAAAATTGTTATTGTTGAGTTTGTATGGAATCGTACGCGAATAGTCTTCCAAGTGCAATTTGGTTACAGTGCATTGAATCCCAGCAATGGGCACATGAGGATTGCATTCCGAACCTCCAAAACCCATGTTATATTTGTGAGAATTACAGTTTTCATTTTAAAATAAATAAAGTTTAAAATGTATTTATATTCTTAATAACTATTACATGTGACAACTAACCTCACACACTGTGACAACTAACCCAACACCAGAGCAGGTTGTCACAATATTCTTAAAATTTTCAAACACTAAAAAGTTTTTTAATTGTTTTTTTTATTAATATTGGAATCGTACAATGTTTAAAGTATTTAATAAATATAAGACTTTCAATTGGTATAAACAATATTTAATCTAAAGGTACTGAGTTCACTGAAATTCAAAAAGTTTATATTTTGTGACAACTAGCCCCAGTCTCCCCTACTATGGCATGGATTCATGGACATTGACCGAAGCAACACAAAAGAAACTCGAAACCTTCGAGATGTGGCTATCCAGAAGGATCCTTAGAACAATATCATGGGTAGATAGAGTGACCAACGAAACAATACTAGGAAGAATGGGGAAGGCAAAAGAGGTGATGAACACTATTAAGAGAAGGAAACTGGAATATCTCGGGCATATAATGAGAAATGACACCAAATACAAACTCTTAAAATCCATCCTCCAAGGAAAAGTATTTGGATAGAGAGGGTCCCGAATAAGAAGAATATAAAGGCTCAAGAACCTAAAAACATGGTATTCAAAAACAACCACAGAACTGTTTAAAGCAGCAGTCCACAAGGTCATCATAGCTAGGATGGTCGCCAATATTCGAAACGAATAGGCACAAGAAGAAGAACATTTGGTTTGGCTGAGTATTGGTCAATATTTCAAGCAGAGTAAATTGGAATTAAGCGGGCGTTAGCATATTCTAACGAAGCCAGACGTAATAGACGAATAGCAGATTTTCCCTAGATGCCCTTCAAAACATGGCCTCGCCAACCGAAACACTGTTCGAAAAGTGGCAGCAATCTAAGGAGGTCTCACAAAAAACTAAAGTAAGCTTCCATTGGGTAAGAGCACACGTCGGCCTGACAGGTAACGAAAGAGCGGACAGTCTGGCAAGACACACCTCTGGTCAATACTCCACAGGCCCAGTACATAACAATAATACAGTAACTTTCAAACAAGTGCCAAGCCAGGCAATAAAATACCGGATTAACGCCTACCTTAACAGGGAGTGACAATAGCGATGGGATGCGTCAACAACTGATCTTTGGACTAAAAACTTTATTTCGTCAATTGACAAGTGGATTAATATGGAGATTTGTCTCTTGCAGCGGTCCAACTTATTACTGACCATGGAAATTTTCAGTCATATATGCATCGTTTTGGCAAAAGGGCATCGCCACTATCCCAGTGCGGCGAAGAAGACACAGCTCCACATGTACTTTTTCATTGTCCTGTTATCTCAGAATGGAGACAATATATTGATCTAAGCATGTCTCAGGCAGGATGCTCCCGGCCACGAAATGAGGACGAGTTAAGGGAAGTTCAAATAAACAAGATATTGTGTCAGATTTTTGACGAACGTGCCAAAAAAACTAAAACATTGGATCACGACCAAGTCTTAACTACATGCTAATATATGATAAATTAGATTATTGTATATATTTGCCTTTTTTTATTATGTAGATATATTATCATGTATTAATTATTATGTACCAGCATAGTGTCCTCGTTGACGGAGTGCTGGCGACAAAGAGTCGAATAAACATATAAGCTGTCTTGTCTTGTTGGTTTGGTCTTGTCTATATAGTTTTGTTTGTCTAGTCTTGTTTATATAGTCCTATTTGTCTAGTCTACTCTGACTAGTCTTGCCTGTCTAATCTTGTTAATCTAGTCATCTCAGTCTAATCTGACAGATAGCCTAAACTTATCTGTCTCATCTTACCTCTCAAGTCCTGTTGGCCTAGTCTTGCCTATCGAGTCTGTGTACCTCTCAAGCCCCATTGGCATAGTCTTGTATGTCTACTCTTGTCTATCTACTCTAGTCTGGTCCGTCTAGTCTTGACTGCCTCAAGCGGGACACCCGGGATCGATTCCCGGTGGGAGAGGTAACAACTAACGCGGTTGTCACTAACCGTCTTGTCTGGCCAGTCCAGGCTTGTCTGCTAGTGTTATCTATCTAGTCTCGTCTGTCTAGTGTTATCTGTCCAGTTTTATCTGGCTAGTCATGTTTGACTAATTTTATCTGTCTAATCGTATCTGTCTCATCTTACCTCTCATGTCCTGTTGGCCTAGTCTTGTCTGTCTACTCAAACTTGATAAACTGGTATATTTTGTGTAGCCATAAACTCATCTGATTAGTCAACAAAATCTTGATAAACGAGTTTATTTTGTGCAACCATAAACTAGTCTGTACAGTCAATAAAACATTAATAAACCAGTGTGTTTAGTGCAGCCATAAACTTGTCCGTCTAGTCAACATAATCTTGATAAACGAGTCTATTTCGTGAAACTAGAAACTTCTCTGTCTAATCAACAAAATCTTAATAAACCGGTGTATTTTGTGCAACCATAAACTCATCTGATTCGACAAAATCTTGAAAAAACAAGTTGATTTTGGTGTACCATAAACTAGTCTGTCTAGTCAGTAAAACATTAATAAACCATTTTATTTTGTGTAGCCATAAACTTGTACGTCTAGTCAACATAATCTTGATAAGCGAGTCTATTTTGAGCAACTTTAAACTTGTCTGTCTAGGCAACAATACCTTGACAGACCATTTTATTGTTATGTAGCCTATTTAGTGAATAAAACGTTAATTAAGCTTACTCTACTTACACTCAAAAGTCAATCAAAACAAACCGTAAAGTATGCGACCTACGGGGACTATTTGAAAGCAAATTTTTTACATTTTTGCAGCCTCAGTTAAAAGTTCGCGACATTTCGAATCGTCTGACGGATCTGTCTTTGCTGATTATTCTTTTTTTATTATCTTGCTCTTCAATCTCTGCCAGATGTTCTTTTGCCAACGTTGCATTGGTCGACATAAATTACTGTTTTTATTTTCGCATTTCATTCTCATACAAACAAAAGATCAAAAAAATCTAAAAAAAAACTTAGCTCTATCTAGTTTCATATGTATAGTCTTGTCTGTCTAGTATTGTCTGTCTAGTCTTGTCTGTCTAGCCTTGTCTGTCTAGTCTTGTCTGTCTAGTCCTGTCTGTCTAGTCTTGTCTGTCTAGTCTTGTCTGTCTAGAGTTGTCTATCTAGTCTTGTCTAAGCATATAACAAAATAAAGAAAAATATTAGACATCATTAAAAAATCAATGACACTATAATAGCAGTTATACAAGAGGTAAGTTTTAAGGCGTATTCAGAAAATTCTATAACTGTCTTGCTGGGTTAGTTCTAATAAGAACGTTCTAATGGTGTCTAATTAGAACGTCGAAAACATTTTTATTATTGTGCAAACTATTAACAAATATGCGGGGAAAAATGTTTAAGTTAACATTTTTCTGTTATTGATTCAGCGATAAAACCGACCGACTAATGAGGTTTAACTGTTCACACACGTTCAACTTTCGGTCGGCAAACGAGAACACAAACTCGGTGGAGAATTCCTGTACGCCGAGCAAACTAAAAGTTGTTTTTTTTTTCAAATTACATTTTTTTATAATGAAATTATTGTTCGAAAACTGCATTCGAATGAGGTTTTACATTCCATTTTAATATCATTTTTCCCCGTTTCTGTCATTTTTATATTTCCACGCATAATTTTCCAAACCGCAGTACGAAACATTTTAACAGATAATATTGTAAAATGATCAAATAAACGGAATGCGTGCGTACGTGTTCACTGGAATGCTAAACGCGCAATATATTTGTTTAAATTACTAATCGACTATACATCATCACTAGACATTATTTAAATTATTAATAAAGTTTCTATATATAAACAGAGAAAACTAAACAGACAAAATTAGATAGACAAGACTAGACAGACAAGAGTAGATAGACAAGAGTAGACAGACAAGAGTAGACAGACAAGAGTAGACAGACAAGAGTAGACAGACAAGAGTAGACAGACAAGAGTAGACAGACAAGAGTAGACAGACAAGAGTAGACAGACAAGAGTAGACAGACAAGAGTAGACAGACAAGAGTAGACAGACAAGAGTAGACAGACAAGAGTAGACAGACAAGAGTAGACAGACAAGAGTAGACAGACAAGAGTAGACAGACAAGAGTAGACAGACAAGAGTAGACAGACAAGAGTAGACAGACAAGAGTAGACAGACAAGAGTAGACAGACAAGAGTAGACAGACAAGAGTAGACAGACAAGAGTAGACAGACAAGAGTAGACAGACAAGAGTAGACAGACAAGAGTAGACAGACAAGAGTAGACAGACAAGAGTAGACAGACAAGAGTAGACAGACAAGAGTAGACAGACAAGAGTAGACAGACAAGAGTAGACAGACAAGAGTAGACAGACAAGAGTAGACAGACAAGAGTAGACAGACAAGAGTAGACAGACAAGAGTAGACAGACAAGAGTAGACAGACAAGAGTAGACAGACAAGACTAGACAGACAAGACTAGACAGACAAGACTAGACAGACAAGACTAGACAGACAAGACTAGACAGACAAGACTAGACAGACAAAACTAGACAGACAAGACTAGACAGACAAGACTAGACAGACAAGACTAGACAGACAGGACTAGACACACAAGACTAGACAGACAAGACTAGACAGACAAGACTAGACAGACAAGACTAGACAGACAAGACTAGACAGACAAGACTAGACAGACAAGACTAGACAGACAAGACTAGACAGACAAGACTAGACAGACAAGACTAGACAGACAAGACTAGACAGACAAGACTAGACAGACAAGACTAGACAGACAAGACTAGACAGACAAGACTAGACAGACAAGACTAGACAGACAAGACTAGACAGACAAGACTAGACAGACAAGACTAGACAGACAAGACTAGACAGACAAGACTAGACAGACAAGACTAGACAGACAAGACTAGACAGACAAGACTAGACAGACAAGACTAGACAGACAAGACTAGACAGACAAGACTAGACAGACAAGACTAGACAGACAAGACTAGACAGACAAGACTAGACAGACAAGACTAGACAGACAAGACTAGACAGACAAGACTAGACAGACAAGACTAGACAGACAAGACTAGACAGACAAGACTAGACAGACAAGACTAGACAGACAAGACTAGACAGACAAGACTAGACAGACAAGACTAGACAGACAAGACTAGACAGACAAGACTAGACAGACAAGACTAGACAGACAAGACTAGACAGACAAGACTAGACAGACAAGACTAGACAGACAAGACTAGACAGACAAGACTAGACAGACAAGACTAGACAGACAAGACTAGACAGACAAGACTAGACAGACAAGACTAGACAGACAAGACTAGACAGACAAGACTAGACAGACAAGACTAGACAGACAAGACTAGACAGACAAGACTAGACAGACAAGACTAGACAGACAAGACTAGACAGACAAGACTAGACAGACAAGACTAGACAGACAAGACTAGACAGACAAGACTAGACAGACAAGACTAGACAGACAAGACTAGACAGACAAGACTAGACAGACAAGACTAGACAGACAAGACTAGACAGACAAGACTAGACAGACAAGACTAGACAGACAAGACTAGACAGACAAGACTAGACAGACAAGACTAGACAGACAAGACTAGACAGACAAGACTAGACAGACAAGACTAGACAGACAAGACTAGACAGACAAGACTAGACAGACAAGACTAGACAGACAAGACTAGACAGACAAGACTAGACAGACAAGACTAGACAGACAAGACTAGACAGACAAGACTAGACAGACAAGACTAGACAGACAAGACTAGACAGACAAGACTAGACAGACAAGACTAGACAGACAAGACTAGACAGACAAGACTAGACAGACAAGACTAGACAGACAAGACTAGACAGACAAGACTAGACAGACAAGACTAGACAGACAAGACTAGACAGACAAGACTAGACAGACAAGACTAGACAGACAAGACTAGACAGACAAGACTAGACAGACAAGACTAGACAGACAAGACTAGACAGACAAGACTAGACAGACAAGACTAGACAGACAAGACTAGACAGACAAGACTAGACAGACAAGACTAGACAGACAAGACTAGACAGACAAGACTAGACAGACAAGACTAGACAGACAAGACTAGACAGACAAGACTAGACAGACAAGACTAGACAGACAAGACTAGACAGACAAGACTAGACAGACAAGACTAGACAGACAAGACTAGACAGACAAGACTAGACAGACAAGACTAGACAGACAAGACTAGACAGACAAGACTAGACAGACAAGACTAGACAGACAAGACTAGACAGACAAGACTAGACAGACAAGACTAGACAGACAAGACTAGACAGACAAGACTAGACAGACAAGACTAGACAGACAAGACTAGACAGACAAGACTAGACAGACAAGACTAGACAGACAAGACTAGACAGACAAGACTAGACAGACAAGACTAGACAGACAAGACTAGACAGACAAGACTAGACAGACAAGACTAGACAGACAAGACTAGACAGACAAGACTAGACAGACAAGACTAGACAGACAAGACTAGACAGACAAGACTAGACAGACAAGACTAGACAGACAAGACTAGACAGACAAGACTAGACAGACAAGACTAGACAGACAAGACTAGACAGACAAGACTAGACAGACAAGACTAGACAGACAAGACTAGACAGACAAGACTAGACAGACAAGACTAGACAGACAAGACTAGACAGACAAGACTAGACAGACAAGACTAGACAGACAAGACTAGACAGACAAGACTAGACAGACAAGACTAGACAGACAAGACTAGACAGACAAGACTAGACAGACAAGACTAGACAGACAAGACTAGACAGACAAGACTAGACAGACAAGACTAGACAGACAAGACTAGACAGACAAGACTAGGCAGACAAGACTAGACAGACAAGACTAGACAGACAAGACTAGACAGACAAGACTAGACAGACAAGACTAGACAGACAAGACTAGACAGACAAGACTAGACAGACAAGACTAGACAAACAAGACTAGACAGACAAGACTAGACAGACAAGACTAGACAGACAAGACTAAACAGGCAAGACTAGACATACTAGTCTAGACAGGCAAGACTAGGTAGGCAAGACTGGACAGGCAAGACTGGATAGGCAAGACCAGATGCACATGACTAGACGGACAGGACCAGACAGACAAGATTAGACACACAAGACTAGACAGGCAAAACTAGACACACAAGACTACGCGGACTAGAGAGCTGAAACAAACAAGTATAAGTAGTGAACAAATTGATTTCTGCTAGATTTGTAATATATAAAATTAAGTATAAGTGGAATGAGTAATAATTGCATTAGTCACAAGGTTGTTGCAAATAGTTCGAAGTGTTCGAGAAAAACGTATGAAATAACGACGATGATAAATCGGTTGGTGCCAAGGCCTTTTCTGCATTAAAACCGCACGATTGTTCTAAACAATTTTAATTTGCCATTTTAACTGACGTTGCAAAGACGGCAACCTATAAACAATTTAGTAATAGCTTACTGTTTTCCTTCACTTTCACTTCAATTATCATTACCAACAATTCCTAGTCTTCCAAACATCACTAGATGACTGGACAGACAACACTAGATAGACAAGACAAAACTAAACATACAAAGCAAAACGAACAAGAATAGACAAACAAGACTAGTAAGAGAAAACTAGACAAACAACCATAGTCGTTAAAAAATTTATGAAAAAATAAAATTTGTTTTTCCACAATCATAATAAAGCAAATTATATAATGTATAGATTATACAACTAAATGATAATTGTTTTATTTAAAGCAAAGATTAATACAAGTAGACCAGCCTAGTAGTAAAAGGACATAACTGAATAGATTTAAGTCTTATTTAACTGAATAGATTGAAGATTTAAAAGATCTTTAACTGAATAGATTTAAGATCTTTAAATCTTAAGTTAATAGATCTAAGCCATAAATTTTACTACCGAACAATAGAGTTAGCAGCTATATAGATAAAATACAGAACAGATAGGATAATATTATTTGAATAATAAACTTAATCAACATTCCTTTGGGAAAACTTAAATAAAATATATTAAGAAAACTCGAGACTAATACAACTAGACTTTAGAGTTAAGTTTAAGTTTTTGTTAAGTTTAGAATTAAGTTAAATTTAAGGACTACACCACACTATAAACTTTGCCGTGCGTTAAACACTGAATCTCCACAGATGAGATTACACAACAAGAAGGTTAATCCGCTGTTGTTGTTTTTTTCCTCTTGTGCTACGTTTGAGTTGGTGTTATGTAACCGTGTGTTATGCGAGGTAAAAAGACGATTGTATTGTTGTTTTCATTCCCCGGTGCAAGCGAGCGATTCATGGGAAACATTTACACAAAAAAAAATACATTACATATATAGAAACGGAACACAATACAACTATCAAGCAATTCCGTCAAATTACGTGCACAACTTGAATTGAAACAGCCTTACCCTCGTTGTTTCGACGTTATATAATAATCGGCCGGCGAAGAAAACGGAAAAGGATTACGTTTAGAGGATTTCGTGACAAAGATGAGACTTAAAATGGATACGTTGCAATTAAATTGCTGATCGGTCGGACAAGACCTGTGTAGCAAATTTGTGAATCATTGTTGCAATCAATTATTAGTAAGATATCTGTATGTATGTTACTTACACGAATAGACTCTGTGTTATTTGCCAATGTAGACTAGACATAGGATGCATGCAAATGCGAAAGTAGTCAGACTAGTTTATGGCCAGACAGACAAGTTTATTATTATTATTTCTCTGGGTGTTTGTGTGCAGATCCTATGTTAATAAACATAATGTTGTTTGGTCGCAAACGGCGAGCGTAGATAAATTCCTATCGTGCAGTGTGGATGATAAATAAAAAAAAGTGAGTAATGACTCGGTCGAGTGCGATATAAATAGTAATCATCGGGACTAAGTGACCGGAAATGCATGCAGATATCGTCGACCTTCTGATTTCTGACGGACGCATTCCGGAGATTCTTGCACAACCGTCCACAATGCTCCCACAGAATTCTTATTTTTTATTATAAAACATATTTTTTCTCCCGTTTAGACTTCACTATACTGCGCAGTTTACATTCGATTTGTTGATTCCTCATAATATTTGTTCGTCGATTACAGACTTGATCATCATAACATTTCCATTTATCTAATTGCACAAGTTCTATTTATAAATAGGCTATTATGTCTGCTGTATAGTCTACAATTATGATAAATTATCAAAACTGAAAAAACACAACAGACACAAAATCTGACAGTGAAACTATATGTTCACGACTAGACAGATAAGACTAGACAGAGAAGACTAGACAGACAAGACTAGACAGACAAGACTAGACAGACAAGACTAGACAGACAAGACTAGACAGACAAGACTAGACAGACAAGACTAGACAGACAAGACTAGACAGACAAGACTAGACAGACAAGACTAGACACACAAGACTAGACAGACAAGACTAGACAGACAAGACTAGACAGACAAGACTAGACAGACAAGACTAGACAGACAAGACTAGACAGACAAGACTAGACAGACAAGACTAGACAGACAAGACTAGACAGACAAGACTAGACAGACAAGACTAGACAGACAAGACTAGACAGACAAGACTAGACAGACAAGACTAGACAGACAAGACTAGACAGACAAGACTAGACAGACAAGACTAGACAGACAAGACTAGACAGACAAGACTAGACAGACAAGACTAGACAGACAAGACTAGACAGACAAGACTAGACAGACAAGACTAGACAGACAAGACTAGACAGACAAGACTAGACAGACAAGACTAGACAGACAAGACTAGACAGACAAGACTAGACAGACAAGACTAGACAGACAAGACTAGACAGACAAGACTAGACAGACAAGACTAGACAGACAAGACTAGACAGACAAGACTAGACAGACAAGACTAGACAGACAAGACTAGACAGACAAGACTAGACAGACAAGACTAGACAGACAAGACTAGACAGACAAGACTAGACAGACAAGACTAGACAGACAAGACTAGACAGACAAGACTAGACAGACAAGACTAGACAGACAAGACTAGACAGACAAGACTAGACAGACAAGACTAGACAGACGAGACTAGACAGACAAAACTAGACAGACAAAACAAGACAGACCAAACATAACAGACAAAACTAGACAGACAAGGCGAGATAGACACAACTAGATAGACAAGGCTAGTAATCGAAATATCAAATCTTGTCTATAAATTTTTGTCTATCTAGTCTTGTCTGTACATTCCTGTCTGTCTAGTCGTATCATCCATTTCAAATTAAATTGATTTCGAAACCTGTTTATTGTGGCATTAGTAAATTGAGAATAATTTGATATTGAGTGTTTACTGACCAGTCTATTGAACACTAATATATTTTTAATAATAGTTTCATTGATTTGAGAGCTCGAAATCGTTTTACATGCACATTCACAATACGTGTGTGTATGTGTGTTTAATGTAATTCAATAAACTGGTAAATTATTAATTGCAATTTAATTGCATCGAGTTATTAACAACCGTCCTGCCAAATCGTTTTGAATTGCACATATGAAAACGGATTTGTTTAACAAAATTTGTATTTAAAAGAAAGTCTAAAAATATTAAATTGAGAAGATTCGTTGTACCACATGGTATCGTAATAGGTACTATTTAAATATCACTTATAAACATTGTTTTAGTTATGATTTATTAGCATAAAGCACAACTAAAAGAATATTAGATCATAAATAAAACGTCAGATCATAAGTTAACTTTTCGTCAATATTACGATAAAGAATACATTTTACGATCTAGCTGAGGCTATTATCTAAAGAGTTAATGCCAGACAGACAAGAATCCTAGATCTATGACGATTTCTTGCAATTGATTTCATGGTATTTATTAAATGTGCTTCTTTTGTTATTAATAAATCCTTTATTAGCATAAATATAAATACACGACAGTTCGTACATTAGTGTGATGTTACTTTAAACAAAAATTAATTAATGTGTATTGTAAGCCTCTGAGAGTAGACTTATATTGTGCAAAAATAGTTGCAGATGATTGGTAATTAGTGGAATAGACAGGAAACATAATACGCGGAAATTTACGGTTTTTCCATATCTCTCGTTAATGGTTTTCGTTCTCTATTTATCTCGCTATTTCGTACGTTCCGGTGGAAGTGGCTAACTAATCTCCTTAAAACAATCATTTACTAATAGTTCCATTTCGTAAGAAACTACGTCCGTTTTGTATGATAAATTCTAATTTTTAAAAAGTTTTATGGCATTGACAACAAAACATTCAACAAAACACAAAAGACTAAATTGTACAAAAAACTAGATAAACACAGACAAAAACAGATTACACTAAAAGGACAAGGCCCGGCTGATAAGACTACACAAGATAAACAAGAGTAGAAAGAAACTTGTGAAAACTTGTCTTGTCTGTCCATCCAGTCTTTTCTGTCTTGTCTTGTCTGTCTAGTCATGTCTTCTTAGTCATATCTATCTAGTCATATCTGTCTATTTTTTCTGTCTACTCTTAGCTGTCTACTCTTGTCTGTCCAGTCTTGTCTATCCAGTCTTGCCTGTCAAGTCTTGTGTGTACAGTCTTGTCTGTCCAGTCTTGTCAAGATAGGACATCTTGTCTTTCCGATCTTGTCTCTCCAGTCTTATCTACCGTCTTGTCTGTTCTCTTGTCTGTCGAATATTTCTGTCCAGTTTTATCTGTCCAGTTTTGTCTATCCAATCTTGTCTGTCGAGTCCTGTCTGTCCAGTCCTGTTTCTCCCGTCTTGTCTGTCCAGTCTTGTATGTCCAATCTTGTCCGTTCAGTCTTATCTACCCATAATTATCCAAAAGGCAATACGGATTCAGAAAATGCCGCTCTACTCGCCACGCTGCGCTGTAACGGCTATTCTAGACATTGCCGAAAACGTAAAAACGAGAACAGTATGGAACCGCCAAATATGTGCCCTCATTACGTCAGACGTGAGAAACGCCTTTACCTCTGCGTCCTGGCAGCACATAATGACTAAAATATCTGGATCATCACCCTTGGGGTCACTCAGGGATCGGTCCTGGGCCCCACACTCTGGAACGTGATGTAGGATGGAATGCTTACAATAACACAACCCGCAGGAGTAACCACTATTGAATTTGCAGATGACCTAGCAATAATCGTACCAGCACAGACAGAAAAGAGCCTGATGCAGAAAGCAAATATAGCGGTCGAAAAAATAAACAAATGGATAACAAGTAAGGGGTTAACACTACATAAAGGCAAATAGTTGTGAAACGAACTGTAGGGAAGGCAGCGGCATGGAAGGAAGTCTGTGAAGAACTAGAGACACAGAAGGGGAGGCCAAGCTTTTCATAATGACTAAGGCACGATACAGGGCTTCAAAATATCTCACACACATCAGGCAGATGAAAAGTGAAAAAGGAATTGTAATTCAAGATGAAGAGCTTATTAACCCTTTAACTACTGCAATATTTTCACAAATCAGTCTGTCTAAACGCAAAAAAACAGAAAGTGTTGTACAAAGGCTGATATCTTCATTTCTTATTTATATAAGATGATATGTACATAAAAATTGCAAAATTAGTGGGGGTAAGAGGGGTAAACCCCTTCTTTTTAGAGCAATTGCATGTCATAACTGTTTGCTGAGACTCAGACCCTCTAAACTTGTTGTACACATATTTTTATATATTATAATACAACCACCCAGCCAGTCAGAGATTGTGTGTCACATTTATCAATCAAGCGGATATTTTGAGTATAGTCAATTATACAACCTGGTTTCCAAATATGCTCGCCAGTTCTGTGATTCGCTGTTGGTCATGATTCCTTCATTAAATGTTGAAAGCATTAACACGTCCTGTTTGTCTTTCTAAGAGCAATTACATTTCCGCTCTTTTTGCGTTCGCACATTCTGCGTGCCACCCCTTGTAGAAATTTAGAGTGCCACATATACCGGTATTCTACTGGTTCAAGCAAAGTGCCAGTTTAGGGCTGGTATTCCAATTATCAATATATAACAGATGCCCTTTTTTCATAGTTCACCATTAGTTTTTGCATGACTGCACCTGAAACACCTAACAGGTCATATCTAGGAATGTCAATTTCTGATCCGCTATCCACAAATAACTGTCTCACAATTTCTCACAATCACACAACACAAAAGGTGACTGAAAGCTTGTCTCACAATCACACAACACAAAAGTTTTGATTCAAAAACGATGTCTCTTTGATGCAATATATTGCTTGAAGTGCAACCTGCCTTCGAACAATATCAGGGATTCATCGATGACCAGCTTTTGAAAAGGATGGAAAAATGTTGAACTTCTTGAAAATGTGTTGAAAATGTGTAGATCTTCTATTCCATTCTTCAAATATAGACCGTATTTTCCACAATTTATCATTTTTGTCCGAAGGCGGAGGGTTGTTATTATCAGCAAAATGATATCTTGTTGGATTGAATATATCGCAATTTTGCCAACGAAAATCTCCTACAACAGTTTCTTTGTATCTTTAGTTTCTTTATTTGAGTCATTGTATTTTTCAATACCATCACTTGCACTATCCAACTCACTAAGTGAAAGATCTTGCTCTTCATCTATATATATATATATATATATATATATATATATATATATATATATATATATATATATATATATATATATATATATATATATATATATATATATACATATGTATATATATATATATATATGTATATATATATGTATATATATATATATATACATATTTATATATATATATATATATACATATGTATATATATATATATATGTATATATATATATATATATATATATGTATATATATATATATATATATATATATATATATATATATATATATATATATATCATTGTCACTCAATTCTGTTCAACGCTTTGAACCGCTAGGGCCACAAAATGTTGTTATTGCTAAACTGGCATTTCTTATGCGCTTTCGAAAATATGGGCCCAAACACTAAAGAGGAAGGGAATGTAACAAACAAATGCATGCGGTATATAAAGTGGTGTTAATTATACAACTGATACCCAACGAACGAAATATAAACACTCTACACATTTGTCCCATCGTCACGTAAACGATAAAATAAATAAAAGTACATAAGCGAAGCCCGTTCTAGGCAAATGGATGGTATCTCAAATCACAACGTAACAACTGGCACATGCAGGGAAAAGGTAACTGCTATTAGGAAAATTAAATATGGAAAAGCAACCGGCTCCGATGAATTCACAGTGGATGCTTGAAAATGCCTGGGTGAAGAGGGCATAGATATGTTGTGGCATCTATTCCAACAGGTACTTGAAGAGGAATTAATACCCAAGGAATGACTGGAGAGTACTGTAATTCCCATTTATAAGGAGAAAGGTGATATTCAGGATTGTGCAAATTACAGAGGAATAAAGCTCATGTCGCACACAATGAAGATCTGGGAGAAAGTTTAATTCTCCGAATTCTCACGAAAGTTTATTGAAATGGTATGGCTTCGGGTGCAGACGACAATATGCCGAATATATGCCAGGAAAGAGAACAACTGATGCTATTTTTGCACTTAGGCTGGTCATGGAAAAGCACAGGGAGAAGAGAAAAGAACTACATATGGTGTTCATCGACCTAGAGAAAGCTTATGATCAGGTGCCCCGTCAGGATGTATGGAGAGACATGAGATTCAAGGAAGTACCGGAAAAGTGTATACGCATTATTCAGGATACGCACCGTGGAACTAAGACATGAATTAGAAGCAGTTTTGTATTGTCAGATACTATACCGGTTCAAGTAGGTCTTCGCCAACGATCTGCATTAAGCCCCTATATTTTTGATTTTATAATGAATGTCTTCTCTGAAAGCTTAAGAGAACCAGCTCCTTGGTGTATGCTATTTGCAGATGATATTGTTCATTGCAGCACAAACAGGGAAGAGCTTGAATATAAACTGGAATGTTGGAGAAGTGTCATAGAAGTCAGAGGCCTTAAAATCAGTAGTAATAAGAACGAATACCTGTGCCTTGGATGAACTGTAAATGAAACTATTCAGATGGATGGTGGCCAGCTATTGGTAAGGGACAGTTTCAAGTTTTTGAGATCCACTGTATCTGACGATGGCAATCTAGATCTGGAAATTACCCACCGAATTCAGGCTGCATGGTTAAATTGGAAAAGGTTATCAGGTATTCTCTGTGATAGGAGACTAAATATTCAAGTAAAGAGAAAAGCCTATAAATATGCAGTGGGACCTGAAATGCTATATGAAGCAGAAACGTGCAGTCAAAGTGCAAGCGACTGGAAGTAGCTGAAATGAAGATGCTAAGATGGATGTGTGGTGTTACAAGAAACTATCACATCAAAAACACTTTCACACAAGGCAGCGTAAAAGTGACTGGAATATAAAAAAAGATGCAGGAAAGACGCTTGCTCTGGTATGGCCACATTAAGTGCAGGGATGAGAGTTATGTAGGAAGGAGAGTGCTTGATATGGAGGTGGAAGGCAAAAGGGAAAGAGGCAGGCCTATAAGAAGATGGATGGACTGCGTGCAGAATGATCTCTGGGAGAAGCAGTTAACAGAAAATGCCATTTGGGACCGAGGAAAATGGAAACGACTTGTCAGAAACGTCGAAGACATAGAAGAAGCAGAAGATGACAAGTAAGGGGTTAAAACTTGCGCCTGAAAAAACAGAGGCCGTACTTCTGAACGGTTAAACACAACTGTCATCCATATCCTTTAGGATCCAAAGCACGAAGATCAAACCCAAGGAATGGGTAAAATATCTCGGATTCGTCATAGAAAGGGGATTAAACTTCTCGGAACATATAAGCTGCGCCGCTTCAAACGCTACAAAATCCGCATACGCGCTACAAAAACTGTTGCCAAAAGTAGGATGTCCAAAATGCAGCAAACGCTGGCTGCTTAGTTCAGTGGATTATTAGCTCAATCGTACTGTACGGAGCTCCTGTGTGGGCCAAGACGAAGAGAAAGAAGCAGCAACTGGCCAAGGTACACAGGAAAATGGCACTACGGGTTTGCAGTGCATACAGGACCGTATATAGAGACAGAGCCCTCGTAATCACCTGCATCATTCCCATCGAGCTGACTGCGTAAGAACGCAAGTCTTGCTACCTAGCAGGCCGACCTAGCAGACAAAGTCAAAAAATAAACATTCAGGCAAAATACGCGTAAGGAATGGCAAAGAAAATGGATACATACAGATAGGGGACAATGGACCAGATTATTAATCCTGGACCCAATCAAATAGAAAGACAGAAAGCACGGAGCACCCAACTTCCACCTGACACAGATACTCACGGGACCTGGATGTTTCAAGCACTACTTATATAGCATTGGCAGAGTAAGAGAAGCACAGTGTGACTACTTCGTAGAGGACGACAGCGTGTACCACACACTATTCGCCTGCGACAGATGGGAACGCGAACGGGCAACGATAATAAAGGACGGGCTGCTTGAACCAGGAACAATAATATACCACAAGTTAAGAACAGAAAAAAAACTGGGACAACGTGAACATAGCGATAAAAGACCCAAAAGGAGGAAGGCGATAAGTTAAGACAAGCCGCAGAGAGGAGGCATCTTATCTACCCAATCTTGTCCGTGCACTCTTGACTTGTTTGGTCTGTCTAGTTTTGTCTGTCTAGTATTGTCTGTCTAGACTTGTCTCTTACCGCACATGGATGTTTCATGACGTATTTGGAGAAGGGATAAGATATAAGAGAAGCGAAACAGCGACTTGCTTGTTATGCGGACATCCCAACGACGATGCTTACCACACAGTTTTTATTTGTTCCAGCACCGAAAAGGTAAGGAATCAATTAGAGGAAAAATTGGAAGAGAAAATAAACGTAGAAACACTCATTCCAGCAATGTTATGCAATGAGAATAACTGGTTGTCAGTGGAGGACTATATACGGCACGTCATAGAGAAGAAACAAGCAGCGGAGCTCACTAACCTAACCTGTCTAGTCCGTCTAGTTCGTGTAGTCCGTGTAGTTCATCTAGTCCTGTAGTCCGTGTAGTTCGTCTAGTTCGTTTAGTCCGTCTAGTCTGTCTAGTCTAGTCTGTCTACTCTGTCGCGTCCTATCTGTCTGGTCTTGTTTGTCTAGTTTTATCTAGTCTTGTCTAACTAGTCTTGTCTAACTAGTCTTGTCTAACTAATGTTCTTAGTCTAGTCTTGTCTATCTAGTCTTCTTTGTCTAGTATTTTTTATCTAGTCATGTCAAACTACTTGGATAGAATACGTTTAAACAAGTTCATTCGTCTGCATACATTAAATAAGTTTAGACAAGATTATTGAATTCAGAAGAAATGCGTTTGGACAAGATTTAAGAAGTTAATCTGGAAAAATTTGTTTGAATTATATGATTAGTTCGTAGTCGTATAAAGTTGGCCCCCGAATTTTTGAAAATTTTTTTTAGAGTTCTGGCAAGATTTCAAATAGTTCTAGAGTTCTTGCTTGAAAATTGCAATAGTTCCGGGGAATTTCGGGCAGAAATCCAGAAAAACAATTTGGGGGCCAACTTCACGCAGCCCCCTCTTTATCAGGAAAAAGAGTTCTGATATAATATTCCAGTTCTTTATATAGAGTTCAAGAGTTCTCAATCGATAATGCATATAGTTCTAATTTTTTTTTTCAAAATTTTGTAATTTTTGAAAACTTAAAAAAAAATCTGATAACGGTTTTCGATTGTACTAAGGCAGATAAACAAAAAATGCTTATTAGACATTTTTGTAAAATCAATATTTATAAATTTGTTTATAAAAAACTTTCGACAGAGATTAAAAAAAAATAGTTCTGTTAAGAGTTCTGAGTAGCCCCCGGAGAGTTCTAAACAAATCACCAATACAATTTCTTTGTTTTACAAGTTATAAGCCAAAACGATTCGCAAAATTTTTGAAAATTACAGATTTAAAAAAAAAATAATTCCGTGAGTTCTGTTAAGAGTTCTGGGTAGCCCCTCGAGAGTTCTGAACAAATCTCTTTTTAATTAGCACGTCCGACCAATATTAAAGAAGTTATAAAAAAAAAATGCGGCGCTAAGTTTTGAGTCGTGTGAAGTTGGCCCCCGAATTTTTTAAAAATTGAAATTTTTTAGAGTTCTGACAAGATTTCGATTAGTTCTAGAGTTCTTGCTTAAAAATTGCAATAGTTCCGGGGAATTTCGTGCAGAAATCGAGAAAAACAATTTGGGGGCCAACTTCACGCAGCCCCGCTTTTTCAGGAATAAGAGTTCTGATGTGATATTCCAGTTCTTTATATAGAGTTCTAGAGTTCTCAATCGATAATGCATATAGTTCTACTTTTTTGTTCAAAATTTTGTAATTTTTGAAAAATTTAAAAAAAAAACCTGATAACGGTTTCCGATTGTACTAAGGCAGATAAACAAAAAATGCTTATTAGACATTTTTGTAAAATCAATATTTATAAATTTATTTTAAAAAAAAATTTAGTCGAAGATAAAAAAAAATACAAGAGTTCTGATAAGAGTTCTGATTGCCCCCGGAGAGTTCTGAACAAATAACCAATGCAATTTCTTTGTCAAACCAATATTAAAGAAGTTATAAGCAAAAACGAGGCGCTAAATTTTTTGAAAATTACAGAATTCGAAAAAAAAAAAAATTCCATGAGTTCTGTTAAGAGTTCTGGGTAGCCCCTCGAGAGTTCTGAACAAATCTCTTGTATAATTACCATGTCCGACCAATATTAAAGAAGTTATAAGCAAAAACGAGACGCAAAATTTTTGAAAATTACAGAATTCGAAAAAAAAAATTATTTCCATGAGTTCTGTTCAGAGTTCTGGGTAGCCCCTCGAGAGTTCTGAACAAATCTCTTTTATAATTACCATGTCCGACCAATATTAAAGAAGTCATAAGCAAAAACTTTGCAAGTTTTTGTTTATAACTTCTTTAATATTGGTTTGACAAAGAAAATGTATAGGTTATTTGTTTAGAACTCACCGGAGGCTACTCAGAACTCTTATCAAAACTCATGAAATTTTTTTTGGGATTCTGTAATTTTCAAAAATTTTGCGCCTCGTTTTTGCCTATAACTTCTTTAATATTGATCGGACATGGAAATTATTAAAGAGATTTGTTCAGAACACTCGAGTGGCTACCCAGAACTCTTAACAGATCTCATGTAATTTTTTTTTTTTTCAAATTCTGTAATTTTCAAAAAGTTTGCATCTCGTTTTTGCTTATAACTTCTTTAATATTGGTCGGACATGGAAATTATTAAAGAAATTTGTTCAGAACACTCGAGGGGCTACCCCGAACTCTTAACAGAACTCATGGAAATAATTTTTTTTTTTCGAATTCTGTAATTTTCAAAAAATTTTACGTCTCGTTTTTGCTTATAACTTCTTTAGTATTGGTCGGACATGGTAATTATAAAAAATTTGTTCACAACTCTCGATGGGCTACCAGAACTCTTAACAGAACTCATTGAATTTTATTTTTTTTCCAATTCTGTAATTTTCTAAAATTTAGCGCCTCGTTTTTGCTTATAACTTCTTTAATATTGGTTTGACAAAAAAATTGTATTGGTTATTTGTTCAGAACTCTCCGGGGGCTACTCAGAACTCTTATCAGAACTCTTGTATTTTCTTTTTTTTTATCTTCGTCGAAAGTTTTTTATAAATAAAGTTATAAATATTGATTTTACAAAAATATCTAATAAGCATTTTTTGTTTATCTGCCTTAGTACAATCGAAAACCTTTATCAGATTTTTTTTTCAATTTTTCAAAAACTACAAAATTTTGAAAAAAAAAGTAGAACTACATGCATTATCGATTGAGAACTCTAGAATACTCTAGAATATAAAGAACTGGAATATTACATCAGAACTCTTTTTCCTGAAAAGAGGGGGCTGCGTGAAGTTGGCCCCCAAATTGTTTTTCTCGATTTCTGCCCGAAATTCCCCGGAACTATTGCAATTTTCAAGCAAGAACTCTAGAACTATTCGAAAACTTGCCAGAACTCAAAAAAAAAACGATTTTTCAAAAATTCGGGAGCCAACTTCACACGACTTTAGTTTCTTCATATGGAATAAGTTTGCATGAGGTTATTTTGCGTAGACAACAGAATAAGTTTAGACAACATTATTCTATTTAGATTGAGATACTAGATACTCCATTTAGTTGATTTTTGGGTTCAAAAATGTTCTATTTAGTCCATTATATTGAGATCTTCCCGCAATGTTTGTATCGACAATAAGATTTTGTGCAGTTAGGTTTTTGTTGAAAGAAATTAATCTGGAGAATTAGTTAAGTGTTTTGGATTTATGTAGAAATAGTGCAATCCTTAGAAGTTATTAAAATTAAAAAAAGTCTGTAAATTAATGTCTCCACTCGAAACAGGAAACATAATGATCCTCACTTGCTGCTGTACTGTAAATGATTCAGCTAACGCTGTACATTTTTACTTCGTTTCAAAAATCGCGTCGAAAAAGCCTTTGTGGAGTTTACATTTTACATCCCAACTCGTGTGCACACAGAAGAAGAAAAAAAATTAAATACTTTCTCTTAATGCGCCGGAGATAAAAACGGACGCGAAGGTCGAATACCCGCTTTTTTTTTTCTTCTCAAATTTTAACCGTTTCGTTTTTTCTTTTTATTCTCGTAATAAACAGAGACGAGATCTTTAAATTGAAATTCTTCGCCGGTTCTCTTCTCGCTCCCGCTCACACTCGCCACCGATTTGTTTACTTTGCACGCGCTTATCCGATCCGATCTCAATTAGTTTTCGAAAATTCTCATGGCCACAAAATCATCGAGCAAGTTCGAGGCTCAAATTAAATATTGAAATGAAAGATTCGCTAATTGACTGGAATAAACAGAGAAAATTAGACAAATAAGACTAGATAGTCTAGCTGTCTAGTCTAGTCTAGACAGCTAGACAAACTAGATATACGGTCTTGTCTTGTCGAATCTTGTAATAGCTAAGAAGAATATTCCATTTCTTTAATATATTTCTTAAACATATTCTGAAATTCATTTCTTTAATATTTAATGATTATATTGGACTTTGTTGGGTAAATTGTGTGCTTAAACTTATTAAGTTTAATGGAGCAGCGAAAATTGAAGCGAATAAAAAATATCAGAATTAATTGTAAAGAATTTCTCGTAACAAAATGAATCGCGTGAGACAAAACCCATATAAACCTCAACATTACAACATCTCCCACCGTTTGAAACCGAACTATCAAAATTCACAACAATGAAACGCACACGGCTCAAAACGGAAAGAAAAAACCTACACACTATTATACCACTAATTAATTAAACTCTAATTAGACGCAACTGTTATTTAAATTTCGTAAATAAAACCGTTGTTTTATTATTTGACGGTTCCGTTTACCAACCTTTTTATGTTTTGCCGCTGCACAACGTCGAAATTATATAACAAAGCCACTAATAATCGAATGCAAGCGTGTGTCCTTCTTTTCCACGCGATTTCGTCTCGCGTTTATTTCAAATTAAAACACCGTTATGCAACCTCTATTTATAGTCACTTGTACTTTTAATGTTTGACTTCGCGAAAACAACGCAAAAATGATGCAACAGATCAAACATGTTTAGCAGTGGAAAGTTTAATAGTTTACCTACATATCAATTTGACTGTCTAGACTTGATGGTCTACTCTTGTCTGTCTATCTTTCTCTGCCTATTCTCATCTGTCTAGTCTAGCCTTGTGTATAGTTCTGTCAGTCTAGTCTTACCTATTTACTCTTGCTGTCTAGTCTAGTCTGGCCTATGTCTGGCTATCTGGTCCCGCTAGTCGAGGCTTGTCAATCTAGGCTTGTCTTGTCAGTTTAAGCTTGTCAGTCCAGTAGAGTTAGTCTAGTCAGTCCAGTCTGATTAGTCTAGTCTTGTCAGTCTAGCCTTGCCAGTCTAGTCATATCAGTCTAGTCTTGTTAGGCTTGTCTTATCGTTTTCTTCTAGTCGGTTTAGTCTTGTCGGTCTAGTCTTGTCGGTCTAGCTTTGTCGGTCTATCCTTTGCAAACTAGACATTTCAAGACTAGGCTGACAAGACTAGACAGACAATACTAGACATACATTACTAAGCAGACAAGGCTAGACATACATAACTAAATAAAGAAGACTACACCGACAAGACTAGACCAACAAGACTCGATCGATAAGACTAGACCGACTAGACAAGAACGACAAGACAAGACTAACAAGACTAGACAGACAAGACTAGACAGACAAGACTAGACAGACAAGACTAGACAGACAAGACTAGACAGACAAGACTAGACAGACAAGACTAGACAGACAAGACTAGACAGACAAGACTAGACAGACAAGACTAGACAGACAAGACTAGACAGACAAGACTAGACAGACAAGACTAGACAGACAAGACTAGACAGACAAGACTAGACAGACAAGACTAGACAGACAAGACTAGACAGACAAGACTAGACAGACAAGACTAGACAGACAAGACTAGACAGACAAGACTAGACAGACAAGACTAGACAGACAGGACTAAACAGACAAGACTAGACAGACAAGACTAGACAGACAATACTAGACAGACAAGACTAGACGGACGAGACTAGACAGAAAAGACAGACAAGGCTAGACAGATAAAACTAGACGGACAACATTTTTATTTGATTTGACTAGACGGAGAGGACTAGACAAATAAGTCTAAACAGATAACATTGTTTGAAGAAGTTTATGTTGTTTGATAGAATAAATGTGAAATATTGTGAAGTTTATAACGAGTTGATGTATTTTTCTTCGTGCCCCTTTTTCATACACGTACGTATATTGATTCGGTTAATTCCGTCTCGCTCGCACTTCATCCCCCTGCTGTGTGTGCTTTTCCCACATCGCCAAAAACTTACATTACTGTAAGTACAGTACGTACCATAGCTTTATTAAATTAAGTTAATTAAAAATAAATAGTGGGTGGAAACGTGGGTTTCGGGATTTTTGATGTAATAAGGGTTGATTTGGGATTAGTTTTAGGTGAAGTATGTTTGTGGGTTAAGAGCGGAAATTGAGTTTGGGAAAGTTTTTTTTTTTAATTATGAACTTTCTAGAAAATAATATACAAAAAAATGTATTGGAAAGCTGTTAATCTGAAAATTTAGGAAAATTTGCGGAAACTTACTTAATGTAAATATTATTTCCAAATTTTTCATATTAATGTCAAATTATTAAAATCATTAAAATAACTTAACGTCACCGCTCGAAGCAGGAAAAATAATAGTTTACACTTGTTTGCTGTACATTTTGTAAGTAATGGTTGTTATTAAAGTTCATTAATTAAACAATTTTTTGAAAATCTCACAAAAATTAATTCTGTCGTAGTGTCCAAATTTGAGTGGTACCTCCAAAAAACGATTTCCAAATTTTGTAAAATATTTGAAAAAAAATTGACACTAATTTTGAATGGGAAAGTAAAAAATATATATTCAAAGTATTGACCATTGCTTCCTACAGATTTTGACCATCTTTCTGGCAATTTTCGGATACCACGCCAATAGAAATGTTCGTTTTTTGAAGCAAACCAATCAGCCACCCAATTTTCGCCTTCCTCGTAGGAATCGAAGTGCTGCTCAGCTAATGAGTGTTCCATCGATGAAAACAAATGGTAGTTGGAAGGGGCCAAGTCTGGTGAATACGGCGAGTGGGGCAGAAGCTCTCAGCCAGGTTTTGCTTTGTGTGCAGGTGCATTGTCATGTAACAAAATTACTTTACCGTATCTTCTGGCCAATTCTAGTCGTTTTCCGATCAATGCCTGGTTCAAATTGATCATTTGCTGCCTGTAGCGATTAGTATTAACAGTTTCACCAGATTTTGAGAATCTCATGATACACCACACCTTTCTGATCCGGTCTGGCAGTCGATGTTGATGGTTGTCCCGGATTAACCCATGATTTTTTCCGTTTAGGAATGATAAAATAAATCCATTTTTCATCGCAAGTAAGAATTCGATGCAAAACTGATTTTCTTTCGAGTCTTTGAAGCAAAATTTTACAAGTGTTTTTTCGGTTTTCTATCTGTCTTTCGTTCAATTCATTTGGCACCCATTTTCCACACTTTTGGATCTTTCCCATAGCCTTTAAACGGTGACAATTTGTTTGCTGTCGAACATTCAACATTGCTGCCATTTGCTTTTGACTCAAAGTATCATCTTCATCTAATATTGCTTGCAATTCGGCGTCTTCAAACTTTTTTGGTGGTCTTCCACGTTCTTCATCTCACATCAAAATCATTATCTCTGAACCGTTGAAACCAACATTTGCATGTTGCTTCTGATAGAGCATGGTCACCATATGCCTCGACAAGCATTCGATGGGACTCTGCAGCACTTTTCTTCAAATGAAAACAAAAAATTATTGCTTTCCGCAAATTATTACTTTGTGGTACAAAAATCGACATTTTTAACACGATGAAAATATATGATGTGTTCAATGACTTGATGTATATTAAATATGTTTATCTACGACCACTATTGTAAATGCCCATTATTGTATAGTTCGTGGACTATGTAAATACATCATAACACACACATCTGTAACAAACGGCGATCAATGTAATGTAATAATTGAAAAACATCCATGAGCGTTTGGCTTACAATTCGTTGATTGGTTGAGAGCTGCACGTTGATACTATTTTTAAATATAGTACTCCCTGATTTCCAAACAATCCTTAAACGTCACATCATTCACATAGAAGCTGTCATTTATTTCGTTTTTTCACGTTTAAATGTAACGAAAACTACAACTAAGTACTAAATAAAAAGGTATGTTATTATAATGAATGTATTTTTTTTATTTCTATCATGTTAATTAAGGTCGAAGGTGTTACATCAAACATATTTTTCTTATTAAACAGAAACAAATTAGTGTGGTCGTAGATAAAGTATAGTACATAACTCGAGTTGTAAGGCAATTACGTACTCGCGGAATTACGCACTCCCCGCTGCTCCGCTCGTACGTAATATGCTTCTTACAACTCATGTCACGTAATATAATATTAACAGATGTCATACCAACAAAACACACAAAAATTAAGCCTCGTTTACAACAAATGTTCCCTATCGACACATTTGTATCTTAACGCTCACTTCATACCGGTATTCGCAGACTGACAGAAAGACTTTATAGTTGATAGGCATTAGCTCCTTTTGGTGACAATAAAGATTATTATTATTATATTGGCAGAATTTGTACAATATTTGGACAAGACAAATTTCATATAATTTTTGTGGCTAATTTTAATGAAAATTTGTAGAATTTATCAAATATATCATTTGCTGTTTTTTTTTAACGGAATTTGTGAAAATTTGCCGATTTCTGAACAGATCTTCGTGAACAATTTGACTCCCAATATATAAAAAATAATTTCAAATTAGTAGCATACAAATAGTATTATACTATGTATTATAATTAAAATATTTAAAACATAATCATATTTGTTGGTAAGAAATTAGATGTTTATAAAAATATACAGCGTGTTGGGTAAACATTCAAGGGGTTATTCTTTGGCATATTCTAAGAAATTTTGTTCTATGATGATATCTGAAAAAACAATTTGTTTAGAAGATTTGTTTCACAGGGTGAACAAAATTTGCGATAACCATATTCGATATTTGTTGAAATCATTAATTCAAATAAAAGTATGGCGTACGCCACCGGTTATTGCAAGCGCATAATATAACAAGTTTGTACTTTATTTTAAGTACAAAAAATTAATGAGTTTATGAAGTACAAAAAAATTTTGACGATAACTTGGAACGGCTATTCAATCTACTAACGTACAAGTGGATTTCATTTGAATACGTCTCGTGAGTGATCATCATCTGTATCGGTCGCAGTTGTTTACATTGAGTTACGTTTGGCTGTTTGACGTGTCTTTAATAGTGAAGTCCTCTGCCATGTATACGGACGCCGAGATGACTGACATGCATTTGATATATGGACTTTTTGATGGCAATTCATTACAAGTTAGAAGATTGTACATTGAACGGTTTCCTAGCCCTAATATACACGACCGAAAAATCTTCGAAAACATTCATCGGTGTCTTCGTGAAACACGCACATTGAAGGGCCAGGAAAATTAATGACAGTAAGAACGGTACAACTGGAAGAGAATGTGCTGGACATGATAGACGAAGATCCAAGTACTTCTACGCGACATATTGCCAATACTTTGAATATAAGCCATTGGACAGTTGAACACAGTGGAAAATTATTCAGGTCATTTTGTTACATACCACATGTATGCATATATATGTATGCATACCACATTCAACGTATTCAGGCGCTACTACCTGCTGATTATCGTCTACGTATTGTGTTATGTCACTGTATTTTGCAAACATTAGTTCTAATCCCTCAATTTCTGACACAGATTCTTTTCATCAATGAAGGCAGTTTTTCAAGAAATGCAATAAGGAATATTCATAACAACCATGTGTGGGCAGATGAAAATCCGCATAAGGTATGTGAAGATATCAACATCAGTTCTTCTTGCATGTTTGGATTGGAATTGTGGGTAACTATCTAATTAGACAGGTATTTCTACCAGCAAGACTTACTGGCGAAATGTGTCGCAACTTTTTGGAAGAAGCACTGCCTGAGTTTTTTGCAGGATGTACCATTGGCGATAAGAATTGCAATGTGGTTTCTGAAAGATGGTGCACTACCACTTTTCAGTTTGGTTACTCGTGACTTTTTAACAGGAAAATACGGAGATCGCTGCATTGATCGAGATGGGCCACACGCATCGCCTGCTCGATCCCCAGACTTAAACCACCTGGATTATTTTTTATGTATCTATCTGAAGTCGTTAGTTAGTTTACGCTACTCCGGTGGAGAATTTGGACGAATTGCGAAATCGGATAATTTCTTTGTGTAACTCAATTGGAAACAACCCTGGTGTGTTTGGAAGAGTTTGGCACTCAATGACGAGAAGATTGAATGCTTGTATCTAGGCTGGAGGAAGTCCTTTCGAACATTTATTGTAGATTGAGTAACTTTACATGTACTTTTTGATAATAAAATGTTGAACAAAATTTGCGACAGGAAGCAAATTTTGTTCACCCTGTATCTTCGAAACAAAGGAGTTTTTCAGAAA
The DNA here is from genome assembly GCA_944588485.1 of Phosphuga atrata. Classification (NCBI taxonomy): domain Eukaryota; kingdom Metazoa; phylum Arthropoda; class Insecta; order Coleoptera; family Silphidae; genus Phosphuga; species Phosphuga atrata. The sequence continues at coordinate 26,792,238 of OX155903.1, read as the reverse complement.
TCATCATATGACAAAATATTCTTAGAACACGCCAAGGAATAACCCCTGGAATATTTGCCGCATGTTTCGAAGCAAAGGGTTTTAGAAATCGTCATACGACAAAGGGTTTTAGAAATCTTCATACGACAAAATATTCTTAGAATAGGCCAACGAATAACCCCTTGAATTTTTGCCGCATGTTTACCTAGCACCCTGTATAACTAATTTGACAAAATCTCAAGAAGAATTTGTCAAGAAATTGTGAAGTAAAATGTACCACAAAGATTCAAAATTTGTAAATTAAAAAAAATTTTGGCTCAAGTTTTCGTCATGTTTATTTTTAACGAAACTATATTTTACAAAACAACACGAATTCGTTACACAAAGAATAAGAATATTTGTATAAATTGAATCCTAAATTATTAAGCTAAGGAATAGAGAATTTTGTAGTAAATTGTTGTAAATTAACTTGATTTTAATTAATCCGATACTTTATGGTCTTGACCCACCTAAACCATTATTTGCTCATTTAGTTTTTATTTAATTCCATAAAACTTAACCAATAGTGCAAAATAAGCGAGCGAAATTCAAATTTGCGAAACGCATCTCTAATGGTCGAATCGAAGCATGACGTCACATGGCATGTTATGAGATTTATCGGCGTCGATATTCATACTGTGCTAAAGAAAATGTGCTTTTATTAATATTTCTGTAGTATTTTCGATTATATAATGCGATTGTGGTATATAGAGACATTAGAAATTATCAAGAACAATGACTGAAAGTGGGTTTGTCATAGCTTTGTCTAATATAATGTCTTGCCCGATCTCGTTCCTTCATTCCAAAAAACCTGCCTGGTCGGATCTTACCCGATCTTATATTATTAAGTTTTCTTTAGTCTTGTCTCGTCTTGTTTAATCCTCATTAGCATTGTCTTGTTTAGCTTTGTCCAATCTTGCCTAATCTAGCCTATTCCTGCTTAATCTTGGACAAACTAAACTAACCCTATCTTCTTTAACCTTTTTTTTTATTTATTTATATATCTACTTTACCTACATATATTTTTTTATTTATTTACCCAAAATACTAAATACAAAGAAACAAACTGGTTTTCAAACCCTTTCATTAAGGCAAATTTCAAAATTATATCATCTCATATCATAGTATAAATTAATTCAATCATGTCCAGTGTTGTTCAATAATAGTAAAACAAGTAAGTGATTTTCATTTTCAAAGGCATCATTTTCATAGGAGGTTGCCTAAACAATACGTTATGGAAAAATATACATTTAAGATTGGAAACGAAGACACGAATATACAAAAGGGCGGTAAGACCTATCATGACATACGCCATGGAAACTATGGCAGAAACTGCAAAAACTACACAGAGAATGCAAGTGGCAGAGATGGCAATACTAAGAAAAATAATATGAAAGACAAGGCGACACGTAATACCTTACGACAACATACGAAAAACATGTAAAATACAACCAATAACGGAATGAGTAAACGCCAGACGACAGGAATGGGATAGCCACGTGGCAAGAATGAAAAATGAAATAGTAAGGATAGCACGAGACAGCCAACCCCAAGGGAGGAGGAGTGTTGGACGCCCCAGCAAGAGATGGAAAGACAGCTTCTGAATGTTATCGAACTAGAACAGGCAAAAATTGCCTAAAACCAAGAAGAAGAAAGGCATCAAGTAAAGTCTGTCGATCAATAGGCATCAGTCAAGTTTATGGAGGATTAGACATTATTAATGTTGGTTAACTGTATGTATGGCTAAATCTAGCTTTAAACACCTATGAAATTGATGGTTTTGTTTAGTCTTATTTAATCTTATTTAGTCTTGTTTAGCCCTATCTAATCTTGCGTAGTCATGCCCAATACTGTCTAATCTTTGTTGAACAGGTCTAAATATAACCATTTTTAACCTTGTACAGATTTATCCAATTTTGACCAGTCTTGACCAGTAAAACAACCAATTCTAAGTGATTTCCATTTCCAAAGCCATCATTATATCAATAAAGTTGCTTAATATGGCTAAATTTAGCTTACCATCTATAAAATTTAGAAACAAGCTTTGTTATAATAATAATATTTATTTCATGTTCAAATTAAACAAATTTACATAGATCAATAATATCTATGAAAAGATAAATAAATTCCTCCATGCATTAAAAACCATTTTGTGTGAAAAAATGTTTGATGTATTTTTTTTATTTAAATTTATAAAATTAAATTATTAAAGATTTAAATTCTATACCTTTGACATTTCTCGGTAGCGAGTTATATAGCTTGACACAGTGGTAACCTGTAATGCTTCTAAATCTACTTAATCTTAGGAAATTGGGCTTAACTAGCTGTTTGTATCATGAGCAGTGGTTGTGATCAAATTGGTCATACTGGCCGACATGCACGTGCATATACATTAAGCAATACAAGATGAAGACACAAGGAACTGTCAATATTTTATACTTTGAAATTTTTTTTGAATAATTCTCAGCAATCATCACTGAATGGCAATCCAGCCATAATTCTTATGCATTAACGTTGTAGTTTAAAAACTTACTGACTGTTATTCTTGATGGCATTCCGGTACTAGACAATATCTATAAAATGGTTTTCTAACTTTTTGCATTATTGAAATAGCTATTAAAACTGAAAATCTTTAACTAATAGAAAACAATATAAGAAACAATATTGAACGTGTCCTGTGACGTCATCGAAAGCGCGCGAAAAATGCGGACGTTCAAACAGGTAAAATTTTATCGGTATTTTATATATTAGTTTAAAATTATTATTATTATTTTAATTTTAACAGTTTCGACATTGTTTAGACTTTTTACTAAGTTATAACGAAGTAAAAAGAGAATTAAAAAAATAAACAAAAAGATGCATATTATTGAAAAACTAAGAAAACAAATATCACTTGGAATTTGAAAAAATAAGAATGTAAAATTGATCGTTAAAAATAATATTATGGTAATCGAACATAATGTTTTATATGTTCGTTTAAAAATTGTGGGTTTTATAAACATATAAAAATGCAAGTTTTATAAGAAATATGAATTTTCCGCACATGTACATACAATATAGCAAATAAGTTTCAAATTGTGTAGGCAAGTATAAAATTATTGCTAAAACATGTTCAAATCAAATCAAATTATTGGCTTTTGAGATGTAAATTAATACATATAAGCAACGTTAAAGATCATCGATATTGTACAAACCTTAATTTATTTAATATTACCATATTATAGTAATTTATTATTAACATATTATAGTATATATTTATTTATTAACATATTATCGTAATCTTTTAGATTATTACGGAATAACTTATATGATAATTCTTCTTTTAAATTAATGGGTGAGCTGTTGAAGATTTGGATTCCAATATGCGAGGGAGTTTTAGTACACAGTGTTAAGTTGGCAAATGGCGTTTCTTGTTTCTAGTGTTATGTGAGTGTCGATCACATTTTTTTAGAAAATTTGCCTTATTATTAAAAAAAAATGGAACAAGCTAGTTCCCAGGCGTAGATGGACGGGACTGTCAGAAGGTTCTTGACGTTGATCTGGATATGCCCTTGATGGATTACAAAATAAACGAACCAAAATATGTTGTATATGTTGTTAAAAACAGTTAAATAAAAGATTTTTTTCTTAAATGTGATATCGAAAAATAAGTTACAAACAAATCACGAAAAGTTTGCAATAATTAAAATATTTTACAATTCAGAAACTTTTCCCAAACATAATTATGCTGAATTCAAACGGAATAATGAAACATTGAGACAAACATTAACAATTAGCTACAGCGGTGACTAAGAAACTTTGACAAAAGAAAACAGCCTTAATTTTCGAAACGGAAGAAAAATTAATGAAAGTCGCGAGGAGTGTGAGAGAGAGGAAACACATTGCAAAATTTAATTAGAAGTTAAGCGTAAATACAAATTGCAGCCGGAAGGGTGTTTGTATCGAAAACAAAGCCTCAATTTTCGGATATTTCAGATTTTCCCGCCCGCATAATTACGCAACACCCGAACGAATTAACATAATCGGCGAATAATTATCGCAAACGCTTCATTTTGCAAAAACGGTTGAATTAAAACGCACTCACACTCCGAACACACACTCGCTCACTCACTCGTATATCGATCGTTTACTTAATAATTTATAAATAAATACACGAGGTTTCTGACCTCCCCTTTCAATGTATTATTACACTATTTATTACTTTGCCATTAAACGTAGATCGATTTCACCATTTTACATGCATTTCCTCCCCAAAAAAATTACAAAGAAATTATATTCATATTAGTCATAATCGAAATTAAATGTAAATTTAAATCTGATAAGCATACTACAAATTAATAAGGCGGACGATAACAAACATACAAGACTAGACAGGGAAAACCACACAGAGACCAGACAGGCAACACTAGATAGGCAAGATTAGACAAGACTAATTAGACAAGACTAGTTAGACAAGACGGACAAGACTAGACAGACATGACTAGACAGACAAGACTGGACAAGATGGTACAAGCCTGCACAAGACTGTTCAATACTCAACTATACTAGACAACAGATCAGACCAGACCAGGCTAGACCAGACAAGACCGGACAAGACCTGACCAGATGAGATCAGACCAGACAAGACCAGACAAGACTCGACTCGACTCGACTAGTCTGGACAAGGCAGACAAGTCTAGACTTAATAATTATTAAAATTAATTTATTACTTTGCCATTGAACGTAGATCGATTTAGACAAGACAATTAGACTAGACAAGACAAGACAAGACAAGACAAGACAAGACAAGACAAGACTAGACTAGACTAGACTAGACAAGACTAGACTAGACGAGACTAGACGAGACTAGACAAGACTAGACAAGACTAGACAAGACTAGACAAGACTAGACAAGACTAGACAAGACTAGACAAGACTAGACAAGACTAGACAAGACTAGACAAGACTAGACACGACTAGACAAGACTAGACACGACTAGACAAGACTAGACACGACTAGACAAGACTAGACAAGACTAGACAAGACTAGACAAGACTAGACAAGACTAGACAAGACTAGACAAGACTAGACAAGACTAGACAAGACTAGACAAGACTAGACAAGACTAGACAAGACTAGACAAGACTAGACAAGACTAGACAACACTAGACAAGACTAGACAAGACTAGACAAGACTAGACAAGACTAGACAAGACTAGACAAGACAAGACTAGACAAGACTAGACAAGACTAGACAAGACTAGACAAGACTAGACAAGACTAGACAAGACTAGACAAGACTAGACAAGACTAGACAAGACTAGACAAGACTAGACAAGACTAGACAAGACTAGACAAGACTAGACAAGACTAGACAAGACTAGACAAGACTAGACAAGACTAGACAAGACTAGACAAGACTAGACAAGACTAGACAAGACTAGACAAGACTAGACAAGACTAGACAAGACTAGACAAGACTAGACAAGACTAGACAAGACTAGACAAGACTAGACAAGACTAGACAAGACTAGACAAGACTAGGCAAGACTAGACAAGACTAGACAAGACTAGACAAGACTAGACAAGACTAGACAAGACAAGACTAGACAAGACTAGACAAGACTAGACAAGACTAGACAAGACCAGACCAGACTAGACAAGACCAGACAAGACTAGACAAGACTAGACAAGACTAGACAAGACTAGACAAGACTAGACAAGACTAGACAAGACTAGACAAGACAAGACTAGACAAGACTAGACAAGACTAGACAAGACTAGACAAGACTAGACAAGACTAGACAAGACTAGACAAGACTAGACAAGACTAGACAAGACTAGACAAGACTAGACAAGACTAGACAAGACTAGACAAGACTAGACAAGACTAGACAAGACTAGACAAGACTAGACAAGACTAGACAAGACTAGACAAGACTAGACAAGACTAGGCAAGACTAGACAAGACTAGACAAGACTAGACAAGACTAGACAAGACTAGACAAGACTAGACAAGACTAGACAAGACTAGACAAGACTAGACAAGACTAGACAAGACTAGACAAGACTAGACAAGACTAGACAAGACTAGACAAGACTAGACAAGACTAGACAAGACTAGACAAGACTAGACAAGACTAGACAAGACTAGACAAGACTAGACAAGACTAGACAAGACTAGACAAGACCAGACCAGACTAGACAAGACCAGACCAGACTAGACGAGAGCAGACGAGACCTGACCAGACGAGACCAGGCGAACTAACGAACGGACTAGGCCGGATAAGACTGTTTAAGGCTGAACAAAATTGGATAAGACTGCACAAAACTAGACAAGACTAGACTAGACAAGACAAGACAAGACCAGACGAGACCACACCAGACAAGACTCGACCCGACTAGACAAGACTGATTATATTAGACTGGATAAGCCTGTTCAAAACTGAACAAAACTGGACAAGACTGGGCAAGAGTAGAAAAGACTAGACAAAACTAAACATGCCCAAACGAGACAAGACACGACCAGACAATACAAGACCAGACCAGACCAGACAAGACCAGACCAGACAATACCAAACAAGACCAAACAAGACCAGACAAGGCCAGACCAGACGAGGCCAGACAAGACCAAACTTGCCCTGATAAGACCAGTCAAGACAAGAGCAGACAGGACCAGACAAGACTAGACAAGACAAGACAGGACCAGACAGGACCAGATAAGACTAGGTGAAACCAGACATTGCCGGAGAAAATCAGACAAATTCAGACAAGACCAAACAATACCAGACAAGCCCAGACAACACCAGACAAGACCAGGAAAGACCAGTCGAGATCAAACAAAGCGAGACAAAAACAGACAAGAAAAACCAAGGCCAGACAAGACGAAACAAGACTACATAAGACTAGACAAGACTACATAAGACTACACAAGCTTAGCCAAGAATATACGGAAAAGACTAGACGGACAAGACTAGAAGGACAAGACTAGACGGACAAGACTAGACAGACAAGACTAGACAAAAATACTATAAAGACAAGACTATATACAAGACTAGATTATTGATTAGAACAAGTAGGAGTTGATTTAGTAGCTGCTTCATGTTTAGTAATTTTTTTGTAAATGGATTTTATGGGAAACACGTGGAGTGAAATTTAATAATTCCACGGCAGAGCCAGCCCGAGATCCGCGCGCTTAATTTATGACTAAGCAGTATTTCACAGAAAAAGTATTTCTCATGCAGAAGGTCAGAAGTGTTTCCAAAACCAATAATAAAGTTATACCGTCGAGATTGGTTAGAATATTAACAAGCCGGATTGTTTAAACTAAACTTAGAAGACTAGATTAGGGAAAATAGATAGTTAAATATATCTATAATGATATGTTTAGATTATATGATTAGATTACGTAATACGTAATAATGATATGATTAGGTTACGTAAAAGTAGACAATCGAGACTAAACTAGTAATATTGAAATACCATGATGAAAATACGAAGAAATTTCGGAATAAGTTATTCCTGAATTTTAAGATTGATGGGGTTTTTACCTGATAAAAATGTTGCTAATCCTCTTCCACAAAGCATACCTAAGCTAAAACTAAGCTTTTAAGTCGTCTGGTTCACGAAATATCCACGCTTTGTTGTAATTTCCGCCTGGTTACTTACCAGAAAATGAACGTTGTAGCCGGCCCGGCGTTGCCAGTTTAGTTCTTTTAAGAAAAGAAATAAGAAAGTTTGATATCGACAAAATTCTATTTTGCTTTTCTAAACATTTAATTTTTGCATCAACAAAAGAAACTTTGACAAAATATAAAAGTTTTAATAAATATGAAAGTTTTGACAAAATATTAAAAACAAAATAAGGTTGTGTCAAAAGTATAACAAATTGCTTGTTTTTTTAATTTATTTCTATCTAGTTCTTATTCTTCTTCTTCTTCTTCTGGGTAGCACTACAACCCTTGGTCTTGGCTGCGTTAACTATTTGCCTCCATCGGTCCCGGTCCAACATGGCCTCCTTCCAGTCATATACCTGCATAGTCTGTAGATCCTTTAAAATGTTGTCCTTCCATCTGATTCTCGGCCGCCCCAGCGGTCTTTTTCTTGCTTGGTTTCCTTCCCATACTATCTTGATCAGTCAGTCGTCAGGTGCTCTTTGGACATGCCCAGCACATCTCAGACGCTGGGATTTTATTGATTTGACTCTATCCGGCTTTTGGTATAGGTCCTGGAGTTTTGCATTCGTCCTTATGCGATATTGCTCCGTGTTTGGATCCTTGACGAGGCCAAATATTCTTCTCAGGATCTTCCTTTCAGCCCGCTTTAGTAGAAGCTCATTGTGTTTCGTAAGGGTCCAGGTCTCACAGCCATAACAGATGATCGGTTTGATTACAGCCTGGTACACGCTCAGCTTTGATACTCTCGACACTGTTTTGGATTGCATAAGGGTTCGCAGGTCAAACAAAAAACACCTATTGCCACTGTGTATTCGTGTTTGAATCTCTTCGTTGTTGTCGTTGTCTGAGCATATCGTGGCTCCAAGGTACAGGTAAACTGTCTAACACATTCGAAGTTATAGGTGTCCATCGTTATATTCTGACCGATTATGTCCCTGGTTAGTTGTCGGGTAATGTGCATGTATTTGGTTTTTTCCTCGTTGATGTTGAGGCCCATTTTCTTACATTCCTTCTCTATTTTTAGGAAGCTTTCATTGACTTCGACAGAAATTCTTCCAACCGCGTGGCCCCTGGTTATTATTACGTTTCTAAAAGTGTAAGTTGTTTTATCCACCCTTCGGACAAGTCCAATTTGGTTTTGGACACTCTGGAATCTCCTTACATTAGTTAAGTGTAAGTTCGCCGCATTTTGCTTTGGGTGGCATAGATTGCACATAGGTTACATTTGTGCGCTCAGGGTTTCCACTTGCAAGGGGAGTACGGTTTAGGTTTGTAGACACCTTCACAAACATCTTTTTTCATTTGCAAGAAAATACATTTATCGCAGATTTTCGCCCTGACCATATCGGGCTGCGGCTAGTAGGGTTTGGCACACGGAGGACAATTCGGAGGTTCGTTGTTGTGCATTTGTCAGTAAAGAATCGCGGTTTTCGGAATTTTTGATAGATCGACTAATAATTTTGCTATGATTGGTTGAGATAAACGTGGATGATGATGATAAAATGAATGGTGATGAAAATATGAGCGAAAATGCTATTTTAGCAACAAAAAAAAATAAATAATTTGGATTTTGTTAATAAAGACAAACCGAAAAATTGCAATTTTGACAAAAACAAAAAAGAAGCAATACTACAAAATTCATACAAATACTAATTTTTTTTTTATCAGCCTGTATTAAACTCCTGGACATAGGCCTCTTACATTTCCTTCCATGTTGACCCGTCTTGTGCTGGGAGCATCCAGTTCTTTCCCGCTCTTCTTTGTATGTGTTCTTGCCATCTTAACATAGGCCTGCCTCTGCTTCTCTTTGTTTTCCGTGGTCTCCACTGCATAATGATTTTTGTCCATTTCTCATCATTTAGCGCAACGTGTCCTGCCCAACGCCAAGGCAGTTTTTTGTTTTTTGCAGTTTGTTCTATGACGTCGCTAACTTTAGTTCTTGTCCTGATATCCTCGTTTCTTTGTTTATTCCTTAAGCTAATTCCCAGCATCGCACGTTGCATCGCACGCTGACAAACCCGTAGTTGTGCACTTTTCTTTGTCATGGTGACTGTTTCGAGTCCGTATAATATAACTGGCAGTACGCAGGCATCGTATACTCTCCCTTTCAGATTAATTGGTATCTTCGGTTCTTTGAGGATATATGCGAGTTTTTCAAATGCCGCCCATGCCAAACTGATCCTGCTCCTTACCTCGGTTGCCTGGTTGTCTTTGCCTAGCCTGATGCTGTGTCCCAGATAAATATATTCTTCCACTAGTTGAAGGGTGTGGTTATCGATATTCAAATTGATGTTGGCGTTGTTTGAGCTCATGATCTTCGTTTTCTGGAGGTTCATTTCTAGTCCTACTTTCTGTGACTCCTTCTTTAGTTTGCATATCATGGTGTTAAGTTCGTCCTGGTCGGTGCTCATGATCACAATGTCGTCGGCGAATCGGAGATGAATCAAAAATCTCCCATCTATGTTGACTCCCTTTTGTTGCCCTGTCAGTTTCTTACACACGTCTTCTAATGCCAGGGTAAATAATTTTGGAGAGATTGAATCTCCCTGTCTAACCCCTCACCGTATAGGGATTTCTTCGGTTGTTATATTTTCGTCTACTTTGACATGTATTGTAGCATTCCTGTAGATATCTTAAATGAGGTTGGTATATCTTGAATCAATCCTCGCATTGCCCATTGGCTCCAGAACCGCCCAGGTTTCCAGCGAATCGAAAGCTTTTTTGTAGTCGACGAATGCGAGGTGTAATGGGATATTATATTCAGTACACCTCTCAATAAGAGTACGTATCGTTTGAATGTGATCCTTCGTATTATAGCCGCTTCGGAAACCGGCTTGTTCCACTGGTTGGTAGAAATCGAGCATTTTGTTGAGTCGGTTGGTTATGATTTTGGTAAGGAGCTTATACAAAACGGACAAGAGACTGATCGGTCTATAGTTTTCGATGTTGGTTCGGTCTCCTTTTTTGAAGAGAATTATTACTTCGGCATTTCTACAGGCGCCGGGAATTTTTCCCTCCTCCATTCATTTGTTAAGAAGGATTATCATTGCTTTTTCCAGAGTTGTTCCCCCATTCTTCAGCATTTCTGTTGTAAGGCGGTCTTGTCCTGGGGCCTTTCGGTTTTCAGTACCATTCTCAGCTCTGCAGTATCAATCTCCGGAATGTCCTCGGAGCCCACATTCAGGACTGTCTGGTCTATACGGTTTGGATTAGGTACCGATTGTCTGTAGACTTCCTGATAGAAGTGTTGGATAGTGGATGTGATAGTGGATGAGAGGGGTGTAAATGGGGTCACGCCATAGAGGTAGCACCTTTCACTAGAATCGGTCATATCAAGCGTCATAGACGGGAGATAGATTGTAGTGACTGGTCTTCATGGGGTGGCCAGCTCTTACTCAAGGCTCCACGTGCCACACCCTGGAAACTGTGTTGACCCATAGGCAAATTGAGTAGAGTAGCCAGATATGGCGAAACAAACCAACAGCGTCTGTCCCAGAATGGGCGGCTGCAAACAGTGTCGGACCCAAAATGGGCGGCTGAATTAATCCCTGGGAACAGGACTTGTAATGCTTGGAACAAGCGTGGCGTTTTAATGCCTCTAGGATTCTGGGGGAGGCAAAACCTCGACACTAGCGGATAAAAGACGGAAAACAAACGAGGACATCCTAGTCCTAACATACAACATTCGCACAATGAGATTGGAAGAACACCTACTAAGTCTAGAAAGCGAACTCCAAAACATTAAATTGGACATACTAGGAATTAGCGAGACCCGACAAAAAGGCGAAGCCAACATGATTCTGAAATCTGGACATATGCTCTTTCAGAGAAATTCCGAAACAAACCATCATATCGGAGGAGTAGCGATCATGGTAAACAGCAAGAGAAAACACTTGGTCACGAAAAGCAAAGCTATATCAGACCGCGTTATTTACGTTATACTCCAATTCAACAAGAGATACATCATGCAGATAATACAGGCATATGCACCCATATCAACATCAACTGACGAAGATATCGAGCAATTCTATGAAGATCTGACGATGGCTAAAAACCAAGAGAAACCGAATTTCAAGGTTATAATCGGGGACTTCAATGCTAAGATAGGACGTAAAACTGCGACAGACGGCCCGAACATCGGTAATTTTGGACTAAGCACGCGAAATAATAGAGGCGAAATGTTGATTGATTTTACGAACAAAGAACAAATGAACAACACGTTTTTCAAGAAACAACATCAGAGAAAATGGACATGGAGATGTCCGAATGGCGCAGTTAAGAACGAAATTGACTATATACTCACTACGGATAGACAGCCCTGTACCGATGTAGCAGTTATTAGCCGTTTTAATAGCGGAAGCGACCACAGAATCGTAAGAGCCACAATAAATATAAACACACGCTTGGAAAGAAAAAAGCAGATCGATAAAGCTGTTCGTCCAACAGATATTCAGATCAAAGACAAATTGGAAGAATACAATGCCCAAATCAACAAAAAACTAGAACCAACTAAAGATCTGAAAAATATGGGTCTAAATGAGTTATCGGGAAAAATCACTAGCAGCATACAAGTAGCAGCACAGAAAATATGTTACATGGTAGAAAAAACTAATACGAAACTCAGCCAGAGCACAAACGCACCCCAAGCAGAACGCAGAAAAATCGACAGAGACTCAATGGCATACCGAGAACTGGACAAACGAGAAAAGAAAGCGATTAAAAAAGACCTAAGATCTCATAACACAAAGATCATACAATAAGCCATCAAAGACAACATGAATATGAAAGTCCTCCGATCAAAAAGAACAAAGGGAAGGTCGCTCATATACAAAATTAAGAACCAATAAGGACAAGATGTGACAGAAAGGGAACAGATCACAAATACTAATACTACAATTAAAATGATACTGCGAAGATTAGCATGGTCCTTGCGTAAGAATTATAATTGGCAACGGCGGGGCTGCTGACCAGCAACAAATTTCACTGTTTGAATACATCAGCTATTGCATTAAAAAAATGTAAATTTATTATCATAAAAATTCAGACAAATTCTGAACCAGTCGATATAGAAGCTGCGTTTACACTGTGAGAGACGATTAACTGTAATACCAGATAAAAACCCCTGCATTTGCTGGCCTGGCTGGTATATGTGAGCTTATTTACATAATCTTATTAGAATCCTATTTAGATTTTGAATCAATTTTATCTAACATCGTATGCGTTTTACTTAAATTTCCCATTAGTTTTGAGAAACTGCTATTGATTTGTAAAAAAAAATCGGTTAATTTTATTGACATACCGAGAGATTTCTCCACAACTTTCTCATAATTTTAACGCAAAATGTACGTCCTAATACGTTCCCTCAAATTCTAACAAAGTTTCCTCAATTTTCGCCAAAATTTATTATTTTCAAATTTTTTTCTTTTTATCCATTATTTTATTTTTTTTCAAATCCAAATTTGTAATTATTTTTTCAATTATCCAAGATTTTGAACAATTTTAACAAGATTTTACAAAAAAAATAAAACCGGAGTTCCTTTCCATCGGCAACTCTCTTGTTTCCTCTGAAATTTAACACATTTTCTAATAAGCTTAAATTATGTAATTATCAACGGTCTATTTCATAAAAATAAATTAAAATGCTTTATAAACCTATTATAGTTAAAACCTATTTTAATTAAAAAAATGTTATATCTAAACATCCTTATGCATAAACCAATTACAAGGCTATGATAACTATCAACTGTTTATAATGGTTAAAGTGTACAAATTTCGCTAATATGCCACAGATGGCAATCGAACAATATGACAGATTCTCCAATGTCAGTTGGGATATATGCTAGAATTGGTGAAAGCATCCTACTTTATAGATAATCATACAAACTTAAAACGGAACACAGCCTGAATATATAAATATATTCAGCCTTTCCGGAGCTCTATAACAATTACTGAGTCTTTTTAGGACTACCAAAACAAATCTCATGTGAAATTTGTCAGTTATTTTATAGCTTTCAGTCCACCTTCGTGGCACTCAACAAAAACCATAAAAATAACATTGTTTTTAAAATCATGTTTTTCCGGTACCTTAACCCTTCGTGCGGTAGGTTGGGTGTAGTACACCCAGACCAGGATAAATTGGTCGATATTTTGGAGATTAATCGTAATAACAGGCTGTGAATCTAAATAGCTGCGTGGAGAGTGGTAAGGAAATGCCGATTGTCAGGACACAGTCGACCGCCACCCAAAATTATTTACACGAAGTCAAAGGTGTTAGCGGGTGAGTTACACCCACCTTAAGCTCGGTGTAACAAATTTTGAACTAGCATTTGTAGCGACTACGGGCCGCTGATAATAAAGCCTTACAGATATGGATTAGGGATTAAGAAAAATCCCACTAAGAATTCGGAAATTCCAAAGTGGGTATTTTAACCCGCGAACGATGTAAATTTAGTAATGGATAATTTACGATCAGATCATAGGAACAACACCCCATGAACGATTTCTCATACCTGGAAGAGGATAAAAATACGGCCACCCCCGAAAAACAAACTAGTAAGGGTAAGAAAAATCCTGAAACTTGATAGGTCGACACCTGGTTACATCGTACTCCAGGAGGTGAATGCGTGCAAGGTGGCAGTCTTGGCAGCAAGAAAGGTCATAAGGTTTGAATATAAGGTGAGTGAAATGGGAGATGAAAGGAGGGTAATATATCGTACGAAGAAAATCAAAATTTAGGCTTTTAGACGAAGCCGAAGGTTTCTTCTGGCGACTCCGATAGTGAAATCGATATCGATAATGTTAGTCAAAGAAGCTGTGAAAGTGATACACAGCAGGAGATGGACATCGAAGGAGAAGAGTCGGAGGTTGAATCGGAGGAAAATGAGAGCGAAGATAACAAGATACTTGTTGGGGAAGAATGGCACAAAGTGGTCTTGTCGCAGTAAAAAACGCCATCTGTAGACGCGTTTCGAGCACAGATCAGCACAGATTTGCTTCCATGAACAAAAATTTTTAAACCACTTACTTGAAAATCCATGTGGGTGTTTAGGGTTAGATGTTTTTAATTATGCCATTTTGTGTGAGAGACATGAACTTAGGTTTCACCAATTCTATCTTATCAGATTCTCTATATATCAGATTATCATATTCAATCAATAATCTGCTAAGTTCATGCCTCTCTCACAAAATGTCAAAATTAAAAACGTCTAACCCTAAACACCCACATGGGTTTTAAAGTAAGTGGTTTACAAATTGTTGTTCTTGGAAGCAAAGCTATGCTGATGAGAGATAAATCTCGAAACGCGTCCACAGATGGCTATCCACTTAAGGTATCAGAAATACATGATCTTAAAAACAATGTTATTTTTATAGTTTTTTTGAGTGCCACGAAGGTGAGTCCACCTTCGTGGCACTCAAAAAATAAAGCTAAAAAATAACTTACAAATTTCACATGAGATTTGGTTTGCCAGTCCTAAAAAGACTCGGTAATTGTTATAGAGCTCCGGAAAGGCTGAATATATATATATATATATATATATATATATATATATATATATATACATATATATACATATATATACATATATATTCATATTATTTAATATATTTTTAAGTTTGGGATTTATTCTGTTTATGTTTCTTATTTACAAACGACCCTTCCTAAAAGTATCCTCGCAAATACTTCCTCGCAAGAGCTGCGCGGACGTCCGACTAACAATGGGGCCCTGTCAACTCGTCATCACCGATTTGGCCCAAAATTACAGTATATCTAATATTATATACCAATATACCATAATAATAACAACATACCATAACAATAACAATATACCATAATATCTAATTTTATATACCAATTCCTCGTGTACGTTTTAATTACAATACGTTTGTAAAATTAAAAGTAAGAATACTACATTATGAATTACTACGGTTTATTTGTGGCGCCAGTATCGTAAAAATAAAATAAAGAGTAATAACAATAATAGTAATAATAAAAGAAAACAATTTTAAGAATTAACCGTTGAAGTTATAAAGAAACAAATAATAAATATTAATACTAATAAAATAATGTAATTGACAAATTAATAATTACAATTAAAAAGTTATGAGTTGTCGGTAGTCGGGAGTTTAACGTTTGGCCGGTCAGATGGCCAAACTCCCGCTTGCGTCACTTTCATTTATGGTAAAGCCTTACATATACTGTAAATTTGGGCCAAATCGGTGATGACGAGTTGACAGGGCTACCTTGTAAGGGAGGGGTTTGAATTGTGTTATGGTTTACAGGGTATATACATCTTTAACAGAACAGAACGCTAAATACTGCAGCGACTGTCGCACTATAAGTTTAATGAGCCATCTGCTAATACTCTTCCTAAAAATAATTCTTGGAAGAATAACTAATATTTACGAAGAAAACATCAGCCGCACTCAGTTTGATTTCAGAAACGCTCTAGGAACGAAAGTTTTCAGTGCCCAGGTTTTGATACGGAGATGTAGGGATATGAATTGTGATGTCTAAATATGCTTCATTGATTACCAGAAAGCTTTTGACAGATTACCACATAATAAACTCATAGGTATCCAGAAAGAGATATCGTAAGAACACAGGGACATACAGATAATCAGCAATCTTTACTGGAAACAAACTGCCTCAATACGCATTCAAGGAGAAAGATCGGACCACATCGAAATCCAGAGAGGCGCGTGCCAGGGATGTATTCTATCACCGACTTTGTTTATTATATACTTATTACAACCCAACCCAAAGGTTCATGGACCCTCTGACCCAGCCCGTTTTTAGAGAAAACCTTTTGGCCAAATTGGGAGAATTGGGAGCATGGTTTGCACGTAGACGCAATTCTCCTCAAGTTATAACTGGAGCTGTAAGCAGAGCGTGGTGGAGTGTGGTGACAACATAAGTACATTCTGCCAAAGAGAGCTGGAATTGCACCTTGACAAATTTTCAATTTTCAATTCGTGACATTTTCAATGTTGTTCTTTTATGTTATAAATTACCCTAAAGTCAAGCAACACAGGAACTACAAATAACACTAAGCTGAAGATACCTTCAACAGTAGTACTGCATTTTTTACAAAAGGGAAAACATCAGCCGCATATATATATATATATATATATATATATATATATATATATATATATATGACAACTCAGAGCGAATATTTCAGGAAGCATTGGAAGAAATAGGATGGGGTATTAAAATAAATGCCGAGTATATAAACAATCTGAGATTCGAGGACGACACAGTAGTATGCGTAGACAGCCTTTAAAACCCGCAAGAGCTGATGAACAGAATATTAGAAGTCAGTCAAAGGTATGGTCCCACGCTCAATGTCAAAAAAACGAAGTGCTTGATAGTGTCCAAAACCAGGACAGCTGTGTTTAAACAGGACATTTGTTAGTGTTCAAGAACAAGACAGCTTCGAGTTAACAACGAACTGATAGATAGAGTCCAAAAATACACGTATCTGGGGACAACACTAAATGAAAAGTGGGACCACTCAATTGAAATCAAATGTCGGATAGAAAAAACGAGATCCGCTTTCCTGAAAAGGGCAAAGGTATTCAAAGCACATCACCTGAATATACAAACGAAGATCAGGCTACTGAGATGCTACATCTTTATAGTACTTCTATATGTAGTGGAGTCTTGGACTTTGACAGAGGCTACCGAACAGACTCGAGGCATTTGAGATTTGGCTATACCGCCGCATACTCAAAATTTCCTAGACGGCTCACGTCACCAATAAAGTGCGTCCTAGAGAGAATGGGAAAAAAAAGAGACGTCTTACTAACAATAAAGACAAGGAAGCTGGAGTACCTTGACCATATAATGAGGAACAGTCAACAGTACGGTCTATTGCAACTTATACTACAAGGAAGGGTAGGTGGAAGAAGAGGGTCAGGTAGAAGGAGAATATCGTGGCTAAAAAACCTTCGAACCTTGTTCAACACAACAACAACAAATCTCTTCAGGGCTGCAACAAAGTCCGAATTTTCCTGATGATCGCCAACATCGGAAGCGGATAGGCACCAGAAGAAGAAGAATACATCTTTAAGGATGTTTGGGTCTCCCTCTTTTTCCGCGAAAAAATGTTTATAATATTTTCGTTTACTTGTAATTCGTTTAAAGAACTTAATTAAACATGACAACCAATAGAAAATGCAGAAAATAAAAAGATGCGGGGAGACAACGGAGGTGATGGTGGCTTAGTAGTCAAGGTGTCAGATTACTGAGCCACAAGTCCCGGGTTCAAATCCTGGGAGTTTGTGGAACTAGTAATTAAACATGGCAACCATTAGAAAATGCAGAAAATAAAAAGCTGAGGGGGGACAACGGAGGTGGTGGTGGCTTATTAGTCAAGGTTTCAGATTACTGAGCCAGAAGTCCCGGGTTCAAATCCTGGGTATGGAAAAATAAGCTACCGTCCTCCTGTGCATGGCTGTGGCAAAGTCATCACAGTAAAAAAATGTCACGAAAGCTCCCCAAATAGTGGCTCGCCAACCATGTTAAAAACTGTAAGGGCTCCCTACACCTGTGTCTAAGAGCAAGACACCAAACACAAGTGTAGGCAGTGGGAGGAAGTCCAGATCCTACTAGGTCCTACTAGTGCTACTACTGTAGCACCCTTAGAGATAGAGAAGGGAGACAACTGGACATCTGACGATAAGGTACTTTTCATTTTATGTTTATAAGAAATTGTTATAATATTATTGTCATAATTATTTTCCAGACTTCGCTCCAGGAATTGATTCCTGAGCGGGTTTCAATATTAGAAAATCAGAGAACCGATACAAACACAAATTAGTGTAATGCCCGCCATACACGCTACGGTCTACAGGAGAGGTTACATGTGCAGGTTTGCCTGCGCAGGTCAACCGTACGCAAGAAACTGCACCGGTCTATTCCCACACACGCTCCGGTCTACCTGCGCAGGCAAACCTGCAAGGTAGACCTGTCAGGTGGACCGTTGTGTGTATGGCGGACATAAGTTAAGTCATGGACAGACTTACAACAATGGTACAAACATATATCATATATCGAGTGATTTTAATGAAATATATTTCCTTGAAAAGTTATAATAACATCCACTTTGGGACAGCTTTACTAATTAAATTAGTAACAACAACAAATTGGATGTTATAACTTTTCAATTTTGATTGTCTATGTGACTGTATAAATCGTAGTCAATTTGAATATATTTCCTTGATTTTGTATTACATTCAATCTATTTGTTTTATTAATACCAATCACACTCGGAAATTTCCTGATGCATTTAAAACGTTGCTTCCTCTTGCAAAGACAAGTTTGGCAAAATATATAGGTGCAGGCATGTCTTGCGAGAGCACCTGCTTAAAAACAGTGTAGCTTGACTAAGATATTGCAGATCACCCTCATCACCTTGGACCTCTTACACAAAGGGATTTCGGTATAAACTACTAATGAAAATAGTACTAACTTCTATCCGACCCCAACACCGCAAAGCTACGACTACTTGCAACTTTGGTCAAGTTCCAACTAGAGATGAACATGGGATAAGTTTCTCGTTCCAGATCCCATCCTGTGGGACGGATCCCTGTCACTGTCCCATCCCATCAGATTCTCTTCCCACTGTCCCATCCCACAAACCTAAAATGTTCGACCCATCCCATTCATCCCATTCCATCCCGGTCGAGCGGCCCGTCCCATTCATTCCATTTTTCCCATATAGATTTTCTTTTCGGTTTTTCGACAATGAGTCATTCTTTTCGTAACAAACGAATCGGTAGATTTTTCAGGAACTGCACATACAAAATTGCGTATTGGCACAATAAATGATGATATTGGATTATTGCCTATTTTTAATCGTTAAAAACAAAGCTGCGCCATGTTGAAGGTTAAAATAGGACTAGTAGTAGTAGTTAATCCTTTATTGGCATAAATCTTACTTTACAAATTTGTGATTACAACTTATATAGTATATTGACTAAATTTACATTCAAAACAAAACCGAGATCCCTATATCTCAAAAAAAAAGGAAGAAAAAAAAAACACAAAGACAAAAATAAAGAAAGAAAGAGCAAAAACCAACAAAAACAATATTAAGGTCTCTAAAAAAAGGAAATATATACACATACAAAAAGAAAAATTTTAATTTTTAAAATAGGACTATAAAATAGGTTAAAATAGGACTATACCTTTCCACAAATGAAAAATACTAGCTGAACTGCGCAAGCGCGCAAAGGTAACCGACAAACTGCCGCGGCGCGTCGTGGAAAACCTTAACTAAAGCCTACGGTATTTCAAAGCCTACGGTATTTCAAAGCCTACTTGTGTCTACAATAAAGTGACCACACGTCCCGATTTTGGCGGGACAGTCCCGCTTTTTGGAGGCCTGTCCCGCGACCCGCCGATTTTTAAAAATGTCCCGCTATTTTAGAAAATATCTGCATTTCTTATTTTAAATGTACTGTAATATATAATAGAACATTTTTCCACATATTCCTATAAAATCACCTTTATTAATGTCAACCAATGAAAATTTTTAATATCCTCGAATTGAAATATCCATTCTTCAAGATATTCCAAGCAGTTATTATAAAAATTTCTGACTTCTTTCGGTCCTAAAAACCGGTCGTTTAATGACACCTTGTTCTGAAAATTTCATTGGGTGACATTAAAAGAGGAGATTTTATGGGAATACGTGGAAAAATATTTTGACCATGGTAATTTCTTAATTATTTTTTTGTAATATGGAAATTCACATAGTATTTTTTTCCCAATTATATTCAAATGATTGTTTTTTTTATATTTTTATAGTTACCAATAATTAATAATAAATACATTTTTTGTATAATTATAGACATGTATATGAATATATACATTAAATTATTGGTCTGCTTTCATAATCAAATTATAATTCTCATTTCTTCTCATTTGTCTATGTATGTCCCATATTTTTTGGTATAGAACCAAATGAAAATAGATCTACTAGATTATCAAAAGTCGTCCAGCTCCGTCCCATTCAAAATTGTAGTCCCATCCCATCCCATCATATGGTTTTTCCAAAACCAACATTGATTTTGTGATAAATAATGTATACGTAAAATAATTGGAGTATTTGCTGGTGTATAACGCGCACCTTTTTCCCAAAAAAATGCCTCTAAAACATAGGTCCGCGTTATAGGCGCACAAAAAGTAGGTTGAATTTGAGGGTGCGCCTTGTGCACCGGCAAATACGGTATTTATAGTAAGTTGATTAAACTAAATAGTTATAAACTCATTATTGTGATAAATGTGTTATTCATTAGACAGATTCATCATGATGTGTGTCATAAATATAAGAATAAGACGTATTAGCATGCTCAAATACCTAATTGTTGTGATCTCAGTGGATCAGCGGTCGGGGAACCGGGGTAAATTACCCCAAATGGGGTAAAATGAAATTTTTAAGGGTAATAATAATAAGAAAATTTTTCTAATTTGCTATTTTATAAACATGTAATTTAATGTGTTTTTCAACCACTGGTTCTGTTACCCTTCAGATTCCTTAATCAGAAAAACATTAGCCTAACACCCTAAGAATTCCTTAATTATGGTTTTACACAATAGAAGAAAAAGGTACAATGAATCCACAGTGTGTTGTATGTTTGAATGGACTTCAGAATCTTTCAAAAAAAATCAATTGAAGAAACATTTGGATAATTTGCATTGACATCTGTTTTCCAAACCGCGAGAATACTTTGTAAATTTAGAAATGTGTGTTAACGTGTTAACCTCCATGTTCGACAGAGGCAATTTTTGAACTTCGATCAAACTGAATAGACTGAAGCAGGTATTCAATTTGAGAACAAAGCAAATATGTCGTCTTTTTGGATGTCAAAAGCTGCACAGACTTTCAAAATTGCACATGAGAAGGCGGTAAAAAAGTTGCTGCCATTTGCAACAACCTACCTTTGAGAACAAAGCTTTTCTACTCTAATGAACATATAAACGAAGAACAGAAATCGATTAAACACCGAAGACTGTATTCCAATTGCTCTTACATCGAAAAGGCCCAATTTTGAAGTTATTGTAACATGAAGCAACATTTCTCCAAAACCTGAAGACGGAAAGTTTTCAATTCATTTTTGTTTGTTCCAATAACAGAATTTTATTTTGTTTCTCTATTACATATTTACAATTTTCATACAACTTTTTTTACTTTCCATGTAAATTAATTCAATAACTAACGTTTAATTTAAATTTACATTAATTGTCTCATTTGTCTCAATGAGAGGGTAATATTTAAGTTTATATATGCGACTTACGCAAAAATATTTTGGGGTAATGGTTAAAAAGTTCCCCGACCACTGCAATAGATTAAGTAAAGTTTATTATGTAAGATTTAATTCCATCGATCGGGCCGGATCCGGACGGATCCGGCCGGATCGGTGGAAATTTGACCGGATCCCGCCGGATTTAAAATGACACCGGATTGTAATCCCTACCCACGCGACGTTCATACCACTCATCCCATCCCATGGGCCGGTGAATGGGATGGCTCAATGGGATCCCATGCCCATCTCTAGTTCCAACACCCCTTTTATCTAGTTGTTTATAAATTGGTTATTTTTGCAACAACACTGGAAAAACGGTACTTCATCTGGAATTCTTGTTCAGGCAACAAAAAGGGATCAGTTCCTTAAATGTTTTTGCCTTGCGGCACATCCTTCTAGGTGTACCATTCAAAACATCTATGCAAGAACACATTTGCGTGTATTTGCAATGAAAGGAATCGAGGCAGAAAGTGGACTTATCAGTTACATCAATCAAACCTATTACCTCAATTGCTTCCATTTTTCCTTTTACAATTAATAAATCTGAAAATTTTCTATAAGAGATATTTTAGAAATTTGTCTCTAGGTTTATTTAAGGCAAAACACCATTACAAAATTTGATATTTTACCACTCTGTAACATATAACTCTGCACATGTAACTCTGTTTTAACGTTTATAATTCGTTTATGAATCACGTTTAAAACGTTATAATACGTTTATGAATCAAGTTTTTGGTAAAATGTATTTAAAAGCTTTTATGAATTAGACCGAAAGTCTTAATATCTTAATTAAAACAGCAGACATAGATTTAGATTTTGTTTGTATATTTTTAGTAAACAAATTTTGCAAAAAAATGATTTCTGTGTGAGATTGAACAAAGACCTTATTATGTAGATGACTAACTGGGCAAAACTCGACCCTAATTCTTCATTCCAAACCCATTGTCCCCAAAAAATATATATTTCGGCGAAAAATCTTTTTATAATTTAATGTTGTTCCACTCTATAAAAGTGAATTGTTTTCGTAGATAATTTAAATATTCTCGTAGTATATACAGATGCGATTCCATTGTGTCGTTTTATGGGCTACGAGGGTTTCCCTTTGTAGCCGGAGAGAGAGGGAATTAAAGCGCGTTCTTATTTCCTGATTGCAAGGAGCTAATCTAAATATAGGGCCAAGGGTCTCTGTTGTGTGTGCGTGCCTGAAATTAGCCTTTTTTTCTCTTTCTAGCTGCCGTGGGGAGGAATTTTTGTTGTTGTTGGGGAAGGGAGAGGGCACGCGGCGTGACCTTATATACCTTGACTCACCTGCTTTTTCATTCCTCTTGTTGCACACTAACCAGTTATGAATATAATAGCACCTGCTTTTTATCTTTTTTTCTGTTGCTGAGAGTTTTTGCTGCTGGATTTGTTTAGCTTTTTTTTGCTACCGTCTAAAATGTTTGTTATCGTAAGATATATTTAGAGATTTTTCTGGATTTAGTTTGTAAATGATTATTGAATCTGATAAACAAATTTAACAAAAAAAGTTTTTCCTTAGGCTTGTCTGTCTAGTCTTGTCTATCTAGTCTGCCTAGTCTTGTATGTCTAGTCTTGTCTGTCTAGTCTTGTCTGTCTAGTCTTATCTGTCTAGTCTTGTCTGTCTAGTCTTCTCTGTCTAGTCTTGTCTGTCTAGTCCTGTCTGTCTAGTTTTGTCTGTCTAGTCTTGTCTGTCTAGTCTTGTCTGTCTAGTCTTGTCGGTCTATTCTTGTCCGTCTAGTCTTGTCTGTCTAGTCTTTTCTGCCTAGTATTGTATGTCTAGTCTTGTCTGTCTAGTCTTGTCTGTCTAGTCTTATTTGTCTAGTCTTGTCTGTCTAGTCTTCTCTGTCTAGTCTCGTCTGTCTAGTCCTGTCTGTCTAGTTTTGTCTGTCTAGTCTTGTCTGTCTAGTTTTGACTGTCTAGTCTCGTCTGTCTAGTCTTGTCTGTCTAGTCTTGTCTGTCTAGTCTTTTCTGTCTAGTCTTGTCTGTCTAGTCTTGTCTATCTAGTCTTGTCTGTCTAGTCTTGTCTGTCTAGTCTTGTCTGTCTAGTCTTGTCTGTCTAGTCTTGTCTGTCTAGTCTTGTCTGTCTAGTCTTGTCTGTCTAGTCTTGTCTGTCTAGTCTTGTCTGTCTAGTCTTGTCTGTCTAGTCTTGTCTGTCTAGTCTTGTCTGTCTAGTCTTCTCTGTCTAGTCTTGTCTGTCTAGTCTTGTCTGTCTAGTCTTGTCTGTCTAGTCTTGTCTGTCTAGTCTTGTCTGTCTAGTCTTGTCTGTCTAGTCTTGTCTGTCTAGTCTTGTCTGTCTAGTCTTGTCTGTCTAGTCTTGTCTGTCTAGTCTTGTCTGTCTAGTCTTGTCTATCTAGTCTTTTCTGCCTAGTCTTGTCTGTCTAGCCTTGTCTGTATAGTCTTGTCTATCAAGTCTTGTCTATCTAGGCTTATCTGTCTAGTCTTGTCTACCTATAGTCGTTTCTGTCTAGTCTTGTCTGTCTAGTTTCACAGTTTTGTTTGTCTAGTGTTGTCTGTCTAGTCTTTTCTGACTAGTCTTGTCTGTCTAGTTTTGTTAGTCTAGTCTTCTCTGTCTAGTCTTATCTGTCTAGTCTTGTCAGTCTAGTCTTAAATTCATCAATCGCTTCTGAAACTAAACTTTGTTTTATCACAAAACATTGACTGAGCTATCTATCGTGTCATCCAATATTTACAAATAAAACCCGTTTTCGCATTCCATCGACCGTCCTTTCTTTTCTACCTTATTTCCAAGATACCAATCTCACACATATCTCATATATTCCCTCCGAAAGAAAGTTACAGAACTTACGCAACGCGAAAGATAAAACCGGTATCTTGTAGCGTTACGCGACTCCTCAATAATAATAATAATAATGAAAAGAAACACCGAAGGAGAAAAAAATCAGTTATTTTTTTCAACACGGCATAAACAGATAAGACAGAGAGGGAGAAACGGTTCGTCTGATCTCATCGCGAGTCCTCGTCACCGTTGTGTAATCGATTTAATGCAATTCGTGTTGTTTGGCTTTTTATTAAAGAGATTTCTCTATGTTTAGAGAATATATATATAGGTGGAGGTGATAAATGATGGCATGCAGTGGAAATGTTTTCATTGAATGGCGGGAGAGACGGACGGATTCCGGCGGCGAGTGGGCTGAGTGAGATGGCCGGCTTGACCTTGATGCTGAGGATATTTTAACGGCGCCGTGTGAAAAGAGATTCAGTTAAGACGATTGTAAAATTTCTGTAATAGATTTTTGTTTAATGTTCGGATCTTAATTGATTCGGTCTAGAAAACTCAATGCTTTTCAATTGTTATTAACCAATGTTGTTATGTAACTGTCAGCAAATTAATCTAACATAAAACTAACAATTTTAGTGTCTTGTCTGTGTAATTTTGTCTGCCTGGTCTTGTCTGTCTAGTCTTGTCGGCCTAGTCTTGTCTGTCTAGTCTGTCTAGTCTTTTCTGTCTAATCTCGTCTGTCTAGTCTTGTTTGTTTTGTCTTTTTTTTACTTAGCCACATTAAATACATATTGTGGATGTGATAGTTACAATAGACAATAGTTACATATTACAATAGTTACAATAGACACGTTAATACATAATACAATGAATACAATAAAAACAATAAATACTACAAAAAATCAAATTATCAACGTTATGATAGCAAAATAATACAAATTATTTTTCCAAAAATTGAGATATTGAATAATATGCTCCTTGAGCAAGGATACATTTTACATCTCTTTTAAATTGCTTAAAGTTCTCTGTTTTTATTTCATTGTCCAGCTTATTAAATAATTCAATTCCTGTATAAAAGAAGCACTTCTCAAGTAAGGCCGTGTTATGTTTTGGGAACGATAGCAGAGGGCCATGTCTTGTATGGATAATCGTGGTAATTCGCTAAGGCGTTAAAGTTTCTTATATGATATTTTGTATAACACAGCACTTTTAACATGTAAATTGAGGGTAATGTAAGTATATTGAACTTAAAAAAAATTTACAACTTTACCCTCCTTTTAGACCAAACATAAGTCTAACAATTCTTTTCTGCAAAATAAAACTGACGGTAGCGGCTTGACCCCAAAATAACACATGTAGAGATAGATGGGAATATACCAGTGTATAATACACACTAATTGCTGATTCTTTGTTAAACGACTTTTTAATTTGTAAAATTGCTAAGTAAGCGCTTTCCAGTTTTTTGCAAACATGGTCGATGTGATGTGACCAATTAAAAGTAGAGTCTATCCGGACCCCAAAAAAGTTGGTATACGTTTCGATTTTATGGTTTTTGCCGTCTGTACTGAGTTGAAAATGCATTGGATTTTTTCTCTGTTTAGCTAAGTAAATACAAACAGTCTTATCCGTATTCAGTATAAGATGTTTCTTTGGCACCACGCATTCACCTCATCAACAACTATCCCGACTCTGCTTTCAAGCTCTTCTATACTGTTCCCAGAGACAGCCATATTCATGTCATCTGCAAACAGTATAGTTTCCGCACTTACATAAAGTGGAAGATCGTTGTTGAACAGCAGAAATAGAAGCGGCCCTAAAACAGATCCCTGAGGTACACTTATAGTTTATATTATTGCTATTAGTCTTGTCTGTCTAGTTTTGGCTCGGCCGGATCCTATTTAAATGTCTATTTAGTTTAATCAACTTACTATAAATACCGTGTTTGCCAGTGCATAAGGCGCACCCTAAAATTTAACTTACTTTTTGTGCGCCTGTAACGCGGGCCTATGTTTTAGAGCTCAACCTCATCTTCATTGATCTGTCGCTGTCTTATTTTTAAAAATAACAACAAAACGGTTTCAGATTTTTAAAATTTTGTCTTTTTGGAGAAATTCGAGGTTATTAGATTATTAAAATTCCTGCAAATAGTCTCACAGTAGAGAAAATAGCGAGAGCTAATTTTCTATGAATGTTAATTTTGTCAAATATTAAACTCGCCTTCATAAATCTGTCGCTGCCTTATTTTTCAAAATATTTACAAAGCGGTTTCATATTTTAAAAATTTGGACTTTCTGGAGAAATTTTTGGTTTTTAGATCTCCAAAATTCTTCCCAATAGTCGCGCAGTGAGAAAAATAGTGAGAGTCTACAAATGTTGATTTTGTAAAATATCAACCTCATCTTCATTGATCTGGCGCTGCCTTATTATTCAATATATTAGCGAAACGGTTTTAGGTTATCAAAACTTGGACTTTTTGGAGTAATTTTTGATTCTTATATTTTCAAAATTCCTCCAAATAGTTGTATAGTCAGGAAAATAGTGAGTCTATAAATGTTAATTTTGTAAAATTTCAACCTCATCTTCATTGATATGTCATTGCCTTACTTTTCAAAATAGTAACAAATAGGTTTTAGATTTTTAAAATTTAGACTTTTAGGAGAAATTTGTGGTTTCTATATTTTCAAAATTCTTCCAAATAGTCGCACAGTGACCAAAATAGTTATAGTCTACAAATTTTAATTTTGGAAAATTTTAACCTCATTTTCATTGATCTGTCGCTGCCTTATTTCTCAAAATTCTAACCAATAGGGATTGCAATCCGGTGTCATTTTCAATCCGATGGAATTAAATCTAATATAATAAAGTTTACTTAATCTACTGAGATTGAGACAACAATTAGGTATTTGAGCATGCTAACAAGTCTTATTCTTATATTTATGACAAATATATCATGATGAATATGTCTAATGAAATATAATATCAATATAGTTTAATCAACTTACTATAAATACCGTAATTGCCGGTGCATAAGGCGTACCCAAAAATTCAACCTACTTTCTGTGCGCTTATAACGCGGACCTATGTTTTAGCCAATTTAAAAAAAAAGATGCGCGTTATAGACCAGCAGATACGGTAAATATTTTAAGTATACATTTTTTATGACAAAATCAATTTTGGTTTTGATAAAACCATGTGGCGCATGTGCACCACGCATTTAAAGTACCTACTCATGCAACAGCGCGATTATTTTACCAAAAATTGGCATCACCGGATCCGGTGATGGATCCGGTATATTTGGTACCGGATCCGGTGAACCGGATTACCGGATCCTGTTTTTCGGATTGCAATCCCTATCTGTCTAGTCTTGTCTATCTAGCCAGGCAGGCAAATGATACATGAGACACACCAAGTCAAATGAGAATTTACTCAATTTGAGAAATCTAAACAGAGGAACGCTATGTACATCAAATGGTTACCAGGAAGGCTCAAATGGATGACACAGATAAAAAAGATCTGTATAACTGTCTCGAGAAGAATGGTTTCACATTTTAAATATGTTAACTATTAGTACAGAAGCGAGTAATATTATATATCTAGTATAGCCTGTGTACGTTGCCAGTCTCTATCTTTGAATGTTTACATATTCCTGTATCTCGTAGCCCTTTACGTCTATCTTAAATCTTAAATAATTGTTTTTTTTTAATTTTTATATCGTTTTAAGGCTAAAAAAACCAATTAAGCAATCAATAAGCTATAAAGCTCCCATTTATTATCATGTTGTGTATTTCTGTTTCATTTTGTGTTGTTTACTAACTCAGCAATTATAAATTATTGTTTGTTGTTCAGTGCAGTTGCACACTTACAACACTTTTGAAATTCAAACGCGAGTTCACTATAAGATGCAAAAATCATTGGATATTATATCAAATAATTTTGTTTGCTTATAGCCTTCATCGTCAATGTTTCAACTACTCTGATCTAATTCTCTAAATGAAGTCTTATGTTTAACATCATCTGCCTATTAATTTCTGTGTATTCTTGCTTGATTTGTATTGCATATCTTGTCCTTCTATAACTGACGTAAGAAGACTCGCATTCCAATTAGCAATTAAAAATAACATTAACCATAAGTTTAACTTAAATTCCAAATTGGCTGGAAATAAATGGTTTTATAATTTCATGAAGCGACATCCAAATATTTCGGTTAGACAACCTGAAAACACATCAATGGCACGTGCCTTTACGTGGTTTTAATAGAGAAGCTGTTGATATTTTTATTGTTATTGGCACAACTAACCAGAGTGACCTAAGTAACCAGAGTGGTCGCAAGAAGCTAGCTTTCCACCGACCCACAGAATCTGACTGGCAAATTACTAAGAAAGCTCTATAATTTATATTTTCCAGGACTGATTTAGAGATAAGGGTATACTGTCCAATCAAACCGCAAATCGCAAAACAGCAGCAGGAGCAAGGGAAGAACACAGATTGGGCGGAAGTGGTCAAAAAAGGCAAACCAAATACTGCAGTAGCAGAAAAAAAAACCGAGGCTGTCATGGTTAAAGCCATCGGCAGACCTCCTAAAAATGATAATATCAAGCGTTAACCCCAACTCACCTGGAATGGTTATCACGGGAGCCAGGAAAGCTAAAACAGGCTAATTACTTCCAGAGGTGGAAAGCGGTAGAGCCCAAGGCCTGAGAGACGAACTAAAAAGCAAATGCCAAGCAGCTGAGGTACGAATAAAAAGTGATGATGTGCTACTACACATAAAGGTTCTAGACGCGATAACTGCCCAGGAAGAAATACTACAGGCAATACAAAACTTTGTTGGAGAAGACAACAAAACCTAAGACAGACGTTCCTAAACCTTCCATTTTACTTCCTATTTTAAGTTCCAAAACCTTAGAGAGACATATGGAGACAGTCAAGTTGGAACCATTACAGTCAACAAGGAAATGGTAGCAAAGCTACTAAAAAGCGCTGGAATAAAAGTGGTAATTATTGAGTGCAGGATAAGAGAAAGAATTAATATAATTAAATATCACAGGCGTTGGAAATTTGGTCACTTCGCCAACGAACGTGGCAAAACCATTGTCTTAAATGCAAGCGTGAATATAAGCGTGAATAAGCGTGTCATATTGCCCAAAACTGAAATGCATATGAGCTTTGCCTTATATGCAATGCAAAGGGCCACATAGCAGGTTCGGGAATGTGCTCGATTTTCCAGAATGTGCTATCGGAGGCTAGGCGTAAAAGTAAGGCACATAAATGACTATATAGTTCATACAAATAAATACTAAAGAGGGCATTTTACTGGTAGCGAACCCAATAAGAAGTTAGTCGAGAAAAAAATATCCGGACTCACAAAAATAATGTGACTCACAAAAGTAATGAATGTGAGGGTCCAGACGGGCAAAACCATTGCCTTAAATACAAGCGTGAAGGTCATATTGCCCAAAACTGCAATGCAGATGAGTCTTGCCTTATATGCAATGCAAAGGGCCACAGAGCCGTTTCGGGTATGTGCTCGATTTTCCAGAAGGCGCTATCGGAGGCTAGGCGTAAAAGTAAGGCACAGAAATGACTATATAGTTCATACAAATAACTGCTAAAGAGGGCATTTCACTGGTAGCGA
Organism: Phosphuga atrata; assembly: GCA_944588485.1. Lineage (NCBI taxonomy): Eukaryota > Metazoa > Arthropoda > Insecta > Coleoptera > Silphidae > Phosphuga > Phosphuga atrata. Next base: position 26,761,855 of record OX155903.1, on the reverse strand, counting down.
ACCCAATAGGAAGTTAGTCGAGAAAAAATATCCGGACTAATGGAACATTAAGGCCTTGATCACTGAACCTAAGGAAATCGCAGATGTATTTAATAACTACTTTGAACAAGCTCCAAAATCAATTGCAAGAAATATTAATCCGACAACTATTTCAAACAATCATATAGAGTTGAATCAAAGTAATATACATACAGGATTTTACAGAAAATGAAGTTCTGACTATTATGGCGTCATTAAAAAACAAAACAATAAATGGACCAGATGGAATCCCGTGCAACATCGTAAAAGAATTCAGGTATGAGCTCGTAGCACCAATTACTCATATAATCAATGCTAGTCTAGCTGAGGAGAAATTTCCAGAAGTGCTAAAGATATCAAAAATTATTGCAGTGAAGCAAAAAAAGGAGCAACCACAGATACTCAAAACTACAGACCAATTGCCCTCATATCGGTATTAGCGAAAATTCTAGAATACTGCATGCTAACCAGAATAACTCCATTTATCAGTATGTATCAGTAAATATTGGAAATAGAACTGGACAATCACAGAGAATATGTACACATATAGGGATACCACAAAGAAGCGTATTGGCACCAACATTATTTTTACTATATACGGCAGACTTAATTAACTACATAAGAGGACGATATTGCACTTTATATGCGGATAACACAAGCTTCATTGTGACTGGGAAAGACAAAAGCAACAATGTTGAGAAAGATTCTTAGATTCAGTTAATACATGGTTCTCAGCAAATCAACTCCATTTTAATAAGAATAAAACGGAAAATATAATTTTCCAGTCGACAAGAACTGTCTACGACGGAAATTTTAATATTGTTATTAAAAATCACCAATTGAAAATGGCTAAAGATATAAAATTCCTAGGCATACATCTAGAGCAGGGCTTCTTAAACTTTTTTCATTCGCGACCCCATTTACGATTGTGATTTTTTTTCGCGACCCCATTTTTTTTAACGTGACTTATGCCATATCATTATGCCATAATTATGCCATATCAGAGATTGTGGAAAATTCAGTTCTAGCTCCAATCCAGAATTCAGTTAAAGCCTTTTTTGAAAAATCTAGTTTTAGGTTTGAGTCACTCGAAAGCTCAGCAAATTCTTCTTGCACTTTATATGGCAGGTGATCAATCTCATCAATGCCAATTAAAAATGGTTTTTGAATCGAAGATAACTTTTTGAAATCCATATTGGATGTAAAATATTTACGAAACTGTGTTTCTAGCGCTTTTAAGTGACCTATAATAATTTTTGCGATAAAAGTTTTGCAATGATTTTTCTCGGATATAAAATTGACGATACTGGAAAACATTTCGAACGAATTCTTTTCTACCCTACTCTTCCAAATGTTGATCTTTTTAATAAAACTTTCAATTTTATCATTCGAAGTAAATATATTACTATTTTTTCCTTGAATAGACAAGTTTAGATCGTTTAATTTCTCGAAAATATCTGACAGATAACACAGCTTCGATAGCCACATGTAATTTTGATAAAAAAAAAATTATACCAATATTTTGACCTGTCATGGCTTTTGCACCATCCGTGCATACTCCGCAGCAATTTTTCCATTCTAACCCTTCAGCTTTTATAAATTCGTCAACTTTACAATATATGTCTTTCCCTCTAGTATGGTCTTTCAAAGGACGACAAAATAACAATTATTCCTCGACGTTTTCTTTATAAACATACCTGACATATACTAACAACTGAGCTAATTTAGCAATATCAGTTGTTTCGTCCAACTGAATTGAAAATTTTGGGCTTTCTTTAATTTGCACTAATAGATCCTTGTTAATTTCAGGAATTCTATTCGCGACAGTGTCGTTTAAGATCAAACAAATAGGTTCTTCATTACCACTACAATTTTTAAATGTAAAGCCAAATTAAAGAAAAGGCTCGTTATATTTTCTCTTCGCACATTAGATGCCTGATTGTCAATGATAAATCCTGCTTGTGAAGACTTTGTAGCATTGTCTTGTGCAACATTACCTTTGTTACTTAAGGTTAGCCATTTATCCATTGCCCAAAAATAAATTCAAACTCTCACAAATGAATTTAAATATTTTACATTAAAATCTCGCGATCCCAAGATTTTGCTAAGCGACCCCATTTGGGGTCGCGACCCATAGTTTAAGAAGCTAGAAAAGAAGCTTAAAAAATCTAGAGGAACATCTGAGATGGACAACCCATATACAAATCATCAACTCTATACTGCACGAGAAGGCATTTTTAATCAAAAATATACATAAACTGTTAAACAAGGAAGATCTTCGCAGTTGGAATTTTTCAGAAGTACAAAGCGTATTAACATATGGAATAATTTTATGGGATGCATCTTAGCAAATAGAAGTAATACTGATAGCACAAAAGAGAATTGTCAGGAACCTATTAGATTTAAAAATTACGGATTCCTGCAAAAAACACTTCCGGAACCTAAGAATCTTAACAGTAGTTAGTTTGTATGTTCTAGAAACGACTGCCTATATACATAAGATTAAACAAAATTTTCAGAAAAATAAAGACAACCATAATTATAATACGAGAGGGAAAGATCTTTTGTACCCCTCAACAACAAATCTAACCAGCAAAGGATTGGAAAACCAAAGTGTGAAGTTATATAACAACCTACCAATAGCCTGCGCGATGAAACATCATATAAGAAATTCAAATCAAAAGTGAAAGAATTTCTATTACTACAAACTCCCTTCTATAAGATAAAAGATTTTTTTTTAATGTAAATTTCAAAACTATTAGCTTTAAGTATTTATTGTAACTTAACCTATAGATATTGTTGTCTCTCAAAATAAAATAAATTAATTAATTAATATATTTTAATTATTTAATTAATAAATATATTATATGCTATTACTTCTCACCAAATGAAAATATAAAGAAGCTGACTGAATCGATAGAAGCATTAAATCAAGACATAAGGGGTCAAAGTAGAACGGCACTAATTGATGGTGATTTCAACGCCAAGTCTCCCTATTTTGGGGTTCTCCAAAGGTAGACAGGAGACGTTACCTGCTTATGGACTGGGCAGCTGAACTAGAACTCGTCGTTCAAAATAAAGGCTATGCATAAGCTAGTCTTGTCTGTCTTGTCCTGGCTGTCTCATACTAAAAGCCAAAGTGGAATAGAGGGTTTAGTGAGAGCTTAGTACTGTCGGTTTACTCTTGTATGTCTAGTCTTTTCGATCTAGTCTTGTCGGTTCATTTATGCATGTGCAATCATGCCTGCCTAGTATTCTCTAGTGTTGTTTGTCTGTCTAGCCCTGTCCGTCTAGACAATTTAATACAAAATATTGACGTATGTATATAGTTTATCAATATATAGGGTAACTTAATAGTAAACCCGTAAATTATTAGTAGGATACGCGTTTCCCTTTTTTAATACTTGTGTTATCTTATCAGTGCACAGATAATTATTAACACATAATTTTTGCATATTTCAATGGGCAAAGCTTACGAGCAATATGATATTAACAATAATAAAAAACTGAATCTATTATTAAATCCCAACAACAATAGTCTACTAGTCTATTCACTACTATTAAGCTACCTATTGTCGGATTAAATAGTATTAGACTACCTGTTATCGGACTAAAAAGCATTAGACTAACCTTAATCTATTTACTATTTGACTATAATTTCATATACTATACTTACACCACTATTACTACTATAATTACATAATTACAATAGTAGCATAGAGTATCAGTAAACAAACATTAGTGCACATTAGTAACATCCAGTACTAGTAAGCATACAAGTTACCATAATACATACAATAATATGGTTTATAGTACATACTAAACACGATATGTAATATATACGATATATAGTATATACGATATATAGTATATATTATAAACGATATAGAGCAGGGCTGTCCAACCAGTCGATCGCGATCTACCGGTCGATCGCGGCGTGATTTTGAGTCGATCTTTAGTTTTCTCACGCTTCTATGTACTTACTCAAATCTTGAACTACAGGGTAAAGGCAGACATGTATTAGACATGATAAGCTCGATACGAGCTTTTCAGCAACTTATAATATTGTTGAAAGCGAATTTAAAAGATAGAAAATTCCATATTGGGTTTGGTGCACTCTTGGTGATCTTGGCAACAATATATACAAAAAAGTAGATCGCCAATACAAAAAGGTTGGACAGCTATATATACTATATACGGTATATAGTATATACTATATACCAGGAGTAGCCAAAGCGTCGACCGCAGTCGACTGTTCGACCGCGTAGCTATTCTTTCCTAGTCGCCCGTCTGTGTGATATGTATACATCTCAGATGCCCGTCCCAAAGCCGTATGGGACAAGCCATCCGACAGATTTTATAGTATTATCTGTGTTTATATTAAATTGAAACTTATTTTGGGCTCTAAATTACTACTTTTCTTATGATCAAGTAACACATACGATGTTGGTAGACGATAATTTAAGGAAGCAGGTCGTCCGTAGAATCAGAAGTTTGTGCGCCCCTGCTATATATAGTATATACTACATTTCTTAGAATCATCCACACGCGAATCTACAAGAAATGCGAATATCAGATGGACAACACCCAGTTTTAATTCCGAAACGGACTCGGAACACGCGAAGCACTCTTTTCCCTAAATGTAATGACACAAAGGTATAGAGACATGAATGTGAATGTATTTGCATGTTCCATAGACTATCGAAAGGCGTTCGACTGTGTTAATCATCAGAAGATGATCGAAAATTTAAGAACAACCGGAGTCGACGAACAGGACCTACGTTTCATATCAGAACTTTATTGGCATCAAAAGGCGGTTGTAGAGATGGAACAATCAACATCGGAAGATATGCAAATCAGACGGGGTGTGCGACAAGGTTGCGTCTTGTCTCCAATCCTGTTAATCTGTACTCGGAAACTATATTTAGAGAAGCACTGGATGGAGTCCAGGGCGGAATCAAGATCAATGGAACCCCAATAAACAATATCAGGTGCGCCGATGATACGGTTATAATAGCCAACGATATACAAGAACTACAAAGCATCATAGATTCCGTAGTTCACTATAGCGAGATGTTTGGATTGCATCTCAATGTCTCCAAGACCAAATTATTGGTCTTTTCTAAGACTCCAATAAATGCACACCTGCTTGTCGAAACAATCGAATAAGGGACCTCAATAAAATATCTGGGAGCTAACATCAATAGTCAGTACGACGCTAAAATGGAAATACTTTCAAGGATTGAGCAAGCGAGAAAAATCTTCATGAATATGAAATCATTTTTTAGAAGACTAGACCTCAGTTTGGAACTCAGAACTCGAATGATCAGATGCTACGTCTTCTCTGTCCTACTCTATGGATGTGAAAGCTGGACACTACATTCACAGACCGACAAGAAAATATAAGCCTTCGAAATGTATGTGTATAGACGGATGCTGCGAATTTCATGGGTACAAAGGATCACCAACGATGAAGTACTCCAGCGAATGCGCAAACAAAAAGAATTACTGAACACCATCAAGGAAAGAAAAATGCAGTACCTGCGTCATGTGATGAGAGGTGATAAATACGAAATATTACGCCTCATAATAGAGGGCAAAGTACAAGGGAAAAGATCAGTAGGAAGACGCCAGAACTCGTGGCTGAAAGATTTGAGGAGATGGTTCGACCATCTCGTTTTAGCTCGCCCGATGATTCAGCTCGTCTGCAGAAATCTTTCGTGCTGCAGCTTCCAGAGCTAAAATTGCCATTTGGATCGCCAACCTTCGGCAGGAGAGGGCGTAATAAGAAGAAGAATATACTACATACCTTATACCGTATATGCCGTATACGGTGGTGACATATTTGCTGACTAATTCTGGATGCTTCTAATCTGCACTAATGTTATACTATTAACAATAATAAAAAACTGAATTTATTATTAAATCATCATATCAATAGTAATGTTAAAACTAGTTAAATTATAACAATAAAGTTAAGACTAGTCTAGTCACTACTATTAGACAAACTGCTAACACTAATGTAGTAGTGTAGTATTATACTAATTATTAATACATATATGTGTGTGTTATTAGACTTGTCTTATTAACATAGTATTACGATAACTTGGATGCTTACTAATACTAGATTAAATAGAGCTAGACAAACTAATTTCAATTAGAACAATCGTTAATATTTTATTTTATTTGATTACTGGAAGTTGATATGTAAATTATACATTTACTTGAAACATTATTTGTTGGATATTCAAGTTTAAATTTCCTAGTTGGTCTACTCAGGTTAATATATATATTAAGGCTAAAATTATATATAGCTAGCTAACAAGGTTTTGTTTAAATTATTTAAAATTTCTTTAGAATTTGAAAATATGTATAATGTTAGAAAATCTTTTATCTACGACCACTATTGTAAATGCCCATTATTGTACAGTTCGTGGACTATGTAAATACATCATAACACACGTATGTAACAGCCTGCGATTAATGATAAGTTATGATTGATAACACACACGTGCGTTTGGTTTACGATTCGTTGAGAGCTGCTACTACGGTCTCATACGTTCAGCGCCCCCGTGCCACAATTCAAACTAACGGAAATTGAGATTGCGTACATTGGGTTGCCTATATCTACGAGCACTCTTATTTCAGTTCAACCCAAATAAGTACTAAATAATAAGGTATGTAATCATTAAGAACGTATTTCTTTTCATTGCTATCAAGTTAAATAATGTCGAGTAACCGTTATATATGAAAATACAACTGTTTGTTTATTATAATGTTAAATAATGTGCCTGATAAGAAATAATTTTGTTACATCAAACCTATTTTTCTTATTAAACAGAAACAAATTAGTGCGGTCGTAGATAAAGTATACTACATAACTCGAGTTGTAGTTCAATTACGTACTCGCGGAATTACGCACTCCCCGCTAACTGCTTCTCGCAACTCTCGTTACGTAATATACTATTACTATTTCATTTAAACTAATTTCAAACAAAATGTAGTTGGCTAGCTAATGACTGTCTAGCCGATTACACGTTAGGAATATCTAGACTTGAATGAATGACTTGAATTGAATGAATACGAATTTGAAATGAATTTCAATTGAAAATGATTGTAGTCCTCATATCTCCACTCATCCGTAGCGTCTTCTCGAGATATACTAATATATTCAAATAAATTTCTTTTGATTATCAAGATATTTTATCTCAAAATCACTCCATAAAATATAATAACATTTGATGATAATTTCCAACACCAATGATAATTTCGTGATAACTTTAATCTAGGTTTTATTAATCGGAATTTTATTAAATAATTTTAAAAACTTCTCCAGAAAAGTTAAGTTTTCTGTATATATGCAAGCCTTTTCAATTTAAAAAAGATGAAGCCAAAAGGCAGAAACGCGTCTATGGATGTTCATTATTATTCATTTTATCAGGTTATAGTGTTTTTTAGCAACCCACATGGTCTCTCGTGGCTCGCAAGTGCAGGAGGTCAGTTTGTTCTTATAATTATATTAATTTATGTTATAAGTCAAGAGTGAATTGAAACGTAGTAATTTATTAATTTATCTACTTTTGTTATAGAAGATTCACATAGGAATTTCACCCAATGTTATTATTTTCAATCTATGCAATTATGAATAACACTTATATAATAACTGCAATTATAATAACTGGACAAGCAGAGGAAAAACATCTCGAAATGCGGAAATAATAAAATGGGCAGGTAATTTGTTTAAAATTCATTAAAAGGAATCTTCGCGGCGAAGGAAGAGACGAAGAGAAGAGCCGTAAAGTTGGTTTTATTGACGAGCAAATAAAAAACAAGACTGCACGTGTAGGACAAATCCTCACAAGATTTATGTCCTGGATTGACAACCAGACCTCTAAACTGTGAAGAACTGAACATACTACTTTTTCCTTCTCGACTAGGCACAACTATTAAATATTCAATCAATAAACTTTCCAGACTATTTTCTCTCTTCGAAAACTCCTTAACTTTCACACTTACTTATTTATATTATACAGGTACCTTGGAATAACATGATTTTCCCATAAAAAAATTAAATCAAAACTAAATAAACATTTTCTCTAGTCCTGTCCAGTTCCATATAGGCCTGTCTAGTCTTGTTTTGTCAAATTTTGTCCAGCCTAGTATTATCCAGTCTGGTCTGATCTAGTCTAGTCTTGTCTGATCTGGTCTAGTCTTGTCTCATCTTGTCTGGTCTTGTCATGTATTAACTAAACTTGTATTGTCTAAACTTGTATTGTCTAGTCTAGTATTATCTAAACATGTATTGTCTAGTCTAGTATTGTCTGGTCTTGTCTGGTCCTGCCTAGTTTCGTCTTATCTGGTCTTGTCTAGTTTTGTCTGGCTTTGTCTAGCTTTCTCTGATCTTGACTGGTCTTGTCTTGAATTGTCTGGTTTTGTCTGGTCTTGTCTAGCTTTGTCTACTTTTGTCTCGTCTTGTTTTGTCTGGTATGATCTTATCTGGCCTTGTCTAGTCTGGTCTAGTCTCGTCTAGTATAATCTTGCCTAGTCTTGTCTAGTCTAGCCTTGTCTAGTATCTCTTCTGGTCTGATCTCTTCTGGTCTTGTCAGATCTTGTCTGGTCTGGTCTAGTCTGGTATAATCTAGTCTAGTCCAGTCCAGACCGTCCAGTCTAGTCCAATCTAATAGAATATGTCTACTCTAGTCTAATCTTGTCTAGTATCTAAAGACTTGACTGACCTTTTCTGATATTGTCAGGTCTTCTCTGGTCTTCCCATGTCTGGTCTGGTCTGAACTGGACTGGACTGGACTGGTCTGGTCTAGTCTAATCTGGTCTGGTCTTGTCTGGTCTTGTCTGGTCTTGTCTCGTCTTGTCTGATCTGATCTGGGCTGGTCTGGGTTAGTCTAGTCTTTTTTTTTTGGGAAAACCGGTACTACCATCTGGCATTTCTTCAATGAGTGTTCCTCCATCAGTCCTCTCCTCCTCTAGGTTGCTCTCGGATCTTTTCTTTGTTTCAGAACATTCTCCATAGTTCTTGCTATTTTATCCCAGTTTTCGGCATTTTCCAACCTGCAATTAGCGATGCTCTCTGGTATAAGCTCGTGCTTTATTTTTGTTATCATCTCAATTCTTTCCTTTGCCCACATTGGGTATACACAAAAGGTGTGCTCAGCATGATCTTTTAGATTGCTTAACTCGCAGTTTTCCTCGCTTATGATTTTAGATCGCTTCAGGTAAGCTCTAAAGTCCCTATTCTAGTCTAATCTAGTCTAGACCAGTCTAGTCCAGTCTCCCATGTTATTATTTCCAGTCTCGTCTGGTCTGGACTGGTGTGGTTTGTTCTGATCTAGTCCTGTCTGGTCCTGTATGTTCTGAACTGGTCTCATCTAGTCTAGTTTAATCCAGTCTAGTCCAGTTCAGTCTAGTCCAATTTAGTCTAGTTTGGTCCAGTCTCATCTAATCTAGTCTAATCTTATCTAGTCTTGTCTAGCCTAGCCTTGTCTAGTATCTACTCGAGTGATTAGATCATAAACATGTGTCTTGTCGTGTCTTCTTCTTGTCTTGTTTTCTCGTTTCTAATTGGTTAGTATAATTCATTTACATAAATTGTAGAAAATCTCAATATAATATTTCCTGTTCAATAAATTGTGAAGACAGCTAGTATAGATCGTTTAACATAGATTAAAAGGATTAATTTGGACTGGCATCTATATGAAGCTATAAATCGATTAACTAGCGAAAATCGTCAAACTGAATTTCACGAGATTAATGGAGTAAACTGTCTGTAATAGACTAGGCGCTCAAATTCAACTTTAGAGACCTCTATATCAGGAATCAAATTTAAACCAATCTTAAATATTAAACTGGATTTATCTGCAATATGTCTCATCTTCAAGAACATGTAAATGAAATTAACAAATCACTATATGTAGAGAAGACTAGACTAATTCAATAAATCTAAAATAAATTCTTAATTTAAGTTACCTAGATCATAAAATTGGGATTCATAGTTTACAGTGAAGTACACTTGGAAGAAAGATCTTGTAAAATGTGCAAAAACTATCTAGTCTAGATCGGCCGATGATTGGTAAACTTAAAATTATTTTTTATTTGCTTTCGCAGTAGACTTGTGACAAAGATCTTGTAAAATGTGCAAAAACTATCTAGTCTAGATCGTCCGATGATTGGTAAAGTTAAAATTAATTTTGACTTGCTTACCTAGTTTAGATAACTTGCTTACCTAGTCCTAGACTTAGCTACCTAGTCTGGATAAACAAATTGAATACATAATAGATTGATGTATTAAGCCGTGCAGAATACATTACACAGCAATTAGAATATTGAATTAAGAATAGAATATATATTAAGAAATAATAATCTAGAATATAAAATTAAGTTTAAATCTAGAATATCAAATTTAGTTTAAATCTCAATTGTATCAATTTCAAGATAATCAATATCTAAACCGGATTAATAAATAGACTACCCTAGACAGATTGAAATAATCTGGAATAACTACAATCTTATCTAGATCATGAAATTGATATTCACAGTATCATTAGAATAAACTATTAATAACACTTTCAATTAAACTAGACTAAGAAGTTGTGAACTCACTTGTTAGCCTCATACTAGTTTTGATATCACTTCACTAGACTAGATATCAGTAGACTGGACTAAACTAGATATTAGTAGTCTAGAATAGATAGTAGTTTATTAAACTATATATCTATAGATTAGACTAGATATCTGTAAACTAGGCTAGCTACTAGTAGACTAGAGTACATATGAATAAACTAAATTAGATAACAGTGAAATGGTAATAACATATCAATAGACTAGACTAGATATCACTAAACTAAATTAGTTACTAGTAGATTAGAGTATATATCAGTAAACTAAATTAGATTACCGTGAAATAGTAAGAACATATCATTAGTCTAGACTAGATATCAGTAAATTAAATTAGATAACAGTGAAATAGTAAGAATATACCAATAGACTAGACTAGCTATCAGTAAACTAAATTAGTTACTAGTAGACTTGAGTAGATATGAGTAAATTAAATTAGATAACAGTGTAATAGTAAGAACATATCAATAGACTCGACTAGATATCACAAAACTAAATTAGTTAGTAGTAGACTAGAGTAGTGATCAGTAAACTAAATTAGATAACAGTGCAATAGTAAGAATATATCAATAGACTAGACTAGATATCAGTAAACTGAATTAGATAACAGTGCAATAGTAAGAATATATCAATAGACTAGACTAGATTTCAGTAAACTAAATTAGTTACTAGTAGACTACAGTAGATATAAGTAAACTGAATTAGATATCAGCGAAATGGTAAAAACATATTAATAGACTAGAATAGACCAGTAGACTGGATAAGATATCAATAAAGGAGGAGGCACAACTAAATTTCCTCCATTTACTGAAATCTAACGGCTTAATTAGTAAACAAATCGATGATCAATTAGTCCAAAACTTGAGTTTGTAATTCACATTTTAATTAGTAAACTCGATGCAGTTTCTCGATATGCTAATCTCACTTTAATAATTAAGAAAAAAATGAGATTTCCTAGTCTGGATTGTTTAATGAATATGAATAGATTAAGAAATATAATTTAAACTAATTATTTAGACTCCTGGTTAGTCAAGTTGAATATGAATAGTTAGTGGTGTTTAGTCAACTTAATTTCATTAAGTAGACTATGTTGATCTCTCTCTCTCTCTCTAATAATTAAATAAATGTGAGGAGATTAGCTAGTCCAGATTATTAGACATAAATAGATTAAGGCATATGGATAGGTAATTTAGATTAATTATTTAAATAACTAGTTAGACAAATTGAATATGGTTTGTCGGTCATGCTTAATAGACATAAATATGTAGATTAATGCCTGTGAATAGGTAATTCAAACTAATTATTTGGATAACTAGTCAAATGGAATATGTAAACTTAATAAAGTCGGAACACAGCCTGAATATATAAATATATATATAACCTTTCCGGTGCTATATAATATTATTGAGCCTTTTTAGGACTACCAAAATAAATCTCATGTGACATTTGTAAGTTATTTACTAGTTCTCTGCCCATTAGTGCCGTGGCACTAAAAAAGAATTGGAAAATAACAATTTATAATAAAAAACGAAAATAACGTTTTCAAGATCGAGTCTTTCTATTAACTTAAGTGAATAGCCATCTGCAGACGCGTTTCTATATTTATAATAGATTGTAATGTTTATAATAGATTTATAATAATTTGTAAAACACTTACTTGAAACCCACGTCGATAACTAGGGGTTAGATATTTTTAATTTGACATTTCGTGAGAGTAATAGTAGTAGTATAGTCTTGGTTTTACCAATATTTTTACCATTCTCAATAGTAAATTGAATATGGTTTGTTAGTCTACCATGTAGTAGACTACGATAATTTCACCTTAATAATTTGGACTAATTATTTATAGAACTGGATAGTCAAGTTGAATATAAAGGCAGATTACCGACAGGTATCTTCTGTGATCTAAGCAAACCTTTAGATTGTATAGATCAGGCATGAGCAACCTGTTTTGGAACCATGGCCAAATTACCATTATTTGTTCCAGTACAGGAGCGACAAAATGTAAGGCGGTCATATTGGTCCGGTTTATTAAAATTTGGGGCAGTAGAGTAGTTTTCATTGCACAGGGAAGTCGGCACATATACTGTATGCGACCCACGGGCTGCAGGTTGCTCATGCAACCTGCAGCGGCAAGGCAGAAAACTGGTAGTAATTAAAGCTAGAAAGCTTTCGTTACATTCTTTCCTTAAAGACAGACCTGAATATGTCCAAATAGTAACGCATTCAAGAGCCTAGCTCTTCTGCAAAATTACCTATCAAAGCAGGTGTGCTTTCGCCGACATTGTTTCTACTTTACATAGCTGATTTAATTCCGTATATCCATGGCATTTTTTGCACTTTATACGCGGATGATTCAAGCTTTCTTATATCCGAATCGAACTTAATCGAAGCCAGTAGTCAAATAGCCTTCTAGATTCTTGGTTCTCAGCCAATAGACTCTTCCTCAACTTTGAAAAAACAGAAGTTGTCATATTTCAAACACGCAGAGTCAAGTAAATAGCGGACATTTCAATAGAATTTAATAACTTTATTTAAACTAAATTTTATAACAATTAAAAAGAGTTAAATACACCAATTTGCTTGGGCTAACTGGACATTCGCACAATCATGTTGATAATTTATGCAAATCGTTAAACAAAAAAGCAAAACTGACATCAAAAGCAAAAACTGCCTTCGCTTTCTGAGGTATTTCCTTGATATTCCAAATCTATTAAATTATTATTATGCATAAATTCAACCCAATCTCAGCTATGGAACAATTGTGTGGGGAGCATCGCCAGAACTGGTAAGGAACTTAAAAACACAAAAGAGAATAATTCGGATTCTCTTAAGCCTTCCCACGTACACTCCGCGCAAACAGCATTTTGTTCAACTGAAGATATTAACTGTCCTGGGCCTATATATTCTGGAAGCTAATAGCCACATCCATAAAACCTCTGTTAAGTTGGCAGAAACAACTCGGAAAAAAAAATTCGCGACGGCACATAATAATCCGCTTTTTATCCGCTAACGATTGTAAAAAGAAAAAAAATTCGCGCCCTTCCCATTTCCCGGGAAAATACGATCCCGCTAACTTAAGAGAAAGTTAGCGGGACCCATCGTAAAAATATTTATATGAGAAAATAATTGTACCGGAATTATCTGCTTTTTATCCGCTAACGATTGTAAAAAGAAAAAATTTCCCGCCCATCCCATTTCCCGGGAAAATACGATCTCGCTAACTTAACAGAAAGTTAGCGGGACCCATCGTAAAGATAATTATATTGAGAAAATAATTGCACCGGAATTATCCGCTTTTTATCCGCTAACGATTGTAAAAAGAAAAAAATTTCGCGCCCTTCCCATTTCCCGGGAAAATACGATCCCGCTAACTTAAGAGAAAGTTAGCGGGACCCATCGTAAAAATATTTAAATGAGAAAATAATTGTACCGGAATTATCTGCTTTTTATCCGCTAACAATTGTAAAAAGAAAAAAATTCCCGCCCATCCCATTTCCCGGGAAAATACGATCTCGCTAACTTAACAGAAAGTTAGCGGGACCCATCGTAAAGATAATTATATTGAGAAAATAATTGCACCGGAATTATCCGCTTTTTATCCGCTAACGATTGTAAAAAGAAAAAAATTCCCGCACTTCCCATTTCCCGGGAAAATGGGGTCCCGCTAACTTAACAAAAAGTTAGCGGGACCCACCCTAAAAAAATTATTTTGAGGAAATCCATGCACCGGAATTATCCGCTTTTTATCCGCAAACGAATACCGTGAAAAAAGTGAAAAAGGACAACTGCTAATACCGGACATATCCTCCTGGATAAATAGAAAATATGGGGAAACCTAACCTTCTTACCCAGGTACTAACCGGCCGGAATTACCTCCACAACATTGGCAGAGCATCAGGCGATTATGTGTATACTGTGGCGAAGCAGACAGCGTCAATCACACCATCTTCCACTGTTGTATATGGCAAACGGGAAAAGAAGAAGCTGAAAGGATCATGGAAGAACCTATTGGCCCCAGAACATTCATTCCATATATGCTACATGGAAAAGCAAACTGGAACACCATACAGGGGCTAATTCATACAATAATGACAGAAAAAGAAAATGATGAGATGCAAGCCCAAAAATACATTCACAAACAGTACCACTCCGAGGTTATGCGACAAGCGGGTCCAGAGTATACGGATGCGTTCCAGGAGGGCCACTAGCCTGGTCTAGTCATGTTAACGACCCCCCCTCCCCCCAAAAATGTAATAGGACGTTAGGTGGATAAGTAATTAGTCTTCCAGGATTCACATGATTAGTTAGACATGACTAATCAATGTCATGAACTAGACAAAATAATGTAGTCGATAAAATCGCCACATTTTGAGTTTTGAACTTGTTGAAGTTTTGAACTTGTTGTTAATTAGCAAAATAAGCTTCAGTTAAATAGCAAAAACTAATTCATAATTATCTAAAATCAAATCAGTTTCAAATTCTCGAAACCCTTCAATTAGTGACCGTTTCCACTTCTGGAAATTTTAATCTTAAAACGCAAAAATTGTAAAATGTGAGGAGCAATCGACGCTGGAGTTAGCAGTCACGTCTAAACTCACGTCCAGTTAGAAATGACTACTCAACGTCATGAACTAGACTAGTTAATATAATTAATAAAATTGCCACATTTATTGAACAACTTTGAGTTTCAAACTTAGTGAAATTGACTAGGTCAATTAGGAAAAGCTAGTTGATCATTATCTAAAACCAAATCAGTTTCAAATTCTCGGAACCGTTCAATTAGTGAGCTTTTCCACTTCCGGAAATTCTAATCTTGAACGCAGAAGATGTGTAAAATGTTAGGAGAAATCGACGCTGGAGTTAGCAATCACGTTCAAAGTCATATACAGTTAGACATGATCTTGAACGCAAAAAATGTGTAAAATGTGAGGAGTAATGTCTCAAATAATAAAATGGTCAACTCAGAGCCATTGAATATAAATAGTGGTGTTCCTCAAGGGAGTGTTTTGGGACCAACTCTATTTTTACTATACATGGCAGATATAGTCTCCTACATTGAAGAAAAGAAATGTGTATTTTATGCGGACGACTCAACTTTCACAATATCAAGAAAGTCCCCCGTACAAAATGAAAGAGACGCCAATTTGATCCTTCAAGAAGTAGTTCGCAAATAATCTTTTGATTAGCAGTGACAAAACAGAATATGTTATCTTTCAAACCCAACGAAGTAACTATGCGGAGAATTTAAATTAAAAAGTTGCCAACACATAGAGTTAAGCATACAAAAGTTCTAGGGCTAGTCGAAGAATTCTAAACTTGGAATATTGCAATAGAAAACATATCGAAAAGGCTACATCAAAAGCCGTTTACAATCCGACAGCTCAGAAATACAATAAACCATGCAAATCTGTTAAGTTTTTACTATGCTGAGGTTGATTCTCTCTTAACTTACGGAATTCTGGTTTGGGAACCTCAAATAAAATTGTTAATGTTGAAACTGACTAGGATAATTAGCAAAAACTAATTGATAATTATCTAAAACCGAATCAGTTTCAAATTCTCGAAACTGTTCAATTAATGAACGATCCCACTTCTGGAAATTCTAATCTTGAATGCAAAAAATGTGTAAAAAGTGAGGAGAAATCAATGCTGGGCATTAGCAGTCACGTCCAAACTCTAAAATATTAATCCAAACTGAACCATTGTTCGGCAATTAATTTTATTGCCCGTCTTTGAATAAAACATCGCCCCCTCGCCCTCCAGCTCCCACTTCCTTCCGTCTCAATCTGATAACAAAGTATTTCTGTCCTTGATTATTTTATCTCCTTAAAATTTATTCACACTTAATTCAATTAGATTTATTTCTGTTCCATTAGTAATATCTAATCTAGCATTGCCTAATCCACAAATATTGCCTAATCCAACAATATTAATTTCCTCTATTAATAAATCCAGTTTAAATTGACTAGGTAGTCAAGTTTGAATAAGCATTTAGTCTAATTCTATTGCAGAATATATTTAGATATTCTATATAAACTGTCAAACTAAGTTTCTTAATATAAGATATTTACGGTTACTTAAACAGTTATAATTAGTCTATATATTTAGTTATAATCTTAATACCAAAACGTTTATATATTATGGATATTTAATGGAATGTAACGAGTCTATATAGTCTAGGCATTTAGTTGCCAGCTGTATCAAATTATACGAAGACTATGGATTCCCGCTAAGTATAGACGAAGTAATTAAGAAGATTATGCTCGGTAATCTATTATTAATAGGTAGTTTGTATTATTTAGAATCTGCGTAGTTTACCAGGAGTCCGTAAATAGGACGGATTTCGTCTTAAACTCACTGTTATGTGTGATTGGTCTGGACGGAATTAATGTTTAATGTTTATGTTTGCCCCTATGAGTGAGTATAATCGAGCCAATCGAATCGAATAAAGACGAAACATCTGTTTTCAATATGTTAAGCAGGCCGCAGCTAGTTAACTAAATGGTGGGAAGATCTTAGATTAACTAGTCTCATCGAATTTATAACACTTTGCAATTTATTCTTACAGTCTTAATTTAGTCTAAGAGTCAGTTCTCTCTTTCCTAGTTAATCTAAAATAGACTAATCTTATAACTAACAATAAGACTAAATAAAGCAGAATATACCGGCAATAAAGTTGATATATCTTAAGAAATAAGATTAAATAGATTAAGACCACATAAATATTGACTCAGCAAGATGTTTCTATTAACTAAACAATCTAGTTTGTGAAATTGTTTGTAAAATGTAGGGCTGGAAACACTAAGTTTGCTAATTGAATAGTTGGAGAATTACTAACTGAATTAGTTTCTGAAAGACATCATTTAGTTTACTAATAGATTAGAAAACTCATAAAAAATTTTGTAGATATCGTTATAAATGCGTCTATAGATTGTACAAATTAAATTATAGATAGGCCAAAGCAGGATATTTATTAGTTTACTAATTGATAATATTAATAAAATAAATTTCATAATATTAATTTTAATATTATTTAATATTAATCTTAATATTATTTAATATTAATCTTAATATTATTTAATATTAATCTTAACAAAATCGTAATCTATAATCTATAATAAGTTTTAAAACTAATCTATTAAATTGCTAAATTGCTTCTAAATTGCTAATATGACAAACCAAAGATTTAATTTTAGAGCTAGTGTATTATCATTATTAGCTTAGTATTTACCAGTTTCATTTAAACGTAATGTAGATAATCTAATCAATATTTGTAACTGAATCCAGTGAACATTTTAGGTAATCTACGTTTCAAAACACGTCTATAAAAACAAGTCTATAAATCCTGCCGTCGATAGTATCTAGATAAAATGCAATTTTCATTTATTATTAAATTATCTAGATAATATCGGCGCATTAAAAATAGCTGCGAGTTAAATGAATATTATATTTCATTCAGATATTATCGGCGATTTGATTTATAGACTAGTTGTGTTTTGCACTGCATGTACCTAGATATACTAGATATATTTCACAAAGTATATTGGATTAAATATACTAGATACATCCTGTAATGTATTGTATTAGCTAGTCAGCCTGATTTTTTGATTGAATTAGAAATTGATTCTTCAAATTTAAATCTAATGGAATCTAATTAATTTTAATGACTCAAATAGTCGTACATTATCAAATAGTCTTGACAAAATCCTGTTTAAATTTCCTAATATAGACTAAATCTATATGTATTAGTCTTGTCTTGTTCAGACATAACTCCATATCCATGTAACCGTCTTGTTCAGTTCTGCACAATTCTGCCGAGATTAATCCTTAAAAATAAATTAATTAATTAGGTGTTTATAAACCTAATTAATTAATTTATTTTTATTTATTTTTAAGGATTAATCTAGGCAGAATTGTGTTTAATTGTGTTATTAAGTTAATAAAATAAGAGTAGACAGGACTATGTCTAGTCCTAACTACTCTTATTTTGCATAGTAATGTTTAGATTTATCTAACCTAGTCCAGTCAAGCCCAGTCTTGTCAATTAATTATATAGTTTAGTCTAATATAATATTCAAATAATATTGGCACTATTAGTCTACATATTTTCCATATAAACTAATGTCTCTATGAATAACTTAACAAGTGTTTATCTACTCACATACCAAAATTAACACATTAATAAATGCATTATTGTATGTGAAGGATGCCATTATTATAATCGTGTGTAAAAGTATCCAAATCGTGCGAAAAAATCCAATGTAAATCAAATGGAGCTTCAATATTAAACGATTTTTGTTTGTTGTTACTATGGCAACAACTTGCGTCACTAAACATAAAACACAGACGTTGTGAAAATAAATTTTCTGACGTATATTAAAATTGTATTAATTTTTCTTATTTTGAATCAAGATGTCTCGGTCTCTCAGTCTGGATGTATCTGGATCTAATATAACTTAACCTAACCATAAAATAATCTAGATTAAATCTAGGTTAACCTATATTACATCAACAAGGACCAAATAGTGCTCCCGTCACTCTACGTTTTTACTTGTTAGCAATTTTTTCCACGGAGGAGCTGAACGTACTAACCTTATTGTGTCAGTGATTTGAAGTATGTTGTCTGTCAACATTACAATTTTTACAATATTATCGGTAATAAACAATTATTTTTTGGTAGATTAACATGCTTCGTAGATAACATAATGTATGACACACGTGTGTGCAAGGCTTTTGTGCACTCATTGCGATTACACCACTCGCCTTCGGCTCTTGCTTTAAACTTCGTAACTCATGCACAAAAGCCCTTCTTCACACATTCGTATAATAAACTACTATTATTGTGTATAAGAATACTTTCACTGATGTCTATAACAATATTATAAAGACTCTATCTATAAGACTACCTTAATTCTTCTCTATAAGACTAACTAGGCAATGCCTATTGAATCCATAATCAAATTTGTCACTATTAGAGAAGATTAGAAATATTATCCTTATAGATTAATCTGTCTATATGATATATAGACATGATATCGCCCCTACCATATCAAACTATCGAATGTGAAAAAGTAGTTTTTTCATATTCCATACCCTGCTCTTGCATTGGGGACGATTCGCCTTGTGGCAAAACCTCGAATCTCTAGCCCCTAAAGGAACGCTGGAAATATCTTTGATAAATCGAACATGAAGGATTTACAATTTATCACACTATCAAACCATTGAATATGAACATTCGATCACTTGCCCGGACTTGATGAGATTTTAAATCATTTGGATGCCACTGCAAACCGACGAATGTGGCATATTCGTTTGGTAATGAGCTGATTTTGGATGAACTATTAAATCAGTCAGAATTTGGCTCTCCTGAAAAGTACTGATTTCCATATTCGACAATTGGACATGATAAGGATGATATGTAATCCATATAATACACCATACTGGCAGGACTAGACAGAAAAGACCAGACAGACAAAACCAGACAGACAAGACCACATAGAACAAGACCAGCCAGACAATACCAGACAAACAAGACCAGACCGATAAGACCAGACCGACAAAACCAGACGGACAAGACCAGACGGACAAGACCAGAAGGACAAGACCAGACGGACAATACCAGACAGACAAGACCAATCTAGCTAGACAATACTAGCCAGATGAGAGTAGTTGGATCAGAGCCAGCCTAGACTAGCAGGACTATCCTGACGACATAGAGAGACTGAGAAAATTCGAAAGGCGAGACCAAATAGACTAAACTTAACAGGCAATGATAGACAGACAAATCTAGTACATCTAGTCTTATCCGCCTAGTCTTGTTCGTCTAGTCTTGTCCGTCTAGTCTTGTCTGTCTAGTCTAGTCTTGTCAGTCTAATCTTGTCTATCTAGTCTTGTTTATCAAGTCATGTCTGTCTAGTATTGTTTATCTAGTCACGACTAGACTGACAAACCTAGACGCACAAGATAAAACAGACAAGATAGAAAAGACTAGATAAACAAGAATAGACAGACAAGTCTAGTCCCTCTAACTAGTCTTGTCTAACTAGTCTCTCCGGTCTTGACTATCTAGCAATGTCCATCAGGTCTTATCTGAGGTGTTAGAAGACTGTATATTAAATAGACTAAATTCATGTATTGACAAACACCATCTTATACTGAAACAGTAACATGGTTTTCGCAAAGCTAAAGACACATCTAGCGCCCTGTCTGCATTCCACGCTCACATTTTAAAAGTAGTGGATATTGGTAACCATCCGATTGGAATTTTCTGCGATTTAGTCAAAGCCTATGATTGTGTATGCTACTGAATAAACTGTTTTGTGTGCTGAACTGAACTGAACTACTGAATAAATTGTGTGGGAATTCGAGTTGAACTGGGTAACATTATTAAATCATTCCTATGAAATAGATTACAATATACTAGAATTGTTTCAAATAATAAAACATTCAACTCACAGCCATTGAATATAAATAGTTGTGTTCCTCAAGGGAGTGTTTTGGGGCCAACTCTATTTTTACTATACATAGAATTACTAGAATTGTCATCATACTGGAATTGTCTCAAATAATAAAATCTTCAACTCAGAGCCATTGAATATAAATGACAGGGTTCACTAGTTCCTCAAGGGAGTGTTTTGGGGCCAACTCTATTTTTTACTATACATGGCGCATATAATCTTCTACATTGAAGAAAATAAATGTGTATTTTATGCGGACGACTCAACTTTCATAATATCAAGAAAGTCAGCCGTACAAAATGAAAGCCAATTTAATCCTTCAAAAAGTAGTGAACTGGTTCTCCGCAAGTAATCTTTTTCTCAACAGTGACAAAACAGAATATGTTATCTTTCAAAATTCAAATTTAAAAGTTGCCAACATATATAGAGTTAAGCATACCAAATTTCTAGGCCTAGTCGAAGAATTCTTAACTTGAAATATTGAAATAGAAAACATCTCTAATTGGCTACATCAAAAGTCGTTTGGAATCCGACAGCTCAAAAATGTAATAAACCATGCAAATCTGTTTAGTTATTACTTCGCTGAGGTTCAATCTCTCTTAACTTACGAAATTCTGGTTTGACGAACTTCAAATAAAATTGTTAATGTTCTGATAGCTCAGAAAAGAGTAATCCGTTCCTTAATGGGTTTTTCCTCATAAATATCTTGCAGACCCATTTTTAAAAAATATGGATATACACCACCATAATACCAGAGGCCATAATAAACTTTACACACCCAAATCCAATCTACAAATCTGTAGTAAATCACCAATCAATTTTGGAGTGTCTATTTACAATAAGCTCCATAGTGATCTTACCAATTAAGCCTCTTACAAAGTTTTCAGGAAAAATAATGAAAAACCTTTTAGTAAAACAGACAATATATTCTTTTGATGAATTCTTTGGTTTGTGTGTGTGTGGTTACTATTGTTGTGACAATGCATATATGTATCTTGTACATTGAATTTATAATAAATTATTTTTGATTTGACTTTATTCTGCTTAGTCTTGTCTGTATAGTCTTGTCTATCTAGTATTGACTTTCAAATAACATCTGGCAAGTATTGTCTGGTCACGACTAGATCGAAAAGACTAGACATAAAACAATAGACAGAAAATACAAGACCGACAATACCAGATAGACAAGGATAGACATCTCTAGACAAGTCTAGTCCCTCTATCTCGTCTATCTAATAGTGTATGTCTACTCATGCTTATCTAGTCTTGTCTATCTAGTCTTGTATGTCTAGTCTTATATGTCTAGTCTTGTATGTCTAGTTCTGTCTGGCCGGTCTTGTCTGTCTAGTCTTGTCTGTCTAGTCATGTCTGTCTACCCTTGTCTATCTAGTCTTACTTGTCTAATCTTGTTTATCAAGTCATGTCTGTCAAGTATTGTCTCTCTAGTATTATCTATCTAGTCTTGCCTGTCGAATCTTCTCCGTCGCTCAGGCTAGAGATATAGACAAGACTAGGCAGACGGGACAAGACCAGACAGACAGAACCTGAACAACAAGCCCACACAGACAAGATCCGGTCCCGTAAGGCTAGTCTCGTCTGGCTAGTCATGACCAGATCGTTTCACTTCTCTGCTTCTATCATTGCGTAACTTCTCTGCTCGAACTAGTCTCTTCTGACTAGTATGGTCTAGTTAGTATGGTCTTGTCTGTTTGGTCTTGTCTGTCTGATCCTGTCTGCCTGGTCTTGTCTGTCTGGTCTTGTCTGTCTGGTCTTGTCTGTCTGGTCTTGTCTGTCTGGTCTTGTCTGCCTGGTCTTGTCTGTCTGGTCTTGTCTGTCTGGTCTTGTCTATCTGGTCTTGTCTGCCTGGTCTTGTCTGTCTGGTCTTGTCTGTCTGGTCTTATCTGTCTGGTCTTGTCTGTCTGGTCTTGTCTGTCTGGTCTTGTCTGTCTGGTCTTGTCTGCCTGGTCTTTTCTGTCTGATCTTGTCTGTCTGGTCTTGTCGGTCTGGTCTTGTCTGTCTTATATTTTTCTTGTTGTACATTCAACTTCTAAATGAAATAGATAAAGTAAATCATCCCATCGGCATTTTCGCCGATCTATCAAAGGCTTTCGATTATGTGTCTCACCCACAACTTTTAGATAAACTATTTCAACTTGGTATACGTGGAAAGATGGGCAACTTAATACAATCCTACGTATTAAACAGGAAACAATACGTAAAAGTCACTTCAAATGTCGAAACTGGTATATCGGAGCCGCTGAATATTAACATATGTGTTCCTCAAGAAAGTGTTCTGGCTCCTACCTTGTTCTTAATATATACAGCGGACCTAATCTCATTTATGCAGAACTCTCGATGCATTTTATATGCTGAGGACTTAACATTCATAATATCCAGAACTTCAACGAATGAAATTGAAGCTAAGAGTGTTTTTTCCAAATTGATGCTTTGGTTCTCCGAGAACAACATATTCCTAAACAAGGATAAAACTGAATATATCATTTTCCAAACACAGTGAAGTCAGTATGCGGAGAACTTGAACTTAAAGATCGATGGTTTTAACCTTCAGAGAACGAATGCAACAAAATTCCTGGGACTCTATTTTGACAAATTCCTTACCTGGAGCATGGCAGTGGATACATTATCAAAGAAAATTAATAGTAAGGCTTTCTTAATTCGAGCGTTACGAAAAATTGTCAACCCAAATGAACTGCTTAATTTATACTATGGTGAGATTGAGTCAATTATAACCTATAGTCCAGTCATAGTAAGTTCACCTCGGAATTAGAGATACCCAGCTGTAAGTCTGTAAATACTTATATATTGACACCCTAAAAGTTGTCTCAAAACCTACATATGGTAAAAAAAACCATACCATATGTAGGTTTTGAGACAACTTTTACGGTGTCAATATACAAGTATTTACAGACTTACAACTGGGTATCTCCAATTCCGAGATTCTTACCTAATTTAAGCTTAAATGACTGGACTACTATGGAATTCTAGCGCGGGCAACCTTTGGTAAAATAGAATTTGTGCTCAACGCACAAATTTTTAGTGGCTTCGTCTACAGCCACCTGCAGACCGCATTTCCAAATTGTAAAAATATTAACAGTCACTAGCCTATACATTTTGGAGGTAGCTTGTTTCATCCACAAAATGAAGTTAGGGTTGAACAGAAACATGGTTATCAACCATCACTTTACGAGAAGACTATATACTCCTTAATGTAACTTACAATGTTGCAGTAAATCTCCAACTATCCTTGGAGTTTCCATCTACAACCAGCTACCAAATAGTATTGATGAAGTTATGAAGTATTTAATAGAGATGAAGTTTCATGAAGAAACTTCAAGAAGAAGTTGAAATCTCTTTTATTAAAAGATATACTCTTTATTCTCTTCAAGAATTTTTGAATGTAACTTTTTGAATTTCTTTTTCTTTCTTGACTTTATCATATATGTATGTAGTGTACATCGTTTATGAAATAAATTAAATTTTAATTTAATTAATTTTAATCTTGTCTGTCTGGTCTTGTCTATCTGGTCTTGGCTGCCTGGTTTTATCTGTCTCTGGTCTTGTATATCTGGTCTTGTCTGTCTGGTCTTGTCTGCCCTATCTTCTTTGTCTGATATTGTCTATTTGGTCTTTTCTGTCTGGCCTTGTCTGTCTGGTCTTGTCTGTCTAATCTGTCGGGTCATGTCTGTATGGTCTTATTTGTCTAACCTTCTGTTGTCTTGTTTTTTCTCTATCAAGTCTTATTGGTTCCTTCTTATTTGGCCTTGTAGTCTTGTCTCTCTACTCTTGTCTAGCCTAGGCAAGACAGGCATTGTCTTGTTTATCGACTCTGTCTTGTCTGTCCAGTCTTATTGGTCATCTTATTGGTATTGAGTCTCGTCCGCCCCACACTTGTATGTGTCCAGTCTTGTTTGTACTGTCTTTTCTGCTAGTCTTGTCTGTCCAATCCTGTATGTCCAATCTTGTCTGTTCTGTCTTGCCTGCCCAGTCTTGTCTGTCAAGTCTTCTCTGCCCAGTTTTGTCTGTCCAGTCTTGTCTGTCCAGTCTTGTCTGTCCAGTCTTGTCTGTCCAGTTTTGTCTGTCTAGTCTTGTTTGCCTAGTACTATCGGTCTAGTCCTGTTTATCTAGTCTTTCATGCCTAGCCTTGTCAACAAAAAGACAGATTAATAAGATTTACAGACAGACAGTTTCTTAGTTATACAGTTTCTTAGTTTTCTTAGTTATAATAAACAATTACCGATATAAATACTTGTATATTAGATTTCTTGGCTCCAACAATTTACGATGGAACTAGATTAGATTTGTCAATTTTAATAGTTTCAAGGAATTATTTACGACTTGGTTAGATTAGGTTGTTTATTTTCAATAATATTGAACCATTAACGATAGAATTTGATTATATATCTTAGTGCTATTAGTTTCAATGCTAAAATAAAAAGACTAGCATATTGAAGCAGCTAGTCTACTTCGAAGAAAGAATATATAGTGAGCTTGATGTTTATCCAGAGGCAAATCGATTCAATAACTAGGGTCACATGTTGGTGTTCATCTACTTGAGGACTATCAGTCTACTTTAGTCTGAGGAATATCGGTCTATTTGAGGTGTGTCTAATTAGTTGTGGAATATCAGTTAATCGGAATATCAGTCTTGTTGAGGAATATTAGTATAGTTGAGGAATATCAGCCTTGTTGAGCAATATCAGTCTTGTTGAGGAACATTAATCTAGTTTAGGAATATCAGCCATGTTGAGGAATATTAGTCTAGTTGAGGAATATCAGTCTTGTTGGGGAATATAATTCTAGTTGAGGAATGTCAAGGCTGAGCAATGTTAATCTATATTAATGTTAAGTGTCAGACAGACTATTTTTACTAACACGATTATCGTTAAATATATAAAATAAAACATGGGTTATGGCCATACCATCTACTTGACGATTTAACTTTCGTTCGAGACATCCATAATTACGAAACAAGATCGAGAGGAAATTTTTATGTTGACACTGTTAATACGTCGTATAGCCAAAATAATTTATTTACAAAGCAGTCATTCAATATAATAAGTTACCAGATCATTTAAAAAATAAGAAATCCTTTTATCCTTTTATCCTTTAAAAAGAAATGTAGAAATTATAATTAGGATTTACTATTTGTTTATATGTTTAATTATATATGTTTATATATTATGCTTTACATATGTATATGTATGCGTGTATGCATATATCTATATGTATTGTTTTCAATTTCAAGTATGAGTAAATTTAAATGTTAAATTTAGCTATTAATACATATATTATACTATTATTAAATTAATCTATTAAGTCTTGTTGGGCAATATTCATCTATTTGAAGGATACCAGTATAGTAGTATGTAGTAGTAGTTGCAGAATAACAGTCTGGTTGAGGAAAGTCAGTCTTGTTGAGGAATACGATTCTAGTTGAGGAATGTTAGTCTGGTTTGGCAATATTAAACTAGTTAAAGAATATCTGTTTGATCGGCTTTCATTATTTACGTGGAGTTAAGAAATCTACGTCTAGTCGAGGAATCACAGTAAACCAAATGAACCGATCTAAAGATAGACAGATGCTTATGAATGAGTGATAATTTACCTGTTGCCAGTGATCGTCCAACGACGGTTCTGCCGAGAAGTACCCAGTGTCATGAATGTCCTGCAGCTCTCGAAAGATATTCACGCTGGGTAGTATATCCATGTTGTAGTCAAAGTAAAGTGAGTATATCCAAAATAAAAATCAGAATTTCACAGAAACAAAAAAAAACTGAGACACAGACGAGAGCACTCACTTGTAACACATTTAGATTTTTTGAAACTTGTTTGCGTTATTGTTTTAGATTCGGGGTTGTTTTGGGGGCGGAAAAGAAAGCAAGAAGTGAATTAATGTGTTTTCAGGGGACGAAATTTCGATAAAAATTTTAGGTTTTTATCACATTATAATTTCAGTTTTGTTTGTGGAAAGTTTTGGAAGGTTTTTGCTGTTTATTAGTTTTATCAGAGAAAAAATGAAAAGGATGAGTTAGTACACTTATATTTAAACACTTAATATTTCGTTATACAAGCTAGCTTAAGCCAAATCAAACAAAACAAGAAACTAGCGACACACGCGTATGTTTTATTATTTTTGTTTTGGTTTAAAACCGGTTGGGGGATTTCACTGTTTTCGCGTAAAACACGCGAAAGGGAAGTAATCGCTGATAATAAAGAGGGAAATGAAAGATAATTCTTTAAATGCTAAATTGTTAAGAGCATTCTAAGTTTGGTAAGTGATACGTAGAGTTTAAACAAGTTATTTTTAGTACTCGACGCACTGAACACAACAAAAAACTAGGGTAAAACTCCTCGTATTTATCAAATTGTTATCTATTATTGTTTAAAAAATTTGGACGCTCGGGAGCGTTAAAGTTCCACAGCGAGTGGCCTTCGTGGCGAGACTACTCGAAGCATCGTCTCGCGACACGAAACTCGGCGTTTTTAGTGCGCGATGCGACCGGCTGCGTCGCCACACGAACATTTTGTTCGATCGCTTGCGCGTTTTTGCTGCGCGCCGCCGCCGACAAATTCAATAATTTCTTGAGCGTCTGGCTTTTTCGTCGGCAACAATCCGCTGGACGAGTCCGCGAATTGAGATAGGCTCTCTCTCGGTTATTAATTAATTAAAATTAAATATTTTGCTTCCGCTTTTCCGAAAGGCGCAGAAACCCACCCCTGTACAGGGTTCGGCAAAAATATGGAAAATAGTTTATAACTTAATTTTATAACTTAAGCGATTAAAATTAATGTTTATACTTGTTAATGTTAAACGAGGTGGAAGAAGCAAACCGTTGGTGACGACGACTTTCGTATAAAACATCCTGCAGGTTTTTAATTTCAATTAATGTATGGTTTCATACCTTTAATTTTGATCATTATCAGATAACACTGGTGAACAAAAAAAAGAAAAATTGTTTGTTTCCTGTGAATTTTTTGTCTCAATCTCAATTTTCAATCTCAAATTGATGCTTATTTTTTAAATATGGCAACAATTTTTCTCTAACAGCTTTTGTTTTTGAGTTAGCTAACTACTATAGCTAACTACCCTAATTTACTACTTTTACTTATTGTTAGATTTTCGTTTTTTATTGGACACTAAAATATATTTTGTTGTATTTCTCGATATGGCTTCTTCAAGAAAATTTTATTTATTATAATAAATTAATTTTTCTTGAGATGGCAACAATTCAGGTAAACTGTCTCAGAAAAAAGGCTGCCAAAGTGGGTCTTCAAGTGTCGCTGGAGAAAACAGAATTCTTTACCAACATTAAAGAAGCAAACAAAGAGATGTTACTAGAACAGGGAAACATCAAGGGGACTGAGACATTTAAGTATCTCGGCGAATGGATTGAACCCAACTTATCAGAAAGAGCATCATTATCCAAGAGAGTCAGCAAGTTAGAACTAGCCTATCGGCTGACTAAGAACACTTACAATAAGAAATGCCTGTCACGCAACCTGAAACTTAAGCACTACACATCAGTCTTATGACCAGAAGCTCTATATGCCCTGGAGTGTCTTTCCATGAACCGAAGGGGTCTAATAGAGAAATTGGAAATCAGAGAGAGGAGAATCCTCAGGAAGATCCTAGGCCCGGTAAAGGAAGATGGGGAATTCCGAAGACGGCATAACTCTGAGCTCTACGAACATATTGAGATGCTCTCTGACTGTGCAAGGAAAAGAAGGGTACCTTTCTATGGCCACACTGCAAGATTGCCTCCAAACCGACTAACCAACCGTCTGTTCACCTTCTGGAAAAACAAGAAGCTTCGTACCAATTGGTTGACAGAAACCGAGAAGGATATTAAAGAACTGGGAATAACAGATCTCAAAAACAGACAGGCTGTGAGACGCACCCTAAAGGAAGTCCGTGGATTTCAGGAAAAACCTCGAAAGAAAGGTACCCCCTGGACAGAAGAGAGAAAGTAGTTACACTGGCAGAAGATGCGACAATACTGGGCAAAGGTCAAAGCCCAACAGTTGAAAAAGCGTGGTCCAAAGTAGGCCTATTCGAAAGAAGAAGAAGAAATTAATTAATTAATTTGACATTTGATTAAAGAAACCTACTAGAAATTATGAATAAACAAAAAAAATCTAAAACAGATGTTGAACTTTGGTAAATCTTTGGTAAACAATGGCACGGAGCCTAGCACCTGGGAAGTGTGGGGTGGACAGGACTCCTTAGCCGTAGTGAAGGCGACCTGTCTAGGGGTGACAATCCCGAATAATAAGCCTCCCAAGCTAACAACTTGGGTAGTATCTTGGACAGTGGCTCGCCACTGTCCCATGAAGAATATTCGTTAACTGAGCATGAAGGAAAATCTCGCTAAATGCACTACCCCAGGTGGTAACCAATCCACCGTGATCTATGGTAACGTTAGCGGACCTTCGGATTATGGGGAGTCCGCACCAACATGTTTTAAGGATGAGTCCTGAAATCACCGGACGTAAACTCAGACCAAGACGGCAAAGCTTCTTCGCAACATTAGTGCCAACTCACTGCTAAAAGTGGGTAAACTGAAACATTTGAGTGATTCACTAACACGACACAACATAATACTGACAGCAGTACAGGAAACCAGATTTACGGACGAACATGCCTTCGAGTCCCAAGGCTACAGAATCCTCAAAGAAAAAGTGGGTCAGCGGGTAATGAAGAACGTACCCCACTTAGGTACAGGATTTATAATCAGTCACAGGATTCACTCACCGACTTTACCTCCTCGAGTAGTCGTGTATCCATCCTCCCTCTCAAATGCACAAACAAGGGCTACAGTATAGTCAATATATAGGCATTCCAGACAGAACTGATAAATTCTGGGAAGACTTAGAAGATATTATCTCTAAACTTCCAGAGAGGCACACCGTTATACTGCTTGGTGACTTCAATGCTCAATTGGGAAGAGAGAATAAATACAGAAACATAGTGGGCTATTATCCGGCGCATAAGCGAACCAGCCGCAACGGAGAACGATTGGTGGATCTGTGTAGGACTTTTGGGTTGATCATGAAGTCTACAGCCTTCAAACACTTGTCAAGGAAGCAGAAGACTTGTATTTCACCTAATACCTACCTGGGTGAATTCCAGATAGATCATGTGGCCATTTCACGAAAATCTCAAAAGGAAATACAAAACGTGAAGGTACTACGAAGCGTCAATC
This sequence comes from Phosphuga atrata, assembly GCA_944588485.1. NCBI lineage: Eukaryota > Metazoa > Arthropoda > Insecta > Coleoptera > Silphidae > Phosphuga > Phosphuga atrata. The sequence goes on along the minus strand of OX155903.1, from coordinate 26,731,524 downwards.
TGGACTCAGACCACTACCTCTCAAAGATGAAAATAAACTCCAGCCCAGAAACACCAGATAACACAGAGCCTCCAAAATGCTAAAATTTGACGTCGAACAACTCAAGAACAGTCAAGAACTAAGTCAGAGACTGAACAACACAGACCTAAACAGCTGGGACCAACTGAAGGAGACTCTTGTCAAGGCGGCCAATGAACTCGCCCCTCTCGCTAGAAGAAGGAAGCATCCGTAGTGGACTGAAGACTGTAACAATGCAATAGCCCAAAGACAGATAGCCTGGGTGAAGTGGAATTCAAAAAACACCAAGGCAAATTGACATAAATTTTTGGAACAATGAAAGGTTACAGCCAAGATAATTCGAGGAACCAAACGAACCTTAACACAAAAACAACTAACCCAAATCGAAGAGAGCTTTGCTAAGAATAATTCCAGAGATTTCTTTGCAACCTTTAAGCAGGCACTCAGAAAATACGCTCCGCCAAGCCTCCACCTAAGAGACTCACAAGGCAAACTGGCTTATAACGACAGGACAACTGCCACTTTTAGTTCAGTACTAAAAATCTACTCAACTGTGACCCACCCAGCGATGACTTCGACTATAAACAAACCACACCCAACCCACACTCGCTTCCCCCTTCATTGGAAGAAGTTGGCCAGATCATTCAACTTCTTAAGAAAAATAAGGCAGCTGGAGGGGACTCTATCGTTGCTGAACTGTAGAAAGGTGCTGGAAACAATGCCGTGCGCAAGCTAATCGAGATCATCCAGGACATCTGAGAAACAGAGAAATTACCACCCGTTTGGAAATCTGCTCTGATCCATCCGCTTCACAAAAAGGGAGATTTTACTGATCTAAACAACTACCGTGGAATTCCTCTCGTGCCAGCAGCATACAAGATTCTCTCGAAGGCGTTACAAACAAGGGCAAAAAATCAGTTGGATAGTCAACTGGGAGAATACCAGGGGGCTTCAGGAAGACCCGATCCAGTGTTGAACAGATCCTCAATCTTAAAACTGTATTTGCATACTCCAAGATGAGAAACCGTAAGGTGGTCGTCACCTTTGTTGATTTTAGGAAGGTCTATGATTCCATTGATGGAGAAACGCTTAACAAAGTACTCCAGGAAACTTTGACCAACACCTATTCCAAGGTTAAATTTAGAGGCGAGATTTCAGAAAGCTTCGAAATAAAAACTGGAGTGAGACAAGGAGATGGACTTTCCCCACTTTTCTTCAACTGTGTCCTTGAAAAATTTATGAGAGAATGGCGCACTGAACTGAACAATTTGGGTGCTCAGAGTGGTATCTATCTTGGACGTAACATCGATGGACTGGTTGTAGATTGCCTGACCTTTGCAAATGACATGGCACTCTTTGCTGATTCTCTTGAGATGGCAACAATGCAGGTAAACTGCCTCAGAAAACAGGCTGCCTAAGTGGGTCTTCAAGTGTCGCTGGAGTAAACAGAATTCTTCACCAACATCAGAGAAGCAGAGAAACAGAGAGATGTTACTAGAACAGGGAAACATCAAGGGGACTCAAGAGAAATTTAAGTATCTCGGCAAATGGATTGAACCCAACTTATCAGAAATAGCTTCATTTGCCAAGAGAGTCAACAAGTTAGAACTAGCCGATCGACTGACTAAGAACACTTACAATAAGAAGTGCCTGTCACGCAACCTGAAACTTAAGCACTACACATCAGTCTTACGAACGAAGCCCTGTATGCCATGGAATATCTTTCCTTGAACCGAAGAGGTCTAGTAGAGAAATTGGAAATCAGAGAGAGGAGAATCCTGAGGAAGATCCTAGGCCCGGAAAGGAAGATAGGGAATTCCGAAGGCGGCATAACTCCGAGCTCTACGAACATATTGACTCTCTGACTGTGCAAGGAAAGGAAGGGTAGCTTTCTATGGTCACGTTGCAAGATTGCCTCCAAACCGACTAACAAACCGTCTGTTCACCTTCTGGCAACACAAGAAGCTTCGTACCACTTGGTTGACAGAAACCGAGAAGGATATTAAAGAACTGGGAATAACAGATCTCATAAACAGACAGCGTCTGTGAGACGCACCCTGAAGGAAGTCCGTAGATTTCAGGAAAAACCTCGAAGGAAAGGTACCCCCCGGACAGAAGAAAGAAATGAGTTACACCGACAGAAGATGCGACAATACTGTGCAAAGGTCAAAGCGCAACAGTTGAACAAGCGTGGTCCAAAGTAGGCCTATTCGAAAGATAAAGAAGAAGAAATAAAATGTTTTGAACAAATATATTTAGTGAAAAGTATCTCATAATTGCAACAAGAGATAGAAAACTTTTGTTGAATTGCAAAAACCTTATTAGACAAAAATAAAGGGACTAATTTAAGTTGCACAAACGTTGATAGAATAAACTAAATGGACAAAATTGTTTTGCTTAAATCTCGATGTGATATCATGATCATGATGATATAGATAAAATTGAGTAGCGTAATGTTTGATTTATAAAATTAAATGGACAGAAATCAATAAACCTGAATAGACAATATGACTAAATCAACAAAATTGTATAGTGCAAACCTTAATATGAGGGCAGTTTGATAAGTCGGTGACTTTTTGAAAAACAAATATTATAAACCGTTTCATTTGTCAACATAGTCTCCTATTAGCTCAAAAGATTTAGTCCACCGTTTTTCCAATTTTTTAATTCCTTCCAATTAATAGATTTTCTCAATGGCGTTTGTTTCAGTGATGACCTCTTCTTCTTCTTCTTCTTGTTTCGAATAGTCCTACTTTGGACCATGTTTGCTCAACTGTTGAGCTTTGACCTTTGCCCAGTATTGTCACATCTTCTGCCGGTGTAACTACTTTCTCTCTTCTGTCCAGGGGGTACCTTTCCTTCAGGTTTTTTCCTGAAATTTCCGGACTTCCTTCAGGGTGCCTCTCACAGACTCAGTTTATTCCCAGTTCTTTAATATCCTTCTCGGTTTCTGTCAAAAAGTGTTAAGAACCTTCTTGTTTTGCCATAAGGTGAAGAGACAGTTGGTTAGTCGGTTTGGAGGCAATCTTGCAATGTGACCATATAAAGCTACCCTTATTTTCCTTCGCAGTCAGAGAGCCTCTCAATATGTTCGTAGAGCTCAGAGTTATGTCCCCTTCGGAATGCCCCATCTTGTCAGTGGATTCTCCTCTCTCTGATTTCCAATTTCTCTTCGGCTCAAGGAAAGAAACTCCATGGCATACAGGGCTTCTGATCATAAGACTGATGCGTAGTGCTTAAGTTTCAGATTGCGTGACAAGCATTTCTTCTTGTAGGTGTTCTTAGTCAGTCGATAGACTAGTTTTAACTTGTTGACTCTCATGGATAATGATGCACTTTCTTATAAGTTGGGTTCAATCCATTCGCCGAGATACTTACATTTCTCAGTCCTCTTGATATTTCCCTGCTCTAGTGACATATTTCTGTTTGCTTCCTTGATGTTGGTGAAAAAATCTGTTTTCTCCAGGGACTCTTGAAGACCCACTTTGGCAGCCTGTTTTTTGAGGCAATTTATCTGCATTGTTGCCATCTCAAGAAAATCACCAATCAGTGCCATGTCATATGTGAAAGTCACGCAATCTACAACCAGTCCATCGTTCTTAAGTCCCAGGTAGATACCACTTTGAATACCCAGGTTGATCAGTTCCTTGCGTCATTCTCTCATAACCTTTTCAAGCACACAATTGAAGAGAAATAGGGAAAGTCCATCTCCTTGTCTCACTCCAGTTTTTTTTTTCGTTTCTGAGATCTCGCCTCTAAATTGAACCTTGGAATGGGTGTTGATCAAGGTTTCTAGGATGAGTATGCGGGTTTTGCTGTCTACCCTTAGTTCCTGTAGTACTTTGTTATGCGTTTCTCTATCAATGGAAACGTAGGCCTTCCTAAAATCAACAAAGGTGACGACCACCTTGCGGTTTCTCATCTTGGAGTATGCAAGTACAGTTTTAAGATTGAGGATCTGTTCAAAACAGGATCGGATCTTCCTGAAGCCTCCCTGGTATTCTCCCAGTTGATTATCCATCTGATTTTCTGCCCTTGTTTGCCTCTGAGAGAATCTTGTATGTTACCGGGACGAGATAAATTCGACGGTAGTTGTTTAGATCAGTAAATTCTCCTTATTTGTGAAGTGGATGGATCAGAGCCGATTTCCAATCGGGTGGTAATTTCTCTGTTTCCCAGACGTCCTGGATGATCTCGGTAAGTTTGCGCACTACACTGCTTCCAGCACCTTTCCGCAGTTCAGCAACGATAGAGTCATCTCCAGCTGCCTTATTATTCTTAAGAAGTTGATTGGTCTGACCAACTTCTTCCAATGAAGGGGGCAGCGAGTCAGGGTTTGGTGTGGTTTGTTTGTAGTCGAAGTCTTCGCTGGATGGATCACAGTTGAGTATATTTTGAAAGTACTGAGCTAAAAGGTGGCAGTTGTCCTTGTCGTTAAAAGCCAGTTTGCCTTGTGAGTCTCTGAAGTGGAGGCTTGGCGCAGCGTATTTTCTGAGTGCCTGCTTAAAGGTTCCAAAGAAATCTCTGTAGTTATTCTTGGCAAAGCTCTCTTCGATTTGGGTTAGTTGGTCTTGTGTGAAGGTCCGCTTGGTTCCTCGAATTAACTTGGCTGTCACCTTTCTTTGTTCCAAAAATGTATGCCAATTTTCCTTGGTCTTTTTAGAACTCCACTTCAACCAGGTTGTCTGTCTTGGACTGATTATCTATAACATGGGATGGTTTCACCAATCAGAAAATAGAGCAGTGATTCTCAACAACTGTGCCGCGGCACTTTTATGTGCCGCCAAATTCTTTATGTGTGCCGTCAAATTTTAGAAGTGCAAACAATAAAAACAATGCTTGTATAGTTTTAATACAAATCTGGGGCTTGTTAAAGAATACGGGTTTTTTTGAAACTTAGTGTTGCGAAGACTTTTTAGCTGGTGTAACTGTTGTTAATCGTCTTTGTCAAAACTCTTTTTTCTTAAAAAAAAAATAAACGTGGCAACGTCAGGCCAGTTGCGTGCATCTCCACCATATGTTATGTTGAAAATGTCAATTTTTAGGACAACAAAACATGAATATTTATTGAACCAGGCAACGTAGAAGCTTATTTTTTTCTTTCCGATCTTAGTTAAAGAGTGCCAAAGACGATTAACAACAGTTACACCAGGTAAAAAGTCCGCAACACTAAGTTTCAAAAAACCCGTATTCTTTACCAAGCCCCAAATCTGGATTAAACCCAGAGAAAACTATTTACTAGCAGAGTTTTCGACTAAAATGTAGCTCGATGCATGTAAGCCATGTTAGAAATTAGAACTAATGTAAAACGGTGGGGCGGTCTTCAAATCTCAATATGTCCGCTTCGTTTGTTAACCTGCTTAGCTCATGGTTCATTCTTATCCTCCAAATTCCATGCTCATTTAGGATCCTACGGAGATCATGGATGCGTGATGCTCTTTCATAGATGCGTAACGCTTATTCCCCTGCGGTAGTTAAGGTTCAGACCTCGCATCCGTATGTTACTACTGCTTTTATGAGTGTAAAGTAGATTTGAAGATAGATTTTGTGACTTAATAGCTTGGACATCAGATTTTGGTATCCGTAGTAACATGGGTTTCCACTAAGTATTCTCGACGCGTTGATTATTCTTCAAAGATAGACACAACTATCGACTAGCTCAAAGCGATACTCGCCCAAGTTGAAGTCACTGATGCGATGTTCTCTTACATCTTGCATGTTTAAGTCTTTGCCGCACTTATTTTCAATCCTTTTTTTTGTCTTTGCTTCTACACGTCAAACTGACATCATCTTCTTATGCAGAAAACTGTGTGAGACACAGGTGATAGACAAAACTAAATTGACAAAATCGTGTTGTGCAAACCTTGATAGACAGAACTAAATGAACAAAAGTGAGTTGCGCAAATCATGATAGACAAAACTAAATGGACAAAATTGAGTTGCGCAAACCTACATAGACATAACAAAAGGAATAAAATTAACCAAAATGAAATAAATTGAGTACAATTTAGACTAACCCTTTATATATATATATATATATATATATATATATATATATATATTTATATACATATATATATATATATATATATATATATATATATATATATATATATATATATTTATATACATATATATATATATATATATATATATATATATATATATATATATATATATATATATATATATATATATATATATATATATATATTTCATATTTATGCAATGTACGGGCTTTTGTTTACTTTCGTTATGCAGCTATAAACAGGGATCGGGTTCGCTACTCGCTGCCTTTTTTCCAGCCGCTTCCTTACTGTATTTATTATTATTTCATTTTCGGAAAGGGACGCCGGAATCCTGGTTTATGGCTCCATTCGTGGCTCAATTTTAGGTAGAAATTTATCGGTTACCGGATCGAACATCGCCTGTATAAGCAAGAAATTAGACAATCAAATAAGTAATGCTAGAAGAACCAAACAACATTATCCATTATGGGTAGACTAAATAATGGATAGTTTAAATTGAACTAAACAGAAAGATTGTAGTAGACTACAATCCATTGTGAGTTAACTTATGTGACGAAATAAAATATTAAATTATACCGGAAAAGTCTAAAGTAGAGTAAGATACTAAACTAATCTGTCTAAGCTAAAATAGCCTGCCAATAGGCTACAGCAAGAATAAACTAACTAGAAAAAATTACACTAGTTAGTCACAATTAATGTAATCCAAACTGTAAACATACTAAAGTCTATTCTTACCTAATCTATTAAGTATCTGTAATAGAGTAAAGAAACTTAATGAACAAGGTTAAACATACTTAATAGAGAAATTGAACTTAGTTAATTATCATTAGATATTTATTCATTTTTACAAAAACAGATAATACAGCAAGGATAACAGACACATTACTAAACATTGTCAAGGTTTAAAATGGACAGATGGTGGATTCGATAGATCATTGTTGCGAATTGGGGATGTTGGAGCACTCGTAAACAGGAAATGTCTGTGACGAATTGACTTGTCCTTCCCTGCAGGAGAGAATGTGATATTTTTCAGCTGGTGAGTTGCAGAGGCGGCATATGAAGCATGTGTATGTGTCGGTATTTATAATTCCCACCTTTCCATCCGTGTGTTTGGATCGCTGGGCCATCGGTAAATACCTTAACCGTGAACACCATATTTTTCTCTTCTATTTCCTTCCTGTATTCGTCCTTAGTTGAGGGTGGTACACCTTCGAAACCCCCTGGCATATTCTGCCCCATTGTCGCAGAACCAGATAAGTGGAATATGAAGGTATTTGATGTGCTTTTGGAAAGGCCCATTGCATATTTAAGGTATCCGTTTTAATTATACTACAAGTCTCGTTCTGGATGATAATTTGTAGAAATGTTCGTCATTTCTTACATTTCACACTTTTTAGAGTTTGAAATTTGGCGCCTAGGCTAGTGTGGACGGGGCACGGCCGGCCCTGTACAGTCATATTTGTTCGTTGTGTTTGACGTTAAGAATAAAAGGTTTATAATGTCAGGAGATAAGAAGAAGATAAAATCATGTACACGATCACGAAAAGAGATAGGAAGAAACAAAAAACGGATGGAAGACTGGAAAAAATTGAAAAACAGATCGATAACCTTAAAAACATCGTTTGTAAACTGGCAGAATTAAATAAAACCATTTATAACAATCAGAATGGAAATTCAGGTATCACATAAAAAGTATTTAGCCTCCTTACGAGACAATTCAAAAATGATTAAGTGTTTTAAATACAACAAACTGTCTATATGACAAACTGTTTACATGACAGACTGTCCAAACAACAAACTGTCTCTATAAAACAAAAAAGATATATGAGTTTCCGTACGAAACATTATAACAAAAAAGTATTTAGCCTCCATACGAGACATTTACTTGAAAAATGCTTAAGTGTGTTGATTCAATCACATTTAAGTGTGTTTTTGCATAAAAACAACATGTACAAAAACTGTCTATATGACAAATTGTCCAGACGACAAACTGTCTATCCGACAATCTTTTTATACGACAAACTGTCTGCATAACAAAGATATATGAGTTTCCACACGAAACCAGTATTACATAAATAAAAGTATTTAGTGTCCATACGAGACACTTACTTAACAAATGTTTAAGTGTGTTGATTCATTCACACTTACACAAAAACAATTTGTACAAAAACTGTCTATACAACAAATTGTCCAGGCGACAAACTGTTTATACGACAAACTGTCTGTATAACAATGATAAATGAGTTTCGACACGAAACCAGTATCACATAAAAAGTATTTAGTCTCCATACGAGACATTTACTTAAAAAATGCGGTGATTTGAATTGTGGTGATTCATTCACAGTTAAGTATGTTTTTGTACAAAAACTGTCTATATGACAAACTGTCTATACGAAAAACTGTCCATACGACAAACTGTCTGTAGAACAAAAAAGATATAAGACTTTTCATATGAAACCAGTATCACATAAAGAGTATTTAGCCTTTATACAGGACACTTACTTAAAAAATGCTTAACTGTGGTGATTCATTCACACTTAAGTATGTTTTTTGTACAAAAACAATATGTACAAAAACTGTCTATATGACAAACTGTCCATTCGATAAACTGTCTATGACAAACAGTTTATACGACAAATTGTCTATACGACAAACTGTCCGTACAACAAAAAAGAAGTATGAGTTTCCATATGAAACCAGTATCACATAAACAGTATTTAACCTCCATATGAGATACTTACATAAAAAATCTTTAAGTGTGGTGATTCATTCACACTTAAATATGTCTTAGTACAGAAATAACACGTACAAAGAGCTGTCTATACGACAAACTTTACGAAAAATTGCCCAAATGTCAAACTGTCAATACGATAAACTGTCCAAACGACAAACTGTCCGAACGACACACTGTCCAAACGACAAACTGTCTGTAAGACAAACTGTCCATACGACTAACAGTCCATACGACTAACTGTCCATTAGATGAAGTTACAAAAATACTTAAAATAAAGGTCTATATTATAAAACAATTTCTTTTTTTAGAAGAAAATCTGGGTATAATTCCCATAAATTTCTTCCCAAAAGCAAGAAATAGCTCTTACTGAAGACGTAGAAGCAACTACTGCTAGGACAGCATTCTGACTCTAAAAAGGGAATTCCAATAAAAACAAAACCTCAATGAAAGAGGTACAATACGACAGAAGCATCGAGTCGGTCATCAAATCACCAGCAGCTCCTAAGGAAGTAGATGAGTCAGCAGGCTATCTAAAATACTTTACGCAAAACTAGGAATAAATTACCTAGGATAAATTTGTCCTAGATTGTCTGAAGGGTTATAAAATACCTTCCAGAGAAAACCATATCAAACAAAACCACTAACAGACCAAAATTTTGGTAGAAATGGTATTATAAAAAGTAGACATGAAATAAATAAGCTCTTAGCTAAAAATGTAATAGAGCCTTGTCAAAATGAAGATAATGAATTCGTTTCATCTTTGTTCTTAGTTGACAAGCCAGATGGCTCTAGTAAATTTATTGTTAATTAAAAAAAATCTAAACACATTTATCGATACTATCCATTTTAAAAATGGAAGATATTATATCCACCAAACAGTTAATATCTATTGGATCATATATGTGTTCGATAGATCTAAAAGATATTTACTACTTTATTCCTATTTTAAAAATTTGAATTTAAGAGGCAGCTCTTCCAGTTTTTTATGCCTTCTCCTTGATGTATGCACAAGTCCTTTTGTTTATACAGACAACTAGTTACTTTATGAATTATTTACCTTGATCTATTAATTGTGGGAAATTCGTATGAATCCTGTAAAAACTCATCAAATTTGGTGAAAAACATATTGGAAAAATTACGCCTTGTGATAAACCACCAAAAATGTTCACAAACACCAAGTCAGAAATGCAAATGCTTTGATTTTATTATAAAATCAGTAGATTTTAGACATGTGTTGACAGAGGGCAGCTTGCCCAGGGGTGGCATATGGATCCATCTACTGTAAAAGACTAGAAAGGCAAAAATAACTAGTCTTAATTTTAAGTGACAACGACTACGACAGTAGAAATTATGTTAATAAACTAATAATGGAAGAGCTGTATTGGTGGAAAATAAATACACCAACAGGTTCTAACCTAATTAGAACACTTCAGTTTAAACTTGAGATATCTTCAGATGCATCTCTGACCGGGTGGAGTGCACACTGTAATGACGTAAACGCTCATGGTTTCTGGAAGAAAGAGGAAAGAAAGTTTATCATAAACTATCCACAACCATTAGCAGCATTCTTTGGTCTAAGATGTTTTGCGAACAAAGTATCAGACGGCAAAATTCTCTTAAGAATTGATAAAGCGTCTGCAATTTCCTATATTAAAAGGACAGGCGGAAATCAATATCCCCACTTAAATGCATTAGCAATAGAGGTCTGTCTATCAATGGTGCGAGAGGAGAAAAATTTGGATTTACGCGTCATACATCCCGTCAGTTATGAATAAAGAGGCTGGTTTAGCATCGAGAATCACTAATATAGATACTGAATGGGAGCGATGTAAAGAGTCATTTGGAAAGATTAATAAAGTTTATAATTTTCTCAATTGACCTTTTTACATCAAGGTTGAATTGAAAATGTCCCAGATTTTGTTGTCGCTTCCGAGTTCCAAACGCGATGACAGTAGATGTATTTACTATTAAGTGAACCAACGAAAAATTTATGTTTTTTCCTCCTTTCGCACTTACCCTTAGAACTCGCGAAAAATAATAACTGATAAAGCTGAGGGAATAGTCGTGGTACCATTGTGATCAACCCAGCCCTGGAACCCGCTCATTAAATCACTACTTACCGAACAGCCTTTAGTTTTTAAACCTCACAAAAATGTATTATTGTCTCCTTCCAAGCAAGAACTACATCCACTGGCACACACACTTTCATTGGTGGCAGGGAACTTGTCCGCAAAGCGTTCGCAAAGTAAAGGAATAAATGAAGCATCAACAGAAATCATGATCAAGGCCATAACACCATCAACACTGAAACAATGCCAAGGTACCTTAAAGCTATGGCGGAATTTTTTTACATAAGAAAATATTCCAACATTTAACGCAATTACAGTAAATATACTATAATACGTTTTCGAGGTTTAGTTAGCTCGGTTCGAAAACGGAGCTCTCGGTAAGGATAAACTGCTGTTTTGATTCTTCAGGGGAATGTTTAAGGAACGACTACAAGGTTTAAATATACAAGTACAGGGGACACCAGTTTTGAAGGACTTGTCCTGATTAAATCAGCTAAAAGTAGCTAAAAGCAGCTAAAGGGTGCAGCAGAAAAAGTATCAACGATTCATATTTTATCTACAGCACAGCAAACTATCGCACTAATTAATATATAAAACATATCCATGGACAAATAGAAAATAACAATAAAAATACCAGACCTGATAAAAATGTCCAAGCCAGGAAGAAATAAGCCAGAGCTTATACTACCCTTTTTATAAATAAAAACCTGGGCTATGTGTCGCTACAGCTGTAATTCACTACTTGAATAAAACAAAAGACCTAAGAAATGAGCAAAACAACAAATTCAAGCCATACAAAAACGTAACTTCTAACGATTGGTCACTGGGAAAAAATCCTTGCTGTCTAAATTAGGCATTGATACAAATCACTTCACAGCACATAGTACAAAATATGCAGCAGTATCAGTTGCTTGTTTTGGAAGTGGATATAGACACAACCAGACGTACTCCTGGTTGGCCTGGACGGCCACAGACCTTCGCAATACTTTGCAATCGCCCGATCCAAGATAATAACGATACGTTCGCAAAATCTGTATTATCTAACGCACGGTAATTCTTTTCTTTATGGTTTCCAGTCATGTAATATGATAAATGAACGAGTTTTCCTATACAAATATTACAAATAAATTTGTATTAGTAAAATATTGTTTAGTTTATATTTAAAAAAATATTTTAGTATGTCTAGTCTATTTATTACACATTTGTACAGAAATATAATATAGTAGTCTCAAATAGATAAAGAACTGTTAATAATTTAAGACATGCAATTTGAATTGATAGAATTACAAAATAATATCGATGCTAAGAATTCTTATCGGAACAATTCCTTAATTGATTTTTCATAAAGAATTCATGAGTGAATTATCCGAAAATACGAAAACATGCTCAACAAATGTTTTCGTTATTTGGGAGCACATATATTTGCGAAAAAACGTTTCCAATTATGAGCATAAATAAGTCGAAATAAAGATTTAGTGATAATCATTCAGAAGCAGTATTAAGAATACATTCGACGGACATACAAGGGGTCGTCATTAAGTCGCCATTAATCACGTGATGTTTTTGTTTTAATCAATATATAGTTAAAGATTTATATTTATATTAAATTTAGTATGCTAATAAAAAAAAAAAAAGGAATAGTTAAATATATTTGAAACAAAAAAAATGTTTGGCCCGCCAAAAAATTCGATAATATTAAATTGGTCCGTCTAAGAAAAACTTTGGGAACCCCTGCCCTAGATCATCTTGCTGGGAAAACTCAACTACAAACATCGCTAAAAATATGACTGTACAGAGCCGGCCGTGCGCCGTCCACACTAGCCTAGGTGCCAAATTTCAAACTCTAAAAAGTGTGAAATGTAAGAAATGACGAGCATTACTACAAATTATTATCTTCGAACGAGACGTTTCGTATAATCACGATCGAACTTCGCCCGCCTTCGTTTGATCGGGCGGGCTCGTTTGATCGTTCAATTTCTTCTATACCTTCAACTTCAAATTGGGAACAAACAATTTCAAATAGGGAACAAACAATTTCCAATTGGAAACAAACAATTTCAAATTGGGATCAAACAATTTCAAATTGAGAACAAACAATTTGAAAGTGCGAACAAAAAAATTTAAAATTGGGAAAAGACAATTTAAAATTGGGAATATACAATTTTTTAATGATAGTAAACAATTTTAACTACACACAATAAAATCTCTTTGCTTTGGATGTGTGCTTTCGGATCTGCTAGGGGTGGTTCATCACTATCAAGTCACCGTCTTTTGCGGACTATATTGACATAGACAACCCATTTTTCATTGCATTTTTCATTGTTACAATCCTGTTTAAAAAAGGCACAATTTTTACCCGTGAGAGCAGACTTGCGGCGATTGACATGCGACCTTCTTTATGCCGTTGACTGAAATTGTGAGGTACACATACTCCCAACTTGCTTACTTTCCCTGATTTCTCCAGGTGGCGGTTAACAGTTGATTGTGATTTATTCTACCTTTCTGCTAAACTTCTTGTTGATTTTGCTCCAATATTCCCTTTAAAAGGTTGGAGTCAAAGTCGGAAGGACGTCCCGCCCTCGGTTCGTTTTTTAAGGTCGTATCTCCATAACGAAATTTTATAAACCAATTTCTAACTGCCCGATCAGTTATTAGTCCTTCATCATATACACTGCATATTTTTTCAGCTGTAGCACTATAGTTTAAATTCCCAAAGCATTATATGACGAATATTTACTTTTTGACTCTCCATTTCAGAGGTTAAAAAAAATAGTTGAACGTAACATATATCACACAAAACAATTGACAAAAGATTACCTGAAGCCTCGTCTACATAGAGAAAACAAAAACTTGTTGTCATGGTAACTCGATTGACCATACTTTAACCCAAGGATGATCAACACGCGGCCCCTTTCACTTTCTCGAGCAAATGGCCAAAGTGTATCTATAGCTACAGAATAATCCGCAGTTTTGGTATTAGATCCTACCGTCCACAATTATGTCTACCTCTTACTCCGCAGCATCGCAGAGCTAGACTTGATTGGTGCATGGAAAGACAACATTGGACCCATGAATGGAATAACATTATCTTCAGCAATCAGTCTCGGTTCTGTTTATGGGCTCATGATGGTCGCAGAAAAGTGAGACGTGAGGGCTCTTACACAGGGAGTTATGGTTTGGAGGACGATAGCGTATGGTAGTCGGTCTCTTTTAGTTTTTTGAGAAGCAAGTCTTAACGCGATTCGGTATATTGACAACATTTTACAGCCAGTGTTAGTGCCCTATGTAAATGCCTTGCAGAACCCCATTTCTTCAGCAAGATAACGCTCGTCCTCACACAGCGGCCATTACAAGACAGTTTTTTTGATAGTGTTGTAAATCATTTTGTTACCTTGGTCATCTCGTTCTTCAAATCTATCGCCGATAGAACACGTTTGGGATATGAGGTGTTAGAATAAGTAACTTACAGCGCCTCGCTAACGGAATGGAACTTAGAGCTCAAATTTACAAAGTTTGGAATGAAAATACCCCAATTCGAAATTGATAGCCTGATTTCTAGCATGCCTCGACGTGTTAATGACTGCTTGGAAAATCGCAGAGGCTCAACACATAATTGATTTTTTTTTAATTTGTTTTTCAAATTGATGTTTTGATCATCGATGCAGTTCATTTACACGACCAAATTCTGTAAATTTCATTAAAATCGTCCAATGCATACTTGGTGTTCTCTTTTTTTAAGGCAGTATATTTCATATTTATGAAATGTACGATCTTTTGTTTACTTTCGTTATGCAGCTATAAACAAGTGTCTGTATTACCATAAGTTTCTTACTTGCGACCCGCACATCATTTTTAAAAAAAGATTGCTCACCCCTGCTTTAGCCCACTCTCGATATGTATACATTTCATATTTATGCAATGTACGGCCTTTTGTTTACTTTCGTTATGCAGCTATAAACAGGGATCGGGTTCGATACTCGCTGTCCTTTTTCCAGCCGCTTCCTTACTGTATTTATTATTATTTCATTTTCGGAAAGGGACGCCGGAATCCTGTTTTATGGCTCAATTCGTGGCTCAATTTTAAGTAGAAATTTATCGGTTACCGGATCGAACATCGACTGTATAGCAAGAAATTAGACAATCAAATAAATAATGCTAGAGGAACAAAACAATATTATCCATTATGGGTAGACTAAATAATGATATATTAAATTGAACTAAACAGATAGAGTGTAGTAGACTACAATCCATTATAAATTGACTTAGGTGACTAAACTAATTTAAGGAACTTAACTAATCTGTCTAAGCTAAAATAACCTTTCAAATTAAAACTACAGAACAAGACTAAACTAACTAGAAAACATTACATTAGTCAGTCACGATTAATGTAATCCAAACTGTAAAGATACTAAAGTCTATTAAGTCTATCTATTGAGATTGTTAGATAGACTAAACATACTTAATAGACAAGATTAAAATTACTTAATGTATTTGGTTGAACAGACATAATAAACTTGGTTACACATACCTAGTCCTAGAATATGCTAAACATACGTAGTAAACTAAGTTAACCAGACTAATTTAATAATATTGAGTGAAATTACTATGTGAAACTTCAATAATAAAAGTAGATAAATTAATAAATATTTCTATTCACTCTTGACTACGTTTAAATTCACTTATAACATAGATTGATATAATTATAAGTACAAACTGACCCCCTGCACTTTCATGCTAAGAGAGAGAGAGGGAGAGGGAGAGAGAGATAGAGAGAGAGAGAGACCATGTGTGTTAGGTTAGGTTAGTTATATACACACTAGAAACAAAAAACAAACTAGAACAAGGAAATAGCACTTGGAACCCTACTTGACATCGAGTGTGCCTTTGAAAATACATCATTCGAAGGCATAGTTACTGCAGCCCGCAGCCATGATGTTGACATGACATCAACCAATTGGATAAAACCAAGCTGCAAAACAGAACTGTACACACTACAATTGCTGCCGATACAATTCGGCTCTCTGTCATCAAAGATGCCCACAGGGTGGGGTTCTATCCCCACTCCTCTGGGATCTAGTTACTGCTTCCCAATTTCAAAATGAATTCAAGTCTGCTCAAGCAAATCAAAATTTGAACGTTGCTATTCCTTCTATCAGAAAACTTGCAAAATTCTCTTTGGAGCAGGATTTCGCCAGCTAGAGATCGACTAGAACCTCGAAATCTGTTCTGTTAATCACAAACGTCTATCCCAAAGTCTTTCAGTTCTATCTTTTCTCGAATTTAATAAACCAACTGATACAGATTAGAAACTCAAAATCAGTTCTGTCTATCACAAATATAATAAACCGATTGAAACAGACTAGGAACTGCAAATTAGCTCTCTAATCAAAATTTGATCCGGGGATACGAAAAATAAGCCACCGTTCTCCTGTGCATGGCTCCGGCAAAGTCATCACAGTAAAAATTTGCCTCGAAAAAGTAGTGGCTAAATCCACGTTAAAAACTGTAAGGGCTCCACTTGTGTAAGATCAAGACACCAAAACACAAGTCTAGGCAGGGGAGGTTAGGCCAAAGGAAGTAGTACCAAAGGAAGAGGAAGATTCCAAATTTAATAATCCCACTGATACAGGGTAAAAACTCAAAATGTTAATATGTCCTAAATGTTATGACTAGTTAGTAAAAATTTTAGTAATAATTTGAAATGTTAGTGTAGTAGGGTGTGGGCCAAACATATCATTAAACATATATTTACGTTCCGAAAATCTGGAGACAGGTAAAAGTGGTATTTATACAAAAACCTGGGCGTCTACATTACACTCAGGCAAAAGCATATAGACCCACCAGTCTTACATCTTACATTGAAAGCGTTAGAAAAAATATTTGAGTAGCATATGAGGGGGAACCTCCCTGATAAAGAGGCACCAGCATCCAAATCAGCATTCCTATCAACTTGGTGAATCAGCCCTCCACCAACTGGAGGTTGTAGAAAACACACTAGAAAACAAGGAAATTGCACTTGGAGCCTTCCTTAACATATAAGTTTGACAATATGTCACCCGAAAGCATAGTTAGTGCAGACCGCAGCCATGATTTTAACATGACATCAACCAAATGGATATAACCCTGCTGCAAAGCAGAACTGTGGTGTCTGTCGTCAAAGGATGCCCGCTGGGTAGGGTTCTATCCCCACTCCTCTGGGATCTAGTTGCTGACAACCTGCTTGTGTCTTTAAACAAAAAAGGATTCTGCACACAAGGATATGTCTAGGACATAGTCATTCTCATTAAAAGAAAGTTTCATTGTTTCAGAGCTTATGCAGATAGCTCTGAACGTGGTAGAAGGATGGTGTAATGGATAAAACCTGGAGAAGACCTGGAGAAGAAGTCTTAACCCCCACAAATCAACTATAGTGCTCCCAATTTTGTATAACGAGCAATTAAAGGCAGGTGATGAAGTCAAATATCTAGGCATAGCTTTTTTTCCGTACCTCTATAGCTATATGTGGGTTCTGGTTGACTGCACAATGCGTCTCCACCCCTGTCGGTCCATCAACATCTGAGGATCATAGTCCAATCCCATGGTACGTAAGTCGCTGATTACGTTATCGCGCAATGTCATTCGCGGCCTTCCCAGCAGTCGTTTACAAGCGGGGTAGTTCTCCCATGCCAATTTTACCGTCCGTTTGTTCGGAAATCTTTGGACATTTCCCGCCTATCTCAATCTCATCCCTTTCATCACATTTACAATATCGGGTTGCTTGTACAACTCAGTGAGTTCCCTATTTTTTCTACTTCTGATTACAAGATGGACTGGATCTAGTATCGGCCCAAACACTCTCCGGAGTACCTTCCGCTCGAAAACTCTCAATTTTCTTTCGCTATCTTTTGTGAATGTCCACGTTTCACAGCCATACATAACCACCGGTCGTATTCATAGGTGGACATTAACTCGTTAATCCGTTAATCGTTACTTAACGGAGTTAACAAAATGCTTAAAGGATTAACTTTTAAGTTAACTCAAAAAAAAAATTAACGCTCTTGTTTACTTCCGTTAAATTGAACTTCCGTTAACTTTAGTCCGTTACATTGGTTGTTTGATGACATTTGTTGTCATTTTTGTTGGAATTACGCGCCACGCGGGCACACCCGTGCGGCGCAGCGCTGTTACTCAAAAGAGCAAAGCGGGCACACCCGCGCGGCGCAGCGCTGTTACTTAAAAGAGCAAAAATCCAGAGCCGAGAAACTACATAGCGGAAAAAAATAAAACGACCCTCTTGATTATTTGCTCTGTACGTGTGAATACGACCAGTTATTATAACCTGACTTTTTGTAATTCTTCATTTATTTATCTTTTTCGTTTGTGTTGGTTGTGGGTGGAAATAGTTGATGGTGTAACATTTACAAGTTTACATCATGAACACCACTACTTCTACTCAAAGTACGCAAAGCTATGAAACTGAATCAAATCTTTGGCCACGGTTGAGTGATTACTTTATATTCCAATCAAAACTTAGAGAGCAGAAGATGATTTATGAATGCAAACTGTGTTTGCCTAAAGTTTCTGCAATAAAGGCTCGCATGTCTAGTCTTAATGATCTTAAACAACATGTGAAAAAGACGCATGCATCCAAATAGGTGCTGTTTGGAGAAAAAGTAAAAGCACCGTCAACTGTTAAAAACAACCTGTTTTCAACCTGTTAAAAGATTACTTGACGTAATCTTTCTTCAAGTCGCTTCTGTCGCTTGTAATAATTAAATCAATTAATCCATCTACTTGTTTTTGTTTTATTTATCAATGTATCCCATCAGAAAAGGTACCAAAAGCAGTAAACGTTTTGGATGGTTAACTTTTAACGGTTAACTTTAACTTGCGTTATACTTTCGAAATTT
Source organism: Phosphuga atrata (assembly GCA_944588485.1). Taxonomy (NCBI): domain Eukaryota; kingdom Metazoa; phylum Arthropoda; class Insecta; order Coleoptera; family Silphidae; genus Phosphuga; species Phosphuga atrata. Next base: position 26,712,785 of record OX155903.1, on the reverse strand, counting down.
TAACGCTTTAACGATTAACGAAGTTAACTTTTTTATTAACGTTTTAACGATTAACGAAGTTAACTTTTTTATTAACGTTTTAACGATTAACGAAGTTAACTTTTCTATTAACTGTGCCCACCTGTGGTCGTATTATCGTTTTGTAGTTTCGTAATTTGGCTCTCCTACTAATACGTTTGGATCTCAATGTTTTGTCCAAAGCATACATACATCTGCTGCCACTCTGAATTCTGGCTTTGACCTCTTCTGTTTTGTCATTATCGACCGTTATTACCGCACCTAGATATTTGAAGCGATTCACCCTCTCGAAATTAAAATCTTCAGTCGTTACATTCTGACCTATACGATCTCTTTGAGCTTGCCTTGATACGTACATGTATTTGGTCTTAGTTTCGTTTATGGCTAATCCCATTTTAAGTGTTTCCTTTTCAATCTTGATGAACTGTTCTTTGACTTTAAGAACTGACCTGGCCATCACATCGATGTCATCCGTGGAAATGTTGGTTCTTCATTAGTAAACATCTCTACTTTAATATTTGCCGCTCTTAAGCTTTCTCCAGCGCAAAGTAGTGGAGATAGTGCGTCGTCTCCTTGTTTCAGCCCATTGTTTATGTCAAATGCGCTTGATACAGTGCTTACAATTATAACTCTGTTTTTGGATCCATTTACACAGATTTGGGTAAGTTTAATTAGCTTTTGCGGGATTGATAGTTCTGCCATTGCCTACCAAAGTTCTACTCGCAAGACACTGTCGTAGGCTTGTTTAAAGTCGATAAATATATGGTGCAACCTTTGATTAAACTCCCAACCTCCGCATCGGTCCTATTACCTCATATGGCTTTGGTAGCACTATGCTTCTACCATTTTTAAAGCAATTTTCCACTCCTCTCTGTTCTGGGCTAGTTCTGTCGCCTCGTGCAGAAAGAGTCCAGTCAAGCTTCTGATTCTGTCTACCCATCGGGTTGGAGATCTTCCTCGTGACCTTCGTCCGTTGACTTTGCCTTGAACCACCAGCTTTTCTAATGCATCCGGTCTTCTGAAGACGTGCCCGAAATACCGCACTTTGTTCCGGTTTATTCTCTTGGACAGTCTGTCCTCGATTTTTGGTTCTTCTAGGATCCAGAGATTGGTGCGGTGCTGCGTTCATGATATTCGGAGCATTCGTCGGTAAACCCACATTTCAAATGAATCTATTTTCTTTCTGTCCGCTTGCCTGATCGACCAGGTTTCAGCCGCGTATGATGCAATTGGGAAAATTAAAGTAGAGACCAGCCTGATTTTCGTAGCTTTACTAATTGATGTGCCCTTCCATATGCGTGTCAGTTTAGTTTTTTTGGCCGTTCTTGCTATTGTTTGCCGTCGTCTTATTTCGGCTTCGCTACCTCCTGTGTTGGTGATAAGGGAGCCAAGATAAATGAATTTATCCACTACTTCGAAACCGGCTGCCTGTTGGATATGCGGAGAGTTGTTCGTTTTCCGGTCTACTATCATGACTTTGGTTTTACTGATGTTTAGTTTTAAGCCGTACTCTTTGCTTATATTTCCCAGCCTTGTCATGACCATTTCCAGCTCGAGTTGATCTGCCGCCAATATAAGAGTATCATCGGCATATCTCAGATTACTTATGCGCCTTCCTCCCACTGTAATCCCCCCATACCATTCATCGAGTACTTTGCGCATGACGTATTCACTATATATGTTAAATAGGATTGGTGACAGGATACACCCTTGTCTAACCCCTGCTCTAACGTAAAATTTGTTTGAGTAAGTTTGATCTATTCTGACCCTTGCTGTGACAGTGTTCATAGAGGTTCCGTATCAGTTGTATTATGTGGTCTGGTATGCCCATTTCCTCTAAGATCTGCGTGGAATGCCCTCCACTTGATGGAGTCGAACGCTTTGGAGTAGTCGACAAAGCACATAAACATTGTGACGTTATATTCGCGTGCTTTTCCGTTGATCTGGCGAATATTCAATATTTGTTCGATGGTGTTTTTTTCTGGGACATATCCACAGTTCGTCCGATATTTGGGGAAGAAGAAAAGGTTTCAGTCTCTCGTTTATTATGGTGAGCATAATTTTACTGGTATAAACTCTCAGCACTTTTCCAGAATTCGCCGAATACTGAATATTTGGTCGACCGTAGACCTGTTTTTTCTAAAGCCGCACTGGTAGTCCCCCACGACGCTTTCCACTATAGGTGTTAGCCGCTGCAGGATAATTATCGATAGTATCTTGTATGTCGTATTTATCAATAAGATGCCCCTGTAATTGACACACTTTATCCCCATCCAATTTCCAATTGTTCGGTATTTCTTCCTTTTTCCAGATTGTGGTAATTAGCAGGTGTATATGCCGAAGCAGATCTTCACCTCCATATTTTATGCATTCCGTTGGTATGTTGTCTTTCCCCGGCGCTTTGCCGTTTTTCATAATCATTATGACATTTTGGACCTCCTCCAGGCTGGGGTTTTCTACAGGAAAATCTGCCGTGTGGTAAGCTTGTGCATTTTGGTTGTCGCCTACTTGAATATTGAGAAGTCCACTAAAGTAGTTATGTCATTCCGTTGGAATTTCCTGCTCATTTGTAATTAGGGTCCCATCATCCTTCTTCAGGACGTTCCCTGTTCTTGGTCTGAATCCAGATTTTACTTCGCACGCCTTCCTATAGAATTCCTTTAGTAGAGTGCTTCTGAAATTGTTTTCCAATTCTTCCAGTATTTGTTGTTCATGTTTTCTTTTCTTTGTTCTTATTAATATTATGGCTTCTTTGTCTCATTGGGCTCTTATATTGTTAGCATTATAGTTTTTTCTCTCTGTTCTAATACCCTCCAACAGTCATCGTCAAACCAGTTCTTATGCTTCTTCTTTTGTGTTGGACCCAGTATTTCCTTGGCAGCATTAGATATTGATCGCTCTATTGTACCCCAGATCTCATTTACGTTCTCAACTTCATAGGTTTCTGGAAGGTTTTTCAATATTTGTTTTTGAAACTCGTTTCTGGTTCTTTCGTCATTTAGTTTACATACTTGCCACCTACTTGTTCTTTCCGCTCATTTATTTTTGTGGTTAGAGATGCGCATTCTCACCTATGCTCTTACTAGTATGTGGTCCGAGTCCGCATCTGCACCTCTGAAGCTCCGCGCATCAAGGACGTTGCTTGCATGTCTCGCGTCAACTAAAATGTGGTCTATCTGATTCCTTGTGATGCCATAATTTGATATCCAAGTCTGTTTGTGAATGTTCTTGTGTTGTAGAAACATTATAGACTTGACTAGCAAGTTATTGCTAGCCGCTAGTTGGATGAGCCTCATACCATTTTCATTACTGGTGTTGTGTAGGCTGTGTATGCCTATGGTTGGTTTGTACATTCGCTCTCTTCCAATCTTTGCATTGAAGTCCCCACAGAGTAGTATCATGTCTTGTTTGGGTATTTCCATAATTGATTTTTCTAGTTGGACTGAGAAATCTTCTTTGGTGTCTTCATCCTTCTCCTCCGTAGGGGCATGAACTGATATGATATAATAGTTGTACAATGGTCCCTTTAGTCGTATGTCGCAAATGCGTTCACTTACTGGGTTGAAGCCTATTACGCTGTTAAAGATCTTCTCTGAAACTACAAACCCTGTCCCAAATTCATGTTTTCTGTTTTGGCTGCCGCTGTAGAAAATGTGTGACTTGCTAATTCTAAGCTCCCCACTGTCGAGCAATCTGATTTCTTGGACTGCTGTGATGTCGATTCCTAATTTTTCCAGATGTCTTACGTCGTGAGTGAAAGCTCTTGTTCGGTGCCAGCTGAGAATATTCCACGTACCGATACTCATATTCCTTTTTTGATGCGTTCAGTCCAAACTGAAACATAAGCAGAATATAAACAAACTCTATGCCGTACAGAGACTATCTTGCATACTAATCACGAGATCGGTGAGAATCGCTCCTACAAGTTGGAGAGTTGGGAGTTTACTAGGAGAGTTGGGGACCCTTCAGAACAGGTTGGGGTACCTTCAGAAATGGTACAACACACTAGTGGAGGGTAGGAGGGAGGTGGAGGGGGAAACGAAAAGACGGACGCACTTACAGAAGAGGGCGCTGCTGCAGCGATCCCGATTACAAGGGGGATGTCCTTCGTCCTCAAAACCATGTCCGTAAAATAATAACAGAGTGAACCAATAAAAGTTACAAATTACCATGAGTCCGCACAAGTGGCCAGCAACACAGCAAACAACCTAACAGCTGAAATATTGCAACTGCCTAGGTAGCAGATTGCAACTATGGCAGGTTTCTTAACGGGATACTGCGCACTAAGAGAGCCCATGCACAAGATGGGCATCTGGACAGATGAACAGTATACAGACTCTGCAACTAGTAGACCTAATGCATGGTCTGGATCTATTTGTTTGAAAAGAATAATGTGGGGGAATATAACAGGCCTATAAGGCCGTTTCATGGGATGCTGGTCCATGAACCCACATTGTGATGAGAAAAAAAAAACTGCTGAAATCATGTCAAGGAAGCAGATTACAATTTTGACTGGTCCTCTCACAAGATACTGTCCTGTACGAGAACATCTGCACAAAATGGGGAAAATCTGGAAAGGTGAACCATTGCAGACTATGCTATTCGTCATCAGCCTTTATGTCCCCACTCCTGGGGCGCCGGCCTGTTCTCTGCTTCATATCTGACCTCAGCACTAAGATTTTAATATGGGGGACCTACAGTTTAACGTCGAAACCGAACGACAAATTTCCAGAGAAGGTGTTAGGCCAGTGTTTCCCAACCTTTTTTGTGCCATGCCCCACGTAAGCCTTTCTAAAATTCTTATGACCATCGATAAGTAAGATTTCTATGCCACAATACATCGGCTGCTACGGACGCTAGGGCGATGTATTCAGCTTCTGTTGATGAAAGTGCAACTGAAGTTTGTCTTTTCGTAGTCCATGATACAGTGTTTCCAAAAACTTTTGTCAGGAATCCAGACGTCGACTTCCGGTCCTTTTCGCTTCCAAATGTTGATATCTGCTGAAATAGTTAAGCGTAGCTCAGGTCAGCACTTGTCGTCTGCAAGTTCTCGGTAGGGTTTGTTATCAGCCAGCTCCTTCTCGCTGTTTGGTATCGGCATTGTTTTCATCGGCGTACATCAAGCTAAAACCCTCGTCAGTCCGTTCGATGTTGATTCCGAGGAACGATTTCAGCTCTCCAAGTCTTTCATTCGGAATTTCCTTCTCAACTCTTCCTTGAAAAAATAAATTTTTCTAGAGTAACAATACTCAAACAATAATATCAACATAAAGAAGCAGGAATATGTAGGTGTTATCGTTCTTCCGATATGCTGAGATCTTTTGAAATCAAGGTTGGTTAAGAATTTGTCGATGGTTTGATTCCACGCTCTAAGTGCTTGTTTAAGTTCGTAGAGCGCTTTCTTCAGTTTGCAGACTAAATTTCCTGTGCCCTTGAAACCGTCGGGGATTTTCATATACAGCTCCTTCTGAATTTTTCCGTGTAGGAATGCATTTTTAACATCCGTGTGGTAGACTGCGCAGTTCTTCTCGACGACTACGGATAATAGGATTCTTAGCGTCGTAAGTCTTGCCAATGAGGCAAATCTTTCTTCGTAGTCAAACCCATATTTCTGCGCACAACCCTTGATTGCAAGTCCAGTCTTGTAGCGCTCGATGTTCGCGCCTTGAAAACCCACTGAGTGTGTATTTTCCTTCGGGAAGAATTTGTTAATTCCCAGGTTTCGTTTTTCCTCAAGTGAGCTTATTTCTTCGGCGACTGCGTCCATCCATTGATCTTTGTCTTCTCGAGTGACGATTTCCTCATAGTTGCTCGGTACATCTTCCACGAAAACTTCGGCGTACAGCTCCAGGATTACATAATTTTCTGTTTAATCGTCCAGGTAATAGTCCTGCAGATAACGTGGCCTCTTTCCTCTCATAGATCGACTAGATGTTTTTTATTTTCCGGTTCTTTTGCCTTGTCCTGTTTCTCCTGCGAGCTTTCGTAAGTCCCCATTTTACCGAGTCTCACTTCCGAAGGGGTCTTCGGTTCTTTGAGTCTTCTTTCAGATAGATTTCTTCTTCATCTTTACTGCTTCCGGTTTTTTCTTCTATTGGCTCTACAACATCTGGATCAATCCTCTATTCATTTGGCAGTCCTTCGAACGAAAATTTTGATTCGTTGAAGATAACATCACATCCAACGATGCCCTTATGCTCTTCTGGATCTCAAAACGTGTAACCATTTGTGCAATATCTACTCATGAAACATTTCTTCGATCGAGATCCGAATTTACCGCCTACAATTTGCGTTGGAATGCGTAGAAAGGCTACGCGCCCAAAAAAAAAAACCTTTAGTTTCTTCAAGTTGGACTTTTCATTGAACCAAAACGACGGCGGAACTTTTCCGTACAACGCTGACGTGGGACTTCGATTAATCAGATAAACTGCTGCTTGGACTGCTTTGGACCAAAAATGTTTTCCAAGTTTACATTGGAGAAGCATACATCTGGCCTCAATGCAAGCAAACCTAGACTGCCTTTGTACCCAAAATGGGCGGCGGTCAACAGCGTCTGCACCCAAAATGGGCGGCTGAAACCAAAACTTGCCAACCCGCCTGGCAAGCGTGGCGCTTAAATGCCGTTTACCTTCCAACATGACATGTCGAACTTTGAAACACTTATACTCCAGACAAGTAGAGCCAGTAGCTCAGAATCTTGCCCCGATAGACCAGGCAGCCTCAGGTACTCTGGGGGAGGCGAATGCTCGAATAATAACCAGCAACAACGACGAATACGGAAAAGAAAAGAGAAACTTTACATTGCAACATACAACATCCGAATTTGAATAAGACTTGAAGAACATATGGAAAGGCTCGATCAAGAACTACAGCATATAAAATGGGACGTCTTGGGCCTAAGTGAAACTAGATTGAAAGGAGAACTAAGAACATCTTTAAAGTCCGGACATCTACTCTACCAAAACAATTCAGAAACAAACCATCACGTAGGGGGAGTTGCTCTATTGATAAATAAACGTCTAAAAAATCGATTTACAAAAATGAAATCAATATCAACCAGAGTCATATACATCATGATACAAATTAACAACAGATATAGCCTACAAATAATCCAGGTCTATGCACCAACCAGCACATCAAAGGACCAAGAAGCTGAACAGCCATATGAGGACATATCAACTGCGAAAATTAACAAAAAAGCCAAATTCGTCATTTATATGGGAGATTTCAACTCCAAAATTGGACAAAACATAGACGAGAATATCTCGAACATCGAAAAATTTGGACTGGGCCAAAAGAACAGCAGAGGAGAAATGTTAACTAACTACTGCAGCAGCGAAAATATTTTCTGTACAACTCCTTTTTCCAGAAACCTCAACAAAGACGATGGATATGGAAAACTCCAAACGGCACCACCAAAAATGAAATCGACTATATCTTAACTAACAGAAAGAATATATGCCAGAATGTAACCGTCCTCAACCAATTCGATACTAACAGCGATCACCGTATAGTCCGAGCAACTATACAAATCAACACAAATTTCGAGAGGAACAAAAAGAGGAACAAAAAACCTAATCCATAGACAAAAATACCCAACGATAGAAGTACTGAGCAGCAACAGAGAAGCATTCCAGAGCACTCTAAAATCTAAACTAGGAGAACCCAGAGCACTAATAAACCTAGGAATCGATGAACTCTCTGAACACATAGCAAAAAGCATTCAAGTTGCAAAGAAAATATGCTCCGAGAAAAAGAAAGCTCGAGGAAGATCAGCACACGAACAAGAGACCTAATAGAAATAAGGAGGGGAATGAATCGTGAAGCACAAGGCTATAAGGAAATCAATAGAACTATAAATAAAAACATCCGGAAAGACCTGAGAGATCACAAAACCAAGATGATTATGAATACAATCGAAGATAACAGAAATGTAAGAATTCTCAGATCTAAACTATCGAACGGGAGGCCTAAACTTACAAAAATAAAGAACAAAGAGGGCATTATAGTCAGCAATATAAAAAAGATCACAGAAGCTATCCAGGAATTCTACAAAAACTTATACAATTCCACATCTCTAGGTAACCAATATCAGAGATATAACATTCAAAACGTAGGATCGGAAGAAATTCCCGAGATAGACCCCGAAGAAATGATGGCAGCACTAAAGCAGATGAAAAACAGGAAAAGCCCAGGTGAAGATCAAATCACTATCGAAATGATCAAAAGAGGCTGAGAAGATCTCCTTCAAAGCGTATGATTCCTACTGAATAAGTGTCTTATGGAAGGAAAAATCCCAAACAAATAGCAAAATGCAGAAATTATACTACTGTACAAAAAATGAGCCAGAAACAACATTGAAAATTACAGTCCTATAAGCTTGTTAGGTTTGCTTCAATTTTGGCACCGAAATCTAGCATTGCATTTAAATGGTCCGGAGCAAAAGGGTTAAACTCGCGTCGGGTCCATTATCGAATTGCGCCCCTTAACAATCAAATTGTCCCCCTGTGGGGCGTGGGTCCCACGTTGGGAAATACCGTGTTAGGCAGTTGAGACCCCAAGGTTGCAAAAGCCGGATTGGGGAATAGAGTGTGATGGGTTGCAGCCATTAGTTTTTAATTTTTGCTGCTTTGGTTCTGTGGGTTTGAACCCCAGCTGTCAAGAGCCAATTGCTTAGCTATGTGAGCCACTACCACACCGCACAGACTAAGCTATGATGAGGATGAAACTGCCCCCATATAATCTTCCATTGCGGAACAATTGCACGTAGGAGACGCGAGCTTAACATTACAGCAAAAGGGACTAATACAGGGACTGCACCTATTTGAATGATGGGAACAATATGTGGAAATACAATAGGCAAATAGACAGCAGTGTTTTAAGGGCTAATCCCTTTGGACCCACATTCGTTGATGAAAAAAGTAGATCAGAAGTTGAAGTGATCTCACTTCTAAGATGGAAGGAATCATATATTAAAAACAGATCGGATTTTTTGTTGAAGATTACTAGTTTAGTTAGTCCAGTCTTGTCGGTGTACACTTAATATTTAAATGACAATAATTGCATAATTACATTCAGAGAATTGAAATTCAACGTCGGTAGGCAGCGCGAATAATAAAAGAATAGAATGAAATAAAAAAGCGGCTACTATTTAATATTCCAGCTGAATTAGTGTTCTTAAAATGATTTCCTTGTCCGTTCCTATTAATAGCAATTGCATTAAACAATGTGCGATTGTATGAAAGTTGTGTCCGTGCACAAAATATAATTAAAAACATGCAAAAAACGACATTATGACACATAGAAACAGAAATCTAAATTCGATGTTTAATCAGATTTTAATTCGCGATTTTCGGGCTCGTAATAAATTCGCGATTTATTGGAAGTAATAAATAAAGATTTGCATTTCTGATTAATGAACGAGAGAGGATAATTTACGGCCGATAACAATACTTTTCCGGCGGATTCGATCAATCAAATCCTCCTCCAATATTTACCCGTTACGTTGATGTATTCCACAAGAGAGTTTTTCCTCATTTACAACAATTAACATCATTCATAAGTTCTACATAAAAAAAAAACAGAAAAAGAAAATAAATAGTCTTAGACTAATCTAGTTTCCCTCATCTTTCTGTATCACTTATCGTCTTAGTTTGACGAAACTTGACAGACAAGACTGGATAAGTAACATTAGACAAATGACAACAGACAAAACTAGACATAAAAGGCTAAACAGACTAATATTATTTCGTCGATCTAATCAAGTTTCTTTTATTATCGAACATCTAGTACTTTAATTTCAGACAGTATTTTCTATGTGGATGTAGTCTCTAATCTAGTTTTATCTGTGAGTTGCAATCGGTCGGGACTCGGTCCTGCGACATTCTTGCTATCGGGCCCTTATCTGCCCAATCTTGTTAAACTTTCCCTTATTAAGTTCGCTCATCAATTCAGTCTTTGTTAGTTAGTTTCGTTTCTGGGGGTTGCCGTTGAGGGTGTTGATGAGTGTGGGATTCGTTACTTTCGTATTCCGCGAGGGTTTTAACTTAACTAAGTTCGCATGAAAGCGAACAGACATATAAAGCAGCTACTCATCTAGACGTTTAGTTTTCGGAAGGAATTTTCTTTGTTTAATTTCGAGCTAAACTACCACTTTTTTAAGGAAATTTCCGCTGTATCTCTTTGTCTAGGTATTAATAAGATTTTCGGGGAAAATCCTCTTAGTTTGTTAATTCGCGGGTGAATATATAAAACGGCAAGGGCTTAAAACGCGACTTGGCGCAGGCACTTAATTCGATGAATTTTAATGGAGTTAAGCGAGTGATGGATGGATTTTATAATATTCTAAACGGTTTCGGCGGAAGAGCCGCAGGAAAACACGCACCCGCTGCCATCTACAGACTACGACGACACACCAATATTAACATAATAATATTGACTTTCTATTTAATATGGGTACTAGACTAGACAACAGCGAATGGTAAACTTGACAAGAACAATATTAGACAAACTAGATTAGGTAGACTAGACTAAAAACTAGACTAGAAATAATACCTATTAAGACTAAGCGGAAAGGACTGGAGCGGTTAGACTTAGAGACTAGAGACAAGACTTGACAGACAACACTAGAGATACAAGACAAGAGAGACAAGACTAGACAGACCAGACTAGACAGACAAGACCAGACAGACAAGACAAGACAGACAAGACTAGACAGACTAGACAGACAAGACTAGACAGACAAGACCAGACAGACAAGACTAGACAGACAAGACTAGACAGACAAGACTAGACAGACAAGACTAGACAGACAAGACTAGACAGACAAGACTAGACAGACAAGACTAGATAGACAAGACTAGACAGACAAGACTAGACAGACAAGACTAGACAGACAAGACTAGACAGACAAGACTGGACAGACAAGACTAGACAGACAAGACTAGACAGACAAGACTAGACAGACAAGACTGGACAGACAAGACTAGGCAGACAAGACTAGACAGACCAGACTAGACAGACAAGACTAGACAGACAAGACTGGACAGACAAGACTAGGCAGACAAGACTAGACAGACAAGACTAGACAGACAAGACTAGACAGACAAGACTAGACAGACAAGACTAGACAGACAAGACTAGACAGACAAGACTAGACAGACAAGACTAGACAGACAAGACTAGACAGACAAGACTAGACAGACAAGACTAGACAGACAAGACTAGACAGACAAGACTAGACAGACAAGACTAGACAGACAAGACTAGACAGACAAGACTAGACAGACAAGACTAGACAGACAAGACTAGACAGACAAGACTAGACAGACAAGACTAGACAGACAAGACTAGACAGACAAGACTAGACAGACAAGACTAGACAGACAAGACTAGACAGACAAGACTAGACAGACAAGACTAGACAGACAATACTAGACAGACAAGACTAGACAGACAAGACTAGACAGACAAGACTAGACAGACAAGACTAGACAGACAAGACTAGACAGACAAGACTAGACAGACAAGACTAGACAGACAAGACTAGACAGACAAGACTAGACAGACAAGACTAGAGAGACAAGACTAGACAGACAAGACTAGACAGACAAGACTAGACAGACAAGACTAGACAGACAAGACTAGACAGGACAAGACTAGACAGACAAGACTAGACAGACAAGACTAGACAGACAAGACTAGACAGACAAGACTAGACAGACAAGACTAGACAGACAAGACTAGACAGACAAGACTAGACAGACAAGACTAGACAGACAAGACTAGACAGACAAGACTAGACAGACAAGACTAGACAGACAAGACTAGACAGACAAGACTAGACAGACAAGACTAGACAGACAAGACTAGACAGACAAGACTAGACAGACAAGACTAGACAGACAAGACTAGACAGACAAGACTAGACAGACAAGACTAGACAGACAAGACTAGACAGACAAGACTAGACAGACAAGACTAGACAGACAAGACAAGACAGACAAGACAAGACAGACAAGACTAGACAAACAAGACTAGCCATACAAGACTAGACAGACAAGACTAGACAGACAAGACTAGACAGACAAGACTAGACAGACAAGACTAGACAGACAAGACTAGACAGACAAGACTAGACAGACAAGACTAGACAGACAAGACTAGACAGACAAGACTAGACAGACAAGACTAGACAGACAAGACTAGACAGACAAGACTAGACAGACAAGACTAGACAGACAAGACTAGACAGACAAGACTAGACAGACAAGACTAGACAGACAAGACTAGACAGACAAGACTAGACAGACAAGACTAGACAGACAAGACTAGACAGACAAGACTAGACAGACAAGACTAGACAGACAAGACTAGACAGACAAGACTAGACAGACAAGACTAGACAGACAAGACTAGACAGACAAGACTAGACAGACAAGACTAGACAGACAAGACTAGACAGACAAGACTAGACAGACAAGACTAGACAGACAAGACTAGACAGACAAGACTAGACAGACAAGACTAGACAGACAAGACTAGACAGACAAGACTAGACAGACAAGACTAGACAGACAAGACTAGACAGACAAGACTAGACAGACAAGACTAGACAGACAAGACTAGACAGACAAGACTAGACAGACAAGACTAGACAGACAAGACTAGACAGACAAGACTAGACAGACAAGACTAGACAGACAAGACTAGACAGACAAGACTAGACAGACAAGACTAGACAGACAAGACTAGACAGACAAGACTAGACAGACAAGACTAGACAGACAAGACTAGACAGACAAGACTAGACAGACAAGACTAGACAGACAAGACTAGACAGACAAGACTAGACAGACAAGACTAGACAGACAAGACTAGACAGACAAGACTAGACAGACAAGACTAGACAGACAAGACTAGACAGACAAGACTAGACAGACAAGACTAGACAGACAAGACTAGACAGACAAGACTAGACAGACAAGACTAGACAGACAAGACTAGACAGACAAGACTAGACAGACAAGACTAGACAGACAAGACTAGACAGACAAGACTAGACAGACAAGACTAGACAGACAAGACTAGACAGACAAGACTAGACAGACAAGACTAGACAGACAAGACTAGACAGACAAGACTAGACAGACAAGACTAGACAGACAAGACTAGACAGACAAGACTAGACAGACAAGACTAGACAGACAAGACTAGACAGACAAGACTAGACAGACAAGACTAGACAGACAAGACTAGACAGACAAGACTAGACAGACAAGACTAGACAGACAAGACTAGACAGACAAGACTAGACAGACAAGACTAGACAGACAAGACTAGACAGACAAGACTAGACAGACAAGACTAGACAGACAAGACTAGACAGACAAGACTAGACAGACAAGACTAGACAGACAAGACTAGACAGACAAGACTAGACAGACAAGACTAGACAGACAAGACTAGACAGACAAGACTAGACAGACAAGACTAGACAGACAAGACTAGACAGACAAGACTAGACAGACAAGACTAGACAGACAAGACTAGACAGACAAGACTAGACAGACAAGACTAGACAGACAAGACTAGACAGACAAGACTAGACAGACAAGACTAGACAGACAAGACTAGACAGACAAGACTAGACAGACAAGACTAGACAGACAAGACTAGACAGACAAGACTAGACAGACAAGACTAGACAGACAAGACTAGACAGACAAGACTAGACAGACAAGACTAGACAGACAAGACTAGACAGACAAGACTAGACAGACAAGACTAGACAGACAAGACTAGACAGACAAGACTAGACAGACAAGACTAGACAGACAAGACTAGACAGACAAGACTAGACAGACAAGACTAGACAGACAAGACTAGACAGACAAGACTAGACAGACAAGACTAGACAGACAAGACTAGACAGACAAGACTAGACAGACAAGACTAGACAGACAAGACTAGACAGACAAGACTAGACAGACAAGACTAGACAGACAAGACTAGACAGACAAGACTAGACAGACAAGACTAGACAGACAAGACTAGACAGACAAGACTAGACAGACAAGACTAGACAGACAAGACTAGACAGACAAGACTAGACAGACAAGACTAGACAGACAAGACTAGACAGACAAGACTAGACAGACAAGACTAGACAGACAAGACTAGACAGACAAGACTAGACAGACAAGACTAGACAGACAAGACTAGACAGACAAGACTAGACAGACAAGACTAGACAGACAAGACTAGACAGACAAGACTAGACAGACAAGACTAGACAGACAAGACTAGACAGACAAGACTAGACAGACAAGACTAGACAGACAAGACTAGACAGACAAGACTAGACAGACAAGACTAGACAGACAAGACTAGACAGACAAGACTAGACAGACAAGACTAGACAGACAAGACTAGACAGACAAGACTAGACAGACAAGACTAGACAGACAAGACTAGACAGACAAGACTAGACAGACAAGACTAGACAGACAAGACTAGACAGACAAGACTAGACAGACAAGACTAGACAGACAAGACTAGACAGACAAGACTAGACAGACAAGACTAGACAGACAAGACTAGACAGACAAGACTAGACAGACAAGACTAGACAGACAAGACTAGACAGACAAGACTAGACAGACAAGACTAGACAGACAAGACTAGACAGACAAGACTAGACAGATAAGACTAGACAGACAAGACTAGACAGACAAGACTAGACAGACAAGACTAGACAGACAAGACTAGACAGACAAGACTCTCCCTCGAAGTATCTACACCTTGACGAAGGCATTATGCCGGGTGGGGGAGCTTGCGTGTCCTAATGATCCTGAGAGCTATGCTGACGGTAGCGTAGCTACCAGAAGGGTCACCCAAGTCAGACAGGTCAAGGGAGAAGGACCAGACCAAGATAGATACGCACAGAGGGGAAAATCCTCTTTATCAAAAAAAGTTCCCTAGACTTATTGGCGCGGGTCTAGGTCGGATAGCCCTTAATTATGAAATGAGCTCAGACAAGGAAAATTCGTTTACGGTGCAGAGGAGGGATACCTCAGTGCCGGTCGGTACAGGGAGTGTGCGAGCGGGCTCCCCCCGACCGTTATCCAACGACCGCCCAGCACTTCTGGTAGGGAACCAGGCCGAAGTGCAAGATACCATTACTGGAACAGTAAAACAAACTGCAGACAGCGTCAAACGAGCGACAACTCTTGACGGTTTCCTGGAGAGTAATAGACTGCCGCACAGCAGGCTGAATACCAGCAGTAGTCAAAGACAGCGCTGTAATTCAATGGGCACCGCCAAAAAGAAAAAAAGGAAAGTAGCAGACACGTCTTTCGATGCCACCGACTCATTAGATGCCATAAAAAAGAAGGAGTGCCCAACTGCATCTAACATTATTTAAACTATTCAAATGATCACACTGTACGCAGCTCAGCTCGCTAAACTCGTTCATGAAAGCCCTAGCACGAAGAGGGAGATTAAGACTCTGGTGGAAAAGATGAAAAGGCAAACCGAAAAAATCAGCAAAGGCCCCGCACAGGAATGGTTTGAAGCCCATAGGTGGGAAAATATTGAAATTCCTACCTATGATGTAGACATACAAGTGGACAGCGACCAACTGGAACCTACACGGACATGCTGTGCTGGTACACAGACCACCGAGACCGGTAGACACGACCCCCACTCAACATCGATGGTACCTGCTGTAAACTCTTTAGAAACCCTGGAGGGCGTAGACACTCTAGAAAAATGGCACTCTGCAGATGTGAAGGAATGGATGGCGGAACTGTTCACCAACACCGAGGTAATTGTGGGGAATCCACTCAACAGGGAAGACGGATCGGTAAAGATAGTAATCGTGGATCCCAATGACAGTAAGATGGAGAAGGGCATCCAAAGAATCTATCGAGAAAAATATCCTGAAATAGGGGAACTAAACGGTGACTTTGAAATCTTGGAACAAGTAACGAAAATCAGGTCAAAAGATCCCGAGGAAGTGATACACAGGAAAATTATTAAAATGACGCACGACGGAACAGAAGAGGACTTATGGGATAGGCTCAAAAAATTAAAGGAGGAAACAGGCAATTGTGATGGGATTGCAATCCACCACCTCGCCAGTCTGACCACACTAAGATTCCAAAAAATGATAGAAGCTATCGTTCACAACACAAGAACCAAAGTATATATATACAAAAGAAACACGCAAGGTCCAGCGGGAGATGATCAAAACAAGCCCTATACAGAAAACGCAGGAGGAAACGGAGGATGGATTAAACCAAATCATAGAAGGGCCAAACAAATAAAAAAAACGATAGAAATAACGCCCACAACTTCTAACGGAAGCACCTTCGCCAGTGTCTTGAAAACGATGAGACAAGAAATAGATGTAGAGGAAGTTGGAGTGCAGGTTCAAGAAATCAAGAAGACTAAAAGTGGAAACTACAGGATTACGGTCAAAGAGAAAAAAGAAGGAGCAGCAACTCTGTTTAAAGAAAAAGCTCTCGAAACTCTAAAAGACATAGCCACAGCCAAAGAAATGGAGCCATCTAGGAAAGTTATCATAATCAGGGATATACTAGAGGAGACAACAGAAGAAGAGATCAAGGAAGCGATAGCAGATACAACGGGTATAGAAACCCAGAGGAATGATATAAAGATCAACACCCTAAGAGCCACAAAAAAAGGAGACACCATGGTAGCGACAGTAAGTCTATACAAGAAGAAGGCCGAGGAGATCATTAAGACTGGAAGAATTAAAATCGGCTGGCAAAGATGCAGAATAAGCGAAATCCTGTCCCCAATCAAATGTTACAAATGCTTAGGACATGGGCACGAAATGAAGGACTGCACTGCGGAGAAAAAGGATATGAAAGACCGGTGCTATAAATGTAGTAAGAAAGGACATCTGGCAGTAAACTGCGAGAACGCTCCATACTGCTACGAATGCGAGGAAGAAGGTCATCGAGCTGCCACCATGGAATGCGGCAAATATAAAAATGAAGTAATTAAACTCAGAAACCAAACTCCAAAAGAGAGAACAGGATCCAAAAAAAAGGTGTCAAATGCGGAAAACCAGAAGGATATGCGACCACTCCAAAATGACCCTTAAGATCCTGCAAACCAACCTGAATAGATGTGGCCCGGCACATGACCTATTATATAAGACCGCCACGACACTACAACTGGATCTGGTACTAATATCGGAACCTAACATTAAGGATGTCAATAAAGGACCCTGGTTCCACAGCAATGAAAAAAGTGCCGCAATAAGAGGCTTCAGAGACACCAAGATCACCAGAAGCGCAAGCGGAAAAGGATATGTCTGGGTAGAGACTCTAGGCATCATAATATACAGTTGCTATTGCTCACCAAACATAAGTGACGACGAGTATGTAGCAATACTTAACGGAATACGCGAAAGTATGTTCCTAAATGGAAACACCAAGAAAATTTTGGTAGGTGGCGACTTTAACGCAAAATCCAGGCTATGGGGATCTGGAACAGAGGACAGAAGGGGAAAAATATTATCCGAATGGTTAGCCGCAGATGACCTACAGCTACTGAATACAGGGGACGCTCCCACTTTCGTAAGAGGAAACAGCACGTCTTATATAAATACTGCCGGCAAACTGCTGGAACAATTAATCTACCGAAGACTAAATTAAGAGCTCGAGCAAACAGGAGGTTTAGCCGGCATGCAGTTCGGATTTAGAAAGGGGCGCTTCTCCATTGATGCAATGCAAATAGAAGAGAGACGAAAAAGGATTTTTGCGCAATGGTTACGCTAGACGTACAAAACGCCTTCAATAGCGCGTCTTGGAAGGGTATCGTAGATGACCTTAAAGCAAGAAACATTTCCACATACCTAATAGAATTGATATGCAGTTACTTCACCAACAGAACAATGCTGATAGGACATAAACACTCAACCGAGGTGACATGCGGTGTACCACAGGGGTCCATACTCGGTCCACTGCTGTGGAACGTTCACTACGACAGCGTAATAAACGTGGAAGTGCCGCAGGGAGTGACCCTTGTAGGATATGCGGATGACCTAGCTGTAGTTGCCTGCGGGCGAACAGGGACATCACTAGAAGGTAAAATAAATGCCGCAATCCGTGAAATCCAAAAGGAAATGAAGAAGAAAAAGCTCCAGTTAGCCCCCAGAAAACGGAATGCGTACTGCTAGTGGGTCGGAGGAAGTTAAAGGAGATAACCATACAGATCGACGGAATAATGATTAGCACCATTAAAGTTCTCAAGTATCTAGGAATCTATTTTGACCACAATATGAGAATGACCAAACATGTCGAAAACATCGCAAAAAAGGCGGAAGAGTTATCGACCAAACTGTCCCGGATAATGCCTAACGTGGGGGGTGCAAGAAGCAGTAAAAGGAAAATACTTGCATCGGTAGTGTACTCGATAATGCTGTATGGGGCGCCAATCTGGTGCGAAACCATGAAATGTGCTAAATATAGAAACATAATGGAAAGTGTTCAAAGGAAAACACTAATAAGAATATGTAGCGCATACCGCACCACGTCAACTGCAGCACTTCAAGTGATCGCCGGAGTACCGCCAATAGAACTACTGGTGGACGAAAGATGCCGTATGCATAAAAAACAAAATGGACAAACCACGGCACAAATAAAAGAAGAAACTAAAACGAAATGGCAGGAGAAATGGAATGAACTGCAAGATAAGGGCGAGTGGACCAAAAAACTGATCCCAGATATAA
Organism: Phosphuga atrata; assembly: GCA_944588485.1. NCBI lineage: Eukaryota > Metazoa > Arthropoda > Insecta > Coleoptera > Silphidae > Phosphuga > Phosphuga atrata. The sequence continues at coordinate 26,694,001 of OX155903.1, read as the reverse complement.
TAAAGTGGACAAACAGGAAACATGGAGAGGTGGGATACCACATCACACAAATTCTGGGTGGCCATGGCTGTTTTGCAGCCTACCTCAAACGGTTCCATCTACAGGAATCGGAAGACTGCACCTACTGTGGGGAGGCAGACACAGTGGAACATACCGCTTTCTACTGCCCCCGATGGACAAGCGAAAGACTTGAGATGGAGATACGCATAGGAGAGACGTTAACCAACACGAACATGACGGCAATCATGCTAAGGAGTGATAAAGACTGGAAGGTTGTAGAAAAGGGTATGAAGAAAATTATTGATAAAAAGGAAGAGGAAGAAAGAAGAAGGAATAAACAACTAGTGAGAACGAAATATTAGAACAGCCCTCCCTTGAAGAAATGCTTTTGCGATTCCGAGGGATATAGGGAGCATTCCAGGGGGACCACTTGTCAAGTTAACGAAAGTGCTTGCTACGTCCCCCCCCAAAAAAAAAAAAAAGACAGACAAGACTAGACAGACAAGACTAGACAGACAAGACTAGACAGACAAGACTAGACAGACAAGACTAGACAGACAAGACTAGACAGACAAGACTAGACAGACAAGACTAGACAGACAAGACTAGACAGACAAGACTAGACAGACAAGACTAGACAGACAAGACTAGACAGACAAGACTAGACAGACAAGACTAGACAGACAAGACTAGACAGACAAGACTAGACAGACAAGACTAGACAGACAAGACTAGACAGACAAGACTAGACAGACAAGACTAGACAGACAAGACTAGAGAGACAAGACTAGACAGACAAGACTAGACAGACAAGACTAGACAGACAAGACTAGACAGACAAGACTAGACAGACAAGACTAGACAGACAAGACTAGACAGACAAGACTAGACAGACAAGACTAGACAGACAAGACTAGACAGACAAGACTAGACAGACAAGACTAGACAGACAAGACTAGACAGACAAGACTAGACAGACAAGACTAGACAGACAAGACTAGACCGACAAGAGTAGACAAGGTAGATTAGAGAGACAATATTAGACAGATATGACTAGACAGATAAGGCTAGACAGACAAGCCTTTTTTTAAGGGGGCGCAACCGACGACAACACCATCAAGACCGCAATAATCATCACAGAACCACGGATCAGTGTGATTTTTACCGTAGTACAGATCGTAAGCGCCAACTTAACATTATTTGCTATCGCAGTTTATTTGCCTCCTGACACTAGGACTATATATGAAGGAAACACACATAGCCTAAACAACGTTGTAATAGAGTTAGCATCTAAAGGTGATGTTCTAGTAGGAGGCGTTATTAAAGCTAAAGCTTATAGTTGGGGTAGCCAAAGAGATGATTATCGTGGAAAATTATTAGATACAATATTTTCAAAACACAACCTCGATAGTCTCAACAAAGGCTCTGAAAAGTCGATAAATACAACGAATACAAATGTTTAATCGTGGAAACCAAAACCCAAAAATGGCGACAATTCTGTACAAATCATTCCAGCGGGAACCCCTGGGGCCCGGTCTACAAGGTAATACGAGGACGGAAAGCCAATTCAGGCTACCTCACAAGCCTAAGTAAGAGCAACAGCCTTCTTTTCGGATGATACCGAAACAGACTCAGTGGAACACTTACAGTCTAGAAAAATAGCTCTAAAAGGGAAAGGTGGACCCGACGACCCTTTATTCACAATTCCAGAGATTGTAATGGCGATCAATGGTATAAATCCCAAGAAGGCTCCAGGCAAAGACGGGCTCTCATCGGATATCGTGTCAGCGGCATTTAAGGCTGCCCCTCAAGTTTTCCATAAACTATTTAACAAATGTCTAAGTTGTGGCGTTTTTTCCAGCAATTTGGAAACTACAGCTGGTAAAAATAATTCCCAAACCACTTAGACAAGGTACATCCTGTAAAGACATTAGGCCCATAAGTAAGTCTTATGCTTGTCATTGGGAAAGTCCTCGACACCTTGTTCATCTCCAGGTTACCATTTGTATAGTTTTATAATCGCAATTTACTTAGTAAGTAAGTAAGTAAGTTATTCAATCTATCAAAGACAACATTGCCCAGAAACAATATTGTGCCATTGTTGTACTAGATATAAGCGGTGCTTTCGATAATGCCTGGTGGCCTAACATTATAGAACAATTAGTTATCAAACAGTGCCCTAATAATCTCATCAGCTTGAGTAAAGATTACTTCAGCAACCGTAAAGCCATAATCTCTGAACCAGGCTTATGCGAGGAGAGATCAGTCAGCAAAGGTTACCCAAAAGGATCGAAATCGGGCCCTACCTACTGGAATATTCTATTTGATACAATTTTCGAGTAGGGTGTAACATAGTTGCCTACGCGGATGATACTATGCTAATTACTTCTTGTGGTACTATAATGGGCCTACAAGAGAAAAACAATCAAGCACTAGAAGTCTTATTAGCTTAGGCCAAAAACCACAAAGTAATCTTTAATGCAAATAAGACCGAGGCAATATTTTTCGGAAAAAATCCTAGGCAGCGTAGACCAGTTTCTACACTGGGAGATAACCAGATCAAGTGTCAGGATAATTTAAAATACCTGGGGGTCACAATAGATAGAAACCTAAACTTTAAACCACACATCAAACTAGCTTATGGAAAGGCCAAACAGTTGAGCGTTCAACTTGGCCGGGTAGCAAGGAAGGGATGGGGCTTGGGGAAAAAAGGAAAAAAATATATAGCGGAGCAATTGAACCCGGATTACTATACGTCGCTCCAATTTGGCGTAAGTCTTGTGGAGTAAGGGAAAAAGTTAAGCTCCTGGGCGTACAACGAGTCTGCACATTAAAAGCGGCGAAAGCTTACCGGATGGTGTCCACTGAGGCTGCCTGCGTTATCACCGAACTTATACCTTTCGGCCTCCGACTGAAACAGGTTTCATTGTACCAAAACGGACACTCCCTAGGAAACCAGACCCTAAGAGACATAACCGGCCTTAAAATATCCTCCGACCTTGTCGAAACAAAGACCCACCTTGAGCATCTTATCCATCCCGTCAATTTTCGCTCCCTTGTCTACACTACGTCACCCACTAACCCACAACGGATTAAAATTAGTCACAGACTGCTCTAAATCCGAAGCAGGAGTTGGAGCAGCTTTTGTAGCATACAATGAAGAAGAGGAGCTTCATTTCGAAACTTTGGTTTGGCTGAATACTGCTCGATATTTCAAGAAGAGTTAAATTCCTATTAACCGAGCATTGGCGTATATTCGTTCGAAGCCTAACGTAATGGACGAATGATCTATACCAGCGGTGGCAAACCTATGGCACGCATGTCACAGCTGACACGTTGAAAATTTTTATTGGCACGCGAGAGAAGGAGTCTTTGTTCATCAGCACTACATTTTAACGCTACCCTTAAAATGTTGTGCTTGATGAGCAAAGACCATCAGAATTGAAGAGGGTGTACATTGAACATCGCTCGTAATATCTTTGTCTGCATTTTAAATACCACATCAATATTAGCTGCTGACCCCAAAATATCAGAATGTATGACAAGCTAGACTGAACGATGGCGTAAAATATTTGCAAAATATCAACTGTTACACATTCTCTTAGGTTTCGAATCAGATAACACTTAATGTCCAACATGTAAGTTCAATATGATAGAGTGTAGACTGAAGATTTGCTGGTGACGACTTGTACTGCGACCTTCATAGATCTGCTATACCCCACCCTCTTCCTCTAAACCAGCGTTCCCAAACTTTTTTAACCGCGGCCCGGTACGCGGTTTTAAAAATTTTTGCGACCCACCTTGTTACCAATAACCCATTTAACCCAAGGAAAATAGGCTTTTTTTACTTTGGCAACTAGTTCTTCTAAATTATTCGCACGATCGTCAATTCTCCGTTTATAATAGGTATTATTCCGCATAAATTATTTGCGAAAATTTTGAAAGCGAGAAGTATTATTTTATCTCCAGCAATATAAGGATACCCTGTGTCTCACCTATTAATTTAGAAAATTCAAAATTATGGTCTTTTTTTACTGCTGACGAAAGCGTGCGTTTTTTTGGCAGCAATCATTTCCTTTTTCTTATCAGCAAATTTTTTTTTTAGAACCATCTACTGTTCATGACAATCGATGTGACAGTTCTCGGTAAAAGGTACTACCTACTACCAAGCATGATGTTACTTTCCAACAAACTTGATAATCGAGCCAGAAATGCATTCTTAAAAATTTTTGAAATTTGGCTTTGAATACAGATTGGTCTGTTGTTAAAGAGATCCTGCTGTGACCCTTTATTTTTGTAAATCGGGATGGACTTTGATATTTTCAAACATCATATTCAGGCTAATACGATATGATATTATATTAAGGCTAATACAGTATTATATTATATTCAGGCTAATACGGTATTACATTATCTTCAGGCTAATACGGTATTATGTTATATTCAGGCTAATACGGCAACTGATACTTAGGCAAAGTTATCAGGCACTTCAGCATTTCATAATTTATAAACTTAAGAAAATGGCACGCGGTCGTAAAAAGGTTCGCCACCCCTGCTCTATACTATCCGATAGCAAATTTGCTCACTAGATGCTCTTCAAAACAGGGCCTCGCCAACCGAGATACTATTCGAAACATGGCAGCTCTATAACGAGGTCTCACAAAAAACTAATCTAAGCTTCCATTGGGTGAGGGCACATGACGGCCTGACATGTAATGAAAGAGCGGACAGTCTGGCAAGACAAGCTTCCGGTCAAGACTCCACAGGCCCAAAACTTCACAATTGTGCTGAAATTTTGTAGTATTTTGTAAGTACCAAGTCAGGCTATAAAATAGGGGATCAACTCCTACCCTAACAGGGAATGGCAACAGCGATGGAATGCGTCCAGAACTGGTCCTTGGACTAAAAACTTTATCTCGTCAATCGACAAGTGGATTAATATGAAGATCTGTTTCTCGCACCACGCGGTCCAACTTATTACTGGCCATGGAAATTTTGAGTCTTACCTACATCTCTTTGGTAAAGGGCATCGCCAATATGCCAGTGCGGTGAAGAAAAGACAGCTTTACACGTGCTTTTTTATTGCCCTGTCATCTCAAAATGGAGGCAACATTCCGAACTAAGTATGTCCCATGCAGGATGCTCCTGGCCACGAGACGAGGGGGAGTTAAGGAAAGTCATGGAAACAAGAAATGGTGGCAGATTTTTGACGAACACCTCAAAAATCTAAGAAGATTGGATCATGACCTAGTCATCGCCAGAAACTAATAAATTTAAATTGACTATTCTATGTTAAATCAGTCTATGTTCTTGTCTCTTTTTATTATGTTATTAATTAAGATGTAATAATTATTATGTACCAGCATAGTGTCCTTGTTGACGGAGTGCTGGTGACTATGTGTCCAATAAATTAATAAACTGTCCTTTGTCGCTTAGCTGCTATCTTCTTTGACATTCCTCGATAAGCTCTTCTCTGGCCAGTTGGTGTTTCTGCTTGTAGTAGTTTGCATTGTGCAGCTTTTTCCGCTCTTTTACGAGCAGATCTATGGGGGGTATTCCCGAGATGACTTGGGCGGCCTCTCCTGAGACCGTCTGGTAAGCGCTGCATGTGCGTGGAGCCATTTTCCGCTGAACGGTTGCGAGTTGGTGAAGATTTCGTTTCTTGTCTAGTTCTTTGGCTCATATTGGAGTTCCGTACAACATGGTAGACTCGACTAAAAACCGAACTAAAAGTATTTTCCGAGAGCTGCTCTTAGGCTCCCTACGCTCAGCATGAGCTGCTGAATGCGTGCTAGTGTTCTCATTGCCTTTCCTGCCGCTTCGATAATGTGGGCCATAGAGGATAGCCTTTATCGATCACTACTCCGAGGTATTTGAGTGTTTCTTTTGGTATTATAATTGCCTCTTTCACTTTAAACTTTACGGGGCTAAGTTGTCTTAGGCCCTTAGTTTGTTTCTGGAGCTAGACTTAGGTTCTTCGACTTCATCCACGCACTGACCATTTATGTTGCTTGATTTGTCGTTCGCATTAAGCCTTGATCTGTTTTTGCTGTGACAACTAGTGCGATATTGTCTGAGAAGCCGATTACGGTGGCCCCCAATCGTAAGTACTAAGTCATATAGCACGTTCCATAGGGTGGGGCCTAGTATCGAACCCTGCGGGACGTCACTGCTAATTTGTCGCTCTTCTTTTTCCTGGTCTCCTAGCAGTATGATGCTTCGACAGTTAAGGTAGCTTCTTAACATGCGCAACAGATACGGAGATATACCCCTTTTTGTCAGAACGGAGACCGACAAGACTAAACAAGCAAGACTGGAGAAACAAGACTAGACAGTCAAGACTAAGCAAATAAGACTAGACTGAAAAGATTAGACGGTATGAAGTTTACATAGACAAGACTAGACAGATAAGGCATAGGGCAGATAATACTGGAGAGATAAGACTGTACAGACAAGACTGTCGTCGGAACAAGAGGACCTGTCCATAAGGAAACTGAAGCAATGCTGCTTGCCCTTCGACTTAATGGACCCCGTCGACGACCTGAAGGGCAAGGAAGTGAAGCTCTGCACCCTGAACGAGCTCGTCGACTACATAACCGGCGCACACTGGGACGGATTACAAATTTACGGCGATAAAAATAAAATCCAGTTCATTTCAAATTTTTGTCTCACATATTACCTTATGATGACATTCTGATGATTCTAATATAAAATTAATCTATGTTAGATGTACACGATTAATTAAAAATGCAAATTTAAGTGGAATTTTTTTTTTATATATTGCACAAAAGTGCAACATTTTTTTACAAATTCATAAACGTAGTTGACACAAAACTTATCCAACACGTATTGTACTAATCGTTCATTACACTTTATCGAAGAAAACTTATAAAAACTTTCATCTCTTAATACAAAAAATAGTTCATTTCTATTCAGCGTTCTCTCTTGCAAATGGTGGTTATCACGACTACCTGGAAAAAAAGTGTAATTCTCAGTAATGTGGAACGATGTGGATGGGATTTTTGCTTTTCTAGAATTGTCAATGTTTGTTTTGTTTTACAAAATATTTAATTTTAAGGAACTATGCGGAACTTTATTGCTTATTGTTTATTTAAATCAATTTATTGCTGTTAATTACAAAAAAAAATTTAATTTACGATAGTCGTTAACAAAACTTTTTTTTAACCATATTGATTAAAACTTTCTACAAATATGATATTATTACATGTAAATACATATATAAAGCTATATTCTCCATATTTCAAAAGTTCACAATTTTTTAACACAAACACAAAACAGACGTAGTTACTTTGTTAAAAATCCAGCGCAACAAATTCCTTTTTGGTACCTAAGGGACAAGAGCGATGTTTAACACGTTCCCACAACCAATGGAATTGGGTTATCGCATTTATTTGTTTATCACATTTGGATGGGTTATCTAACAATACATTTTAAGTGGTTTTGCTTAATTGTGAGACTTTGTAAAATTATATTTTTGTCGCCGTAAATTAGTAATCCGTCCCAGTGTGCGGCGGCTGCAGCGTCCTCACCGAAGCAGTCTACCCGGACATCAAAATGATATTCAGTAAATTCCCGACTTAGACCCACTTAGACCCAGAGGAGGACGATCCGACGATGGAGGCGATCTGGCTGCACCTGCAGCTCGTCTACGACTTCTGCCTGCGTTTCCTGGAGAGCTCCGACTTCCAGTCGACGATCGACCAGCGCGTTATCGACCAGAAGTTCGTGCTGCAGCTGCTCGAGTTCTTTGACTCCGAATGTTGTCATTAGTGGCATAGCAGGATTTGTAGAAGATACCAATCAATTTCAAGTTCCTAAAAGGTACGGTTTGTCAAGAAAAAAAAAGGTGAACAGAAAATTTGTGGTACAAAAACTTTTGGAAAGTTTGTAGAAAGTATTCACTGAAGGCTAGGAAGAGGAACTCGCACTTTATTTGACTGCAGTGGAAGTGCAGTTAAGACATTAAAGAATGAAATAACGCGAAATAGCAGTCTGACTAACCTCATATACTTAAAATAAAAAAAGGAGACAAAAAAATAGAGTATACTATCATCTATCATAATATGCCATCATATATAATCATAATATGTCATTTTGCTCCGTCTCTGGAGCAAAACGGAATAAATGCAGCTGTTCACAAAAACTAATATATCTATTTTAAGAAACATACGAATTCGGTAATTAATTATTTCGTAACTTCGTAATACTTTACTAAAGACATTGCGTTTGGATTAACTTAAAATTATCCCATTTATTTTGAGAAAAATTAAGTATACCGTATCCCCCATATTCCCCCATAAAAAATAAATTGGAGATCTGTTGAGAAAAAAAAGTTGTGAAATGAGTCGAATTAATAAAAATGTTTGGGAATGCCTGGTTTAGAACAAGCAATAGTATTGTTCATTTAATGTTATCGTATATTTAGTTTCTTTTTGTTTCTTATCATTATTGGATTGAATTGTAGCCTTGTTAGAGATAGTGCGCGTTGTTACAAATTACTTGGCGTTGAATTGTTTGAATGCAATCTAGTTGTGGATTAGTGAGAGTTTAGGTATTAGACATTTCAATTCGAAGGAATCACGAAAATGAATTAGAAAACAAAGGTGTTCCGAAAGAGGAAACACAATCGGGCCGGTGATAAAGCACGAAACAATGTCGGCCGGGGATTGTTCGCGTAAATTGTGAATCGTTGTTTCGCGCCGCTCGACTAGGCGACGTCCTCTTGGACGACGAGCGACGATTTCTTTCCCCATCCCCGGATTTGTTTTCGTTCCGCTCGCTGCGATGTTTCGCGAAATTTTATTGCTTTCGCAAACACGCAAAAATGATTTCGTCCTACGTGCCAATCGGACGAATAAACAACGCGGCCCCTAACCCCCCGCGCACTCGACTCGTGCAAATGCAAACAAATCAAACGACGACGAACTTTTTCCAACTAAATTTTTATTACCCCCCTTGTTCCCTCACCCTCACCCTATACTCCAAACACATTTTCTCAACTAAACTAATATTTTTCCTACGCTATTAAATTATCCACCAACATGAATAAAAGTCTTCCATAAAAACGGGTCTATGCTAGAGATAACTTAATCTACGTTCATAAGTTAAAATCTAAATAAACATGTTCTTAACAGATAATCAAATATATAAACTAAATAAATAAGTAATATAAGGGGTGACAAATTAAGAGTGTCCTGATTTCAAACTGTAATTATCAAAAAAAACGAAATAAATTGGACACACCAATTTTTTTATTGAGTAAAATCTACAGTTAAATGCTTAATCCCAAATTAATACTTAAAAATTAAATAAGTATAAAATAACAAAACATTAATATCAAACTTCAAGATGGTCAAATACACAAATATTGAAAAGATTATCTGTAAAATTCCGTTAACAGAACAAAACCCACTGCTTAATAGAAAAACATGTGTACATGTCTTAAACATAAACAATTTGAGTACTTGTTTGACTAATAAAAATCTCTTCTGGCCTTGAATGGTGATGTTTTTTCCTACACTTTTCCAAGTAGGAACAGATTGAATAATTGAATTTCTTTTCAACGATATAAACGAAAAACGTGATATTAAATAATCTCGAAAACGTATCGATAGATTTACAAAATGTTAGCCGTTTATTATTCGGGGCTAAACGGGCTTTCAAATGAGGTATAACTTACCCCACCGTGCCATTTAAAATTTAAGGAATTGTGGTCCCAGTGGGAAGGGGTTAAGTGATTTGGCTACAAATTTTCCTCTAAAAGGTGCCCCCTCACAAACAAAGTTGACGTGTCCGAGCGTTTTTTGAGAATTCATCTTTAACTATCCGAAAATCCCTCTGTTTTGTTTTCAATGGACCACCTGGCATATAGGTCGTCAAATTACTTTTCAGTGGTTGTAACTTAGTGAGTGATATGAGCAAAGACGGTTTGTGTGAAGATATTTACAACAGAAATTTTTATGTTTTTGATGGTGGTTTGATTATATTATCGGACTACAAAAATACTCTTGATTGAAATTATAGAATAGATATGCCCTTTACTTATTCTAGAATTTACTCGTGAGTCTTACAAATACACATGAAACCAAATAAAATAGAAGCAGCATTAGAGACAAAGGAAGTTACGTGCATTCTTAAGTATGTGCCTTCGTAGATATTCAAGGAGCCTTTGACAACACCTTACACGAAGCTGTCAAGTCGGCTCTTGAAAGAAGGAATATCGACAACATTACCCCAATGTGCATGGGATAAATGCTGAGAACTAGGACAGTGGAGGCACACGTGGAAAAAGACACCATCAGGATCTCCGAGGGTGCAACTCGAGGGTTCCCACAGGGAAGTGTGTTATCCTCTCCACACACATAATACAAAAGACAGTGTAACAGTGTGACAGTGGAAAAAAAAACTACCACAAGATTGTAAGGTTCAGCAAGGAAGGAATAGGCAGAGGTAAAATAATCGGGAGCAGAGTAAGTGGAAGCACCAAAAGACAATTATCCCGGAAAATGGGTTTCTAGTAGGAGGAGAGATCTCTGCTCTTCGTTTTCCGTATGGCTCATATCCGGTCTCTTAAGAGTGGTTGTCATTTCTACTCTATCTTTCGCTAGTGTTTTGTGCATCGACCTGCTGCCGCACTGGGGTGGATTCTATATTTGCATAGAAGGTCCTATAGTTGTTCCTTTTTGCCCTTCTGATCTCTAGGTTGTAGGTGGTGAGCACCTCGGAGAATTCTAGCCAATTTCCGAGTTGTTTAGCTTTATTGAAAAGCCTACGTTCTTCCTATTTTGCCACTTTTCTTCCTTATGCCCCTTCACGGTTTTTACCGGGCAGCTAAATTCAAATGCTGTGGTGATTGCTACATTTATTTCTCCTATAGCTTTCTTTAGTACGGTGTAGAGTTTGATGCTAACCACGCACTGTCACTTGCTCTAGGTTATCTCTTTGTTTGGAACTAAACATAGGCCACACTTTTGTATGGAGTTGAGGCGTGGACCCTCAAGAAAAACCACATGGACAAACTACAAGCTTTCGAAATGTGATGCTACCGAAGAATGTGGCGGATTTCCTGGACCGATAGAGTTACTAATGCCGAAGTGCTGAACCGGATGCAGAAGGAGTGCGAAATAGTTAATACCATAAAAAGGAGAAAGCTACAATATCTGGGTCATATAATGAGAGGACAGAAATACGCACTTCTCCAACTGATAGCCCAGGGAAAGATTAGTGGAAAGCGGAACATTGGCAGACGCCGTGTATCCTGGCTGAAGAATCTAAGGGATTGGTTTAATTGTAGCAATGTTCAGCTGTTCGGAGTTGCAGTCAACAAGGTCCGGATTGCTGTGATGATAGCAAACCTCCGATAGGAGATGAACTACAAGAAGAAGAATAGGCCACAGCGGATGCGGGTGTTTTCCTCACTCGCACCTTCCAGTTCAAACTCTTGAAACTCTCTACCTTTTAACCAGTTTATGTTTTATGTTAGCACTACCTACCACAATATCAAGTACCTCACTCATGACCTTAATCACAAATGTTGGCGTATTCCCAACGTTATACACATTTAGGTTTTATTTAATGTGGTATTTGCATCACATCCTAAGATGAGTGGTAGCCTTCTCCTAATACAGTGTTCTACCAGGCTTTGTACTTCTATGGGTGGTATGTTGTTACCATCTCCCGGGAAGTATGCTTATGCGATCACTACCTCGTGGTGGAAGCCCTCAGGCTTGATGAGGGCCTGAATTGGAACTAAATCCTGCATTAGGAACTCTGAACGAAATAAACGCGACCTTTCGGTTGACCCACAGTAAGTTACATTTCCTCTTGCAGAGACCTCTAATCTTACCTCCATAAGCCCAGGGTTCTTGCAGCCATTACAGCCGAGGCTTCTTTGGCATGGTGGATGTTCACTTGGGCTATTTTTGTGCATCTGCTGGTAATTTTCTTTTGTAACAGGAGGCGGCGAGTCCTCTTCTGTCCCGGCAAGAATGATGTCTTCTTCTCTTCAGTAGATTGTAGCATTGGTAGTGACGACTTGTACTGTGACCCGCGTAGATCTATTGTACCCCACCCCCTTCCTCTAAACGTTGGTATTACTCATTTAGAGCGCCTCCTCTAGTCATGGTTCCTTTAGGAATTTCAGGATCTGGGTGGGATTCAAGGACTGCAATTCCTGTGCGTTCAAGCAGTGGGCACCAAGATACATCTGTCTCTTGCGGAGATTCTCTTCAGTAAACATGGTAGGACTGCTCATGTGTACGAGTGTAAGGTCTAGGTCGTCCTCTCGGTAATCCCAGTTGAGTTCCTCGTTCTCGGGCATTGTGGCTTGAACAGAGGGAGTGGCCGCTGTTGCTGTCTTTTCAACCAAGGAAGTGGCTGCTATTGCGGTCGTAACTTCCGAGGGAGAAACCGCTGTAGCTGCCGCTATTACCTCTGAATCTTCTTTCGGATCATGGAGTTCACACTACATCTGCTCCGCTAGTTATGTGGCGGTGAGATCCCGAATACTAGAGACAGAAGACTTAGAAAACACTTTAAAACCCTAGCCCTGGAGGAAGATGACAATTGCAGATTCTGCAACTCAGTAGAGGAAACCTCCATACATCTGCTCAAATACTGCGGAGCACTGCTCCGTAAGGGGCAGATGTACCTTGGCGCCCACTGCTTGTACGAAGAGGGTTGTATTCCTCCAAATGAATTCACCCAAAGCCTGAAATTACTAAAAGAATCAGGACTAGAGGAGGCGCTATAAAAGGGTAAGTATACCAATGATTAGAGAAAGAGGGTGGAGTACAATAAATCTATAAAGGTCGCTGTACAAGTCACCACCGAAATCTACAATCTACAAAGACGATTTGTGTGAGATATCTACAACAGATTTTTTTATGAATTTGATGGTGGTTTTATTATATTATCGTACCAAAAAAATGCTCTTGGTAAGTGCACACTTATTCTATAGGTTGCCCGTGTGTGTTACCTACTCAAAAAATAATTACAAACTGTACGTCGGTCTGTAATGTTGTAATGTTATTGATGTTTTTAACATAAATCTCGACAGTCCTAAGAGATGACATTAGATGCTTGTTCTGTGATCAGTAAAGCCGATTGGAGCGGCAAATGCTCAGTATACCACATTGAGCAAAGTGGTGAACAGATGGTTCGAAGACAAAGGAAGGTACTGGTGCAGCAGTGTTTGGACCTCGTACCAAATACTTTGAATCCTGTAGTGGTTTTCCTATAGTGGTTAAGCAAGGTAAATGGGAAGAGAACATGGACGTGATGAGAAATAAAAGAAATTAGCCGGTAGTAATATATTCACAGATGATGACTTAACTGTGAGGCAGGGTAAAATTCAAGAGGAGCTTAGAAAGAGGGCAAGATTGGCAAGGGCGGAAGGGAAAGAAGTGAAATTAGCGCATCAGAAGTTGAAGATAGGTAATATTGGTTCATTTTGACTGAAGTGTCATTAGCTCTGGAGAAAAAGGTTTTTCAGTAGATGGGGGCAGGAGCGGAAGGGGGAAGAGTGGAGTTTTGGGGAAGGGATTAGAACAATATAAAATATTGGTATGGAATATAGCTGGGCTCAAAAAAAAGTTTGGGAATGGGAAAGTCGGACTTATGTGTCTAATTTAAGGGTTTTCACATAATAGGTTTGGTAGAAACGTGGGTGGAGGAGAAAGACTGGTCAGAAATGAAAACTAAGTTACCAAGAGGATTCAGATGGGAGTGTCAGGGAGTCTTGAAGGAACAGGTGAAAGGTAGAGCGAGAGGGGGAATTGTAACAGGGGTGCAAGTAAATATGGTCTAGTCGGGTGTAGGCCATCAAGAGGGATTCGAAGGTATTCAAGAGCCGACTGTGGAAATCAATGGGGAGGTGTTAAGATTGTTCGTAATCTATAACAATCAAAACTTGGAGCGATTTATGAAGGAAATCAATAGAAGGGCTAGCGAGGTGTCAGGGGAAAGAATTGTACTGGCAGGCGATTGGATCGTAAGAATAGGCGAGCTGTAAACAGGATATATAGGTGCGAAGGGTTCGAAGATAACAAGAAAATCGAGGGATAAGTTAGTTACTAAAGAAGGCAGAAAATGGCTGGAATGGGTTGAAGATAAGGAGTGGAGTGTAATTAACGGGTATGTCGAGGGCGACTGGAGCGGAGAATTCACCTATGCTGGTGGGAGAGGCGCGTCGGTAATTGCTATATGGTAGTCAATGAGGTGGCAAGAATGCGCATAATGAATATGCAAATAGGTGACAGGGTTGAATCTGACCATTTTCCGGTGGAAATAATTTGGGAGGTTAAAGTTAAGTTCTAGTCAAGTTAAAGTAGTATCGCTCTGGAATGATAAAGCCATTGTTAAGTTCCAAAGAAATTTGAAAGGAATAACTCCGGAAGTCGGCTGTTTACAACGAATATATATACTTTGAATCCATGTCAACCTACCCAAGTATCTGCCAAGCAGAGGTACATGCAACCGAAAGATGCGCACAATTTAATTTCAACAGGAACTATCGTAAAAAACGAATTGCTATCAGATAGCGAATTAAGGCTATTAGGCTCATACACCATCAGAACCAAACTGTTATGGGACTGAATGGGAAGCTAAACAAGCTGGGCAGACAAAATAAAGTGACACTATACTGGGTCACAATGGTATGAATAGAACTAAGAAGCCGATCACCTAGCAAATAAGTGATCTAGTAATCCCTTTACAGGCAAAGTTTAGATGAAGAAATAAGAAAATACATGGATAAAAACATGGAAAGAACTTCCAGGTCTTAGACAATCCCAAGTAATGTTGGGATCTTTTAACCAGAAAAGAAGAAAAGTTGCCTGAAACTCAACAGTAATAGGCTTAGAATTCTGACAGGAGTCCTAACGGAACACTGCAGACTTAGAAAATACCTTAAGACCCTAGGTCTAGACCTAGGGTCTTAAGGTATTTTCCAGTCATGTTCCTCTAGAGGAACATGACGGTTGCAAATATTGCAGCTCAGCAGAGTAAACCTCATATATCCCAAGGAAATCAGGACTAGAGGAGTTCGGAATGGGTAAGTATTCCAACGATTAGAGGAAGGCGGTGGGGAACAATAGATCTATAAAAGTCGCAGTACAAGTCACCACCGAAATCTACAATCAACATTTTGTTCTGTGCTGGTGATCACGACTAAAAAATGTAAAAAATGTATAATAAATGTTAGTTTAAATGTAAAATAAGTTATTATAAGTTACAAAATGTAGAAATTGTTATTATAATACATTTTCATAAGATCAGGGCTACTGATCACGAATATATCAAATTCAAAATAATTTAAGGTATTGTATCTACAGGCTATCCTGTACTACCGATTATTATATGTATCTGTCTAGGAGACAAATTATATATAATTATGATTATATAGCTAAATTGCAAAAAACGACATTTGCAAACTGGAAGTAAGATTGCAAACTGGAACCTGCAAGATACTTCATCGATAAATCAAATGTTTACTGAGAGATTTGCTTATATTACATTTAAATGTGAGTTTAAACTCGAACTTCGAACATCTTGTTAAGTTTTGATAAATCATGACCAATTCGGAGTGTCATTTTTTTTTTAAATAGAGCGATGGACACAAAAGTATTGTTTGTGTATAGCATTTTATTAGAACGAACTCCGTTATTCAAACTCAGAGGTGGTTTCGACAACAGTATCATTTTCCAGCGCCGCCAAATTGCAAGACAATTGCAAAATGGTCCGGAAAATATTGTCGGACGATTCTCTTAAGGATACTAAACCTGCAGAGGTAAAAAACTGATAGAACAGAAGTGAATACCTACTTCTGTATTGTATACAGAATATTGTATACTGCAACGCGAGTTAAGAACAGAATTGAAGAAAATTACAATCAATTCGTGCGTCGTTTATCGCAGCAAGTAGGAATTTCACTTGAGTCGGTAAGAATAATTTTAAAGAAAGATTTACAATTTCGGCCTTACAACTGGCACTAACCCAAAAACTTCTTCCAATAGACACAAACTCCAGTTTAGAATTCAGGCAATGGGTTTTGGACTTAGGGGATAATTTTGTCAACAAAATCATTATGAGTGACGAAGCACATTTTGAAATGCATAGAGAGAGGAACAAACAAAATTTGGGTTACTGGTCTTCAGAAAACCCTCAAGTTATATTCGAATAAGAGCTGCATTCTCTAAAGGTAACTGTATCGTGTGGAATAAGCTCAGGTGGAGTATTGGGACCGTATTTGTTTGAAGATGAAATAGGAAACGCAGTAGTTGTCAATAGTGAACGTTATGTGGAGATGATACAAACGTTCTTAATTGATGCCATCGCTCACCTCCGATTATCCATAAAAGATATTTGGTATCAGCAATATGGTGCATCATCGCATTCCTTGTTTCAAAATAAGTTACATAGAGAGTGTAAATTGGAAGTGGACCTTAGCTTGACGAAACACAAAGAACGAGGTATACTATATTTTGGCAAAAGAGAAATAGACATTTTCCAAGACGTCAGTCCTAAATTCTATATCAATAGGAAGTGACCATTGTCTCATACGAGGAAAAAAATTATAAACACTAAGCCAGAGAGAAAAAAGTATTAACCACTCTCCAATAAAGTCGACACAAAACTTCAGAGAAGCATTAATACGGAATATATAAAGAACTTAAGAGACGCCAATACTTTATGAATATAGGAACTATAACTATACGAAATGAACTAAGCTATAACAACAGTAATTTTATATGCAGGAACAAAAGCGTTCAAGAAAACAAAATTTAAAAAAAACAAAAATTAGTTAAAACTCACAGAAACTGTTAAACCTACGAAGAAAACTATTAAAGGAAAATATAAGATATACAATAGAATTCAGAGAGCTGAACAAAGTTGTGCGTAAACAAATCAAAGATGTCGTAAGAAAGCATCCAGAGGATCACATAGTGAGCATAATAGATAGAAATCGGAACTACAAAGGAATGCAAAGAAACACCGAAAAGAAGAAAACAGTGATGCTCAAAGACCAGAACAACGCAAGAAGAGAAAAATAATAACAACTATTTTTTAGTATAATTATAATTTAGTTTTAGGCAAACTTATTAAAATCTTGATTTAATTTTTCAATAAACTTAATAGATATTTTCTCGTTTTGATTTATTAAGTTGAATTTTAATTATTCATCGGCACGTATATTTTTAGAACTAGTCTAGTACCAATAAATTACTCTTGTCGAACAAGTCCCGTTAGGCAAGACTAATCGGAGAAAACTTATTTTTTATCCTAATGGAACGCGATTTATAAAAATTAAAGCACTCGGAGGGGCCCCGCTTGATATTTGTCATGAATCGTTTGAAAAATTAGATTCAGAGTGTGGCCCACAAACGATAACAAATTGCCAATATCTGAGAGAAATTTTCCATTTTTTCATCTCGTATTTATTTCGCTTCTGATTGCGTTACGCCTTAAACCGAAGGCCCGGCTGCCCTAATGGCCGATGATATCGGGTGATCTATTTCTCCTAATTTGTTATCATTTATTAACTCGATAAAAAAAATCGTTTTTTTTTTTAATACATTTTTTCCTAGGCCGAGATGTTTTCTTAATCGTTTCATCCAACAGATAAATCAAGTAAAGACATGGATATAATCGATAGATCCAATTGAAACGATATTGCTACATCAGAAACTAACCAGAAAAGCCAACTTGTTACTTGCGCTAGAATAAGAGCTAAAGAAAGATTCAGCAGATAAGCAATCAACATAAATAGACAAGAATAAAATAACATATCAGACAAGCAACACATAGATAGCTTGGACAGACAATATTAGTGAGTCAAGATTAGACAAACAAGTATATTTAAATTAAATTAAACATACATTTCTGTTCAGTCTGAATTTGTTTGCCTTATCTGACTAGCCTCGTCTGACTACTATTGTTTGTTTAGTCTTATCACTTTTTTTCCAGGGGGAGGGGGGGGGGGGGTTTCGGAGAATACCTTTACGTACAACCCCCTAGGACAAGATATCCTAGGGAGTGTAGGACTCACCCGGCTTGGTGTTAGTACCGGTCATACCGACTAAAAACCACTCCCTTTTTCGTTTGTTCATTGCTTTTAGCATTCGCCGGAATATTGTCACGAAACCGCTTTCGCATTACATCGAGACATTCAGGGGCTTAGTTATTTTTTTCTATCCGTTTTTCAAGGCAAATCTCTTTTTCGATTTGACGATTTACCTTATAAACGAACTTATTACTTTCCATTTTCCACCCAGCATCTCCGCTATTATATTGTCCGTTGTAATTTGCCTTCCAATTTCCTGTTTCAATGCTTGCCTCTCTATGGCCCATTGCTGGCACTCCAGCACTGCATGCTTCGGAGTGCCCTCCTTCTCCCCTCATTGCTGGCATATGTTGGTTCTACTTTTCCCAATCCTTGCGAAATATGTTTCGAAGTTACCATGCCCCGATAGGAACTAGGTTTTCCAGTAGTCTAGGGCACCTTCTTTCCTTTGGGCGCAGGGGACAGGGTCTCGGATAATCTTCTGTGTCCAACAGTCACAGTTTTCCCAACGTTCCTTCCATGTTTTTAATGTGTTTTCTCGAGCTTCTTGCATTTCACTCCTAGTTTTTCTTCAGTAAGGGTTCCCTCAATAATAAATAGGTCTATTGGTATTATACCAGCTTATATCACGTTCAGGCTTTCCGTTCTGCTAGTTCTATACGCTCTTGCGATTCGTATCCCCATCTGGATTTTCAACTTATGGATTCAGGATTTTCACTACCTTCTCCCTATATCTTTTTGCATCTTATTGCCTTTCCCCATACGGGTGCTCCATACAGTAAGATCGATTTGACGACCATGTTGAGTGTTTTTCCCACTATTGGCATCAGCGGGCTCACCAGGCTGATGCCAATAGAATGGCATGAATCCAGAAGTTGAAAATCCAGATGGGGATACGAATCGCAAGAGCGTATAGAACTAGCAGAACGGAAAGCCTGAACGTGATATAAGCTGGTATAATACCAATAGACCTATTTATTATTGAGGGAACCCTTACTGAAGAAAAACTAGGAGTGAAATGCAAGAAGCTCGAGAAAACACATTAAAAACATGGAAGGAACGTTGGGAAAACTGTGACTGTTGGACACAGAAGATTATCCGAGACCCTGTTTAACCGAGTTTTCGGTTTTGGTTACAGCATAATCCACAAGCGGCTCCAAGCTGATTCTTTCATCGAATATTATGCCTAAGTATTGTAGGAATCAATAATTCGATGTAAAAAGGGTTTCAGTATCAGTAGTAGATTTTCAAGAGGACAGCACGGCGTGTGGACGTTTTCGTGTTGTTTGTTATTTGATTAGTATTTTTGTTAATTTTCGTTATTCTTTACATTATTGTTAATAAACTATGATAATTATCTATTTGCTATTGTATAAACCTACAATTTTTAGGGGCTCGTCTGAGATTGAATTGCGATTGAAGTGAAAGAAAAAAGTGAGGTTAAACACGTGTGGGTGAAAAAATAAAAGTTAAAGAGAAGTGTTTAGTTAGTTTAATGAAAGTAAATGAATTGAAGAAACAGCTCGAAATCATGGCGTTGTCCACAACATCAGAAAATCTGCTCTTCAAAGAAGACTTAGAGAAGCAAGAGGAGAAACTGTTGAAGACGAAAATTCTGATGTAGACGTGTCCGATTTGACTCTCCAGGAAATAAAATTCCGATTAAGACGTTTGGGATTGTCAAGGACAAGAAGCGAGGGTGAGTTACGAAAATGCTTGCAAGAGGCACTTGAAGAAGAAGACGTCCACGACGAGGATGAAGGCGACGACGAAGACGAAGCAGCCGAAGTGCGCGCTAGCAGCTCAGGAAGACGGAGCCGAAGTGCGTTTGCTAAGAAGACGAATAAAGCAATGCATATTAACCTTGAAGATGTTGAAGATTCGCTTGAGTTGTTTAGCGGAGACCAAAAATGAAAATGTAGTGCGGTGGATTGCGAATTTCGAGGAAGTCGCGGAAATATGTTCGTGGAGTGATGCTCAGCGGGTTATGTTTGCGCGTCGATTATTACGCGGTTCAGCCAAACTTTTCATAAATTTTGAGTGCCAAGTAAATACATGGGCGAAGATGAAAACGGGTTTAAAAGGAGAATTTTCAACAGTAAAGAAATTCATCGTCAGTTGACTTTGATAAAGAAGAAAAATGATTAAACTTTTCAGTGCTATATTTATCGGGTTTTAGAAGTTGCGAGTCAAGTTCCGATCGAATTAGAGGCGAAAATTCAGTATATTATAGACGGTGTGCAGGACGACGAGATAAATCAAACGGTTTTGTATGGTGCAAATACAATTAAAGAATTAAAGGAACGGTTCGTATCATATGAGCAGCAAAAACGAAATAAGGCGACAATGAGACCAATAAAGACGAATGTAGATGCAGAATTTGAATCTCTTGTTGTAAAGAGATGTTTCAATTGCGGTGACAAAAATCACGTGAGCGTAAATGGCCCGAACAAAAGTTTAGGTGCAAAGTGTTTTAGTTTACAAATATAGCGACAAATATGGTCACATAGCTTCAAAATGTCCCGAAAAACTAACGAGTAATAACCAAACATGCGTTGATTGCATTGACAAAAAGACTTATAAAATGATCAATATTTTGGGACAAAATGTAAAAGGCGTTTTAGATTCTGGAAGTGATTTACACCTAATAAGATCGACACTGTATGTTTGGCTGGGCGCACCTCGATTAGACGAAACGAAGATTCCGATTGTGGGAGTTGGTTCATCAACGAAATATGGTATAGGACGTTCACTACACCGGTAACAATTGATGATTTGCCATTTCGATTAAGTTTTGATGTTATTCCTGACAACTATATTCGTCCCGATTTAATAAT
This sequence comes from Phosphuga atrata, assembly GCA_944588485.1. Taxonomy (NCBI): domain Eukaryota; kingdom Metazoa; phylum Arthropoda; class Insecta; order Coleoptera; family Silphidae; genus Phosphuga; species Phosphuga atrata. Next base: position 26,673,082 of record OX155903.1, on the reverse strand, counting down.
TGGAAACGAACTATCATATTATGCTGCCATCACGTTTCAAAGAAGAAATGCTGTTCTGTCGAAGAAGATTTGTTCGAGGTTGTATGTCGAAAGGTTCTTTCAATAGATGTAGAGCAACAAGAAGTTAAAGACAATTTGGTTAGTGCCGAACGCGCCGGAAATGCCATATTTTCCAAAGCTATTAGTGCTATGGGCCCAATAGAAACGAAGAAAATCAGTTTAGACCATTTACTCTGTTTTACTCTGGCGAGAAAGAGGATAAGAAAGAAGAGGAAACCAAAATAGAAGAAGAGAACATCAAGAAAGAGTCCCAGAGGTAGAGATTTCAGTTACTGAATCTGCAAAGCCCGCACGATTACTAGTTAAAGAGTATTTAGGCTGCAAAATAGATGATTTAGGTACAGTTATAAGAGCAGAAAAAAACTTATGATCGCAGTAGATCAAGAACTATAAGTCCGTTAGCTAAACGTCCTCAAGAAATTAAGAATGAACGTAAAGCAGACATAGGAGAACATCGTAACAGAAATCAAGAGAACAGAGAGAACAAAGAAAGACATAGTAAGAATTATAGAAATCCAAGCAGACGTGATAGAGATAGAGATAAAAATAGAACAAGCGTACACGACGGAAGAAGGGAACGATCCAAGTTGAGAGCAAGGAAAGAAGAAGAAAGTAAAAGAGAAAAACACAAAAGAAGCATAACTAGAAGTGAGGATAGCAGGCGCAAGAAAAGGGATAGAAAGCAGAAGAGGAAAGAGAAGCCAAGAAAAGAAAAGGAGAAGGCTAAAGATGTTCCAATACCGCAAGTAAAACCTGTTGAGGTTCCAACAAGAAAAGTTTTAATTATAGATGAAACTAGTTTTGTTCCTGATTCTGATGTAGAGCCAGCGGGTGACGAAGAAAAGAACAACAATTTCTCCATATGTAAATAAGAAGAAAGTGAAATTGGAAGAGGAAGACAAGGCAGTAAATCCGATTCTTCAAGCTCAAGTTCTGAAGAAGAAATGGAAAAGAAGAGGCATAAGAAAGACAGGAAGAAAAGAGCGTATGAAAGGTAGAAGTTATTATGTGGGTGACATGGTTGAAATTCTTCTAGAAATGCAACATGGACCAGGATGGAGATTCGACACCAGGTACCTCGGCCCGTACCGAGTCACAACTGTTTTGCGAAATAACAGGTATAAGGTAGGGAGGATTGGAGATCATGATGGACCAAAGCATACTAGTTCGTCCAGTGATGATATGAAACCTTGGCCGAGACCTGAATTGGATCTAGGTGATGACGGAGTGTATGATTTGATACCGAGGCGGTATCAAGAGCAGGATGGCCGAATATAGGAATCAATAATTCGATGTAAAAGGGGTTGCAGTATCAGTAGATTTTCAAGGTGGCAGCACGACTAGTAAATTTATGGCTATTTGATTAGTATTTTTGTTAATTTTCGTTATTCTTTACATTATTGTTAATAAACTATAATAATTATCTATTTGCTATTGTATAAACCTACAGTATTTTATGCTCATTTGGAGATGAACTTCTTTTCCGCAGCATTTCAAAGCCCACAGTCCCATATCTCTTCATTCCCACAAGCATAACCGCTTCCGTTTTCTCCATAGCTATTTCCAGAGCCTTGGTTTGCATATAGGTGGCTATTCGGTTAAGTGCCTCGTTGGTTATTAACACTAGTTCAACTTCTTGTTTCGCCGTAGCCACTTCCGCAATATCGTCCGCATAAGCAACTATCGTTACCCCTGGATGCATTTTTAATTTAATAGTTTTATCATAAAATATATTCCATAGTAGGGGTCCTAAGACAGATCCCTGCGGGACGAATGCTGTTACCGTAATTGTGATCCCAGTCTATTTCGATACTCCTCCTCGAGGTAGCTTTGTACTAAACGTATTAAGCTGGGTATTAATCGTCTTCTCTCTAGCGCAACTAGTATAGCCGTCCATGGCACGGTGTTGAATGCATTTTTGATATCTATAGTCACCATGCGCATAGCTTTCTTGTTTTTCGTGTCTTTTTTCTTTCTCCTTCTTCAATTTCGAGCACCCATCTGGCTGCATCGATGGTGGACCGCTTCTCCCGGAAACCATACTGAGTATCTGCGAAATCCCCTTTCGCCTTTATCTCTTGTGCAATTCTTTTAACTATTACTTGCTCCAGAAGCTTAGCTGCCGTATCGATCATGCATAGCCAGTAGCGTCGCTTGCGTCGGTAAATCGGGCGAATGCCCGGGGCCCACGGGCCAGGGGGCCCAAAGAGGCTTCCCCCCCCCCCCCCCATTTTAAAGGGGTCCCTATTTTGCTGGAATTAAAGCAAGGAAAATAAAGTTCAATTTTGTTTTTCTTTTATATTAATATATTATTATATTATATTTCTTCTATACATATCTTCCTTTCTTGTATATATTAAAAATTAAAGAATTTATTTGTTTATTCACTTTCTTTATTTACTGGGGGGACCACCTCAATATATATGCCCGGGGCCTCAAAATCCAAACGACGTCGCTGTGCATAGCGGCCTATACGATGACGGTTCTAGGCTTTCGTTATTAGGTTTCTTGATTAATAGGGTATAACTTTAGCTTTTTTCCATACTTCCGGGATCGTTTAAGTTTTCAGTATGTTGTTCATAACATGTGTAACTAACTACCTCTGTATATTCTCTTGCCATACTTTACATTATTTCTGGCGGGATTCCGTCTAGTCCAGGTGCTTTCCGAATCTTCATTTTTTGAGCTGCTAAGAATTTGTTTGCTCGCGAAGGGCATATATTCTTCTGCATCTGGCTTCACCCACTTCTTTTCTTCATGTTGCGGGAACAGTCCTCTGACAATTCTCATTTTGTTTTCTGCGCTCTTTGTCATCGGGGGGAGTTTTAGTTTTTACATGACAATGTGTGTCGGCGCCTAGTAATTTTGCGGACAGTGTTTTGTTTTTTATTTCATATATTTTTTCTTTACTGTTTTGCCGACAATGTTTGTATTTTTTCGGTTAATTCCTACAACCTGTCCGTCTAGTAGGTGGCAGAAAATGCAACTAACATGGCAGCTCAGTGGCGTTGCGCGGGAACACACTATAGAAAAATAACGGTTATAACCCCAACATTTTCACAAGTAGAAAAATTGTAATACTTTTAAAATGGAATTTTGTATTGATAGATTAAGGGAGATGAAAGAGAGTGGAAGATTGATTGAATGGTTGATGGATCTGGGATTGTTAGGGAGAAGGTATGTTTGTGTTGAGTGTAGGAATTAACCAAACGTATTAATAACAACATGAAAACTCTACGAACTTAAAATATATTTCAGAAGTGCCAACACTATTTAAGGGGAAAGTTAAAAAAATAGATTAAACCGATATTTCTAACATAAACATTTAGACAACAGGATTATAAGTTCACCTGATATCGAGGAACTACTTCAGGAAGCTATTATAACCTCATATCATGTTAGCTGTCCCAATGTGGAGTAAATTTTGAAATTTAAAAAAAGCAGATAAAACCTTACATTGGACCGAGAGTTCGAGCTGCCGCGCGTATGTTGTCTTGATTTATCTTCCCGCTTCGCGGCGGACAACCTAATTTAACCAAGGTAAAACCACCAATAAAATCCACACGAGACATTGTACCGTAACTGTTTGCATGCAAATTCAATACGACGCTTAAAATAATATATATATATATATATATATATATATATATATATATATATATATATATATATATATATATGTTGCCATAGTTACAGTTTTTCATATAAAAGCAAAGAGGATATAAACGGGCAAGAATAAGCGTGGCGTTTTGTAGGAAATATATGATCTCTCACAATCTATGATTGTCTGTCTAGATATATTTTAATATATTTTATTACTCGTCACAAAATATATTCAACTTATTTTCACTACGCCTCTGTCTCCCATTGTAATGCGCAAGTCCGAAATTGTAATGCGCATGCACCAAATTTATAAAAACGACACCAACGCCACTAAGTTTTTTCCGGACAGGTTGTAGGATTTAATTTACTAAAGCCAAGGTGGAATAAGGGGTTTAGTGAAAGGTTGTAGGATTTAACCATTTTTTCTTAAGGGCGAAGTAAGGAGAGTTGCGGAAAACCAGCGAGTGTGTATATCGGCAGTTGTTTGAGACAGTACGCATGATGCGCATGCGCATAGGGGGCAAAACACAAAGGGGTAGGGAAAATAAATTTGAAGGGGGTATATAAAAATTCTTTAAAATGATAATAAACCCCAACAACTCTAACCTAACCAGAGTTAAACCAACGGTCCTTGCCACTTTGTCCTATATTGGATCGAGAGTTCGCGCTGCCGCGCGTATGTTTTTATTTATCTTCCCGCTTCGTAGCGGACAACCTAATCTAACCAAGGTAAAATCAACGGTCCTTGCCACTTTGTCCTACATTGGACCGAGAGTTCGAAAAAACCTAATCTAACCAAGGTAAAACCAACGGTCCTTGCCACTTTGTCCTACATTGGACCGAGAGTTCGCGCTGCCGCGCGTATGTTGTCTTGATTTATCTTCCCGCTTCGCGGCGGACAACCTAATCTAACCAAGGTAAAACCGACGGTCCTTGCCACTTTGTCCTACATTGGACCGAGAGTTCGCGCTGCCGAGCGTATGTTGTCTTGAATTATCTTCCCGCTTCGCCGCGGACAACCTAATCTAACCAAGGTAAAACCAACGGTCCTTGCCACTTTGTCCTATATTGGATCGAGAGTCCGCGCTGCCGCGCGTATATTGTCTTAATTTATCTGCCCGCTTCGCGGCGCGGCGTAATTCTTCGTACTAACCTTAAATAATGCGTGTGTTTCTATGTGTAAAATAATAAAGTAAAATAAACTTGGAATTCGTAACCTTAAATAAAAATGCATACCCAACGGTTTACGCGGCACTGGAGGTTTTATGTCAATTTCCGTTGGAAAACCCACCAATGCGCATGCGCAGAAAGCGTACGGTGGCCTATACATGTATTTTCAAGTGATTGTTTAAAGCACATTTTAACCCATTTTTGGTCCTTCGAACCGGATACGAACAGTGAATTGTGATAAAACATTGTATAAGTGATTCATTATTGAGACTTTAATAAACACAAACAACACAACGCGGAATCATAGACATCACAACACAACACAGCATAGCACAGCAGAATACAGCACAATACGGCACAGATCATACAAGTAAGCTCAATTGATTCACCAATTCCTTATTAATCCTTATCCTAGTTTATATTATTCTGATTTAAAATATGGCACTTCTTCTTCTTCTTCTTTTTCAGACTTTATTCTTCCAATATTGGACATAGTCCTCCCTTTTAACTTTCCATTTTTCTCTATTCCTCGCCAGACTTAACCATTTTCTTCCTGCTACTTCCCGGATATCGTCACTCCATCTTTTAGGGGGGGCGGCCTATGTTTCTCCTTCCGTATCTTGGTCTCCATACCAGGATTCTGTGAGACCATCTGTCATCAGTTGTTCGTTGGATTTGCCCAGCCCAACTCCATTTCTGTTGCGCCACTCTTTCCACCACGTCCGCAACACCTGTCTTCTTCCGCACCCAGTCGTTCCTTTTCTTGTGGCGTAACGTTATGCCTAGCATTTTCCGTTCCATTGATCTTTGCGTAACGGCCAGCTTCTTGATGTTCTGTAGGGTAAATGTTGTGGTTTCTGCGCCATATGTGAGAACCGGTGCAACACTTGAATCAAATATTCTCGCTTTCAACTTTCTTGGGAACGTCTTGTGGGTTAGAATAAAATCCAGCTTCCCAAATGTGGCCCAGCCTAGTTCTATTCTTCTTCTGGTCTCCGCATCTTGGTTTTCTTTGCCCATTTTTAGTTTATGTACCAAGTAGATATGTAGCTCTCTACTCTTTCCACCGTGACACCATCGATGACTATATCAGGCCGGTGTGGAACATCAGCTGTCATGATTTTTGTCTTGCTCATGTTCATGTGCAGACCAGTTGATTTGGAGATGTTGTTTAGCTGATTCAGCATTGTTTCAATATCAGACTCTTCAGTGGTCACTAAAACAATATCATCCGCAAAGCGCAAGTACGTCAGCCTTTTGCCATCAACATTTACTCCTTTGTCCGCCCAGTCTAAGTTTTAAAGATATTCTCTAGACCTAGTGTAAATAATTTGGGGGTCAAGGTATCTCCCTGGCGCACTCTAAATATGGCACGTAAACTTAAAAAGTTAAAACAGCTTCGAACCATTTTAAAATCCAACTTAATAAGATTCGGTAACTATCTTCAGAATCTACATTCAGATGACGATCTATCGACGCTGCAACTACGTCTAAAAAACATTGAACCTATTCTACAAGAATTTACGAAGTTGCAGTTAGACATTGACTCATATTCAGACAGCGAAGAAATATCAGAATTCGAATTATCAGGATTTGAAGAAAATTACTACGAATTTATTGGCAAAGAACAACAGTTAATTAGTGACACAATTTCAAAACGATAAAATTCATTCCATAATCTCATCTCCAACTGAGAACAGTGTCACGTCAGTAAAGGCGAAATTGCCAAAAATTAATTTACCGTCTTTTAACGGATGTTATGAAACATGGTTAGAATTTTACGATCGCTTCAATTCACTTATTCATGAAAATCGCGAAATAAATGACGTAGAAAAATTACATTATCTGAGATCATGTTTAACAGGTTAAGCTTTGCATGTCATCAATTCGCTAAAATCAACTTCAAACAATTATAATATAGCTTGGAGTCTATTAACCCTCCGTTTGGCGCATGGGTCCGGCCAGACCTTTTGCGATTTCATTTGTCGTTTTAATATAATTCTAATTGAGCTATCGACTTAAATTTCCTTAACTTTTCCAAAAATTTCATTGGGTTCCATTTAAAAGAAAAAGTAAAAGGATACATGTCATACAAGGGTAATTACAAAGATATGTATTTGAATATACTCCGGTTTGGCACATGTGGTCTGTCCGGACCCATATATATTTTATAAGAAATAAAATGTATTTTGAACATTTTAGCGCGTTTTTTTTTAGTTCCTCTATATATCACGTTAGCCCGGGGCCAGCCCTCGAGCTTTTGTCTTACTCGTATATCGTCCTTTGATCTATCTAGCTCGCAAGCCACGTGTTGGACCAGCTTAGCATTTAGCAAATTTTTTTTTGTTTCGTAAAAATGAATGACGAAGTTGAATTTGTGTATAATACGCGATTACGTAGACAAAGTTTGGATACTGGTTTTCATTCCTTTTGGGAGCAGCTTTATCTAACGAAATTCAACGTAATCCTGAAGAAGAGATTGATGAAAATGTTGAACGTCATCTATTCATAGACCAGGGCGACGATAATGATATGGATTATGTACCTGAAGAAGATACGTCTGATATTAAAGAGAATTTGGTAATCGAACCAAACGAAATTCTAGATAGTGACCAAGAAGAAGAAGTAGAGGGAAAAGCACATTCTAAAAATCAACAAACTGCAACTGTTTCTTTGACAAAGAATTGAATTTTTCTTTGACAAAGACGGTACAAAATGGAATAGAAATGAACCAGCTGCTTGGTCGTTTGCATCATCACAATATTATGCGTTTTTGAGCTGGATCCAAGAAACAAAATTCCGTTCTGATTGAGGTATTCAAATATTTTTTTCACAAAACATTACATTTATCATCATGACCGAAACGAATCGTTATGCGAAAGATACATTTCAAAGGTGGAATCTGAAAAATTACGATAAAAAAACCAAAAGTTGGAAAGAGCTAACGAGCACTGAATTAGATGCATTTATTGGTGTATTTTTGGCCGCTGGAGTTTCACACAATAACATGCAAATGTCACTAGTTCTTTGGCATACAGACCGGTCATATTGACAGGACCCATATTCCGATCAGCTATGTCTCATGAGCGATCGCTACGATGGATCCATTTTGATGATAGGCGTATGTGCATTTCGCCAACGAACTGACAAAGCCGCACCAACAATTCGTGATATTTGGAATTTTCTGAATGAAAACTTTACTTTTTGATGAACAGCTATTTCCATACTGCGGCAGAACAAAATTAACTCAATACATTCCATCAAAACCATCAAAATATGGAAACAAAATTTGATGGGCATGCGATTCCAAAACAAAATATCCGTTGCAAAGAAAATTATACACAGGCCGTGAAGATGGAGCAAACTAAACAAGGAAACTAAACAAGGTTAACTTGAACGTATTTATTGCTGAAGTTAGCAATTCGGTAAAGTAAGCCTGGTCGTAAAGCTATTGCAGAATTTTTTTCCCCACATTGGGAGCAGCAAAGCTACTTGTTAAATTGAAATTGATTTTGTTGGCACAATTCGATCTAATAAAAGATGTGTTCCTGAAGAAATGAAAAAGTCCTTAACGTCCTGTTCTTTCATCTCATTTTTAGGTGCTAAAAAAATAGGGCCGTTATTTTACTTTACATCGTGCACTACACTAAAAATTGTGCCGGAGGAGCAATGAACGCCTCCAACAATGTAATATTTCCATATGTTTGTATGGAGATATACAGGGGTCTGGCCAGACCACATGTGCCAAACCAAAGGTTAGCAGACTATGTGCCAAACGGAGGGTTAAAAGACAGATACGATAATCATTGGCTTATAATTCAAACGCACATCAAGGCAATATGCGAACTTCTTTCGGCATCTAAGGACACACACATCACTCTACGACAGTTAGTGAATTCCACACAAGGACATGTTTTAGCCTTGCAGTCGCTAGGTGAAAGAGTGGAGTTTAGGAATTCTTGGCTAATATACGAAATAACCAGAAAGCTGGATAAATTAAGAAACAACCGAGAGTGGACTTTAGAATTTATAGAAACGAAACCGACATACAATCAATTAATAACATTCGTACAAAAGCGTTTCATAAGCATTCACTTGAACGAAACAAACACACGATTCTACTTTTAGCAAAGATAGAAATCCAGCAAATCGTGCACAGCCGATTTATGTGCAATTCCATCCGGGTAATGCAAACAATATAGGTACTCGATACAAACTCACTTGTCCTATGTGCAAATCAGAACAGAAAATTCAGTCGTGTGATCGGTATTTAAAGTTATCAACAATAGAAAAATACAATTTCATAAAAAAGGCTGGTCTATGCTACAACTGCCTACGGTCAAATCCCATGCTAAAGGATTGCCGCGCAGGTCATTGTAGTCTGTGTCCACAAAGACATCATACTATTCTACATCCGATGGAAACTGATTCAAATCAGCAAATCTGAACAGACACAAATGCAAGCACCTCAGCAGATTGTATCAGTTTTCAAAGCTGCGTAGACACTGAAGTGCTACTTTCAACGGCTATTTTTCACATTGAAGATCAAGCAGGCTGCAAACATAATTGCAGAGTATTATTAGATAGTGGCTCACAAGCTAACTTTATAACTGAACAACTGGTATCAAAATTTCATTTGGAGAAAACAAATATCAGCATACCGGTTTCAGGAGTTAACCAACTACGTTCACGAATAAATCACAAAGTCGAAACGACAATCAATTCAACGTCAAACAATTTCAAGATAAAGTTGTCATTTCTTGTTGTTCAGAATATCACCGAAACCCTACCATCAATGTTCCCTGTAAGCTGCGCGGTTGCGCGGATGCGCAGTTGTTTTTGTGACATTTTAAAATTTGCGCAGACAAATTTATTTTTCGCCCACTTAAATTACGAGAAGTTAATTTCGTCTTCGAAATTGGGAATATTAGATTGATTAACCTTCTTCTTCTTCTTTCATGTACCTTGTCCGGTCTCCCTGACGTGGGCGATCACAGGGCCGCCATTTCTCCGCCAAGCGAAAAAGTTCACCAGCCCTTCTTTTGCCGGTCCAGACCCGTATATTTCTGAGCCCCGACTGTTGCTTTCTTCCAACTCCATGGCGCCCCTCAATCTTGCCCTTTAGTATAAGCTGTAAAAAACGATATTTATTACCTCTCAAAATATGTCCAAGATATGATGTCTTTCGGTCTTTCGGCAATTATGTTTGCTCTTCGTAGTACATTCTCGTTTGTAACATGTTGTGTCCACGGAATACGAAGCATTCTTCTGTGAAGCCACATTTCGAATGCCTCCAGTTGGTTCATCGTCCTGACCTGCAGAGTCCACGTCTCTACTCCGTACAGCAATACCGACCATACATAGCATTCAACCACGCGTTGTCTTAGCTTCAGATTCAGGTTGTCATTGCAAAGAAAGGATCTCATATTATTAAAAGTTGCCCGCGCAATCTCTATTCGGCACTTTATCTCGCAGTCCGGGTTTAAATCCTCTGTAATAATACTACCAAGGTATTTGAACTTAGAAACACGTTCAATTTGGCTTCCATTAAGTTCTAGGGTAGTGCCATTTTGTGGTTGCTTGCTGAATATCATAAATTTGGTCTTTTCTATATTGATTTTTAGACTTTGTGTCTCTCCACGTCACCGATTTTGTTTATAAGCAACTGTAGTCCCTCGATTGTGTTTGCTGGTGTGGCTCAAGTGGCTCTCCATTTATTTTAATGCCGAGGTGTGATATTCCTTCCAATGCTTCCTTAAATATTCTATCAGAGTATAGATTGAAGAGTAAGGGCGAAAGTATGCAACCCTGCCTTACTCCACGTTATATTTCAATCTGGTCTATCTTACCAAAGTTTTCTACAAAAGCTCATATCATATAAGCTCACCAAAGTTTTCTACAAAACTTTGGTGAGCTTTTCTACAAAACTTTGGTGAGCTGATTCAGTTAGCCAGGCTTCAAGAGCGAGTTAATATTTAAAGTTCCAAAAAAATGTATGTTGTTTTTCTTTGGTTTAGGGGATTTTGAATTTCTTGAACGACATAGTGTTTCAGGCTCCGCAGAATCTTTAAGTCTGATTGCGCCTCTGTTGTTGTTTCCAGAGAAATTGACATCATGCATAGTTGCTTGAAACTCAGGGAGGAAATGGCTTTTATGCCATTTCGAGGTTAAAACTGGGATTGTACGTTCCAGAGCGTGTATTCAGCCGCTTCTGACATGGAAAACAGACGCTGTTTGTAGCCGCTCCTCTGGAGTTCAGACTATTTGATATTATGGTTTGAATAAATAAGTATAAAAAAATTGCGCAATTTGTTTTTGATTTTAATTTTTTTGCGCATTTTCAACAAACAGTACGAAGAAATAATATTGGTAGATTTATTATAAAATTACCATTCAATGAAAGGAAGTCTGAAACGGATGGCTCTAAAACCATTTTATTCATTAGAGAGAAAATTGCAGGGGAATCCAGAACTTCGAATACAATTACATACAATTACACATTACAAATACACACAATTTATGAAAGAATATCTAGAACTAGGGCATATGCAAATAACAACGACACCAAGTACGCAAGGGTAGTACCTACCACATCATCCAGTCATCAAGCAAACAAGTCTCACTACTAAGCTCAGGGTAGTGTTTGGCCATCTGCTAAAAGAACAACAGGAATTAGACTTAATGATACATTGAGAGTTGGTCCAACAATCCAAGAGGACATTTTTTCTATCATCTTGCGATTTAGGACGCATGTAATCGCATTAACGGCTGACGCCTGACTGACATAGAAAAAATCAATTTGCATTCAGAAGATACAAATTATCACAAAATACTTTGGCGAGAATCACCAGATCAAGTAATTAGAGAGTAGTCACTTCAGACGATTACATATGGAACATCATCAGCTCCATTCTTGGCGGTCAGATGTTTACATCGACTTGCAGATGAAGAATCGTCTAAATATCCATTTTCCGAACGCATATTAAAACAGGACTTTTATGTGGACAACTTAATTACTGGTACTAATACTTTAACAGAAGCAATACACCTTCGAGATGAACTCTTGCAGTTGCTACATAGTGGAGGATTTAATTTAAGACAATGGGCATCAAACAGTCCATTATTGATATAATCTTTGCCACAGGGCGCATCAAAAATAAATCTACAAGTCGATGCGGATTACACACTAAAAACGCTGGAAGTTCATTGGAATACAGTTCAAGACGATATCGTGTACACTGTCATTCTAGATCATCACAATCAACGCATCACAAAAAGAACAATCTTGTCTGACATAGCAAAATCATTTGATCCATTAGGATTATTGTTTCCTGTTCAGTTACACGGTTTCTGTGATGCCAGCGAAAAAGCATACTATATTAAATTGGATTAATTCACCACCAAATAAGTTGAAGACCTTCGTAGCACATCGAATCTCTGAAATTCAAACAACGCAACTGATTGGAGACACCTATCATCTCTCATAGAAAATCCATCTGACACAATCTCACGAGGACAGTCACCCACAGAATTCTTAACAAATGACATTTGGTTTAACGATCCAGACTGGATTCAACACGATGAAGAAACATGGCCAGCAACCATAACGAAGTTAGATCACATTCCAGAACAAAGAGCAGCCGTATGTTTGAAATCTACTTTGGAACCACTGGAAATAAAAAATAACACATCTTCATTAATACGATTGAAAATAACTATTGCATCCCTCACGTGGAAGTCACCTTGTCGCGGTGTGAGGGCTTAGTTTCGCAACATACCGTTGGACGTCACGACGGGAACAACTCCGGTCGGGGCGTTCGGCGGAGGGCGAACAACCAAGAACTTCCAAACCCTTAATCCCAAGGTGTCATGCGACCCGTGCCAAAGGGACTGGTTGATGGCCAAGGGCAACCGGCCATCGCTTACGGAGCCCCTCTGATACCTGGCGACCTCAGAGGGTATCCAGCCTTACCACTATCAAGCGGGGCTCTGATGTGGTGGACCTTTAGTTCCCTTGCGACTCGTGGGATTTATATGAATTTCAAAAGTAAAAATAATCCATGTGTACGGGACCTAACCGACACAGAGAACAAGGAAATCAGCCCGGATTCCCGGGAAGACGACCTTCACCTCACACTCGTAGACATGAGCAGTCCAGCCATGTCTACAGAGGCAGAGGTAGATGTTCTTGTAGGGACAGAGGAGGACTTGCCGCCTCCTGTCACAAAACAAGAATGACCAGCAGGCGCACCAAAATAGCCCAAGTAAACATCCATCATGCCAAAGCAGCTTCAGCTGTGATGGCTAGGATGTTCACCAAGCAGCACCTAGGGCTAGCGCTGCTTCAAGAACCCTGGACCTACGGAGGTAAGATCAGAGGCCTTAGCAACAGGGAATGTAAGTTGGTATGGGACAGCCGTGAGGTCTCCCCTAGAACTTGCATTATGGTAAGAAATGGCATAAATTACTTATGTCTTTCAGAATTTTTAACGCGGGATTTAGTACCGATTCAGGCCCTCATCAAGATCGAGGGTCTCCACCGCGAAGTAGTGATCGCATCAGCATACTTCCCTGGCGATGGTAACAGCATACCACCCATTGAAGTACAAAAGCTGGTGGAACACTGTATTAGGAGAAGGCTGCCACTCATCCTGGGATGTGACGCGAACGCACACAATGAGATGTGGGGCAGCACGGACACTAATAAGAGGGGTGAGTACCTTTTAGAATACCTCATTAAAGAGAACTTAATTGTGTACAACGTTGGGAACACACCAACATTTGTCACTAAAGTCAGAAATGAGGTACTGGATATTACGGTAGGTAGCGCTAACGTAAGTAAACTAATTAAAAAGTGGAGGGTTTCAAGTGAGCCCTCAATGTCAGATCATAGGATCATAGAGTTTGAGCTGGAAGGAGAGAGTGAGGAAAACACCCCCATTCGAAACCCCATACAAACTGTGTGGCCTATGTTTAGTTCCCAACTAAAAGAAAACCTAGAGCAGGTGACAGTGCGGGGTAGTATCAAACACTACACCGTGCTGCAGCAGGCTGTAGGAGAAATAAATGTAGCAATCACCACGGCATTTGAATCCAGCTGCCCGGTAAAAACCGTGAAGGAGCATAAGGACGAAAAATGGTGGAACAAAAATTTGTCTACATTAAGAGCAAAAGTACGTAGGCTTTTCAACAAAGCCAAGCAATACGGAAATTGGCTAGAATACTCTGAGGTGCTTACCACCTACAACAAAGAGATCAGAAGGGCAAAAAGGGAAAACTTTAGGACCTTCTGTGAAAACATAGAATCCACGCCGGTGGCAGCTAGACTGCACAAAGCACTAGCGAAGGATAGAGTGGAAATGACAACCACTCTCAAGAAACCGGATGGGACCTTCACGGAGGATGAAGAGCAAAGAGCTCTCCTCCTACTAGAAACCCATTTTCCGGGATGTAGAGGATACAGGGAGACCGAGGGCTTGATGCAACCACGGAAACCAAGTCGGGCCGACTGGAAGAGGGCAGCGTCCATCTGTACGGAAAACCGAATCTGATGGGCTATCAGCACTTTCCAGCCTTTTAAGGCCCCAGGTGTGGACGGACTAGTTCCTGCCTTCCTACAAAAGGGAGAGAGAGAACTAATGCCGTATCTTCTAAATATCTTTAGAAGTAGCTTAGCGCTCGGATATATACCGGAGCTATGGAGAAGGGCTAAGGTGGTATTTATACCGAAGGTGGGGAAGAAAGACACCACTCAACCGAAGTCATTTAGACCCATCAGTCTAACATCTTTTATGTTAAAGACAATGGAGAAGTTGATTGATAATTACCTTAGGACTATAGTGCTGGTAGGTACACCACTACACAGGAGTCAGCATGCTTACAGAGCAGGGAAATCCACAGAAACCGCCCTGTATCAGCTGACAAACGAAATAGAAGCAGCACTAGAGATAAAGGAAGTAGCGATATGTGCCTTCTTGGATATAGAGGGAGCTTTTGACAATACCTCACACGAGGCTGTCAGGGCGGCCCTCGAATCAATATCGACAGCACTATCTCAAAGTGGATGGGAGAAATGCTGAGAACTAGAACGGCGGAGACACAAGTGGGAAAAGACACCATTAAGATCTCCACAACTCGAGGGTGCCCACAGGGAGGTGTACTATCACCGCTAATGTGGAGCCTGGTAGTTGATGAACTACTGGTTAGGCTAAACGACCTAGACATCAAATGTCAAGGTTACGCCGATGACATAGTCATAATGGCCAGAGGAAAATTTGAGGGAACGCTCTGTGAAATTGTTCAGAGAGGCCTCAAAGTAACTAGTAGATGGTGTCAAACAGTGGGATTGAGACTCAACCCGAGCAAAACCACGGTGATACCATTTACTAGAAAGAGAAAACTAAACTGCCTACATCCCATACTCATAGATGGGAAGGCAGTAGAATACCAACAGGAGATAAGGTATCTGGGTATCACACTAGATAGCAAACTCCTATGGAATAGACACGCTGAGGCAGTGGTAGGTAAAGCCAAACGCGCCCTAATGGTGTGCAGAAATCTGGCAGGAAAAACGTGGGTTTGTAACCCCACTATCCTGCGATGGATGTACATCATGATAGTGAGACCTGCAATCACTTATGGGGCGGTTGCGTGGGGAAGTAGAATCAAGCTGGCCTCTATGAGGAAACAGCTTGAGAAGATTCAAAGACTGGCGTGTGTCTGCATCACGGGGGCGATGGGGTCGTGTCCGACAGCAGCATTGGAGCTGCTGCTGGATCTGACTCCGCTGCACCTTGTGGTGGAGAGCGCCGCCAGATCGGCGATCGTAAGGTTCAGCAAGGAAGGAATGGGCAGAGGCAAAATAATCGGGAGCATAGACCGAAACAGCCTCGCTGCCAAGATCCCCTGGCTGGAAGTACCAAAAGACGAAATGGTATGCAAATACCACTTCGAGAAAAACTACACAGCAATGTGTAGTAGTAAAGCCGATTGGAGCGACGAATCCTCAGCATACCACATAGAACAAAATGCCATCAAGTGGTATACAGATGGTTTGAAGACAAAGGAAGGCACTGGTGCAGGAGTGTTTGGACCTCGTACCAGATACTCCGAATCCATGGGAACATCCCCAAGTATCTTCCAAGCAGAGGTACACGCAATCGAAAGATGTGCACAGTTTAACCTCGACAGGAAGTACCGCAAAAAACGAATTGCTATCCTGTCAGATAGCCAAGCAGCCATCAAGGCCATTAGCTCATACACCATCAGATCCAAACTGGTATGGGACTGTGTGGGGAAGCTGAACAAGCTTGGCAGGGATAATAAGGTAACGCTATACTGGGTACCAGGACACACTGGTATAGACGGAAACGAAGAAGCCGATCACCTAGCAAACAAGGGATCCAGTAGCCCCTTTATAGGTCCGGAACCCTTTTGCGGTATGAGCGTGAACACCATCCGCAAAAGTTTAGATGAAGAAATAAGAGGAAAATGGATGAAAACCTGGGAAGAACTTCCAGGGCTAAGGCAATCCAAAGTGATGCTGGGATCTTTTAACCAGAAGAGAACTAAATCTTGCCTGAAACTAAGCAGAAACAAGCTCAGAATTCTGACAGGAGCCCTGACGGGACACTGCAGACTTAGGAAACATCTCAAGGCCCTAGGCCTAGAGGAGGATGATGGATGCAGATTATGTGGCTCAGCAGAGGAAACCCCCATACATCTGTTCAAAGACTGCGGAGCATTACTCTGCAAGAGACAGATGTACCTTGGGGCTCACTGCTTGAACACAGAGGAGCTGCAGGCCTTGAATCCCACCCAGATCCTGAGATTCCTAAAGGAATCAGGATTAGAGGAGGCGCTCTAAATGGCTAAGTACACCAACACTTGGAGGAGGAGGGTGGGGTACAATAGATCTATAAAGGTCGCAGTACAAGTCGTCACCACCATATCTACAATCTACAAGATCTACAACTATTGCATATTGCCTCAGATTCATAAATAGGGCCAAAAGAAAAACCTCAGCTACTGGACAGCTTACGGCCATTGAACTTCAAGAAGCTATAAATTCGATCATACAAATTGTCCAAAGAGATACATTTCATGATGAACTCAAGAATCTTAGAACAAAGAAAGACATCATTAAGAAAAGTAAGTTAGCAATATTCCAACCGTTTATTGATCATAACCAGGTACTGTGAGTAAGAGGAAGTATCAAGTATGCTAATGTAACCCCAGACCAACGACATCCGATTTTATTGCCAAAAAATCATAATATAACCAAACTAATAGTGCAACATATACATATCCAACAAAGACATGCAGGGGCTCAAGCTACATTAAATGCAGTACGGCAACACTTTTGGCCAATAGATGGCAGAAATCTTACAAGACGAATCATTTACAATTGCATTACTTGTTTCAAATCACCACGACCACGAATGGCAAATTACGTAATGGGAAATCTGCCAAAAAAGAATAACTCATGCGCGTCCATTCTTCAAAACAGGAGCCGATTATTGAGGTCCTTTTTATACAAAGGAAAAGCGACATAGAAATCGCAATAAAATTAAAACATGTGTTGCTGTATTTACATGTTTTACAACCCGAGCCGTTCACCTGGAACTAGTTAGTGATTTAACAACTGAGGCCTTTCTAGCTACCTTACGACGCTTTTTCGCACGAAGAGGCAAGTCTCGGATCATTTACTCTGATAACGCAACAAACTTCGTTGGCGCAAATTGCAAGTTACAAGTTACGTCGTTTGAAATCATTACAAACTATTCAGCAAATCAAAATATCGATTGGCACTTTATACCACCCAGATCTTTTCATTTCGGTGGACTATGGGAAGCCACAGTCAAATCTTTCAAATATCACATGTTACGAATAGTAGGCAATTCACTTCTAGCTTACCAGCAATTATACACTTTTGTACTAGAAATCGAATTAATTCTTAATTCTTGACCCATAACTCCTATCTCTTCTGATCCAAATGACCTCATTGCCCAGTCACCCAGTCACTTCCTAATTGGTGAATCTATAAGAAGCATCCCCGTGCATGACTTAACAGATGCACAATCAAATCGATTCTCAGCATGGCAACATACTCAGAAGATGAAGCAACACTTCTGGACTAGATGGCACAAGGAATATCTTAATGAACTAAATTTAAGATATAAGTGGCAATTTGGATCAACCCATACCATTACACCGGGCACTATGGTGATCATCAAACAAGACAACCTCCAACCCATGCATTGGCCTTTGGGACGAGTTACTAATACACACCCTGGACAGAATGGTGTTGTTCGAGTTGTTAGTGTCCAAACATCGAATGGAACTTATAAGCGCTTGTGAAAAACTTGGCACCTCTTCCAATAGAAGGCAGTGAATGAATTTGTGAATAAAATAGTGTCAGGTTAATATTGTTGAACATTAGTTCAAGGGAGGCGGAATGTCGGCGTCTAGTATGGTTGCGGACAGTGTTTTGTTTTTTATTTCAAATAATTTTTCTTTACTGTTTTGCCGACAATATGTTTGTATTTTTAGGGTTCCGTACCGAAAACGGAACCCTTATAGGATCGCTTTGTTGTCCGTCTGTCTGTCTGACCATTTTTCTCAGGAACGCGTAGAGGTAACAAGTTGAAATTTGTATCAAATTAATTTGTATCAAATTTGTATCAAATAACAAAATAAGTCAACGCGATCAAAAGATATGACCGTTTATGTGGCATATTTTGCGATTTCACAAGGGAATCAAAACCTATAGGGTACTTCCCGTTGACCTAGAATCATGAAATTTGGCAAGAAGCGGTGTCTTGCCGAAAACCGTAAATATGTAGTTTAATTACAAGAAAAATGCGAATTTACTATTAGAAACTTACGAAAAAACACTAATGTTGTCGTAGTGGTATTGTCAGGCTCCGGAAGCATATGGGTTGCATACAGTTAGGTCCTACTCGGTTAGGTCCGAAGGTTAAAAAGCATGTGTTGGCACCAAGCTGTTTATTCTGAATTTTCTTTGTTTATATTCGTTATGCATTTCATCACGTACGCTCTATATATTATACAGGGTATATATTATGTCTAAATTTTGCTTGTTTATAACCGACATGCGACATACTCAAGTCTCATAACATCCTGTATATATTATATTTCGTCTATTTTTTCTTTATAATCTACATATACTTAAATCACGTACGCCCTATATTTTTTGGTAGTCAATTGCCCAAAAAGCAGTCAATTGAACAACTGAATGTTAAGTGTATCGAAATAGATCTAGAAATAGTTAATATATTATTTGTTTATATTAGATCTAGAAATAGTTAGATCTTAATATAAGTTAGTGAATAATTGTAATACTAAAATAAAGTTTTCTTTTTATAAGTTTAAAAATATTCGCGTTATTTAAAAAAAAATACACTGTATACCTTTATACGATATACAGGCAAAATTGAGCAGTAAAAACAAATAGTGAAGTTCCAGAACCCCTAAACACTCATAGTGAATGAGTGATGAATGGTAATAAAATATAGGGTAGAATTCCATCGTACGACAGCGGCATCTTGAGGTTGTGCTTGCAGCGGTACTAAGATGGTCGTGATTTCAGGAGGGCAGCTTGTCAAGTTAACTGAATGTGCTTTCTACGTCCTCCACAAAAAAAGATACCTTACTTACAAGTTTGTACGGAACCCTCGGTGCGCGAGTCACAACTCGCACTTGACCGGTTTTTTTTTCTTAACGCAGAAGTAAGGAGAGTTGCGGAAAACCAGCGAGTGTTTCTATCGACAGTTGTTTGAGACAGACGGTTTCTTAACCTAAAAACGTAGACAAACACAAATTCTTTATTTTCTTCAGTTCATGTGTAGTTATTTTACCTTTACTTGTTATATGATTATTAAACCAGTTAGAGTTACATGCGCTGTTTTTATCAATATATTCCTAAAACGATATCTAAAACTAGATTCCTAAAACTAGCTACATAAAATTAATTTGGCGTGTCGCGGTACAGCTCTGTACAATGTGGTACCGTAGACCCCTCGGATCGTTCTCCACTTCCTCACATAGGGCCTTCCAGCTGCTTTGTTGTTATGTTACGGAGTTATGTTATGAATGTTACGCAGCTTTTTTTTCTCGTCTTTGTACTTGTTCTGCTCTTGGATTGTCTCATTTGGGAGTCTCTTCTTATTGGTTCTAGTTAACACTCTCCTCTTTTTCAAGCATTTCCGTCTGTTCTTTGATTTCGTCTGTCCATCAATATACCCCTACGCGTCTTGTGTTGTTTCTCTTCATTTTGGGCATTGGCTTGTCACACGCTGCCGCTATAATTTTTATCACGTCTTCAGCCTTTCCAAAGGTTTCCACTTTGCATTTCTTCAAGCCCTGGTTAACGTCACCAAGGAATTTTGGTTTATCAAGCTTGGCCAGCCTCCATTTGGGGGCTGGGTTTGCTCTATTTTGTACTCGTTTTCCACCGAGCGCGTATTAGATGTAGCGATGTTCGCTGAGTGTTTCGTCCGACAGTACTTTCCACTCTTTAATTTGACTGCTTGGGTCTCCGGTGTCAAATGTGACATCTCTTAGAGAGCTTTTATTTCTATTTCTATATGTGGGTTCTTCGCCTTCGTTGGCTATCTCGAGATTATTTGCCATGGCTCATTCAGCGAGTAGGCGCCCTCTTTTATCATCTACTTTGGAACCTCACGCTTTTGCTTTTGCGTTGAAATCTACAGGCACTAATTTCTCTTTGTTTGTTTGGCTTATGCTCTGCTGCAGTTCCTGTAGGTATTCTTCGAACTCCTCGTATTTACAATTTGGGCTTATGTAGCAGCTATATACTGCCCCATTCCAGGTTCACCCATGCGAACCCTTTGCCTTTGTACTCCCAGTTGTCGGTTGACCCAGATCGCAGTTTTGATCAGTATGCCACTTCTGGTTGTTATTATTGGCTATCCGTTTGTTGAGTTCACTTACTAGCATTATATCGATTTCCATTTTGGTGCGCTTAAATGGTTGTGTGCGGCAGCAATTCTATTGACATTTAGTTGGACATTTTTTTTATCAAAGTCAGGGGTTGATCCTCAGTAGCAGATGCTGTTTGCTTCCGTTTTAACTTATATTTCAGTGCCCAACCATGGTGGCCCTCTTCCTTGTACGTTGTACAGTAGGCCGCCTGCTTGCAATCTTTTGCTTATTGGCCACTTTTGGCGCAATTCATGCACAAATTACTACTGTCGCGGCTTCTGCATTCCTGGTGTTGTGCCCAAATTCTAAACATTTAAAGCATATTTGTACTTTCTTCTTGCGTTTGATGCTACAATTGTTCCATCCAATTTTCATTTGCCCTACTTTTAGTATATTTTCTGCTGTTCCAGGATCTAGGGTCACTTTGGCTGTTTTCCGTTCCCCATAGGTTGGCCATATATGCTCCAAGGCAGAGCTATAGGTTTTCTTTGCATTTTGGTCGTCAATCCTCTGAGTTTTTCAATCAGAGTTTGCGTTTTCTCCGGTATCGTTCCTCCCACCTCGAACTGTATCTCCCCGTACCTCTTTCTACCAGAAAGCATCACCGCTTCGGTTTTTTCCGTGGTGAGTTGAAGTTTGTTCTTTTCTAGCCATATGTAGATCCTATGTATCGCCTCGTTGGTGTTGTACATTAAATCTTCTCTCGATTTAGCTCTAGAGACCACTGCCAGGTCGTCGGCGAAAGCAATTGTTTCCACGCCGTCGGGCAAATCTAGGTCTAGTATGCCGTCGTATAACAAGTTCCAGAGATGGGGGCCCAGTACAGAGCCGTGGGGTACGACACATGTCACTGGAATTGCAACGCCGTCCTCTAGCTCTAGCTTTCTGCCAGTCAGGTAGCTTCCTATGATCTTTCTCAGGTAGGCTGAGATGTTTCTTTCTAGTAGTTCCCTTTTTATTAAGTTCCAGTTGGCGGAGTTGAAAGCATTCTTTATATCAAGCGTGACAAGGACACATAGCTTTCTGGTTTTCCGTGTCTTCTTCATTTCGTTTGTTGCAATATCGCATACTCTCTTCACGGCTTGAATTGTCGAACGTCCTTCTCTGAAACCATACCGTCGATTTGATATGTCTTTTTTTTCTTTTATTTCAGTCATTAATCTTCTGGTGATAAGATGTTCTAGTAGCTTCCCCGCACTGTCCAGGAGGCAGCTCGGGCGGTATTTTATCTCAGCATCTTCTACCTTTTTTGGTTTCTCAATTACAGCTAGTCTTGCTATTTTTCGTATGGCAGGGAACGTTCCCTAGGCCAGTAATGCGTTCAGGACCCCAAGAACATATTTTGTGATTTCTGCAGCGATCATTTTTAATACCTCTGGGAGGATCAGGTCCGGTCCCGGTGCCTTTCTGGTTTTAATTTTACTAAGAGCTTCTTCTAGCTCTTTCTCTTTAAATTCTCTTGCTGGGGCGTGTTCCGTTGTCGGATACCAGTCGTCTTCCTCACATTGCGGAAAAAGTTCTTCAACGACTTTCTTCTTCTGTTCAAGGAGAAGCGGCTTCTGGGACACTTTAATCGCTTCATTACGATGCGGTAGCCACGCCCCCATATATCATTTTCCACGGCATCGCATAGTCGGGTCCATTGCACATCTTTTGCCTTGAGAATGGCGTGTTTCAGCATCTTTTTCGCCTGTTTGTACTCTTCCCTGGCTTGCTCGTAATCATTTCTTGACAGCCTTTTGTTCGCTCTTGTCATGCTTCTTCTTGCTTTAAGACAGCTTCTATGTATGGTTGCGATGTTCTCAGTCCACCAGTAAGCCGCCTTTTGGTTCCTCCTCTTCCTCATTTTTGGAGTGGCTATCTCGCCAGCTTTCTTAATGTTTAGAACAAATGCTTCCGGTGAGTCGGTTTCTTTTCCTTTAATCGTCTTTCCAAGTTGTTTGAGGATTTTTTTAACGCATAATGTATTTAGCGACCAATTATGTTTTATTCTTTTCGTATGTATCTCATTTGAGATATCCTCAAGTTCATAGTATATGCACTTATGGTCGCTCATGCTTTCCTCTTGGAGTACCATCCAGTTTGTGATTTTTGTTTTAGTTTGCTCCTTGGCTATGGTGATATCAATAATTGACGCGGTTGCTCCACGTTCGAAGGTCGCTTTATTCCCTACATTTTGTACGACAAAATTCTCCTGCGCCATCCATTCTGTCAATATGATTCCTCTGGTATCTGTAGTTCGTGAACCCCCATTCATGTGATTTAGCGTTAAAATCGCCCATAATAACTATATTAGTGTTACTTTGTTGTCGCACACTTCTACTTAGATTTTCCAGGAATTTTTCAAAGATATCCAGTTCCACGTTTGGGTAGATGTAACATCCATAGAAAACAGAGTTGCTTGTCTCAATCCAAAAGAGACCGTCCCCTGCTCCATGCTGTTTGACGGGATTGGAGTTCTTAACATTTTGTATTGCTACGTCTGTTCTATTGTCGGTGTACCATTTCCCCTTTTGTACCAGCTTTTTGTTAGGTTCCATGATCGTTGCGATATCGACGTGCTTCTCGTGTATGGTTTGCGTCATAAGCTCAAACGCACACTTGCTTCTGTTTAAGTTTATTTGGAGTACTTTGGTGTTAGCCATCTCTGGATGGACTTCTCCTCCCTATTTTGCTTTTTTTGTTGTTTGCGCCCTTTCTGGCATCTAAAAGTGCCTTCCTGATGAACATGCACTTTCCTCTACCAGCCTGGTGTCCCTCTTTGTCACACAGCATGCAGAATTCATCGTTGGTACAGGTTTTTCACTTATGACCCCTTTGCCCTCACCTGCTGCAAAGGCTGGATTTGTCAGTGCCGGTGCACTCTGCTGTTTTGTGATCAAACTGCCAGCACTTATAGCACTTTGTCAGCTTAATCCTTTTCTCGACCTGACACTCGACTATGCCAACTCGGAGGAACCTTCTGCTAGGCAGCTTTTCAGCGTCTTCTTTGTTGATGGTTAGCATTGAGGCTAACGTATCATTTGCATTCGGCCTAAGTTCGCTCAGTTTATATGTGCTTTGTTCCAGAGGTCCGACCAGGGCTTCGACTGCAGCTAGCACATCTTCTTTTACTGCGGTGGCTTCTAGCCCCCTAATATGCAGGGTCTCTTGTTTTCGATTTTTTTGGACTATATTTCTGTCGTTGATTATTTCTCACGACTTTTTAATAGCTGCTTGCAGTTCCCGCACTGCTTTATCGTCTTTTCCCATAGTTATTAGTAGCTTACCTTCCTGAGTACTTCTTACTTCCTTAACTACGTCTTTCGCATCACTTTTGAGTATTACTTCTTTAATGCTTGTCACTAATGATTTGTACTCTTTGTTTAGGTCTTCAACTACTAAGGCATATGCTTTCCACTCTTTCCCCATTCGTGCGGTTTTTTCTCCTTTGACATAATCAGGTTTCCTGTTGGTATAGATCCTTAATTTTGTGTCTGACGTTTGAAAGACACACTCTAACAGCTTCCGCAGTCTTGGCGTTCCCATGCATTTAACGCTGTGGATTGCAACCAGTTCGTCCCCTGCTGTATTCTATAAGTTGGTTCAATTTGTGCCAAATATCTTCGTCCGTATTGTCGTATGTAATTTTGACAATTTTCTTTTTTTCGGCTGTTCCCTTGAGTTTCTCAGAGCGGATTACGTTGGTTTGCTCTAGTACATCAAATTCTTCCCTCACTACTCCTAGTTCGGGATATTTCTCTTTGTAGAGCCTTTGTATGCTCTTGTCCATATTTACGTCGTCTGGCTCGACGATAACAACTTTAACTATTGCTCCATTATCGGCTAGAGGGTTGCCTATCTGGACTTCAATCTTCCTGAACCGTTTTTCACTCCAGGTTCTGTTTTCTACACTTTGCCACTTCTTGAGTGTGTCTATCTCATGGAGCGATGTAAGCTCTTCAGGTTTTCCTCTGAGGTTCCAGGGAGTTGATCGTTGCTCCGCGATTTGCTTTTTTAAGTTCTCGTTTTCTGCCCGTAACTCTCTCACCAGAATTTCGAGGTCCGTTTCCTCCGTGCTGGTTTGCGTGTTGGCAATGCTTACGCCCTTTTGCTCCAGGTGATGTGTGTCCACTTGGATGTCCACGTCGTATGTGGGAATCTCATTTTTTTCCCACCTGAGGGATTCAAACCAATCTCGCGCTGACTCCCTATTTACTTTTTCCACTTGCCTTTTCAGTTTTTCTATCACATTTTTTATCTCTCTCTTCGTGTTTGGATTTTCATCCACCAGCTCTGTGTTGTAATGTTGTGTTGTAAACAGTGATATCGCCTGGACCGCCTCAATAATGTTAAAGGCGGTAGGGCACTCCTTTCTTTTAATTTCTTCCATGGAGTCCCTATCGGAAGTTTCAATTGATGTGTCCGCCACTTTGTGTTTCTCCACCAGCGAGGTATTTAGTGAGTTGCACCTCTGTCTTGCGCTCGTAATATTTAATCTACTGTGCGGCATTCGGGAAGCATCTACCCCTGCCGTACCGAGAGATTGACGTGTGGTTTGCTTACTCGTGTCGTACGACATCCCGTCGCTGTACGAGTTGCTTGGTGTCATTGTTTGCTCCCCCCAGAATCCGAGGAGCGGCCTGAGATAGACTCAGGGTGGGATTGTGGACCACTGGTCCTACCCACCTGGGGTAATATGTTGTTTACATTCGACATTCCATATTATAAGGCTAACTAGTCCCGCGCCACTGAGTCTAGTGAACTTTTTTTGTTGACGAGGTTTTTCCCCTGTATCTAGTGTTGTCTGTCTAGTCTTGTCTGTCCAGTGTTGCCTGTCTAGTCTTGTTAGTCTAGTACTGTCTGTCTTCCATTGTCTGTCTAGTCTTTTCTGTACAGTCTAGCCGGTCTAGTCTCATATATCTAGTGTTGTGTATCTAGTTTGTCTGTTTAGTTTTATCTACCCAGTTTAGTCTGTCGGGTCTGATTTCATCTGACTTTGTATCTTATCCATCACAATTTATTCTTGCTTCTATGACCCTCTACTTGTATATTCTAATCGACCAAGTATCATACTCCCAAGTATCATAGTCCACGTATCATAGATGTCTAGTCCCTACATTTAAGTCTACCTACCACCGTCTAATAATATCAGCGCCGTGTAATCCCACTTGTACGAATCCTTTGGCATAATTAAAGATATAATGAAACATTTGCCAATGTTAAGTGGTGGCGTTAACGAAGTTAAGAGTTGTTAAAGTTTACGAAATCGTACGCTCTGAATATCACAAGAGACGGAATAGAAACATTTCCAACTACCGCCTACACACTGCATGTGTATCTATATATATATATATATATATATATATATATATATATATATATATATATATATATATATAAATATAAATATATATATATATATGTGTGTGTGTGTGTGTGTGTTATATTGTGGGTTGGAAGGACGTCTCCTGCATTCATCATATTTCCATGTGAAATGAATATTTCATAAGTGGGAAATCTTTGCAGACTGGCTCGGCATCGCGTAATCCGTCCGTCGAGCCGCGCTCCGTCTAAAATGTGTATATAATAATAATGAGAATTGTTCCGAACGTCAGGGGCGGCACTCGCAAATTATACAGTAACGATTTAGACTAAATTGTAGCCTGCATTACATTACCCACACACTCTAACTTCCATACAAACGACTAGCAACTTCTAATCAAACTAGATTAGAAATTGTCTAATATTGCACGTTTATCTGTCTATATTCTCATCTTTACAGAATAATATCTATCTAGTTTCCTATGTCGTATAGACGTAAGAAACGTCTATCACCTGTCATTAATTCATTCAGTTCATTACGTCACTAAAAAGTTTATCATCAAATTACCAGTGCAACCAGCAAGATAGATTAGTTGATATGGCGTCAGCGGCCAAGACTCCACTTGGATGGATCGGAATAGATCTGGGCACGACGTACTCGTGCGTCGGGACGTTCCGCAACGGCGGCGTCGAAATAATAGCGAACGAGGAAGGAAATCGCACAACCCCGAGTTACGTGGCCTTTAATGACCTGGAAAGACTTATAGGCGAATCGGCTAAAAACCAAGTCGCCTTAAATCCTTCCAACACGATTTATGGTATGTGAGAAAAATTCATTGCGCGATCCGTTGGAATTATCCAAATCGATTTATATCTGACTATTGCAGACGTCCGCGCTAATACTTTTCTCGTGTGAATTATCTACGCACGCATCATTGCGCTTGACGCTCAAATATCAAACACTAACAGGATCGGAAACCACCACAAGCAAGACGAAAGGTCGCTTAGTGACAATA
This sequence comes from Phosphuga atrata, assembly GCA_944588485.1. Classification (NCBI taxonomy): domain Eukaryota; kingdom Metazoa; phylum Arthropoda; class Insecta; order Coleoptera; family Silphidae; genus Phosphuga; species Phosphuga atrata. The sequence goes on along the minus strand of OX155903.1, from coordinate 26,645,963 downwards.
ACTGAAACTAGTCTACTAATATTATCACAAATTATGCCTGAATGATGGACAGAAACCACCCTTTGATTTAAATTTAAAAATTCCACCATGCTTTACGTAACATTAATACGGACGTGCCTTAAAGAGTTAAACCATTAACTAAAATTCATGGTACGAAATTTAAAACTGCTTTTATTTCTTTTTAGACGTGAAAAGGCTAATTGGAAGAAAATTCCAAGACGAAACCGTCCAAGAGGACATGAAACTCTGGCCGTTCGAAGTGATCGACGTGGATGGCCGCCCGAAGATCAGCGTAGTGTACAAGGGCCAGAAGAAGACCTTCTACCCGGAGGAGATCTCTTCGATGCTCCTGGCCAAGCTGAAGGAAAACGCCGAGGCGTTTCTGGGCACGGGAATAGCCGGCGCCGTCGTCACCGTTCCCGCCTACTTCAACGACTCACAGAGACAGGCGACCAAGGACGCCGCCACCATAGCAGGATTGAACGTACAGAGAATCATCAATGAGCCCACCGCTGCATCTATCGCCTACGGATTACACAAAAAGGTATTATCAATATTTTCAGCAAATTATGAATTTTAGAAGAATTGATGGCTTAGTCTAGCACAGGACATAACATCAAAGAGAGACACAATTCAAATTAATTTTACTAAGTCTATTTATTCCTGTTTGTTTTCATCATTATCATCATTATACAGTCCTTTCCGTCCATTGCTGGACATAAGTGGTCCATTGCTGGATCATTTCTGCCCATTTCTTTCTGTCTTGGGCCTCTCGCACCCAGACTTCCCCTGTTCTCTTGATATCATCGGCGCACTTTGTGGAGGGTCTTCCTCTGTTGCACCTATCTGCTCTTGGTCTCCACCCCAGGAGTTTCTTAATCCATCTCCAATCTGAAATTCTAGGTCTTCCTTGTTGATATGGTCTCGTAGCCACACGCCGAGCATCGATCTTTTCATGTTGCGTTGTGCAATTTGGAGCTCTTTTCTGCAGATGTGATGGTGTATGTTGCGGTTTCAGTGCCGTAGGTAATCATTGGCAACACACATTGAAAACATCCCTTTTTAAACTGACTGGTAGGTCCCTTTCAAATACGTCTCGAAGTTTCCCAGGGTCATTTTTCTTTTGAATTCGCATGTTTGGTTGTCTCTAGTTATGCGTATTTCGAGCCCTAAATATGTGTATTTTTCTACAAAATCTACACCTCCAACGCCAGCCTCGATCTGTCTGCTCGAGAATTTAGGTGATATCCTTTACCATCTACCTGCTCGGGACCAAATTTGTAATACATTTTGTTTTGGAATACCTTATTCTTAAACCTACGCTGTTACATGCTTCTTGGAGTTCTAGCAGCATTGTTTTCATATCGCTGAAATCGTCAGCTTGTAACAGCATGTCGTCCAAAAATCGTAGGTTTGATAAGTTCTTGTCATACATAGTGAGGCCTTTTCTCTTCCAAGATTTTTGGAGACAAGTTCCAAAACAGCGTGTGAACAATTTGGGTGATATCGTGCCCCTCTGGCTCACGCCTCTGCCAATTGAAATGGGATTGCCGCTTTCGTGGGGTTGAACCGTCATACTGGCATTTTTCTAGATGATATAAAAGGTTCTCTTGTAGCGATGACTGCAAACTGCACGAGAACTACATCCAACTGGACGGTATCGAATGCATTGTGAAAATATATTAAGGACGAGTGGTTGTATTCAATACTTTTCTCGAATACTGTTTTAACACTTTGTAGATGGACATTGGTTCCGCTTCGGGCGCAGAGTACTGCGTGCTCCACTAGTTGGTAGAATTCCAGTTTATTTTATAGTCCGGTTGTAATTATCCTTGAGAATAATTTGTAGAGATGACTCAGGAGACTCATCGACCTGTAATTTTCCAGGTCAGCTATGTCTTTATTTTTGTGCAGTAAGATCACGATAGCGTTTTATTCATTTGGTATTCTGCTATTGAACAGGTTTCTTTGTTAGCAAGACTGCTCCAATATTAATGGCGCCTGCAGTCACTTGGTCCCCTCCGGGTCCTTTGTTGGTGTTTCTATTTCTTAATGCTAATTGTATTTCATCCAAAGTACAAACTTTTTTATAATCTGTCAAAGTCAAAACGTCAGTCAAGGCTTACATTTTGATCAGGACATAACGACAAAGAAAGCAATTTAATTTAATACTACTAAGTCTATTTATTCCTGTTTGTTTTCATCATTATTATCATCATACAGTCCTTTCCGTCCATTGCTGGACATAGGCCTCCCTCATTTCTGCCCATTTCTTCCTGTCTTGGGCCTCTCGCACCCAGACTTCCCCTGTGATCTTGATTTCATTAGCGTAATATCTGAAATATCAAAGTAATATCTGGTATTGATTCTGACCCCTGATTTACGATGCTTTTTTGGATATTATTTCAGTTCCATATTCCGGGCTCGGTTCTTTTTCGGTCGTATATAAAAGTTGGTAAAATTTTTCAACCACAATTTTGTTTTATAATACGGAACATAACCTACAAACTTTTTTGTGATCTGTCAAAGTCAAAACGTCAGTCAAGGCTAACATTTTGATCATGGTGAAGTTCACGAACGAGCAACGTTTGGGAATCGTTTAAACTTACTACCATAATTACTCCAATTTTTGGTCGCAATAATCGTCCCACCAGACAAGCTGTACATGCGATGGTGAATAAATTTTAATCAACATATTCACTATTGAATGTTCCTGTGCCAGTGAGACAACGCACCGGTCGAAATACTGGAAATATTGCAGCCGTAAGAACTTTAGTTCAAAATGAACCAAACAAGTCGATACCGCGCCGTTCACAAGAATTTGGAATTTCTCAATCCACATTATGGCAAATTTTGGGTAACGATCTCCAGCTACACCCTTACAAGATCAAATTAATCCAAGAACTGAACCTTCTTCTTCTTCTTCTTTGCGTGCCTTATCCCTTCGGGATGTTGGCGATCAACGTAGCAATTTCCGTTCTATCTACAGCCTGTCTGAAAAGTTGTGTGGAAGTGAGCGAGAACCTCTGCCTCAGGTTTTCTAGCTACGAGTTTCTTCTTCTACCTGGTCCTCTATGTCCATCTACTCTTCCTTGCAGAACCAGCTGTAGTAATCGGTATTTCTGGTTTCTCATTATATGACCAAGATAGCCAGTTTATCTTCTTGATTGTGCTCAGAACTTGCCTCTGCGTGCCTATTCTTTGCATTACCACCTCATTCGTAATGTGATCCCGCCAGAATATGCGGAGCAGCTTTCTATATACCCAGAGCTCGAACGCCTCTATCTTCCTTTCTGTTGCTTCCGTTAGCGTCCATGCTTTTGCGCCGTACAACAGAACAGAGAAAACGTAACACCTGACCATTCGGACCTTTAGTTGTAATGTCAGGTCGCTGCTGCATAGCACTGTTTTGAGTTTATTAAATGCTGCTCTAGCCTTCTCTATTCTGCAGTGCAACTCTACGGAGTGCTCCCAGTTGTCGTTGGCAATAGTTCCCAGGTAAGGGTACTTCTCTATTCGTTCGATGATCTCTCCTTCTAACATCAATACGCTGGGATCTGAAGCATTTCGGCTTATTAGCATGTGTTTTGTTTTGCTTTTGTTGAGCTTGAGGCCATATTCCGAGCTAGTGGTGTGAATCTTGGTTATTAGTTCTTGTAAGCCTTCCAAACTGCTAGCAAGTATGATGGTATCGTCGGCGTATCGGATGTTGTTTATAAGCTCCCCATTCATCTTGATGCCTTCGCTGGTGTCTTTGAGCGCTGCTTTGAAGATTTTTTCCGAATACAGATTGAATAGAGTCGAAGATAATACGCATCCCTGTCGTACGCCTCTGCGGATGTTAATCTTTGCGGAGTTGTTGTCATCTACTTTTACAGACGCTGTCTGATTCCAATACATGTTGGCTATTATTCTGATGTCTTTTGTATCTATGCCTGTTTCCTGTAATACCTCGATCATTTTATCGTGCTGTACATTATCGAAGGCTTTGGAGAAAGCTATGAAACAGGCGTGGACATCACGGCCCATATCTCTGCATCTCTGAATCAGAACCTGGACTGTAAAAGTAGCCTCTCTTGTTCCCAGTGCGTTCGTGAAGGCGAATTGACTTTCACCTAGATATACTTAGCATTTTTGATAGATTCTAGCATGTATGATTTTAAGAAAAGTTTTAACTACGTGGTTCATTAGGCTTATTAATCTGTGTTCGTCGCAGTTCTTTGCAGTTGGTTTCTTGGGTATCGTGACGAATATGGAGTAACCAGTCCTCTGGCATGTTTCCGGTGTTATAGAAATTATTAAAGAGAGCAGTTAGGATGCTTAGATAATCGTTCCCAGTGTTCGCATTGCACATTACCTTTGACATTTCGGTGTTGACGTTGTCTGAATCTGCAGATTTATTATTCTTTACTAGTTCTATGGTTTTCCTTACTTGGTCTTTCGTGATTTCTGGACCGCTTTCTGTCGTGTTGTTATTGTTATTGGGGTGCTCTGAGCGAGAAGTGTCGTTAAATATGGTTTCAATGTATTCCTGCCATACCTCTAGTTTGTGCGAGGTTTCCGTGACCAGTTTACCGTTCCTATCAGCCAGACTCATTGTTGTTGTTTTTGTGTTATTTTTCGTTCCTACCATTTCCTTAATTTTCCGATGTACGTTGAAGTGATCGTGGATGCGGTCTAGTTTTTCTATTTCGTCGCATTTGGCCGATAGCCAGCCTTCTTTGGCTTCTCTGATTTTGGTCCTTTCACTGGTACACTGGTTTTAACTGGTTTTGTTTATTTCACGGTAACTGGTACCGTCTGTTTGTTTCACTTTCCTTCTTTGTTCCATTAGGTTCAGAATATCTTGTGTCATCCACTCTTGTTTGGCTATCTTTACTTGTTTTAGGTATCTTTGAGAGGCGTTGCAAATTAGTTTTTTATTGCGTTCCATTTTCCTTCCGGTTCCGATATTTCTTTTATAGTATTTACGCCTTCATCGAAGCTTTTCTGTAATCTTTCTTTAACTGTGTCATCATTTATTCTTCTCATGTCCAACCTTGGTGTACGTGTAATGCTCGCTCCACACTCTCGCGGAGTAACTTCGGCGAGGATCCTCGCCGAAGTTGTTCGAGTCGAGGAACTAGACGAAGGAGACATCTACACTCTTGCCTTACTTCGCGAAGACTTGCTTTACTTCATCCTTCTTATCTGCTGTTGGGGCGTAGACCTGTATAATATTTACGTCTACTGGGCTTGCTTTTAGCTGTAGCAGCATGACTCTGTCTGAGTGAGGTACGAAGTTCTTCACTGACATATTTACTTCTTTTGTTAGAATGATTCCAACACCGTTTCTGTGGTGTTTGCCGGTGTTGCCTGAATAATAAATTGTATGGTCACCAAATCTACACTTCCCAGTTCCTCCAGATCCATCGCATCTCACTTATTCCTAAGATAGTTGCGTCCAGTCTAGTCATTTCTCGGACAACATTGTGTGTCTTCCCTGCTTCAAACATGCTTCTCACATTCCATGTGCCTATCTTCGTAGCTCACCCGGTGATTCTTTGCACCCTCTGCCCATTTAAGAGCTGCCGGTACTGAGGGCCATTGTTTGTTTTATCAACCATGTTGATTGTACTCGGAATTTCTTTATGAGGTAGTTTTTCATTGATTTCCTCCTTGAGCTCCTCAAGATGTAGCTGTACCGATCATTTTGATCTCCACCTTCATCTGGTAATGTCAGAGCTGCTGCCCTCTGCCATGTCTGTTGGTTCGCGGGAGGTATATTACTTCCCTCCTACCCTTCAGTTCTCTCGCCGGTTGGTGAGATCTGACGGTTCCCCTATCCACCACCTGAGGACGCGCTCCGTAGAGGTTTTAGACTCCCCATTTCTCGAAACCTTCGTTCTTCATCAAAAATTTGCAAATTGTCCTGAACCTCCGCGATAAAAGTCAAAATTCCGCTGTTGACTCGACCTCATCGCACCGTAATCAATATAACGATCACCATGCACCATTTAGTGTTTGAACTTGAAATTTATACGGATTTTTTTTCGAATTGCTGAATAAATGATTTTAAATCGAAATTTTAGAGCTGAAACTTCTGGATAATTTAAAGCGACGAAAATTATCCTATTTTATTCCAAAAGTTTGGAAAATATCCTGAATTTCATCAAGAAATTATCTTTAGCGAGGTAGTTCATTTTTGGCTGAATAGCTTTGTCAATAAGCAGAATATGCATTATTGTAGAGTAACAAACCCACATGTGCTTCACGAGACTACATTGCATCTTTAAAAAGTGACCGTGCGGTGTGGATTTCATGCCGGAGGTGTGATAGGGCCGTCGGTGAAAACAATCGTCATGTTATGCTCAATGGAGTTCACTGTCGTGCCATGTTGGAAGACTATTTTTGGCCAGAATTGGATGGAGTCGATATAAGCGATATGTGGCTCCAAAAACATGGTGCCATAGGCCACACAGCTGGTCAAATAATTAATTAATTGAAAGGGAAATTTGGTAATCGTTTAATCTCGAGAAATGGTCTAGTCGAATGGCCACCTCGCTAGCCGTTTTGACGCTGTTGGATTTTTTCTTATGAGGTTACCTTAAGTTGAAGGTTTATGTCAACAATTCAACAACGTTAGAGGAGCTCAGGAACAATATCGAACGCGAAATTGCCAACTATCCGGGTGATATGTGTGAGCGAGTGATGAAAATTGAATCCAAAGAATCGATGTTGGTCATATACTCGTGTTGGTCATATGAACGACGTCGAATTCTATACATAATTGTAACATGTGTACTACACTTGGAATAAATTTCAGGCTGATATCTCAATTATTTTGTATTTTATTTAGATACAAAATTGTTATGTCCTTATTGAAAAACCCGGTATTTCCCTCTTTGTTTCTGAGTTTAGTTATTTGACTTTGTCCGCTTCCCGGATTTCTGCGCAGGGTGCCCATTATTTAATTATCTTATTATCTGTTCTTAATTATCTTATGATTATCTGTGGTTTGTTGAATTTTGTCTTTATTGTACGTTCTTATGTCGCGCCTTGTTGGCTTCGATATCTGTTTATTTATCTCTCTTAGCTCTTTAATGGAGGTCGCCTCTTCACTTCTCATGTCTCATCTGCTTTGCATCAGCTGAATTGTGCCTTGGCTGAGTATTCCTTCTTCTTTTGTTCTGGGAACGCCTTCACTTTTTTATCCACAACAGCCACATTTGAGTTGTAGGAAATGGGATTTTGCATTTTGAGGGTGGATATAATCGGTCGCCATGCTGGGGGAAGTTGCAAGGAATCATCTCTTGTGTTCAGGCAATAGTCTCGTTCTCTGTGTACCACTGACATTTCGTGGCAAATCTGTGCAAGAGTCCTTTTGTTTCTCAAATCCATACAGTGGCCGGTGTTGGTGTGTTCCACAAGAGCGGATGAAACTTTCTCTTTGCGTCTGACTGAAACTGCATGTTCTTGAATCCTAGTCGATATTTTTCGTACGTTCAATATAGGTTCGTTCACATGTTCCGAGGGTATTTCGCAAATTCCATGGTATTCTAACGGGATGGTGTTTTTAACGCTGCGTATCATGGAGGATATTTTTTGCTTCGACTTGAAAATGGTGTCTTTTTATGATCCTGGCGATTTTGTCAGTTGATCTATGAACAAATGGTAGGTATGCTGTGCTGACGGGTTTCTCGCGTTCTTCAGTTCTTTGGTTATGGTTCTCTATACGACGAAAGCTCTGGATATTAGGCTGTTTGGATGTCCATTTGAAGAAAGAGCTTCTTGTAAGTTATTCAATTCTTTGGGTAAGTTAAGCTGGTCGCCTAGTCTTTTGGATCGGCTGGTGAGAGTGTTGACTAAAGATGCTAGTTGTTTCGGGTGAGGATGCGAAGAAGCGTTCAGAAGTCTGTCCGTATGCGTTGGTTTTCGGTGCAGTGTGTGACTCAAGGTGCCGTCTGGTTTCTTCTGTACCAAAACATCCAAGAAAGGGAGTCGTTGATGCTTTTCTACCTACATTGTGAATTTCATTTGGACGTGTAAGGAATTAAGATGGGTGAGGAATTTGTCCAATTTTGGCCTACCGTGGGGCAATATTACAGATATGTCGTCCACGTATCTTAACCAGAGTGCAGGTTTAAGTGTAGCTGATGAAATTGCCTTTTCCTAAAAATCTGTAAGAAATATGTTGGCCATTATTAAGGATAGAGGTGAACGCATTGTTGCTACTAGAACTTGTTTGCTTATTTTACCATCGTATCTAAAGTATGTATTCTTTAGACAATGTTTCGCCAGATCTGGCATATACCTACTTTTCTGGTTTTAATTTCGATCTTATGTTGTTTAAGGCCTCAAGGACCGGTACTTTTGTGAATATACAATGTCAGATACAATACAATGTCAAAGCTCACAAAGAGATAGCCGGGCTGGACTTGGTGATATTTCAGGATGTCTATCAATTGTTCAGCATTGCTGACATAGGAAACAATCTTCGTATGGTTGTAAAAAGTAAATGTTTCGTAAGAAGTGGGATCGGTGAACCAACAGAGCTTACTATTGGTCGGAGTGGAGCTCCATCTTTATGGGTTTTCGGTAAACCATATGGTTTACAAACATTGAAAAATATCTTGGCTATATATCTTGGGACACCGTGATGATTTCTCCTTGGTATAAGATATTTCATAGTTTCCTTGTCAATGGTGGAGCTTAGGATATTTTGTCTGGTTGTTTTCTCAAGATAAGTTGTTGAGTCCGTTGTCCTGGATAGATTAGCTGGACCATCTAAGATTGTGGTCATTTTTTGCTTTTAGTCAGCACTGTTCATGGCTACAGATTAATTTCCTTTGTCAGCTGGTAGGACTACAACATTGTTGTTCTCTCTTAGAATCATGAGGGCTTTGAATTCCTCTTATGAGATGTTTCTTGTTGGTGGTTTGGTTTAAATAGATCTTACGATGTGGCATGTTTACTGTCTTATTGTCTCGGATAATGTACAGTGAGTTGTGAAATAGCGGTCTCGACACCAGTGATTATGTCTTGTTTTAGAAGACGAGATGGTGCGATTACAAAGTTAAAACCCTTGGCCAGTACGGTTTTGGTACAACACAGTTACAACACAGTTACAAACTGTTTCAATCAGACACAAAGAGTTCAAAACTCAAGGACTCTTGCACAGATTAGCCAGGAAATGTCACTGGTATAAAGCCTGAACACGAGAGATTCCTTGCGACTCCCCCCAGTAGGGTGACCACCCTCAAATCCACCCTCATTATATCCACCCTCAAAATGCAATCCCAGACACCTCAGACGCATATACGACCAACCGCACCGCACATAACGCGCATGACCCGAAGCCAGACATAAGTAGTCGCGTCACACGAACGAGCGCTCAGTATGCGTCTAACGCTTAACTTGCACGGCATATATCTCTTGAATACCCTTTTGAGTGGAAATATTATTTTCTTTTCTTTACCTTTTCAATGTTTATATCTCTCCCTGTTCTTTCTGCTTCTTGACAGATAATATTATTCTTATTTAATTTCTGCAAAAAAGTTGTTCGGCTATGTTTTTTGTGGTTTTCCTTCAGTATTCTTTATTGTATAGCAGCCATAAGATTGAGAAGAAGGCAAAGAATCAATAAAAATGATCTGCAAAATATATAACAATATCTATAACACCGGCAACATTTCGAAAGAATGGATCATTTCTGAATTTATATTGATGCCCAAGAAACAAGGGGCAAAGAAATGCGGAGAAAAGAGAACCATAAGCTTAATGAGCCATGTACTCAAGCTTTTCCTTACGGTCTAAAAAAAATCCAACACCAGAAGATGATACAAGTGCTGATAGGCACCGGAATTGATGATAAAGACCTCAGAATTATACAAAACCTGTACTGGAACCAGACTGGTTTGGAGATGAAACAACAGAGGCAATTAAAATTCTGCGGGGCGTACGACAAGGGTGTATCATCTCCCCTCTGATATTCAATCTGTATTCAGAAGAGATATTTAGAGAGGCTCTGAAAAACGATGCGAATGGAATTCTTGTAAATGGTGAACGACTGAATAATATCCGATATGCAGGTGATACCATCATATTTGCAGATAGTATAGAAGGTCTACAACAGCTAATGAACAAAGTGAATGAAGTAAGTGAACAATATGGGCTAAAAATAAACATCAACAAAACAAAATTTATGGTCATAAGAAAAGAGAAGAAAGAAAACTGCCAACTATTTATTAAAAATATACCAATAGAACGAGTATCCAAACTTGTCTACCTGGGAACCTTATTAAACGAACAGTGGGACCACTTACAAGAAATCAGTTGTAGAATAGACAAAGTAAGA